>CM055118.1:882746167-883946167 GCA_029206835.1 Rana muscosa
TTTTCCCATATTAACTCTTACAGGAGAGAATTTGCGTTCCTAGGGGTAGATTTCCTCTCACTTCCTGTTGTATCCTTCCGTTTGCAAGGAGGAGTCGTTTGTAAGTTGGATGTTTGAAAGTAGGGGCCTGCTGGCCTGCCGGCCTACTCAGCTGAAATTTGCCCCTTACATTTTGGTGTTACCACAACACTGTGAGCCCTCACAGTTACTCTTGGTGGGCGCATGAATGGGCCCTGCTGTGAATTATTAGATCAAGAATTGTAATTGCATGCCCCTGTTGAACAGGGGCTGAAAAATTGGGCCTTTGGTGGTGGTGGTGGTGGTGGTGTTGACACAACACTGTAAGGCCTCACAGTTACTCTTGGTGGGTGCAGGAATGGGCCCTGCTGTGAATTATTAGATCAAGAATTGTAATTACATGCCCCTGTTAAACAGGGGCAGAAAAATTGGGCCTTAGGGGGTAATTGGGCCTTAGGCCCCTCACAGATACTGTACTTGGAGCACAGCAATGAGCCCTGTTGCAAAGTATTGCATCAAAAATTGTAATTACACGCCCCTGTTAAACAGGGGCTGAAAAATTGGGCCTTAGCCACTGGTGCTGGTGCCACGACACTGCAACCTCTCTCAGATACTCTAGTTGGAGTGCAGGAATGAGGCCTGCTGCAAAGCATTGCATAAAAAATTGTAATAACACGCCCCTGTTAAACAGGGGCTGAAAAATTGGGCCTTAGCCACTGGTGCTGGTGCCACGACACTGCAACCTCTCCCAGATACTCTAGTTGGAGTGCAGGAATGAGCCCTGCTGCAAAGCATTGCATAAAAAATTGTAATTACATGCCCCTGTTAAACAGGGGCTGAAAAATTGGGCCTTAGCCACTGGTGGCGGCACCCAGAAACAAAAATGTTCTTCCAAGCTATCATCATCAATCGGATCATTGAGGAGGAGGAGGAGGAGGATAGTCAGTCAACATAACAGGACAGTCTCTCAGCATCAGCATCAGTCTTGAAGGGATGTGACATTTGAAAATAAATTAGTCTGTTATATCAGCTTCAGGTGTTTGGTAGCTGGTGGTGATCCAAGACTGGTTCATCTTTATGAAGGTCAGTCGATCAACCGAGTCGATGGACAGGCACACCCTGTGATCCGTGACAAATCCTCCAGCGGCACTGAATGTGCGTTCTGAAAGAACGCTGGATGCAGGACAGGCCAGTAGCTCAATTACCTTGGGGCTGCAGACTAAAGAATTGTCTGAACGCATCGGTCAGACGGCCACCTTCCCCACCGCTCCTTCTTTGACTGACCGAAGCCTCAGCAACTCGTTGTCCAGGACCAGGAGTTTGTAACCTCCCAGTCTCTGGGAACGCGTTGCACAGACCTTTCTGCAAGGCCTCCCGGAGTTGTCTCATCCTCTGCTCCCTCTGCGACGGTAAGATAAGGTCCGCAACCTTACCCTTGTACCGTGGATCAAGGAGAGTGGCCAGCCAGTAATGGTCCCTCTCCTTGATCCGAAGAAAACGAGGATCCTTCCGCAGACTTTGCAGGATCAGGGAGGCCATGCAGCGTAGGTTAGCTGAGGCATTCGGTCCGGAGTCCTCTGGGTCACTAAGGACGACATGATCCGCAGCCACCTCCTCCCAGCCACGTACAAGTCCACTTATTTCTTGGGACTGTAAATCATCCCTAAAAGACTGCTGCTGATGATGCTGAGTGCCAGGCTCCACCTCCATGCTGACACAATCCTCCTCCTCCTCCTCCTCTTCCTGTGCGATGGGTGGGACAGAAGGAACACTGTCTGGGTAAAGGGGGCCTTGAGAGGCAAGGAAGTCCTCCTCTTCCTGCCTCTGTTCTGCCACAAGTGCCCTGTCCATTATTCCACGCAGCGTATGTTCCAACAGGTGGACAAGAGGTACAGTGTCACTGATGCATGCACTGTCACTGCTCACCATCCTCGTGGCCTCCTCAAATGGTGCCAGGACAGTGCATGCATCCCTGATCATGCCCCACTGGCGTGGTGAAAAAAACCCGAGCTCCCCTGACCTTGTCCTGGTGCCGTAGTCGCACAGGTACTCATTGATGGCCCTCTGCTGCGTGTGCAGCCGCTGCAGCATGGCCAACGTTGAGTTCCACCTGGTGGGCATGTCACATATAAGGCGGTTCTTGGGCAGGTTCAACTCCTTTTGCAGCTCAGCCAGGCAAACACTGGCATTATAAGATCTGCGGAAATGCACACAGACTTTCCTGGCCTGCCTCAGGACATCCTGTAAGCCCGGGTACCTGCCCAAGAACCGCTGCACCACCAGGTTAAGGACGTGAGCCACACAGGGCACATGGGTCAGTTGTCCCTGTCGGAGAGCGGAGAGGAGGTTGGTGCCATTGTCGCAAACTACCATTCCTGGCTGAAGCTGGCGTGGCGTCAACCACCTCTTGGCCTGCCCCTGCAGAGCAGATAGAACCTCTGCCCCAGTGTGGCTCCTGTCCCCCAAACACACCAGCGCAAGCACGGCATGGCATCTTTTTGCCTGCGTACTTGCGTAGCCCCTTGAATGCCTACAGAGCACCGCTGGTTCCGAGGACAAAGCACAGGAAGAGGCCATGGAGGAAGAAGAAGAGGAGGGGGTGGAGGAGAGAGGTGTGTCACAACAACCAGTAGTAGCATTTTGGAGGCGTGGCGGTGGAACAACCTCCAACACTACTGCACCTTGTCCTGCATCCTTCCCAGCTGCCAAAAGAGTGACCCAATGGGCCGTGAAAGAAAGGTAACGTCCCTGTCCATGCCTGCTGGACCATGAGTCAGCGGTAATATGCACCTTACCACTGACCGCCCTGTCCAGCGAGGCCAAGACATTGCCTTCCACATGCCAGTAGAGAGCCGGAATCGCCTTCCGTGAGAAAAAGTGGCATTTGGGAACCTGCCACTGAGGAACCGCACATTGCACAAACTCACGGAAGGGGGCCGAGTCTACCAACTGAAAATGCAGCAGTTGAAGCGTTAGCAATTTAGCCAAGCTAGCATTCAACCACTGGGCATGTGGATGGCTGGGAGTGAACTTCTTTCGACGGTCCAGCAGCTGGGGCAGGGAAATTTGCCTGCTAGAATCGGACGTTGGTGTACTGCTAGCAGAGTGCCCGCAAGTACTTGGCTGTGACACACCTAATTCTACACCTTCATTCCTCTCAGTGCAGGTTTCAGAGAGGACTGAAGGTATAGTGGGGTTGGAGATCCCAGTTGATGCGGTGCAAGGAGAGGTCCGCTTTGTTCTTTGGCGTGGGTCTTTAAGGTAGGCTTGCCAACGAGCTGCATGGCAGGTCAACATATGTCTGGTCAAGCATGTGGTGCCCAAGCGGGTGATGTTTTGGCCACGCGATATACGCTTGAGACATATGTTGCAAACAGCAGCTGTGCGATCTGATGCACTTGACTCAAAAAAGGCCCACACCAAAGAACTTTTTGAATAACGGGCAGAGGCAGCACCCTGCACAGGCGGAGCTCTGCGGTGTGATTCCGTCGGTGTGCTGCACTTACGCTGGCCCCCCGAGGGCATCCTGCCTCTTTGGAAATGTGCCTCCTCCTCATCCTACTCCTCCTCCTCTCTCCTATTAGGCACCCACGTGGAGTCAGTGACCTCATCATCCCCTCCCTCCTCATTACTGGAGCCAATCTGGCAGTATGCTGCAGCTGCTGTAACATGACTGCCAGATTGGTGTCCTTCTTGAGCATCCCCTCTCTCTGCTCTCACTCTACTGCCTTCCTCTAGCTGGGTATCATCATCAGACCCTTCGAAACGCTGGGCATCCTCCTGGAGCATGTACCCAACACTGTGCTCAAACAGTTCAGGGGACTCCTCAGGAGGATATGGTTGGTCTAGGGAAGGAGTGACTGATGATGACATTGATACCAGGGAAGAAGACGCTTTGGCAGCTGCTTTGCCAGTACCCTGAGCCTGGGTGAGAGAGGATGAGGAGGATGAGGAGGGCTTGGTCATCCACTCTACCAAGTCTTCGGCATGATGCGGCTCAACACGTCCAGCTGCCGAAAAGAAGGACAAGCGTGTCCCATGGCCACGTGCTGATGGCGATGCACCGCGTCCACGACCAGCACTGTTGTCTCTAGACACAGAGCCTGCTTGCCTCTCCTTGTTTGCCTTCCAGACATTCTAATGGCCTGCAGGGAAATGGGAAAACCAGCAATAAGGCCTAGCTTCAGGAGTATATTTTGCAGGAATCACACTACGCCTGCTGTAAGTGCTGCAAATGCCTGTTGGTGTAACACACCAGGAAAAAGCAGCAATACAGGCTAACTTCAGGTGTAATATGATCAGGAGTCACACTCCACCCGCTGTAAGTGCTGCAAAAGCCTGTTGGTGTAACACACCAGGAAAACGCAGCAATATAGGCTAACTTCAGGTGTAATATGATCAGGAGGCACACTCCGCCCGCTGTAAGTGCTACAAATGCCTGTTGGTGTAACACACCAGGAAAAAGCAGCAATACAGGCTAACTTCAGGTGTAATATGATCAGGAAGCACACTCCGCCCGCTGTAAGTGCTGCAAATGCCTGTTGGTGTAACACACGAGGAAAAAGCAGCAATACAGGCTAACTTCAGGTGTAATATGATCAGGAGGCACACTCCGCCCGCTGTAAGTGCTGCAAATGCCTGTTGGTGTAACACACCAGGAAAAAGCAGCAATACAGGCTAACTTTAGGTGTAATATGATCAGGAGGCACACTCCGCTCGCTGTAAGTGCTGCAAATGCCTGTTGGTGTAACACACCAGGAAAAAGCAGCAATACAGGCTAACTTCAGGTGTAATATGATCAGAAGGCACACTCCGCCCGCTGTAAGTGCTGCAAATACCTGTTGGTGTAACACACCAGGAAAAAGCAGCAATACAGGCTAACTTCAGGTGTAATATGATCAGGAGGCACACTCCGCCCGCTGTAAGGCCCCTTTCACACTGGGGCGGTTTGCAGGCGCTATTTTGCTAAAAATAGCGCCTGCAAACCGAGCGTAAACAGCGGCTCCTTTCTCTCCAATGTGAAAGCCCTGAGGGCTTTCACACTGGAGCGGTGCGCTAGCAGGACGGTAAATAAAGTCCTGCTAGCCGCATCTTTGGAGCGGTGAGAGGAGCGGTGTGTTTACCGCTCCTCCACCGCTCCTTCCCATTGAAATGCATGGGATACCGCGGTAATACCGCCGCAAACCGCGGCTGTAGCCGCGGTTTGCGGGTGGTATTAACCCTTTATTGGCCGCTAGCGGGGGTTAAAAAAAACCGCACCGCTAGCGGCCGAATAGCTCAACAATCCCGACGGTATAGGGCAGCTAAAAATAGCGCCGCTATACCACCACCGTCCCCACCGCCCCAGTGTGAAACCAGCCTAAGTGCTGCAAATGCCTGTTGGTGTAACACACCAGGAAAAAGCAGCAATACAGGCTAACTTCAGGTGTAATATGATCAGGAGGCACACTCCGCCCGCTGTAAGTGCTGCAAATGCCTGTTGGTGTAACACCAGGAAAACACAGCAATACAGGCTAACTTCAGGTGTATAAGGTGCAGGAGGCTTAGCAACAATGACACTGACACTGTCCTTCTCTCTTCCTGCACACAAGGTTCATCAAAGTATATGACACTGACACTCTCCCTGCCTATCCTTCTCTCTCCCTGCACACAAGGTTTAGCAAAGAATATGACACTGACACTGTCCCCTGCCTATCCTTCTCTCTCCCTGCACACAAGGTTTATCAAAGTATATGACACTGACACTCTCCCTGCCTATCCTTCTCTCTCCCTGCACACAAGGTTTAGCAAAGAATATGACACTGACACTGTTCCCTGCCTATCCTTCTCTCTCCCTGCACACAAGGTTTATCAAAGAATATGACACTGACACTCTCCCTGCCTATCCTTCTCTCTCCCTGCACACAAGGTTTAGAAAAGAATGTGACACTGACACTGTCCCCTGCCTATCCTTCTCTCTCCCTGCACACAAGGTTTAGCAAAGAATATGACACTGACACTCTCCCTGCCTATCCTTCTCTCTCCCTACACACAAGTTTGAGGTACAAATAGCACTGACACTGTCCCTGCCTATGTAACTCTTTCCCTGCGCCGGAACACACTACACAAGGCCGCCGCGCTGGCGGCCTTTTAGAGTGTGGGGCGTGTGCTAAACCCCCTGAGCTATAATTGGCCACAGGCAACCTGCCTGTGGCCAATTATGGCTCTCCTAGCTGCCGGCGCTGTGATTGGCCAAGCATGCGGGGTCACAGTGCATGCTTGGCCAATCACAGCGCCGGGATTGCACTGCGATGGCGCAGTGTATTGTGGGCCGTTCGCGTCACTCGAATTTGCCGCGAACGGCCCAAATCGTTCGATGTTCACCGAACGGTCGAACAGCCGATGTTCGAGTCGAACTTATGTTCGACTCGAACACCAAGCTCATCCCTACTCATGACATTCTGCGCAGAGGGAAGTCAGAAGGAGGGATGGGGTTACCTGATGTAATGTTATACTACAGGGCAATGGCCCTAGTACGTATCTTAAATTGGAATCATGACTACTCAAATAACACATGGGTATCATTAGAATAAATAATGGCAGGAAGGAAGTTGGCAGGGACCCCTTGGATTCCAAGTGTAGATAGGGGGCTTTCAAAATGGACATCACCTCTAACCCATAATACTTTAAAGATATGGGATAAACTAAATCAACTAGGAGATTATGCCCCCCGGATATCCCCCCTGACTCCGTTGGAGGGATTTCCGTGGTTTCCACCAGGTGTTGAAGCGGGATCTATGGGGAATTGGGGGAGAGATGGGGACACTACTTGTGGAAAAATTCGCTCCACGTGGAACACTGATCCCATTACCAGAATTGATGCAAAAGCTGGGGGTGGTGCCCATGATTGAGTGGAGGTACCCCCAACTGGTGTGTTTTTTTTATAAATGGAAAGCCCTGATGAGACCCCTAGATTCGCTCACCATATTTGAGACTAAGTGTGTAAAGATAACAAGGGCCAAACACTTACTGTCTCAAATGTATACACTAGTTTTAGGGTCTAGGGAAAATACAACACCTTATTACATTATAGAATGGGAAGGAAAGCTAAACTACAGCTTTACGCCATTACAAATTAAAGAACTCATTGATTCCACACACTATACATCTATAAGTTCACAGATCCGAGAGATGTCTTATAAGTTTGTGACGAGGTGGTATCGAACTCCAGTAAGATTGGCACAGATGTATAGGAATGTAGACGCCAGGTGTTGGAGGGGTTGTGGACAGGAGGGTACATTCCTCCACCTATGGTGGTCATGCCCCAAGATCAGAGGGTTTTGGGGAGAAATAGCCCCCTGGATTGAAAAGATATCTCCAGGGAAAATGGATCCAACGCCTCAAAACTTCCTGTTCCATGGGGCAGCGAAGTCTGTTAGATCATATAAGGATAGTATTACGCTGCATTTATTAAATGCGGCTAAATTACTAATACCTAGATTATGGAAGCAGATGAAAAGGCCAACTTTACTTGACTGGAAGAAAGAAGTACATTTTATAATGGAGGCAGAAAGATGGATACATACGGTTAAAAATAGAAAGGATAAGTTCAGAGAAATTTGGACAGATAAAATTTCCATGGGGGGGGGAGGGAACTCTTTTTATTTAATTTATTTTTCTTCTTCTCTCTTTTTGTTCTTTTCGTCGTCCCCCTCTTTACTGATGTCCTTGCCTCCCCCAACCCCTGCCATTGACACGGGTAGGGGAGGAGAAAGAGGGTGGGGGACTTTTCGGGTTTTGTTCAAGAAAGACTTGGGAATTGGAAATGGGAAGGGAGGATGGGAGGGGCAATGGGAAGGAAGGTCAGAAGGGGTAAAGGCTTTTGGAAGCCTCTTACATAGTATTTGTTTTGTAGTTTTGATGGACATGGGGAGGTTCCATTCTTTTTTTCCGACTTGTTTAAAGAGAGACTTGGGAATCTGGAATAGGGAAGGGAGGTCAGGTGGGGCAACGGGAGGGACAGGTTATAAAGGGGTAATGGCTTTTAGAAGCCTCTGATATAGTATTTGCTTTGTAGTTTTGATGGATATGGTTCTTTCTTTCTTTTTTTTCTCTGGGGGGTGGAGAGTGGGAGTTGCGGGGAATTGGGGGGGCGGGGGGAGTGGAGGGAGAGAGAAGCTTTTTCCCCCTTTTTTTTTTCTTTATCTTTTTCTTTTTCTTGGGGGAAGGGGGAATATAATATAGGATATGGATAAGTTTGTAATGTGTCATTGCTTTGATATGTGAAATAATAGTAAATGGAAATGCTTAAAAAATCTAAAAAAAATTTGATAACAAAAAAAAAACCTTTTCCGAATAAAAAAAAAAAAAAAAAAAAAAAAGGGGGTATACCTCTTTACTGTACATGAAAGAAGGGTGAAGCCCCGCTGCAGACAGGAAATGAGTGTCCCGCATAGAAAAATAGAGAAAAAGAGATGACAACAATAAACTTCATGACCTATAACGTCAGGGGACTAAACACACCAAGATACACAAGATCCTAAAAGAGCTTGAACGATACAGGGCCGAAGTGGTCTTTTTCCGACATGGTACTGTGGGGATACAATAACTAAGAGAGTAAGGGGAGTGGCTATAGGATTCGCCAAAGGAACACGGTCCAAATTGGAGGAAAGAATGACCGACCCGGAAGGAAGATTTCTCTTCCTAAAGGGCAAGCTATGTGAAATGGAATGTACATTGGCAAACATTTATTCCCCCAATAGGAACCCAGCAAAATACCTAAAATATATACTTGGGAAGCTGACGGATTTCAAGAGAGGGTATGTGATCCTGATGGGGGACATGAACTTTTGCATGGAACCTGGTGTGGATAGTACGTCCCCGGCACAGGGGACGAACAACGTTCAGCTAAAAATGATAAAACAAAAAATGCATACGTGCCAAATGGTTGACGTTTGGAGGATTCAGCACCCAAGGACACGGGACTATACGTTCTACTCCCTTGTGCACGGGACATACTCCAGGATAGACTACATATTGGTAGACCACAGATCACTGGAAAGGATAATGGAAACGAGCATAGAAATATCTACGCTATCCGACCACGCCCCTGTAAGAATGAAAATGTTAGTCCCTGGAAACCAAAGACAACCCTTTACATGCCGATTAAACGAAGAATTACTCCGAGACGAGGAAGTTGCTAAATTGGGAAAAAAGAAATAGAACAATATTTTCTAATAAATGATACAGAAGAGATATCAGGAGCAACCCTATGGGAGGCCCACAAAGCCTATATCAGGGGGATCTTAATCGCAGTGGGAGCAGGGAAGAAAAAAGAGAGAAGAAAATCAAAATACTAACCAAAGAAATATTTAGAGTTGAACAAGAACACAAAAAACATCAGGGCCAACAGCAAGTGCTGTATCAAAAACTAGTAATCAAAAGAGACGAATTAAAGGACCTTATGGAACAAGAGACTAAAAAAAACATTCAATAGAATAGCCAAAGAAAGATATCAGTGGGGGAATAAAGCCAGTAAGCACTTAGCGAGAATGCTACAAAAGAAAAAATCTACAAATTATATAGAAAAAATTCAAAATAACAAAGGGGAAATAGCTCACGGGACAAAAGACATAGCGGAAATATTCAAAAACTATTATGGGAGGTTGTATGCAGTAGAACAGAAGGGGCCGCAGACAGGAGAGAAAAGAAAAAAAACTAACGAATTCTTAAAAAATGCTAGACTGCCCAGGATCGCGGAAAATGAAAGGTTGACACTAGAAAAACCCATAACCGAGGAGGAAATAAATAAAGCTTTGATAGATTCAGCCCTGGGGAAAAGCCCTGGCCCCGACGGGTTTACAACATATTATCCTAAAAAATATAAAGAGATTTTGACCCCCAGGCTGTGTCAATATATGAATGGTCTAGGGGCTGATTACAACATGAGCAGGGAGGCCTTGTCTGCCACGATAACAGTAATCCCGAAGGAGGGGAAAGACGGTATGCTCTGTTCCAGCCACAGGCCCATATCGCTGCTAAATGCAGACACAAAACTATATGGTAAAGTACTGGTAGGAAGGATGAAAGGCCTGATGACCACGCTGGTTCATCCTGACCAGGTGGGATTTATCCCAGGCAGGGAGGGGAGGGATAACGGGGTGAGAACGTTACTCCTACTCCAGAAGATAAAAGAAGGTAGGTCCCCAGGTCTATTCCTGTCGATAGATGCCGAAAAAGCCTTCGACAGGGTAGACTGGGGACTTATGATACAAACATTAGAAACCATGGGAATCAGGCCAAGAATGATCCAGTGGATCAAAACATTGTACCATCCCCCTACTGCAACTATAAAGATAAATGGAACACCGTCCCCCTCCTTTGAGATGAAAAAACGGGACAAGACAGGGTTGTCCCTTATCCCCCCTTTTGTTTGTGTTGTCCCTAGAGCCACTATTGGCCACGATACAAAAACAACCCCGATATAAGCGGTATTAAGATAGGAGACAAGGAACCCAAACTTGCAGCATTTGCAGACGACGTATTGTTTTATATAGTCAACCCTATGATTACAATGCCCAATCTATTAAAGACTTTAAAACAGTACTGCAAAATATCAAATTTCAAAATAAAATTTTGCAAAGTCCGAGATCTTAAACATTAACATAAGCAAGCAGGAAGAACGGCGCCTACAGAATGAATTTAAATTTCCCTGGCAGAAAGCTCTAAAATATATTGGAATAAAATTAGCCAACTCAATGAAGAAAATATATAAAATAAATTACATACCCCTGTTAGACTAAATAAAAACTGAAATAAAATAAATAACAAATAGACCGCTATCATGGATAGGACGTATTAACACCCTAAAGATAGTCGTCCTACCTAAGATTACGTATAAGTTCCAGATGCTGCCCATAGCATTACCGCAACCGTACCTCAGAGTGTTAAAAACTATGGTGATGAAATTTATATGGAAAAATAAAAAGTCTCTTTCCTAGTGTTAAAACAGGCAAAAAAGCAAGGAGGGCTGGCAGTACCAGACATTAAAAAATATTATAATGCGGGGGTGTTGTCGAGAGTAGTCGAATGGGTTAAAGATACAAATGAAAAAATGTGGGTTAATATAGAAAACACGTTATGTAATGCATGACTGGGAAGCATAATATGGAACCCTCCACAGCACAGAGCACTAGATGTGAACACTAACGCACTGACACGGAAGACACTTAAAATATGGGACGTGACGTATAAACAGACAAACGGGAAATACAATTCACCTTTAATACCATTGAAAGCAAATGATTACTTTGCACCAGTAAAAAAAGACAATGCACAATTAAGAGATATGATAAAAAAAGGGAAAATTATTTAATTCCAAGAGTTAAAGCACAAAAACGACTTAATGGTGATAAGACGAATGGCTGTGTCACTTTGTTAAGAATTTACCCCAATCAATAAGAGGAGGAGAAGATTTAACTCAGCTGGAACGGTTATGTATGGCAGATTGTACAAAAAGTAACATATCAAGGTTATATAAATTACTCTTGACTATAGACGAACTGGAGATCCCGCCATTTATAAAAAAAATGGGAAAGGGAATTGGGCACACAGAGGGATAAAATCACAATAGGAAATTTTTTTAAACTAACCCATAGCTCCGCCGTCGACACTAGAACTGCAGAAATTAATTATAAATGTCTAACAGGGTGGTATGCTACCCCCGACAAAACCAGCAAATATCAATCGGGGAAATCGGCAGAATGCTGGCAAGGTTGTAAGGTAGTGGGAACAATGGCCCACTTGTGGTGGGATTGCCCTAAAATTAAAAAAATACTGGGAAAGGATTCTATATTTTATAAAGGTAATCACGAAAAAATAAATACCAGAAGATCCGTGGACAGTCTTGCTACACGGAGGGGAGGGAGCGGTAAAACAATATAAGAAATCATTGATCCCACATCTTTTAAATGCAGCAAAAAGACTTATCCCCAAAAAGTGGCAAGAGGTAGAAAGTCCATTAATTTGGGAGTGGATCGAAGAAACGTACAATATGGAATGCCTGAAGTACAGTGTGGAGGAAAAAAGTGCAGGGCTAAATGATAAATGGGAGTGTTGGAAAGAGTTTAAAAAAACTTGGAGCTATGCTGAGGAAGTAAGAGCTTAGATCTGCAACGGGGACAGAATAAGAATAAGAATAAAAAAAATGTGTTTAAGTCAGGAGGTGGGGGAGGGAAAGGGCAGGTTGGAGAGGGGAGAATGGGAGAAAATCAGGTTTGATATATTGCACACATTTTTTATACATTGGATGTGGATTGCTGTAACCTGTATTTATTTCGAGAAAATAAAATAAACAATAAAAAAAAAAAAAAAACCCTGTTCATTTTCCAGCAACTTACAGAGATAGTTTTAGAGGTTCAGCTGCTGTAATACAATTTTTTGTTAATGTCATGCATTGACAATACAGTAAATGTCTCTTTGATTTGCTGGTCTTGCTTTAAAAGTTTGTTAGCCATTTTCATAGCTTTGTTGGGAGATCTGCCATGCTGTTTCTGC
The DNA here is from genome assembly GCA_029206835.1 of Rana muscosa. Classification (NCBI taxonomy): domain Eukaryota; kingdom Metazoa; phylum Chordata; class Amphibia; order Anura; family Ranidae; genus Rana; species Rana muscosa. The sequence goes on from CM055118.1 coordinate 882,758,720, forward strand.
TCACACTAATATAAGTAATGGTACTAAATCTAGTAAAGATATGCCATTTCCAAATCTAAGAATAGTTAAATGATTTCTAAAGACTTTCTCAGACCTTAAACACCAGGGCTGAGTGAACACAAACTCTCAAAGTCAAGGACTCCAAATGCTGAGATAGTTTAGTGATACAGATTATATCCAAATCTTATATCAGGGGTTAAAAGATGAGTTCCTTGAGGCCAAGATGTGTAAGTCAAAAAAGCTGTAGATTTAGTCATGAGCCAAGTGAAGTTTATGCTTCTCCATTGTATCAAATGCTTTCAATAATTAATCACTTTGCATTTACAGGATGGGCTATTCTTTCATTTTTTAATTTCCAGAGCAGAGGTTTCCAAGACAATAAATATAAAGTTACAGCATTGCACAAGTCCTGGGGTGAAGGGAGTGAATTCAATGGCCCCATTTGTGAGTAAAATGACTCCATTTATTATTCCTAGGAATGGAAGGGCACACTTGTAAAATTCATAAGTTCCAGGAGTTACTTTATTCCAGAGCAAATAAGATGCCCAGTATACTCCATTAACATGACTCATGTTGATTTTTTTTTCTCCATCGTCTTACTGCCTGCCAAGACCCCATAGAAGGGGCTTTTCATCTCTAATCATGAATCTTGACAGTTCTATGGAGGGCAATATACCTAGGATCTCTGACTAATCTTCCAGTTAATTGAATTAGTCATTGAACTCATGTTAAAAAAGCAGGGGCCCTTGGCTGTTTTATTTAGCAGACTATTTCAGCTTGAATGATTGTCTGAGGGCGTGCATGTCCTCAGGTGTCCTTTTAGAAAAGTATACACCTCGGTTATGCCTTAGGAATAGTTTCCTTCATGCACATAACTTACTTTCAATTAGGCATGCAATGAAAATGTTGACACTGTAATAGTGTCAACAAGTCCATTATATCCTTCACACAATTTCACAAAGCAGTTACTAGTTTTAAAGTAATCTCATGGCCCACCCAGTCTTTTCATTTAATTTGTACATTATATTTTATCCCTGAATCACTTAGTTCTCCTAGATATATTTCTTTAGACGTTGCTCCTTTGTTCCAAAGATGGCATTTTAAAAACTTTTATCATCTAAAAAATGATTTATGTCTATTTTCCAGTATTCCTAAGGACGCAAGATAAACATAGGCCAAACCATTGTGCTTTTCTCTATATGCCTGCATGTGCTTTCTTTAAAAGGGAATGCCAGGCAACACTTTCTAACTGATTTTTTTCATTTTAAATTTACATTTTGAACAAAGTGTAGCAAGGTCCCTGGGCCCCAGAAGCCTAATGGTGACCTCAAGGGTTAGGGAGAGCTGACATCCTTCCTTGTAGAGTGGGTTACCAGGCATGGTGGGTGTGATGCAAGATGAAATGATGGGCGCCAATCACTTTTTGAATGCGAACAAGAGATTTATTTTTTCTTAACAGAACTGTGGGAAAGAGGGTTAGGGTCAGGACACCCTTGAGTAGATGCAATGGTAATTGGCAGACTCCGAGACTTCTATAGGTAGACAGCTATACAGTGGAAGGCCTCCAACCGGATAACACTTCTGTATAGGGAGGACCGCTGTCTCCTATGGCAACTAATCTTGCAACAGTCACTAACGGTAGTTGTACATAACTCTTGGTAACACAGAACAGTCCTTTTACTTATCTCACAGTATCCCACTGTAGATCTTCACTCACTAAGCTCCCAGTCTCTCACTAGACTTTCAGATCCCAGTCACTGGATCCCCTGAGCTCTTCCACAGCTATACCGCTGTATACTCCTCAAGCGTCACCCCCGATATCCTGCTGGGTCCCTGGCTTGACACTTGCTGATGCTTTCCCACTTCTTCACCGTCCCCAGCTGGTGAAAAGACTGCTCTGGTGCTTGCTTCAGCTTACTCACAGTAGTCTCTGGTAACAAGGGGGATGGTCCCTTAGTGGCGACAACTTCCCCTCTACCTCCGACAACAACTGGTTCCTCGTCTGGCTGAACCTTCCCAACTCGGTTGGACTGCAATCCTGCAGTACCAACCATACGCTGCTTCTCAGGCAGCCTAGTTGCCAGGTGTCCCCGGGATAGGCCTCAGGCTTCTGGCCTAGCAGCCCGGGGTGACATAACACATGTCACCCAGACAGCCATCCAGGTGGCACTGAACCTCGATCACTGACTCCACCCAAATAGATAGGCTCTCCCAGCAGGCCAAGGGGCTTAAAGAAACCCTTACCCATTGGCTTAGACACCCCATCCATTCATAATCTGTTCTTGCTATGCCCTTGTCTATCTATCTAATGTCACCAGCTACAATGCCACCTAGTGACAGAAGAGAAAAAGTGCAGCAATTACAGAATTAGGGGGAAATCAGTGGGTCTCCTAACAATTTAGCCTGGACAATTACTACCTGGCAAACTAAATTGGTTAGCAACCCTGCCTAAACACCAGGGTGCTACATTAGCTTTTCGGACATGTGTTTACTCCTTAATAAAATAATCACATAATATAAGATGGAACTGTAACTTATCACCTACAGAATATCCAAAGACATGCAACAACCCAGTCAGGTACAACTCATTCCAAAGAATGAATGGAATGGTCACATCTCTATGGCTCCTAGACTGGAGCAAATGCCAAAAGTAAGTCTCCATAACATAAGAGAGATACTCACTGTTACGCTAGAAAATTGATGAACCTAAATATCTGGGCATACACATTACCCGGACACCTATGGACTATTTCCGGCTTAATATACAACCCCTCTTTGATATGCTCAAGCACAAGACCCAGATTTGGGCCAGATTACCACTGGGGGTCATGGGACGCATCAATCTTGTCAAGATGGTGCTTTTGCCAAAGATCCTGTATGTACTTTGGCACTCCCCAGTATATCTTGTGCTCCGGCACTTCAAGGCGATGGAAATCATACTTAAAACATTCATTTGGGGCAAGAGCAGGCATAAACTGCCATTGAACAAGCTAAAGAATTCCACGGATCTCGGGGGGGGGGTGTCACTACCTGACCTCAACTCCTATTACATAGCAGCACAGTTATCACAATTGTTTCACATTGGGAAAACGGATAGGGCTAGATTTTTTACCCTTTTATGCCCCAAGTGGTCACACTCGACTGGAGACCCTCTTACAGCCATAGCAGGGTGGTTACAAGGGATACACCTGACAAAAGATAGGGCTTTCCTACTTTACCAAAACCGACGCATATGGGCCATATCGACAGCCAAAATACAGTTAACGCCACTACATGAACATACTCCACTATGGCATAACCTAGATCTTCTGGAGTTTTGCTCCATGCCTGACTCAGAATTATGGAGAGCTGGGGGAGTATATTACTTGTCCCATCTGGTTTCTAACGGTGGCCTGAAGGAATTTGATACGCTGAGAGCCGAACATGGCCTTTCTGCTCTAATGTTTTTCAGGTACTTTCAGCTCCGTCATGCTTTTAGAACGCAATTCCCAACTGGCCCCCCTCTCTGGAAGTGAATCCCCTCATGACCGTAATCTGTAGTCTAGACCCCAAGAAACTCATATCCACATTCTACAGTATGCTGCTCACGCCCTCGGCGACTAAGTCGGCCTATGCGTTGAAGGCTAGGTGAGAGGAGGACATTGGGGAGATAGAGGACGAGGAATGGAGCGAGGCCCTTGAACACTGCAAACAGGTGTCCCCTAAGCTTTCAGACCGCCTCACGCAGATACACATTACCCACAGAGCATACCTCATTCCACTAAGGGTGTCGAGATATAAGCATGACCAAACCACCTGATGTGCCATGTTCGGTCAGGTGCCGTGTATGTTCTATCACTTGCTCTGGAATTACCCTAAGATTCAGGGTTTCTGGACACAAATCGTGCAGTTCCTTCACAACACCATGGGCTCTCCTATCACCCTTCACCCTAAACCATGCCTACTCTGTATATATCCAGAGCCCAATACTATTAACAAGTTTACCAAAATATTTCTTAATGAAACCTTGTTCTCCGCTAGGAAAACCAAAGCGAAACAGTGGATGAGGCCTACTCCACCCAGGTTTGGTATGTGGCTGGTAGAAGTGAACAGTAGCCTGAAATACAAAAAGCTTATCTACTCCCACAGAGGTTGTCCTGAGAAATATGGTAAAAATTTGGGATAGTTGGCTTCAGGTTCTGGAGACCCTGGGCTAATGTCTTCCGCCCTGCACATTCAGGACAACTTGCAGTCGTTCCCCTTTCTACATCCCTGTGCAGACTGTGGTTTGTCTTGAAGCCGGGTGCTTCACTTTATATTATGGATGTGATGTTCTCATTGTTTACTTTGCTCACCACTTTAGTTTTTTTTTTGCTCATTTGTTTTGTACCTTGCCATGATCTTCCTCGCCTACGAGATGTATTTAACCTGTTTTATGCTACCCACATGGTCAACCTTACCCGACAGTTTCTGTACTAATGCATCACTTGTAAACTGTGATTTTTGTACCACTAAAAACCTGTTTGGATTAAAAAAAAAAGAAAAATTTATGAACCTCAATAACTGGCGAATCAGACCAACATAAGGCCTCATGCCCACGGACGTTTTTACAGCCGCTTTTTTGAGCGTTTTTTACAGCTTAAAAACGCCTGTCCATGTTAGTCTATGGCTTCATGCCCACCTAGGCGTTTTGGAGCTGCAAATGGCATAGGCGTTTTTAAGCTGTAAAAAAGAAAAACATGACCAGGGCGTTCCGTGCCGCCGGCGTTAGAGCTGAAAAACGCTCAAAAACGTCCAAAAATGCTCAAAAAACGCTGCCGTGGTGTTTTTGAGCTCCGGCGGTTTTTATCTGCAACCCCTGTCTGGACATTAGATTTCCCAAGAGTCCTTTGCAAACGCTACCTCACGCTAACGCGCAAAAACGCTAATAAAAAACGCTGTAAAAATTGCGTTTTTAATGCCGCTTTTTCCAGGCGTCCAACCTAGCTTTACAGCTCGTTTTTAAAAACGTCCGTGGGCATGAGGCCTTAGTATGAACTGGTCTTAGAATAGAGTACATTAGCTATCAGGGAAGACATTCAAAAACTAGGCCAGTGCACAGTGGCATTAGTATTCAAAATGGAAAATGTCCAGGCTGGCGACTTTTGTATCGGGGCAACACCGTTTTGCTTTAGAGGGTGTGGCCAGGTCGGTACCACCTATCATATTTGGTGGACATGCCCCAAGGTTAGGAGGTTTTGGATCCGGATATATAATTTCATTTACTCCCTCACTCAGGTTAACCTGATTAAGTCAGCCAAGCAAGCACTACTAGGGAGTGGAATAGTAGAGGCCTCCAAGTATTGCAGGCGACTCTTGACATTTATATTCATATCAGCTAAGATAACCATCGCTAGGAACTGGAAATCGGCTGCCCTGCCATTTGATCAGTTTAAAGGTAAATTGTCTTGGATGATGCTGAACGAACGGCTGACTGCATTGGCTCAAGACAAAATGAAGCTCTTTCATAAAGTGTGGGACCCATGGCTTCATTACCTCGCTAATGACCCTAGGATACCTACAGCTTAACATTGTTTTTTCTTTAGGGGAGTCAGGGTGCTTGATCCGGGCTCCTTCCCTTCCTCCCCTTTTTCCCTCTTCTCAACTATTCTTTTCTTGCTTTGTTTCCTCCCCCCTATTTCTTTGCCTCTATTATCTTTTTGATTGTTTATTTTTGGAGTCGGCTCCAGGCCTTAGAGGTCTGTGCGACTCCCTGCTTCCACTGGTTTATAAGTTATTAATAGGACCGTTGTCAGTCTGAAATGCACTGGGGCTTGCCCGCACAGTCTAAGGAGTTGAGCCCCCCCCCGACAAGCAGATGGGGGGACGGCTCCTCTGGGCGGGTGGTTCACTAGTTGAAACCTGGGTTGTCGGGAGGAGTTTGTGTCTCAGGGGTGCAGTAGTCTTCTGAAAGATATCCAAAAGTGCTAATATGCTCCAACCCATGCTGGAGATTCTTCGTTAGATTTGTTTTCTGGGTGCTATAACATAGACCCCTGGGCGTTATGATCATAGTGATTTGAATCCCGAATGCTGTATTATGACTGTACAATGTTATGATGTATATTTTATACCTTTTGTATGACAAAACTTTAATAAAAATATTGAAACACAAAATGGAAAATGTCTCTATGGACCAAGGGGTCTTTGTGAAGGATATAAGCTATATTAAAACTGAATAAGGGAGTCTCCGGAGCGGCCTGAGTGCGGCCTGCAGGGGAGAGATATGCAGCTGTGACCGGCTGGGCCTTGGAAGTAGACGTTTTTGAAAAATGACGGTATATAAGCTAGTGGTGGTCGGTGCTGGAGGCGTTGGCAAGAGTGCTTTGACAATACAACTAATCCAGAATCATTTTGTCGATGAATATGATCCCACCATAGAGGACTCTTATAGAAAACAAGTGGTCATTGATGGGGAGACCTGCCTACTGGACATCCTGGACACAGCAGGTCAAGAAGAGTATAGTGCAATGAGAGACCAGTACATGCGGACGGGGGAGGGTTTCCTCTGCGACTTTGCAATTAATAACACTAAATCGTTTGAGGACATTCATCATTATAGAGAACAGATAAAAAGAGTAAAAGATTCAGAGGACGTACCAATGGTTTTAGTCGGCAACAAATGTGACTTACCTTCTAGAACAGTAAACACCAAGCAAGCTCAGGACTTGGCGCGGAGCTATGGAATTCCTTTTATTGAGACGTCTGCAAAAACCAGACAGGGAGTTGATGACGCTTTTTACACTTTAGTACGAGAAATCCGAAAGCACAAAGAGAAGATGAGCAAGGAGGGCAAAAAGAAGAAGAAAAAGTCCAAGTCGAAGTGCGTCATTCTGTGAATACATGCCAGAGGCGAATCCTATTGTACATTTTACACTAAATTATTAGCATTTGTTTTTTTTCTGGTTTTATTTTATGGGACTTGTGGCTACTGCTTAACTGTTTGCATCTCTGCCTCTTGTGCCAGTACTTTTGTGGTGGAAGCGCCTGTGAGACTCCTGGAGCCGGCTTTTGTGCATGTAGCAATCGATGTTTCATGATGTGCGTCATTCGATTTCCACATCCTGTTGTCTTGCCACTTTCCCTTCTTAAAAACCCTACTGCATGACTTAAGGCACGCAAGACTAAGGATTGACTCTTTCCTGGCACTTTTTTTTAACCCCTGAACAGTTGTACCACTAGATGGAGGAATATCGGCCCCAGCGGATACTCCAACCACTGGTGACTCCACTAGATCTACTTTTTTTTTTTTTTTTAAAGCCACATCCCTACAACTTCTCCTGAACTCATTTTTTGAGAGCTTTCAATGTAACTTAACCTGCTCAGCTAAAACCTTCTACCCACAATGTGACAAAATGGTGCTAACGGCCGTCTTTGAAGCTATGTGGATTGTGCATTACATGTTCACCAAATTGGAGGTGAATCTTTGTTCCTGGAAGTTGGACATTTTGGACTTGACTTTTATTTTCCATGATTGGGACAATGCTGTGTTAGACTAAAGGAATTGCAGCATATTTTTAGCCAAAATAAAGAAATTAACTCAAAAAAAAAAAAAACTGAATAACTAAAGTTCAAGAAACAAGAAGTCAAAAAAACTGCACTAGTTTTATTTTTTTTTACTTTTTTCTCTCTGTTTCCACTTGGTGATCTGGCCAGTAACACATCCCCCATATTAAAGTGCCTCCACTCTACATGAATGAGCACAGTGGCACCTTTGGACAGCAGCATTGTTAACCTGGTTGAAGGGCAGTGTAATGCCGTGTACACACCAGTGTTAATTTTGGCAGCAAATTTCAATTTACTTTTATGCCCCATACACACGATCATTTTTCATGCCGTTAAAAATGCCATTTTTAAAAATGGGCATTAAAACCGATCGTGTGTATGCTCCAGAGCATTTTTAACGACGTGAAAAACGGCCATTAAAAATTTCGAACATGCTCTATTTTTTCACGTCGTTTTTCATGTCGTTTTTTTTAACGACGAGAAAAACGATAGTGTGTATGCTTTAACGACGTGAAAAAAAACGCGCATGCTCAGAATCAAGTAAGAGATGGGAGCGCTCGTTCTGGTAAAACTAGCGTTCGTAATGGAGATAGCACATTCGTCACGCAGTAACAGACTGAAAAGCACGAGACTGAAAAGAGCGAATCGTCGCTCAATCAACTTTACTAACATGAAGGGTGGCGCCATTCGAACGGAACTTCCCCTTTATAGTGCCGTCGTACGTGTTGTACGTCACTGCGCTTTGCTCAAACGTTTTTTTTTATGATCATGTGTACGCAAGACAGGCTTGAGAGGAAACAAGAAAAAAAAATGACAAGAAAAACGTCAGATTTAAAAATGACATTAAAAATGATCGTGTGTATGGGGCATTAGTCTTGAGCCCTGTACACACGATCGGATTTCCTATGGATTCAAATCCGATGGATTTTTCCATCGGAATTCCGATGAACCTGACTTCCATCAGTCTTGTCTATACACCATCAGTCAAAAATCCGACCGTCCCAAACGCCGTGGCGTAAAACACTCCGACGAGCCGAGAAAAATTAAGTTCAACGCTTCTGAGCATGCGTCGACTTGATTCTGAGCATGTGTGGGTTTTTTCTCCGATGGAGTTCCACACAGACGATCGGAATTTGCTATCGTTTTTTTTTTCCCCATCGGATAAATTTAACACATGTTCTATTTTTTCTCACCGATGGAAAAAAGACCGATGGGGCCCATACACGATCGGTTTGTCCGATGAAAAAAGTCCATCGGACTGCTTTCATCGGTCGAACCGATCGTGTGTACAGGGCATAAGTCTTAGGACTAAAATGCCATTTTAGTTTTAGTCCCATTTTAGTCCTTGTATTTTAGTTGACTCAAATGATTATATTAGACTAAAATCTCCAGTACATTTTAGTCTAATATAATAATTTTAGTCAACTAAAATTGAATGTGCACAGTACACAGCTCCCACCCTCTGCACAATACAAAGCCCCCCACAATACACAGCACAACCTCCACCCTCTGCACAATACAAAGCCCCCCCCCACAATACACAGCACAGCCTCCACTCTCTGCACAATAAAAAGCCCCCCCACAATACACAGCACAGTCCCCACCCTCGGCACGATACAAAGCCCCCCTCTCAAAATACACAGCACAGCCCCCACCCTCTGCACAATAAAAAGCCCCCCCACAATACACAGCACAGTCCCCACCCTCTGCACGATACAAAGCCCCCACCCCCACAATACACAGTACAGCCTCCACCCTCTGCACAATACAAAGCCCCCCACAATACACAGCACAGCCCTCACCCACTGCACAATACAAAGCCCCCCCACAATACACAGCACAGCCTCCACCCTCTGCACAATACAAAGCCCCCCACAATACACAGCCCGCCCCCTGCATTCCCAGGAGACCCCCAGTCTCCTGGGACAGCACTGCCAGCTTACTCTAAGGTTGGGAATAAATCACTGCCAGCCCTTTCTCATACACACACAGCTCCTCCTGTGTCACTCACATTGTGGATCAAAGTATCTAAACTTACCTCAGTAGCTTTGTTCTTGCATGGACCCGGCGGTCACATGGCTGCTCTCCTCTGACGATTCATGGATGGTCATGTGATCGCTCTCCTCCTTCAATCTAAAGCAAATACTTGGAGAAGGAGGAACAGGAGGAGGAGAGCGGCCAATGGGAATGAAGCAGTTGAGGTTGGAGACTTCGGCTTGCAATGAGTGGCACAGGAGGAGGAGGAGCGGTATGGGAGAAGGGGCTGGCAGTGATTTTTTTTAAATGATGGACTTTGCTGGCAGTGCTGTCCAAGGGCCATGAGAGGCGGGGCAGCTGGCTTGACCACCCCCAATGTGTGGCACCCGGGAGCAGACCACCCGATCCCCGCCCCTATTGGTAAAAAAATATATTGGCGTATAACATGCATACACTGTGTTATACGCCAATATACAGTAAATTCATGAGGATAAACGTCCCTCCTTGCCATTAATGTCCCGTTTTCGTTCCTTAACTAAAACGGATTCTATTTTCATCATAGTTTTCGTCAGTTCACGAAAATGTGCTGTACTTTTAAGCCCTGTACACACGATCGGATTTCCTATGGTTTTTAAACCGATGGATTTTTCCATCGGAAAACCGATGAAGCTGACTTCCATCAGTCTTGCGTACACACCATTTGTCAAAAAAACGACCATTCCAAACGCGGTGACGTAAAACACTCTGATGAGCCAAGAAAAATTAAGTTCAATGCTTCTGAGCATGCGTCGACTTGATTCTGAGCATGTGTGGGTTTTTTATCCGATGGAGTTCCCCACAGACGATAGTAATTTGCTATCGGTTTTTTAACCATCGGATAAATTTAAAACATGTTCTATTTTTAAACACCGATGGAAAAAAGACCGATGGGGACCATACATGATCGGTTTGTCCGATGAAAAAAGTCCATCGGACTGTTTTCATCGGTAAAACCTATCGTGTGTACACGGCTTTAGTCTCGTTTTCGTCACTGTAAAAAAGCCTCTGACGAAAACGTTTTCATTGACAAAATTAACACTGGTACACACGATCAGAAATTCTGACAAGAAAACTGTGGATTTTTTTCCGACGGAATGTTGGCTCAAACTTGTGTTGCACACACACGGTCACACAAATGTTGTCGGAAATTCCGACCGTCAAGAACGCGGTGACGTACAAGACGTACGACGAGCCGAGATCAATGAAGTTCAATAGGCAGTTTGGCTCTTCTGCTTGATTCTGAGCATGCATGTTTTTTTGTGCGTCGGAATTGCATACAGACGATCGGAATTTCCGACAAGAACTTTTCTGGTCGGAAAATTTGAGAACCAGCTCTCAAATTTTTGTTGTCGGAAATTCCGACAGAAAATGTCCGATGGAGCCTACACACGGTCGGAATTTCCGACCAAAAGCTCACATCGAACTTTTCTTGTCGGAATTTCCGATCGTGTGTACGCAGCATTAGAGTTTGCTTGTCAAATAATTTTTTTATTAGAAATGTTCATGTTACATAAAGAGGTAACAACAAAACCTGGGAGTGTTAGATGTACTAGCAGATTTAGATGCACTAACAAATTGAAGCCAAACTCCAGCTCATCCTTTTTTTAGGCAGTTACAGCAAACTTTTTTTTTCCTTTTGGAATAAAAGTTTTACATAAATAAATGCTGATCATTATAAGAACCCCGTTCAGTGTTAAATGTAAATGCTACATCTGCAGGAGAGCTTGTTTTGTTAAAAAACAACAGACTTACTGGCCAGATCGCCAGGTGAAAATAAATGAAAGAAAGCCTAAGAAGAAAACAAATGCAGATAAAAAAAAAACTAAGAATTGGGAAGCTCCAGCATAATATTTGTGCAACCCCCTTGTCCTAAACAGGGGATACTGAGTCAATTTAGTTTTTATCTGGGCTGTAGGTAGCTCAGGACGGATTGTATAGTTTAACAGTTTTTTCCCTAAGCTTAGGTTGGCTTGTGATTTCTCACTTTAGCCAATAGATGTCACTGATATCACTGGTCATAGTATTAGATTTCACAAACAAAACGAAGTTATGAGAATTTATATTTCCTTCAGCCAATCCAGTAGGATGTTTATGTCACTGGCACATGCTGGGGGAGGATATAAATATTTAGGGCAGGCCATGTGTTTGCTCTCTTCCCCTCTGCTGAGGCCTAGGGTAGTGCTGCTGGATGGAGCTCCGCTCCAATAGCCTGTTTGGGGCCTAATTTGTGTTGAAGTGGTCCTAAAGCTATCCTGCCTGGAGTGGAGGAAGATGTGCCAAGGAGAACATCCAGGTGAGGTTTCTTGCTGGAGAGAGCCAGGAAGAAGACTATTCTCTCTGAGGGGGCTGGTGACTCACTTGGAGGGAACACTGAAATTTGGGAATGTACTTACTGTGTTGCCAAGTCGGCTTAAAGGTTCTGACTCTGTAAAGCTGGACGTTGATCTGGATCTGGAGACAGTATGTAAGTGATCTGCTACAGTATCTGGGACTCCTAACCCTAACTTTTTAACCCTTCTGCAATAAGATAAAAGTACATATAAAACACAGTCATATAAAAACTCCCATAAAAAAGTTCAGAATAAAACTGTAGCAGCGCTACGGACAAACAATGTTCATTTGTGCGTCTTCTATATAATTGAATATATCGGTGATGATGATAGTGAATGGTGGGTTTGGTTCTACTTGATCCTAGTTTCAGTGCTTCTTTTCACCCAGATGTGATTCACCACGTGGGGGGTAAAAACAGTCCCCCTATGGGGATGCACTCACCAGATAATAGATCAAAAAAGGCATGTATGAACCATCCTCATTCCATGTGACTGCAACTTTAAACTTGGACACCGCTTGCATATGTAAGGGGAAAACAAATCCACATAGGGCAATATTGTTTGCAAATTTTATTTAACAATCAATCCCCACAATCCCCTTTACAAAATGCATGTACCAAAGCTCAATAGTAAACAGGCGTTTGTATATAATGAGCGCTGTTGGCGCTTAAAACTTGCCACTTGATGAGCGCCCCTGGCGTCCTCCTGGTACTGCAAGTCGTGGAGCGCATACAGCTTCACTTCCGGTCTGCTTGGTTTGCTGGTCACGCCCTGACGTTTCGTCACTTCCTGACTTCTTCTGAGGGCGTGACCAGCGTTACCTGCGACCAGATTTAAGTAATGCATCCATCCCGCCCATCGACGTCTGGATGGCGTCAGTGCGTCCGCGTCATCACGCATGCGCACTGGACCATCCACGTCTAGTGCTGTTGTGGGCGGAAGTGCTTCATCACGAGGTTCGCAATTGCGCTGCCCTCATTGGTGCACACGTCCGCTGGCCACTCTGATTGGATGCGTAGTGCAACCATGGCAATGTTAGTTGGACAATACAGAGCCAGTTAACCCCTCGCGTAACGTTACTGGTTGTATTGTGAATGCTGAACAGGGCTTCTTACATAAAGCAGGCATACAGGTCTTCCTACAATACGGACTTCTGCTTTGCTGACAGCATCTGTCAATACCTATTGTCCGCAGGATGCCTTGCTTAATGTCCACCGTTGGCGCCGTCTTGGTACATACGGCGCCATCTATGTGATACTGCAAGTACTTGTAAGTTAATTATGCATACCCATAAATGAGCAGTAAGAAAGGGATATATAAGTTAGGTAAAATGTTAGCTCAGTAAAACCACTATAAAAATGGTCAAACCTCGCCACATAAAACCACCCATATATATACATACAGCCAAGTGTATAAAATACATATAAAAGATATATAAAAATATAAAAATATATATACAAAAATGCTTTTATGTATAAAACGATCATATAAACTATGCACACCACATTAAAAATGAGTAAAACTGTGTCTCTATAAAGTCTTCTAAAACCCATGTACACATGATGAACCGTAATTAAATGTACTATAAAATGTATATGGTCTACCTGGATAAAACCTAATGTCTCTGAAATCTTTCGATTTTCAATCTCGTGTGAACATAAAATTGGACCCTATTTTCTAAAACAATCTTAGGAGTCACTTATGAAACAATTGATATCAAGCTCGACGTTCAGTCCTTTCGGCACTAAAACGTCTGTTAGAAAAATCCATTTAGTTTCTTTCTTTGATAGTTCCCTTACTTTGTGTGAGCCCCTCCAATTTGGCTCTAGGCATTCAATACCCCAAAATTGGAGGCCTGAGGCATCTTGGTTGTGTTTTAATTTAAAGTGCAATGACACATTGTGGTCCTTGAAGCCAATTTTTATATTCTTGATGTGTTCTGCTATCCTGATCCTCAATAGTCTCTTTGTCCGACCAATATAGAGCAGTCCACATGGACACCTAAGAGCATATACCACGTAACTACTATTACATGTTATAAACTGCTCAATGTCGAACTGCTGTTGGTTAGAGGGGGAGATAAAATGTTCCAGACCTCTGATTGGTTGAGATACTTCGACATGCCTTACATTTCCTACAGGCGAAGAATCCGTTTTGATTCCAAAATGTTGGAGGTTTGCCTGGGGGGTCTAGGACTTTTTTGACCACTCTGTCACCGTGATTGGATGCTTTCCGGTAAATGAACTCAGGTTTTGGAGGTAATACTGGGCCCAATTTTTTATCCAGTAATAAAATGTGCCAGTGTTTTACAAATATAGCCTCTACTTCCTTGTACTGGGAGTGGAATTGAGAGATGAATCCCCACTGTTTTGAGTTGCTTCCATCTGGAGGTGGTTTGGGTTTGGTTTGCAGACAAGTTTCCCTGGGTATTACTGCCACCTCTTCTACAATTCTCTGTAGGGTTTCAGGAGCGTAGCCTTTTGCTGCAAATCTGTCCGAGAGGATTTTCACCTGTGTGTGAAAATTCTTGTCATCGGTACAGTTGCGTTTCACTCGCATGAACTGGCCTTTAGGTATATTCTTTAGCCATTGTGGATGATGTCCACTTGTTGTCGGGAGATAGCTATTCCTGTCCGTTGGTTTAAAATAGACTTTTGTACACAAATGTTGATTTTGGCGGTGAATAGTGACATCTAAAAAATGTATTGTTTCTTTGTGCCATTCTGACGTAAGTCTGATGTTATTGTTCACATTTAAAACCTTTAAAAATTCTTGAAGTGTCTCTACCGTGCCCGTCCATATTAAAAACAGATCATCAATAAAACGTTTATAAAAAATGAGCTCAGCTCTTCTGTTTTTAAAAATCACTTTATCCTCCCACTCTGCCATAAAAAGGTTTGCGATACTTGGAGCAAATTTAGCTCCCATCGCCACCCCCTTTTGTTGCAGATAAAATTTGTTAGAATACCAGAAATAATTATGTGAGAGGCAGTAATCTAGGGCATGGCCGATAAACACCTTTTGGTTATGGGGTAAGTCCTCCCTCTTGCTCAAGGCCCAATTTAAGGCCAGTAGAGCATCGTCATGTTGGATGATTGTATAGAGGGAGGACACGTCCGCTGTTACCAAAAGAATTTCTTGGTTTTCGGTAAGTGTGATATTTTGTAAACAATTCAGGAAGTCTTTCGTATCTCTCAAGTATGCTTGTGTTATTGTCACACTTTTTGTAGGAACGTATCTAGGTATTGTCCCATTCGCGATGCGATCAAGTCTATACTATTGACAATAGGTCTTGGGGGTGGGTTGATGGGGTCTTTGTGTATTTTCGGCAATGTATAGATCGTGGGGATTTTGCTGCTTGCTGGTATCAGATATTGTTTTTCTTTCTCTGATAGTACTCCCAACTTTAAGCCAATTCCCACTAGTACTGTTAGCTGATTTCTGAACGCCAGTGTTGGGTCCCCTTCTAACACTTTATACGTGCCTTCATCAGACAGCATTTCCATAATCTGCGTGTGATACATTTCTTTTGTTAATATAACGACTCCACCTCCTTTGTCGGCTGGCCTAATGACGATGTCTTTCCTTTTTTCCAATGCGACAATCCCGTCTTGTATATGTCTTAAACTTGTATTCTTCTTGGGTATAAGTTCATGTAGATCGCGTATAATGAGACCCTTGAATACCTCCACCTGATGATTGGGGTTGTTCAGGGGATTAAATAGCGATTTGTTTTTTAGTCCGCTGTTTACAGACTTCTGGGGGTCTGTGTTTGTGATCATATTCTGTGTATTCAGTCCTACGAAATGTTTTTTTTATGTTAAGCTTCCTGATGTATTTGTGTACGTCTATATAAACATTAAATGTATTCACTGGTTGCTTTATTCCACATTTAAGGCCCATATTAAGAATGTTCACCTCTTTATGTGTAAGCTCCACTGGGCTTAAGTTGTATATTCCGTTGTTCATTGATTTCTCCTTCTTTTTCTTGACTTTCCTCCCTGCCCGGCATCCTCTAAATCTGCATTCCTTTGATGTGTATACTGGGTTTGGTCTCTGGTCCACTGGTTCTGGATTTGTGGGTCCCTCCAATCTTGATCTCTCGGATAAACCATGGGGTACTGGGGTTTGCCTCTGTGTGGTGTGGCCCCTCTTCCCCTTCTCGGTCCCCCCCCTCCTCTCCCTAAAAAAGGACGGGGTGGTGGGTAATAATTCTGTTGTTCTGGTGGTTGGAATTTATTTTGAATAGGTGCTTGATACGGTGTGTATTGACGATTATTATATTGGTGATTCATTGCCTGATTGTTTTTTCCACCTCCTCCTTTCGGTTTTCCCTTTTTAATTATTGGGATTGGGGTAGAAAAGTTTGCAGGAGCATCAAATTCTATATCGTCATCACTTATAAAGCCCCGTACTCTATCCATCAGTGTTGTGATGGCTTGATTGATCAGGGGTTCAGTTGTTTTTGGCTTTTCTAATAAGTTTACATTCTCAGGAAGGGTTTGCTGCCATGCATAAATGCTATTGGCCTTGAAGTCGCCCATATCTCTGTGAAATTTCTTTATTTTCTTTTTTTGTGTGTCTTTGTCTACTTTTTCTAATCTCCTGTTGGTTCTGACATTGAAGTCTGTGATGGATTGAGTGTCTTTAATAGGTTCTAATTGTTGCTGTAATGCATTAATTTTGTTCTCCAGGATCGTCATTTTACGTTTTTTTCTTTGTAGGATTAGTTCTTGTAACTTATACCCCACTCCATTGAAAAAATCAAACCATTCTTGCACGGAGCCTTGATCGTCTAGTCCATCTTGGGGTACTACTTCCCATCTTAGGCTCCGAATAATGATTTTTTCTTTAATGTATTTCTCTAGGGTACATATGTCCCACCATGTTCTCAGTTGCTTTTCTAAAATATTCCCTAACATTGACATGGCCCCATTATAATTTACCTGGGTTGCAATGGGTTCACTATCGGAAAATAATGTATCTAAATTAATATTCCTATTGCTTAAAAACCTTAGAGCATCCATTGCTGCGGAGTAAAACAATAATGTAAAATCAATAAAAGATACTAAAATATAATGGCCCTCCCTTTTAGTATCACTCTGCGCTTATGGATAAAAACTCTAAAGGAATAATGCTAAAATAGGGATATAAAAGATGACAGCAGCTGCTTAAAAATCACAAGTACATATAAAACACAGTCATATAAAAACTCCCATAAAAAAGTTCAGAATAAAACTGTAGCAGCGCTACAGACAAACAATATTCAGTTGTGCGTCTTCTATATAATTGAATATATCGGTGATGATGATAGTGAATGGTGGGTTTGGTTCTACTTGATCCTAGTTTCAGTGCTTCTTTTCACCCAGATGTGATTCACCACGTGGGGGGTAAAAACAGTCCCCCTATGGGGATGCACTCACCAGATAATAGATCAAAAAAGGCATGTATGAACCATCCTCATTCCATGTGACTGTAACTTTAAACTTGGACACCGCTTGCATATGTAAGGGGAAAACAATTCCACATAAATAAAATTTGCAAACAATATTGCCCTAACAATCAATCCCCACAATCCCTTTTACAAAATGCATGTACCAAAGCTCAATAGTAAACAGGCGTTTGTATATAATGAGCGCTGTTGGCGCTTAAAACTTGCCACTTGATGAGCGCCCCTGGCATCCTCCTGGTACTGCAAGTCGTGGAGCGCATACAGCTTCACTTCCGGTCTGCTTGGTTTGCTGGTCACGCCCTGACGTTTCGTCACTTCCTGACTTCTTCTGAGGGCGTGACCAGCGTTACCTGCGACCGGATTTAAGTAATGCATCAATCCCGCCCATCGATGTCTGGATGGCGTCAGTGCGTCCGCGTCATCACGCATGCGCACTGGACCATCCACGTCTAGTGCTGTTGTGGGCGGAAGTGCTTCATCACGAGGTTCGCAATTGCGCTGCCCTCATTGGTGCACACGTCCGCTGGCCACTCTGATTGGATGCGTAGTGCAACCATGGCAATGTTAGTTGGACAATACAGAGCCAGTTAACCCCTCACGTAACGTTACTGGTTGTATTGTGAATGCTGAACAGGGCTTCTTACATAAAGCAGGCATACAGGTCTTCCTACAATACGGACTTCTGCTTTGCTGACAGCATCTGTCAATACCTATTGTCCGCAGGATGCCTTGCTTAATGTCCACCGTTGGCGCCGTCTTGGTACATACGGCGCCATCTATGTGATACTGCAAGTACTTGTAAGTTAATTATGCATACCCATAAATGAGCAGTAAGAAAGGGATATATAAGTTAGGTAAAATGTTAGCTCAGTAAAACCACTATAAAAATGGTCAAACCTCGCCACATAAAACCACCCATATATATACATACAACCAAGTGTATAAAATACATATAAAATATATATAAAAATATAAAAATATATATACAGAAATGCTTTTATGTATAAAACGATCATATAAACTATGCACACCACATTAAAAATGAGTAAAACTGTGTCTCTATAAAGTCTTCTAAAACTCATGTACACATGATGAACCGTAATTAAATGTACTATAAAATGTATATGGTCTACCTGGATAAAACCTAATGTCTCTGAAATCTTTCGATTTTCAATCTCGTGTGAACATAAAATTGGACCCTGTTTTCTAAAACAATCTTAGGAGTCACTTATGAAACAATTGATATCAAGCTCGACGTTCAGTCCTTTCGGCACTAAAACGTCTGTTAGAAAAATCCATTTAGTTTCTTTCTTTGATAGTTCCCTTACTTTGTGTGAACCCCTCCAATTTGGCTCTAGGCATTCAATACCCCAAAATTGGAGGCCTGAGGCATCTTGGTTGTGTTTTAATTTAAAGTGCAATGACACATTGTGGTCCTTGAAGCCAATTTTTATATTCTTGATGTGTTCTGCTATCCTGATCCTCAATAGTCTCTTTGTCCGACCAATATAGAGCAGTCCACATGGACACCTAAGAGCATTCTGAACTTTTTTATGGGAGTTTTTATATGACTGTGTTTTATATGTACTTGTGATTTTTAAGCAGCTGCTGTCATCTTTTATATCCCTATTTTAGCATTATTCCTTTAGAGTTTTTATCCATAAGCGCAGAGTGATACTAAAAGGGAGGGCCATTATATTTTAGTATCTTTTATTGATTTTACATTATTGTTTTACTCCGCAGCAATGGATGCTCTAAGGTTTTTAAGCAATGGGAATATTAATTTAGATACATTATTTTCCGATAGTGAACCCATTGCAACCCAGGTAAATTATAATGGGGCCATGTCAATGTTAGGGAATATTTTAGAATAGCAACTGAGAACATGGTGGGACATATGTACCCTAGAGAAATACATTAAAGAAAAAATCATTATTCGGAGCCTAAGATGGGAAGTAGTACCCCAAGATGGACTAGACGATCAAGGCTCCGTGCAAGAATGGTTTGATTTTTTCAATGGAGTGGGGTATAAGTTACAAGAACTAATCCTACAAAGAAAAAAACGTAAAATGACGATCCTGGAGAACAAAATTAATGCATTACAGCAACAATTAGAACCTATTAAAGACACTCAATCCATCACGGACTTCAATGTCAGAACCAACAGGAGATTAGAAAAAGTAGACAAAGACACACAAAAAAAGAAAATAAAGAAATTTCACAGAGATATGGGCGACTTCAAGGCCAATAGCATTTATGCATGGCAGCAAACCCTTCCTGAGAATGTAAACTTATTAGAAAAGCCAAAAACAACTGAACCCCTGATCAATCAAGCCATCACAACACTGATGGATAGAGTACGGGGCTTTATAAGTGATGACGATATAGAATTTGATGCTCCTGCAAACTTTTCTACCCCAATCCCAATAATTAAAAAGGGAAAACCGAAAGGAGGAGGTGGAAAAAACAATCAGGCAATGAATCACCAATATAATAATCGTCAATACACACCGTATCAAGCACCTATTCAAAATAAATTCCAACCACCAGAACAACAGAATTATTACCCACCACCCCGTCCTTTTTTAGGGAGAGGAGGGGGGGGGGACCGAGAAGGGGAAGAGGGGCCCCACCACACAGAGGCAAACCCCAGTACCCCATGGTTTATCCGAGAGATCAAGATTGGAGGGACCCACAAATCCAGAACCAGTGGACCAGAGACCAAACCCAGTATACACATCAAAGGAATGCAGATTTAGAGGATGCCGGGCAGGGAGGAAGGTCAAGAAAAAGAAGGAGAAATCAATGAACAACGGAATATACCACTTAAGCCCAGTGGAGCTTACACATAAAGAGGTGAACATTCTTAATATGGGCCTTAAATGTGGAATAAAGCAACCAGTGAATAAATTTAATGTTTATATAGACGTACACAAATACATCAGGAAGCTTAACATAAAAAAAAACATTTCGTAGGACTGAATACACAGAATATGATCACAAACACAGACCCCCAGAAGTCTGTAAACAGCGGACTAAAAAACAAATCGCTATTTAATCCCCTGAACAACCCCAATCATCAGGTGGAGGTATTCAAGGGTCTCATTATACGCGATCTACATGAACTTATACCCAAGAAGAATACAAGTTTAAGACATATACAAGACGGGATTGTCGCATTGGAAAAAAGGAAAGACATCGTCATTAGGCCAGCCGACAAAGGAGGTGGAGTCGTTATATTAACAAAAGAAATGTATCACACGCAGATTATGGAAATGCTGTCTGATGAAGGCACGTATAAAGTGTTAGAAGGGGACCCAACACTGGCGTTCAGAAATCAGCTAACAGTACTAGTGGGAATTGGCTTAAAGTTGGGAGTACTATCAGAGAAAGAAAAACAATATCTGATACCAGCAAGCAGCAAAATCCCCACGATCTATACATTGCCGAAAATACACAAAGACCCCATCAACCCACCCCCAAGACCTATTGTCAATAGTATAGACTCGATCGCATCGCGAATGGGACAATACCTAGATACGTTCCTACAAAAAAGTGTGACAATAACACAAGCATACTTGAGAGATACGAAAGACTTCCTGAATTGTTTACAAAATATCACACTTACCGAAAACCAAGAAATTCTTTTGGTAACAGCGGACGTGTCCTCCCTCTATACAATCATCCAACATGACGATGCTCTACTGGCCTTAAATTGGGCCTTGAGCAAGAGGGAGGACTTACCCCATAACCAAAAGGTGTTTATCGGCCATGCCCTAGATTACTGCCTCTCACATAATTATTTCTGGTATTCTAACAAATTTTATCTGCAACAAAAGGGGGTGGCGATGGGAGCTAAATTTGCTCCAAGTATCGCGAACCTTTTTATGGCAGAGTGGGAGGATAAAGTGATTTTTAAAAACAGAAGAACTGAGCTCATTTTTTATAAACGTTTTATTGATGATCTGTTTTTAATATGGACGGGCACGGTAGAGACACTTCAAGAATTTTTAAAGGTTTTAAATGTGAACAATAACAACATCAGACTTACGTCAGAATGGCACAAAGAAACAATACATTTTTTAGATGTCACTATTCACCGCCAAAATCAACATTTGTGTACAAAAGTCTATTTTAAACCAACGGACAGGAATAGCTATCTCCCGACAACAAGTGGACATCATCCACAATGGCTAAAGAATATACCTAAAGGCCAGTTCATGCGAGTGAAACGCAACTGTACCGATGACAAGAATTTTCACACACAGGTGAAAATCCTCTCGGACAGATTTGCAGCAAAAGGCTACGCTCCTGAAACCCTACAGAGAATTGTAGAAGAGGTGGCAGTAATACCCAGGGAAACTTGTCTGCAAACCAAACCCAAACCACCTCCAGATGGAAGCAACTCAAAACAGTGGGGATTCATCTCTCAATTCCACTCCCAGTACAAGGAAGTAGAGGCTATATTTGTAAAACACTGGCACATTTTATTACTGGATAAAAAATTGGGCCCAGTATTACCTCCAAAACCTGAGTTCATTTACCGGAAAGCATCCAATCACGGTGACAGAGTGGTCAAAAAAGTCCTAGACCCCCCAGGCAAACCTCCAACATTTTGGAATCAAAACGGATTCTTCGCCTGTAGGAAATGTAAGGCATGTCGAGAAGTATCTCAACCAATCAGAGGTCTGGAACATTTTATCTCCCCCTCTAACCAACAGCAGTTCGACATTGAGCAGTTTATAACATGTAATAGTAGTTACGTGGTATATGCTCTTAGGTGTCCATGTGGACTGCTCTATATTGGTCGGACAAAGAGACTATTGAGGATCAGGATAGCAGAACACATCAAGAATATAAAAATTGGCTTCAAGGACCACAATGTGTCATTGCACTTTAAATTAAAACACAACCAAGATGCCTCAGGCCTCCAATTTTGGGGTATTGAATGCCTAGAGCCAAATTGGAGGGGCTCACACAAAGTAAGGGAACTATCAAAGAAAGAAACTAAATGGATTTTTCTAACAGACGTTTTAGTGCCGAAAGGACTGAACGTCGAGCTTGATAGCAATTGTTTCATAAGTGACTCCTAAGATTGTTTTAGAAAATAGGGTCCAATTTTATGTTCACACGAGATTGAAAATCGAAAGATTTCAGAGACATTAGGTTTTATCCAGGTAGACCATATAAATTTTATAGTACATTTAATTACGGTTCATCATGTGTACATGAGTTTTAGAAGACTTTATAGAGACACAGTTTTACTCATATTTAATGTGGTGTGCATAGTTTATATGATCGTTTTATACATAAAAGCATTTTTGTATATATATTTTTATATTTTTATATATCTTTTATATGTATTTTATACACTTGGTTGTATGTATATATATGGGTGGTTTTATGTGGCGAGGTTTGACCATTTTTATAGTGGTTTTACTGAGCTAACATTTTACCTAACTTATATATCCCTTTCTTACTGCTCATTTATGGGTATGCATAATTAACTTACAAGTACTTGCAGTATCACATAGATGGCGCCGTATGTACCAAGACGGCGCCAACGGTGGACATTAAGCAAGGCATCCTGCGGACAATAGGTATTGACAGATGCTGTCAGCAAAGCAGAAGTCCGTATTGTAGGAAGACCTGTATGCCTGCTTTATGTAAGAAGCCCTGTTCAGCATTCACAATACAACCAGTAACGTTACGTGAGGGGTTAACTGGCTCTGTATTGTCCAACTAACATTGCCATGGTTGCACTACGCATCCAATCAGAGTGGCCAGCGGACGTGTGCACCAATGAGGGCAGCGCAATTGCGAACCTCGTGATGAAGCACTTCCGCCCACAACAGCACTAGACGTGGATGGTCCAGTGCGCATGCGTGATGACGCGGACGCACTGACGCCATCCAGACGTCGATGGGCGGGATGGATGTATTACTTAAATCCGGTCGCAGGTAACGCTGGTCACGCCCTCAGAAGAAGTCAGGAAGTGACGAAACGTCAGGCGTGACCAGCAAACCAAGCAGACCGGAAGTGAAGCTGTATGCGCTCCACGACTTGCAGTACCAGGAGGACGCCAGGGGCGCTCATCAAGTGGCAAGTTTTAAGCGCCAACAGCGCTCATTATATACAAACGCCTGTTTACTATTGAGCTTTGGTACATGCATTTTGTAAAGGGGATTGTGGGGATTGATTGTTAAATAAAATTTGCAAACAATATTGCCCTATGTGGATTTGTTTTCCCCTTACATATTCAAGCGGTGTCCAAGTTTAAAGTTGCAGTCACATGGAATGAGGATGGTTCATACATGCCTTTTTTGATCTATTATCTGGTGAGTGCATCCCCATAGGGGGACTGCTTTTACCCCCCACGTGGTGAATCACATCTGGGTGAAAAGAAGCACTGAAACTAGGATCAAGTGGAACCAAACCCACCATTCACTATCATCATCACCGATATATTCAATTATATAGAAGACGCACAAATGAACATTGTTTGTCCGTAGCGCTGCTACAGTTTTATTCTGAACTTTTTTATGGGAGTTTTTATATGACTGTGTTTTATATGTACTTGTGATTTTTAAGCAGCTGCTGTCATCTTTTATATCCCTATTTTAGCATTATTCCTTTAGAGTTTTTATCCATAAGCGCAGAGTGATACTAAAAGGGAGGGCCATTATATTTTAGTATCTTTTATTAATAAGATAAAAGTGTTTGGTGTCCACTATCCCTTCTCAGTCCCCCTATTTTAGTCATAGACTCAGCCCTTGGGTGAAATGCTAGCCCATCCCTGACCTCTGGAGGTGCTATCCCGCCTTTGGGATGTCAGAGGGTGGCTACATTTTTGGTGCTCAACATGGGGCCTGGCAGAATGTGCTTTCTGTTGCCCCTAGCAAGCAAATACAATGCAGCAGTTTTGTCATGGCACCAGGGGGATTGTGAACAGTAACATTAAAGTGATTGTAAAGTCTAATTTAAAAAAAAAAATAACAAACATGTTATACGTACCTGCCCTGTGTAATGGTTTTGCACAGAGCAGCTTGGATCCTCCTCTTCTCATGTCCCTCTTTGATGCTCCTGGCCCCTCCCTCCTGTCGAGTGCCCCCACAGCAGTTTGCTATGGGGGCACCTGAGCCACAGCTCCCTGTGTCCATTCAGACACAGAGCCATGGCCCGGCCCTGCTCTGCCCTCTTTCTCTCCTCTTTGGCTGACTTACTTTGACAGCAGTGGGAGCCAACGGCGCCACACTGCTGACTCAGTCAAGGAGGAGGGGAGTCCCGGGCAGCCGAGACATTCCTGTAACATCGCTGGATTTAGAGTGACCTCAAGTAAGTATTAGGGGGGCTGCTGCACACAGAAGGCTTTTTATCTTAATGCATAGAATGCTTAAAGACTCATGCCATGCCCTTGCCTGCCACTAGGTGGTAGTCAGGCATCTTTGAGTCAGGGATGGACAAATTCCTAGTCTTGCATTGCATTTAGTTGTAGAAGAAAGTGTTACTCTCCTAGGACTCGGAGGGGGGCTTTGCTCCACTTTGTTCAGTATTGCTGCTACAGTATGTATTTTTCTGTGTGCTTCTGTTTACTTTTCAGGTACGAAATACCTACTAAAAAGCTGCTAGTGGGAAAAAATAGCTTGTGAGATAGTGAAGTTCCTGTAACACGTTAGCTGTACAATATAGTAAAACCTTGCATTGCGAGCATAATTCGTTCCGAAAGCATGCTTATAATCCAAAGCACTTGTATATCAAAGCAAATTTACCTATAAGAACTAATGGAAACTCAAATGATTTGTTCCACAACCATTTATTCATAAGTTCTTCTGTTTATAGTCTATATAAAAAGATTATAGCAATGTGATAGGTTGTGTAACCATAAAATGTCCATCCACAAATGGCAGCCTCCACAAGGGGATTAGAAGAAAAATCCACCAGGAGCTACAAAGTATTAAAGAGAAGAAAGGCGCCTCTAAGTTTAGCAATATGGTTACATTTAATGAAGGTACAAAATTTACCAACTCACATGGTTGATGATTACAAAAGGCACATCTAATTATGCAGGTATCCAGGGTAAAGCTGTCCACATAGACCACTCACCACCCATTAAGAGGGTGAGTGTAGTCCCCCTTGTCCTAAACTGGGGCTACTTGGCTGGGTTGTAGTGAGCTCAAACTGTACAGTTTTTCAGCTGTTTTTTCGCAAGTAGATATCACTGATCACAGTATGAGATTTCAACAGCAAAACTGAGTTATCAATATTTATATTACCTTCAGCCAATCCAGTAGGAGGTGTATGCCACGGGTACATGCTGGGGGAGGATATACATATTTGGGACTGGCCATGTTTTCGCTCTCTTACCTAGGGTTGCAGTCAAGGGAAGTGCTGCTGGATTGAGCTCTGCTGTTATGTCCAATAGTCTGTTTGGGGCCTAATGTGTGTTGAAGTGGCCCTGAAGCTGTCCTGCCTGCTGTGGAGGAAACTGCGCCAAGGAGAAGATCCAGGGGAAGCCCCTTGCTGGAGAGAGCCAGGAAGAGGGCTAGTCTATCAGAAGGGGCTGGTGACTCACCTGGAAGATGCACTGAAATTCGGGAATGTGCTTACTGTGTTGCTAGGTCCGCTTAAAGGTTCTGCCACTGTGAAACTAGACAGTGATCAGGAGAGTATGTAAGTGACCTGCTAAGGTATCACCTAACCCTCACCTACTTACACAGCTATGCAATAAGATATTAAAAAGAGAAAGTGACTTGCGCCCAATATTCCTTCTCGGTCCAAAGATGCTAATAGGCTCTATATACTGGATGTAGCAAGGTAAAAAATAAATCAATATGGATCATGGAAAAAGGCAATGTTTTATTCTATCAGCGAACAAAGTCAAGGGTAAACAAAAAAGATAATAGTTGAAATAAAAGAGCCAATGATACCATTTGGAGTCCTACGGGTAATTGAGGGTTACACACCATCCGAAGGGCCCACTGGTGAGGCTTAGAGGGATGGTAGGGAGAAGCCAGCCAGGATGCGGACCAGAGACCAGGGTAGCCGAGCCGGAGTGTGGGGCACGTTGAGATGATGTCAGCGCCAAGCCAGAGGTGTGGAGAAGGAATGGAAGCCGGTGAGCCAGAGTGTAACGCAGGCTGATCTGTTTTAATTAAAGATTGTATGGCTCAGAACAGTGGGAAAAAGTCTTACTTTGGAAGTTTGCAGTCAGGGTGCCCAAGTTGAGGTGTCCTCCCACACACCAATAGACAAATGGTAATTGAGTAAAAGAAGCAGCCGGTAACTCCATATCATCAAGCGTATTTATTGTGAAGCCTTCACAGTGAGTACAGTCAGCAGCAGACTAGTTTCGGTGATAAGCCTTGTTCACAGGCTCATCTGTTGCCGCGACGACGTGTTTCACACGCATGCGCTTTGTCATAGTATGGTTTTGACAGTAGGATTATGACAAAGCGCATGTGCGCGAAACATGTCGTTACTGCAACAGATGAGCCTGTGTTCCACTCTGGCTCACAGGCTTCCATTATTTCTCCCCACCTCCGGCTTGGCACTGACGTCATCTCGACGTGCCCGACACTCTGGCTCGGCTCGGCTCCCCTGGTCTCTGGTCTGCATCCTGGCTGTCTTCTCCCTACCATCGGCAAGGCTTTCCCAGGCAGTTACACCAACCCCTCAGCTCAATCAAGATCGGCTCTACGCCCTCCCGCATCCGCAGCGACATCATTCCTTGGACACGGCTGTGTCCCTGCCTCCAGCTATTAGCCATTGGGTGCTTCTTCCTCATACCGGGCTTCCATCCCTCTAAGCATGGTTACTTGCGCCCCTCCATGCCTCACCAGTGGGCCCTTCAGATGGCTTTAACCCCTTAATGCCCACAGGACTCCAAATGGTATCGTTGGCTCTTTTATTTAAACTATTATTTTTATTGTTTACCCTTGACTTTTTTCACTGATAGAATAAAACGTTGCCTTTTTCCATGATCCAAATTGCCTTTTTAACCTAGCTATATCCAACATATAGAGCACTGCCTATTAGTATCTTTGGTTCATGTTACATTTTCCCAATGTTCTTGTCAGCCGCACTGGCTCTGGATTACATTATTCTCTTGGCTGTCACATATTGCTGTAGGACCGTCAATTCTGTAGCGCTTAAGGACATATGTTTTTCCCTTCTCAGTCCTCCTATTTTAGCCATGGACTAAAATATGCTAGCCCGCTCCTAACCTCTGGAAGTGCTATCCTGCCTTTGGGGTGTCAGAGGGGTGCTACATTTGCTTTTGGGTTTAATTCCACTTTAGCACAATTTCCTAATTCATGTACCTCTTTGAAATTCCTACAAAGCTTAAAAAGCAATATATTTTATAGCACCTACTGTACAATATGACTTTTTCTAGGATACTACAGTAGAGAAAGCAAAGGCATTAACTCACAATCATAAATATTCACAATTTTAATTCTTGAATACAGTTTGGTAAACTGTTGAAAGGAACATTATCCATGTGTTTTTGTATTATTATATCGCCTCTGAGCCTCATCATTTATACACAAGAATAAACCATACCCTTAATTCATATGGACTAGAGCCAGATATTTCCTTCTAGTTTTGTGGTTAATCCACAATATGGTCATGATTTCTTTCTCCAACGTAATGACCTAACCACACATAGAGTTTAAACGATTTCTCGCCAAACATCAAAGAA
Source organism: Rana muscosa (assembly GCA_029206835.1). Taxonomy (NCBI): domain Eukaryota; kingdom Metazoa; phylum Chordata; class Amphibia; order Anura; family Ranidae; genus Rana; species Rana muscosa. Next base: position 882,786,741 of record CM055118.1, read on the forward strand.
ATTCTCACATCTGCCCTGACTAATTTAGACTTAATGAAGACCTGACCTTCCTCAGCATAGCAAGGCAGTTCATTCATTTAGCATCACAAAAAAGTACTATAGGTTAGCTAAAAGTAAAAACTTAAACAAAGAATTTCCATGTGACATGAAGCAAAAATGTAGGCTCATATAGGATGAGATTAAAACTAACCTTAATCCTTACTGGTATTAGAGAAAGACAATTATGTTGGACAGAATTGTTATGAAAAAACATTGCACTCTACTGGCTTATAAACTTAGAGCACATCAATTATCTTATTAACTTCCTAAAGTCTAAGTTTAGGAAAAAAAAAATGTTTTAAAAAAAAATCAGTGCAGGGGACATGTCTTACATTTAATCTGAAGTGTCCCTTGTACTGGTACAGGCTGTAATAGTGGAAATCTGAAGTCCTCTGCCCCCTTTCCATACCCTGCAGCTGTAATCTTGTCCGTGCTTTATACCGGCTGCTAGGTCGGAGTGAGAGGCCTATCCAGTAGTCGCAAGAAACAGAGACAGAGAGCTGTGTCATCTTGATTCAAGAATCACATTAGTGATCTGCAGAACCAAGGTATCTGAACTTCCCCTAACCCTCTATCCCCTACCTGAAGTTGTGTAATAAAGAAATTGAGAAATTGAGAAAAAGACTGAAGTGACTGGCAATCACCTTTTTCAAAACTACTAATATAGACTCTTAAGTTCTGGGACGGTGAAGTGTGGGGTAATGGCAGGATCCAAAATATTTCCAGCAGCTCCTTCGGTGGTATCGCTACACATTCATTCACACTGTGCAGAATTTCCTATTGTGAGTGAAAAAAAAAAAATTTCTTCAATTTGTTCAAGGTTTATAAAAAGGATGTATAACGTTGTATAATGAGAATTATTTATCTTTCTGCTTTACGTGTCAAAGTCAATTCACAAAGATTATCAGATGGCTATTTGCTATTTAAATTATCACAAAGCGCAGATCAATGATAATTGTGAGGATTAATAAAGTTTCTAGTTTAAAAAAACAAAAAACAGATTATATTATCTCCATCTTCCAGATGGAGATAATATAATCATACATGAGAATTAATAAATGGAAAATTATGAGAAATACAGTCTTTCAAAAATTATTATATGTAAACTATTAAATATGATTTTCTTCATTCACATCTCAGCGAGGCCTGGCTGGAGGGTATGGCATTAGGCCATCTGCTGCCCTTTTTCAGGGTAATAATAGAAGAACAACTCAAACTTTGCCAATTGGGCTGTTCAAAGTTGCTACAAAGTACAAAATCTAGTTGTTTGGAGATGTATCAATGAATTCAGCAGCATCAGCTGCTGCTTCAAGAAGTTAAATGTCTCCTGCTGTTCTCATCCCCATTCCACTTCCATTCTCCCCCCTCCTATGGCCTACTCCTTGCAGGAGCTTTTGAACTGGGGCAGAGAGATGGGAGTAAGGCTTTGTAAAACACTCATATTAACCTGTCAGTCTCAAAAAAGTTCTGGCTTTGGTCAAAATCCTTTGGGGACTTTATTCCTGTATGGCCTTTGCTTACTTGGGATTGAGGGTTACACTTTGACCTGTCTTGGAGCTCAATCTCACGTTTGAAAAGATGGATTTTTTTTCCACTTCAGCTTCCAGCCCCCACTGGTGCAGCTAGACCAACACAGCAAGTGTGCAAGATGGTTCTTGAACGTGTCAAAAAAAAATAACCCATCACTACACCATCTTAAAAGGCATATACAGAATTGTGACACAAAAATAAATAAAATACAAATAAAAATAAAAATCTCTGGAAAGGGAAGCGGCTATACAATTTTGATGTAAACCATCAAGCCAATAAATGTAATGTATGTGGAAATGGACAGTGCCATCACCATTGTACTACAATCTGTGCTCACACACTCTAAAATGTATACGGTATATACTGTAAACCTACTAACAACATTATATAAAGTGCAAGGTGCTAAATAGCAAAGTGTATAAATTAATACAATCAGAAAATAAACAATAAATTGCTACGTGCAAAGTGAAAAATAATGTATAATGTAATAAAATAACATCAATAATATATAACTATTTAAATTATTGTGCAAAATTCAAGCAGAAAAAGTATAAATTACTTATGTTCTGGTATTCACCAAACAAAAGTGCTGTCCACAAGGGATGAGCCCGATGTTCGCCTGTTCGACGAATAGCGAACAATTTGGGGTGTTCGTGGCAAATTCGAAAGCCGCGGAAAACCCTTTAAAATTCTATGGGAGAAATCAAAAGTGCGAATTTTAAAGGTTAATATGCAAGTTATTGTCATAAAAAGTGTTTGGGGACCTGGGTCTTGCCCCAGGGGACATGTATCAATGCAAAAAAGTTTTAAAAATGGCCGTTTTTCCGGGAGCAGTGATTTTAATAATGATTAAAGGGAAACAATAAAAGTGAAATATTCCTTTAAATTTCGTACCTGGGGGGTGTCTATAGTATGCCTGTAAAGTGGCGCATGTTTCCCATGTTTAGAACAGTCCCTGCACAAAATGTAATTTCTAAAGGAAAAAAAGTAATTTAGAACTACTCGCGGCTATAATGAATTGTCGGGTCCCGGCATGGGTTCGCCCCCCAGTCCATTACCAGGCCCTTCAGGTCTGGTATGAATATTAAGGGGAACCCCAAACCAAAATAAAAAAAAATTGCGTGGGGGTCCCCCCAAATTCCATACCAGGCCCTCCAGGTTTGGTATGGATATTAAGGGGAACCCTGAGCCATTTATTTTTTTTTAAATGGCGTCGGGGTCCCCCTCAAAATCCATACCAGACCCTTACCCGAGCACGCAATCTGGCAGGCCACAGGAAAAGAGGTGGAGACGAGAGAGCGCCCCCCCTCCTGAACCGTACCAGGCCACATGCCCTCAACATGGGGAGGATGTCCCCATGTTGATGGGGACAAGGGCCTCATCCCCACAATTTGGATTGCTGGAATTTAGTTTATTTTTTTAATAAAGGACTTGTCCCAAGCTGTGTCTGTATGTTTTTTACAATTTGACAGTTTTTTTGTGAAATGGTAGGGGTACAATGTACCCCGTTACCAATTCATATGGGGGGGCGGATCTGGGGGTCCCCTTTGTTAAAGGGGGCTTCCAGATTCCGATAAGCCCCCCGCCCGCAGACCCCCACAACCACCGGGCAAGGGTTGTGGGGATGAGGGCCTTGTCCCCATCAACATGGGGACATCCTCCCCATGTTGAGGGCATGTGGCCTGGTACAGTTCAGGAGAGGGGGGCGCTCTCTCGTCCCTCCTCTTTTCCTGCAACCTGCCAGGTTGCGTGCTCGGATAAGGGTATGGTACGGATTTTTTTGGGGAACCCCACTCCATTTTTTTTATTTTGGCGCAGGGTTCCCCTTAATATCCATACCAGACCTGAAGGGCCTGGTATGGAATTTGGGGGGACCCCACGCAATTTAAAATTTTGATTCGGGGTTCCCGTTAATATTCATACCAGACCCAAAGGGCTGGTAATGGACTTGGGGGGGAACCCATGCCATTTTTTTCAATGACTTTTATCTGTATTGCCGGGACCCGACAATTCATTATAGCCGCGAGTAGTTTTAAATAACTTTTTTTCCTTTAGAAATTACATTTTGTGCAGGGAGTGTTCTAAACACGGGAAACATGCGCCACTTTACAGGCATACTATAGACACCCCCCAGGTGCGCTCGTGACCCTGCCGCCATCCCCGTGAGTCGGACCGCGGGTCCCACGGACTCGATCGCCGCGGGCATCCCCGCGATCGTCTCATGGAGGTATAGAACGGGCAGATGCTTGTGTAACCAAGCATCTCCCCGCTCTGACTAGTGACAATGACACTGATCTCGGCTCCGTGTACTCGGAGCGGAGATCGGTGTCATGTGACACAGAGCCCATCTCCCCTACAGTAAGAAACACCATGCAGGGAACACTTAACCCCTACAGCGCCAACTAGTGGTTAACACCTTCACTGGCAGTGTAATTTTTACAGTAATCAGTGCATTTTTATAGCACTGATCGCTGTGAAAATGACAATGGTCCCAAAAATGTGTCAAAAGTGTCCGATGTGTCCACCATAATGTCGCAGTCATGAAAAAAATCACTGATCGCCACCATTACTAGTAAAAAAAAAAAAAGCCATAAAACTATCCCCTATTTTGTAAACGCTATAACCTTTGCGCAAACCAATCAATAAGCGCTTATTGTGTTTTTTTTTTACCACAAATATGTAGAAAAATACGTATCAGCCTAAACTGAGGAAAAAAAAAAAATTATATATTTTTTGGGGATATTTATTATAGCAAAAAGTAAAACATATTGCATTTTTTTCAAAATTGTCGCTCTATTTTTGTTTATAGCGCAAAAAAATAAAAACCGCAGAGGTGATAAAATACCACCAAAAGAAAGCTTTATTTGTGAGAAAAAAAAAGACGTCAAGTTTGTTTGGGAGCCACGTCGCACAACCGCGCAATTTTCAGTTAAAGTGACGCAGTGCCGAATTGCGAAAAGTGGCCTGGTCCTTTAGCTGCAAAATGGTCTGGGGCTTAAGTGGTTAAAGGAAAATTTTTGCTTTTATTGTTTCACTTTAAGCATTATTAAAATCACTGCTCCCGAAAAAAACGTCAGTTTTTAAAACTTTTTTGGGCATTGATAACTGTCCCCTGGGGCAGGACACAGGTCCCCAAACACTTTTTATGACAATAACTTGCATATTAACCTTTGAAAATAGCACTTTTGATTTTTCACATTCGTGTGCCATAGACTTTAATGGTGTTCGCGTGTTCGAACAAATTTTCGAACTGGGGGGCGTTTGGTTTATCCCTACTCTCCACCACCACAAGTCCTAAATAAAATTACCAGAGCCTGATGCTGGTAAAATTATAAACCAGCTATTGCGCATAACACTCTGGGAGTAACGATCTGCAGTTTCACAACTTTCCAATAAAAGGGACCTCAAGAGGATATTTAATATACTTCATAACTCACATGAAGGAGGAAGAAAAAAGGAAAGGAAGCTCCCATAGTGTAAATCCATCTAAAACCTCTTTATTTTATAAAATCACTCAGTACACTCACATTTGTCTATGTCTCCACTGACACAAGTTTGCAGGCAAAAATCAGAAAGCAGAGTCGCCTCCTTTCAAAACTTTAAGCCATAATTCCAAACATAGCGTGAATGGTGACATCATGTTTAAGCCCTGCCCTAATACATAGTATGTTGTCTGAGAAAATATTGTACTGTCCTAGAGAGGCATGAGATTTCGTAATCCATTGAGGAGGATAAACGTCCCTCGTGCAACAGTATTCAGATGTCTATAGTTCACACAAATGCAGAGGGTGCCATCCTTCTTTCTTATCAAAACATTGGAGCCACCCATAGGTGTGCACACAAGGTGTGCTGGGTGTGCTTGGGAACACCCTAATCACCCTGTGCAATGCCGGTTTCCCCTGCTTCCTGGTGACCCCTGTCTATCCCCTGCAGTGCTGCCAGCTTCCCTCCTCTCCTTTCCCACTGGCTGCTTCGGGGAATGTTTCAGGATGAATGTATGAATGAACACCATGAGTGATCTGTACCAATCACTCCTGTGTTCATTCTTATCTGAAGCATAATAAACAATGTTTACTATAATTTTATTTGTGAATGAACAGGAAGCAGCTCAGCACAGAGCACTTCCCATTCATTCACTGTCATCAGTCCCTTTCTCTTTGTTTAGACCCTTGATATTTCACCCAAGCCCGCCAAGGGGGCTCCTAAAAAAATAATAAAATGGCAGAAATAATAAAAATAAAAACTATTCTCTGCTCTACTGACACCGTCCACTGCTCTCTGCTCTGCTGACATGCACACATGCGTGTTTGTGCTCTGGGGTGCACACCCTAATGAAATAGGCTGTGTACACCATGGAGCCACCTGTAGGCTTTTACTCCCTTTGATTCTCTTGTTATACTATCTTTTACAGCATCTGCTCGACTTCTTGTTAGAGGTGTGGATATATGCTTAGATATCTCTAAGATGGGAGAACGAGTGGCCTGTCTGTTTATGTTGACTAGGGATGGGCCGAACACCCCCCCAGTTCGGTTCGCATCCAGAACATGCGAACGGACCGAAAGTTTGCGCGAACATTCGAACACCGTTAAAGTCTATGGGACTCGAACGTTCGAAATCAAAAGTGTGAATTTTAAAGGCTAATATGCAAGTAATTGTCCTAAAAAGGGTTTGGGGACCCGGGTCCTGCCCCAGGGGACATATATCAATGCGAAAAATAAGTTTTAAAAAACTGCAGTTTTTCGGGAGCAGTGATTTTAATGATGCTTAAAGTGAAAAAATAAAAGTGGAATATTCCTTTAAATATCGTACCAGGGGGTGTCTATAGTATGCCTGTTAAGTGGCGCGTGTTTCCCGTGTTTAGAACAGTCCCTGCACAAAATTACATTTCTAAAGGAATAAAAGTCATTTAAAACTGCTTGCGGATTTAATGTAATGTCGGGTCCCGACAATATGGATGAAAATCATTGAGAAAAACGGCATGGGAACCAACCCCCTCCCCCAGTCCGTTACCAGGCCCTTTGGGTTTTGTAAGGATATTAAGGGGAACCCCGCACCCAAATTAAAAAAAGAAAAGGCTTGGGACCCCCAGGCCCTATATACTCTGAACAGCAGTATACAGGCGGTACAAACAAGACAGGGACTGTAGGTTTGTTCTTAAGTTGAATCTGTTTGTAATTTGGAACAGGTACATTTTGTAAGTGTAGCTCAAGCCAAAAAATCTATTTTTAAGCTTTTTGGATAACATAGGGCAGGGTTATCATCACCCCTGTAACATTTGTTTTGCTGTCTGTGCCCCTGTTCAGAAGATTTCACCTCACTTTCTGTCCCAATGACAATTGGATTTTGAAAAGTTTGGGTTATTAGGGAAACAAGGATTGGGGATAAAGCATCAGTGGAGACACCTTTTTCCCCATATTAACTCTTACAGGAGAGAATTTCCCTTCCTAGGGGTAGATTTCCTTTCACTTTCTGTTGCCTCCCTCCGTTTGTAAGTAGGAGTCGTTTGAAAGTAGGGGACCGCCTGTATATACTATATGGCCTGCCCTATATACTCTTCAGAAATTTGGGCCTTAGGTGTTGGTGGTACCAGAACACTGTAAGCCCCTTGAACAGGGGTAGAAAAATTGGGCCTTTGGTGGTGGTGCCACAACACTGTAAGCCCTCACAGTTACTCTTGGTGGGCGCAGGAACGGGCCCTGCTGTGAAATATTAGATCAAAAATTGTAATTAGAGTGCGCATGCGCGGGATCTCGGAGGTGGACGCGTTCTAGCCGGGCTCCGCTCGCTCCGACCCTATACAGCGATAATCAGCGTGGGCAGTGGGGAAACCAGCCTGGAAGTGCCGCAGCCGGGTCCCCGGGAGGTGATGAATAGGCGGGCACAGGGCCAGCCAAAAAGAGGTCAGCGCAGACGGCCTAGATCCAATGGCGGAGCGAGGCCTCCCCAGGACATTGCAGAGCGATCCAAGATGGCGTCTGGGCAGCATGACACACGAGGCAGCACAGCCTCAAGGAGTAACACCGCAGCACAGAGGAGGGATAAAGTTGATCATCCGGACCAGATGAAGGACCCGTTCTCATCCCAATCTTTAGGGGATTATGAAGCTGACCAGAGGGGTGAGTCCACGCTGCAGTCCCGGTCCCCGGGCACCTTTCCTGACCTACAGAAATCAGCAGACTCCCCTGTATCCTCCATGGATGGGGATATGGTTGGGATAGCAGAGGCCTTATTCAGCCAGTCCAGCCAGGACATAGCAGTGGCTCCCCAGCTAGCCCCTTACTCCCCTGACTCAGTGCTTTTGGCACGCTTTTCCACTATGCTACAGCAGGAGCTCTCTAAAGCCTGCACTTTAATTACAACCGATCCCAAGAGAGACTTTCACAGCCTGGGGGAACATTTTGATCACATAGAGACTAAGGTGGACAATACAGTTAAAAAGGTCAACCAGAATGCCCGCATGATAACTGACCTCCAGGACAGGCTGGATGAGGCAAACACTAAAATTGAAGATTTAGAGAACTGTTCTATATATATTCTAAATATACGCATACGGGGCCTCCCTTAAACGTATACTGACTTGGAAGAAGCCATGTGCGAGTTGATGAAAGAATTGATCCCTGATATTTCACCTAACCACATGGAGATCGACCGCATACACAGGGCGCTGACTGCCCCTAGATCTGATGGACTGCCGCATGATGTAATAGTTAAACCGCACTTTTACCGTGTTAAGGAGAAAATGATGTTAGTAGCCCGCAACAGACAGGATCTACAAATCTATGGGACCTCAATCCAGCTATTTACAGATTTGGCCCCTTCTACGGTCCAGAAACGCAGAAATTTGAGACCTCTACTCCAGCAGCTGACAGCAAAACTGATTAAATACAGATGGGCATTCCCCTTTAAATTATCCTTTACCTATAAAGGACAATCCCATTCATTCTCTACATTCCAAACGGGCGAAGAACTCTTAATGGAACTTGGCATTGTGACCTATGATCCACAGGTGCTGTCCCCCCAAAGTGAGGAACATCGCCCTCTCTCTCCGCTCTGGCAGGACCGCAAGCAATCTCAGTCCAGGAAATCGCAACGAAAGACATGATCACTACCTGGGCCTCCAAAGCCCCTTTTTGGGACTTGTTAAAGTCACGTTGCAGGGAGGGGACTCCTGTTCATTCCCTCCCTGGGCCCTCGATGGGCCACATTGGTTGCACCCCTGTGGTGCTGCTCATCGAAATCTTAACATGCTTAGGACGGCTACTTAGTTGATAGTTTAACAGTTTAGCTGGCGCCTTTTGGAAAAATTTGGGCTGCTTGATAAGTTTTAGCCGGTTGAAGGGACTGATTGGTCCCACTGGGGTGGGGACACTGGGACAGGAGTAACCGATTGGGAACCTGCCTGTCCCGGGGTCTTGACCCTGACCGGGATTAGAGGATGCAGCCAGCCTACATCAATGTTCATAAATGGTATTTGTATTGGGGCTTTCTGTATATCTCCTGCTGCCTACACAAGGAGGCTTATATGTTCTGGGTCGGGGCGGCAATACATGCCGCTCACTAGCAAGACTGCTTAACCTTCGTGGAGGATGGTACCCTTGCTAACTTAAATTTAATCCGGCGGGGGTTATTCCCCATGCAGTTATTACTTTACTGAGGAACTTTGAGTTTGAGTGTTACGGCCTACGACCGATTTGTTGTTGTTATACTCTTTATTTGTGTCTTACTTTCTCCTTTTTTGTCCTTCCCCTTCCCTCCCAATGAGCCCCGGTCCAGGGTCCCTCACTTTCTGCACGGTTCAGACAACTAAGGATGTGGTCAACCCCAATCTCAACAGCCTTTTTGAATCATCTTGTGATACAAGGTAAGAGTGCTCTGCCCTACCACGATGGCTAAGACATATTCTACTGACTATTCGGTGATTACGCACAATGTCCACGGTTTCAATTCCCCTATCAAGAGGACTAAAGCCTTCAACTCTATCATAGACAGAGAGCTGACGTACTCTTGATACAGGAAACTCATTACTCTGAGTCCTCAGCTCCCCGATATCTAAACGTAAAATACCCTCAGTTTTTTCTTGCTTGTGGTTCCCAAAAAAAGGGGGGGTGGCAATCTGCTTTTCTAAGAGGACCCCCTTTACACCCATCTCAATAGTTAAAGACAAGGGGGGTAGATACCTAATGGTGGTGGGTCGTTTCCATGATCAATTAGTTTCCTTTGTTTCATACTATGCACCAAATATCCCTATGGATAGGACAATGGACAAATCAGATCGTATGAAACCGCTCTTAAAGCGCCCACCTAATGACAGCAGTAAGGTTTCACGCCTATTTCACTTCCATGATCTGATTGACACCTGGCGGGAATGCAACCCCACAGCTAGAGATTTCACGCACTTCTCACAGGTACATCACACCTACTCTAGGATAGACCATCTCTTAGTGCGTACCCCCCTACTCCCGTACATAACGTCGGTAAAAATACTGATTACCCCCTGATCTGATCATTCCCCGGTTAAACTCGTTACCAAAGGGCTTTGGACTAAAGCCACCGCCTCCCCATGGCGACTTAATATTAGCTTACTGAACGATCCTATTATATATGTGGAAATTCAGAAAGAACTCCAGGCGTACTTTGAGACTAATAAATCCGCGGACACCTCACCTACAATTAACTGGGCCGCTCAAAAAGCAACGATTCACGGTAAGTTAATACAAATAGCGGCTAGACTAAAACGGGAGCGAGGGCAGGTAATTAAAGACCTAGAGGCTGATCTGGAGGCGTTATTGGCGGAACAGCGAAAAAATCCCCTGATAGATATTAGCCATAAAATTGATGAAGCCCGACTTACATTAAACCTTAGCCTAACCACTCAAGCTGAAAAACACATCAGCTGGTCTAAACATAGATTTTATACCATGGGTGATAAACCCACCACTATGTTGGCTAGGAAGCTGATACCCCGACCCTATGTTTCAACGTTACCTAAATTGAGATTGCCGACTGGTCACCTTACTCAAAATCCCGAATTATTAATCAAAGAATTCCATGCATTTTACGCCAAATTATATAGCCATCAAACAATTTGAGCCGTCGAGGACTGAGGCGTTTTTCTATGACGTCCAATTGCCCAAATTGACTCAAGACCATGCTGACTTGATGGACGGGGTCTTTACAGAATCTGAGATTAGGGCAGCCATAAAGATTCTCCACCCTTCTAAGGCTCCTGGACTGGATGGTTACCCCGGTCATTATTATAGGAAATACATAGATATTCTCTCGCCTCACATGTGCGCATATTTTAATGATCTGAGAAGGGGTAATAAACTTCCGGGTCAGGAAAATGCGGCCTTCATAAATGTTATACCGAAACCAGGTAAAGATCATGGAGATTGCGCTAGTTACCGCCCGATCTTCCTGATCAATACTGATTTAAAGATTTTAACCAAAATCCTGGCCCTTAGATTGAACACGTTCCTCCCACTTTATATTCACCCCGACCAGACTGGGTTTATTCCTAATAGACAGGCGTCAGATCAAACCCGCAGATTAATAAACCTGATATCAGCAGGGCAGTCTAACTGGGATGGTGGGGGTAGCAGATTTAGTATGTTACTATCGTTGGACGTCCAGAAAGCATTCAATTCCCTATCTTGGGAGTACTTGTTTGACGTGCTAAGTCGCTATGGCTTTGGAGGGCGCTTTCTGGCTCTTCTTCGGGGGCTGTATGATTCTCCAACTGCCTCATTAATACTAAGGGGATACTCCTCTCAACCCATTGCTATTAGACGGGGAACTAGGCAGGGGTGCCCGCTATCACCAATTTTGTTCGCTCTAGCAATAGAGCCGCTGGCGATCAAAATTCGTGCTTGCCAGGATATCAAGGGGATTGTTAGCGGAGATTACGAACATAAGTGCCTGCTTTTTGCAGATGACTTACTGCTCACCTTGACATCCCCGATAACTTCGCTCCCTAACCTCTATGCGGTATTACACCCATTTTCTGATATCTCGGGGCTGTACATTAATCATGATAAATCTAGGGCATTGAATTTAACACTACCAAGCAATATTCAGAAAACAATTGAGCAATCCCACCAATTCTTATGGGAAGCTGAGGCTCTTCCTTACTTGGGTATCAATTTGACCTCTTCCATCCAAACTCTATATAAGAGGAACTACCCAGCTCTTAGTAAAAGATTAACAGAGGACATGGCTAAATGGCAGATTCACCCCCCTTCGTGGTTCGGCAGACTACACTCGACAAAAATGAATATCCCACCTAGGCTGTTGTACTTTTTTCGCACCATACCTATAGCATTGCAATACAGCGATCTGCAAATGTTTCAACGGAAGGTTCTCCAATTTGTATGGGGAGATAAGAGGCCTAGGGTGAACAAAGCCACAATGTACGCCCCTAAACGAAAGGGTGGACTTGGGCTGCCTGATCTTCAGAAATACTTTTATGTGGCCCAGATGGCCCACCTAGCTAGGTTTCATTCAAAATCACCACCCGCAATATGGATGAACATGGAATCCTATTCCTGTCACCCAGATCCTGTATCCCACTTGATGTGGCTTCCGCCTACAGATAAGCCGACAATATTATGTCCATCCTTATCTTTCTCACTGGATATTTGGGACAGATTGTCCAGGTCCAAGAAATTTAAATCACCCCATACTCCATTGGCACCTATTTTGAAGAATGGCTTGTTCGCCCCGGGCCTCGCTCCTCTCGCGTTTTCATGGTGGACCAATAAGGGATTACTACGTATTGCTGATTTATGTGATCATAGGGTATGATATCCGAACGCTCTATGATTAAGAAGTATCAAATGCCACCAGTAGAACGCTATAGATATACTCAAATACAGAATTTCGTCCAAACACTAGCTCGTAAGAGTGACCTAGCGACGTTGACCCCCATGGAACATTTGTGTAAGCATTATGATAGACTTAGGGGATTTATATATACTATATATACAATATTGATGACTGTTTTAACTAAACTGAAATATATGCTTCAATGGGAAAATGATTTCCAGGAAATTTTAGACCTGGACAATTGGTTGGCAATTGCAGATACAGCGTCCCGATCACTCCTAAATACCTCAGTCATAGAAGCAAACTACAAGGTTTTGTTACGTTGGTATATGGTACCGGCCAGACTGGCCACCTTTGTGCAGGGGACCACCTCCAGGTGTTTTAGAGGATGTGGTCAGGTGGGAACCACCTATCATGTCTGGTGGTCATGCCCTAAGGTTAGGAGGTTCCGGATCAGGGTCTACAATTTCATATATACCCTTACTCAGATCAATTTAAAGAAATCGCCTAAACAAGCCCTTTTGGGTGACAGGGTGGCAGATATCTCCAAGTCCCAAAGGAGGCTACTAAATTTCATATTCGTATCTGCTAGAATAACTATAGCCAGGAGTTGGAGATCCGCTGCCCTGCCATTCGGCCAGCTTAAAGGAAAATTGTCCTGGCTGATGTTAAACGAGAGATTGACGGCCCTGGTCCAGGGCAAGATGGGGCTATTTCACAAAGTTTGGGATCCATGGCTCGATTATCTTACCAATGTCCCGAGGATGCTTGCAACTTAGTTGTTCTCATATATAATGGGTGATTGGGCTCTGGACCGCGGCTCCTCCTTGTCCCCTTGCCCTGATCCTCCCATCCCAACCCCCCCTCTATATTATTTCGCCTTGCTCCTTTTCTTTCTTTCTATGGGTTTATTTCTTCTCTCCTATGTCTTCTTTCCCCTTTATGTTCTCATGTTAGAGTACTTAATTTAATGTTACAGTAAGTATCTTCGTATGGGCTCGAGAGTTTTAGACTGAGGGTGGTCTGGCCCTCGGGGGATTCGCTCCCATGGGGGGGGCTGCCCCCCCGATAGTAGGATGGGGGGTGGGCTCTTCCCGGGGGTGGTTTGCCTGATGGGCCGGTACTATGTGTCACGGAGTGTGAGCCCATGTTGGGGGAGGCTTATACATGACCGGTTGGCCTGGTTTAGACTACTGCTGCCCATAATGGGGTATTATTTGTTAATGTATATAAGACAGGAGTGGTCTGTGTTGTGCGATGATCAATGGCGAGCTTCCCTCAAGATGTTTCTAGTACTGTACAATAATGCACTGTGATACTTGTGTATTTTTTTTTCCTTTGAAAAATCTTTAATAAACATCATTGAAACATAAAAAAAAATTGTAATTAGTCACTCAGCATCAGCATAGGCAGTCTTGAAGGATCTCACATCCATAAAAAAATATTTTTTTATATCAGCTTCAGATGCTTGGTAGCTGGTGATCCAAGACTGATTAATTTTTATGTAGGTGAGCCGATCAACCGAGACGGTGGGCAGGCACACTCTGTGATCGGTTACAAAGCCTCCAGCAGCACTGAATGTGCGTTCCGAAAGAACGCTGGATGCAAAGAAAATTAGAAGCACCCATTACATCAGAGGAAATATTTGCAGCAATACAAACGATAAAACATGGAAAGGCACCCGGACCAGATGGCTTTTCTATACAATACTTCAAAAGTTTTTACTCTCTATTAGGTCCACACATGACCAAATTATTTAATGCGATAGGACAAAAAACGACCTTTACTCCAGACACACTAAGAGCACATATTACGATATTGCCAAAGGAGGGTAAAGACTTGACATGTTGTAGTAGTTATCGGCCGATATCCCTACTGAATACAGACTTAAAGATTTTTACAAAAACTTTGGCTATTTGATTACAACCCCATGTGTCTCAGTTGGTACATCTAGATCAAGTGGGATTTATTCCCAAACGCGAAGCAAGAGATAGCACTATTAAAGTACTAAATCTAATTCAACAAGCAAACCAATTAAAAAAACCTAGTGTTTTTATAAACACAGATGCGGAAAAAGCCTTTGATAGGGTGAATTGGACATTTATGTTAGGAGTACTGAAACACATGGGTCTTGGAAACCGGATGCTAAAGTGGATAACTGAGCTATACTCGAAACCACAAGCTACAGTTAAAGCAAATGAAGTACACTCTAAAATATTTTCGATATCGAATGGGACCCGTCAGGGGTGCCCCTTGTCACCACTCCTATTCGCTCTGACACTAGAGCCTCTGTTGAATAGAACCAGACAGAATCCGGATATTATGGGTATAAGAATGGGAAGAGAAGAGTATAAGGTGTCAGCTTATGCGGACGACCTGCTGTTTTCTCTAGAATCCCCACAAATATCACTGCCAAATCTTCTGAAGGAAATAGAACAGTACGGATCTCTGTCTAGTTTTAAGATAAATTATAGTAAGTCGGAGGCGATGGGAGTGGCAATGCAGGGACAACTAAGTAAAAATCTACAACATAACTTTAAGTTTAGATGGACGACAACAGCATTAAATTACTTAGGGACACAGATTTCCTCAAATTTAACAAAGATCTATGATATGAACTTCCGACCATTACTTGCAACAGTTAAATACTCTTAAAAAAATGGAATAAGGGCATGCACTCCTGGTTGCAACATTTTAAAAATTAATATAGTCCCTAAGTTTTTGTACCTTTTCCAGGCATTACCTATATATATCCCCAGGACCTATTTTAGCCAAATAGGGTTAGAGTTCTCGAAATTTATTTGGGCCTGTAGACGTCCTAGGATAAATAGAGGTTTGCTGACAATGCCGAAGGAGTGGGGTGGAATTGCAGCCCCTGATATGTATAAATATTATCAGGCAGCACAATTAGGCAGGATTATTGATTGGTGTAGGCACACAGAGTATAAATTATGGACTAAAATTGAACAACAAATAAGCAATATTCCATTAAGCAGTGCCATATGGTGTTACACATCTTTACCTTCCTCACTGAAAATACACCCTACGATAGGCCCTACATTATTAATGGGATATAAAACAAGTCGGAACCCTAGAATCTCTACAGAACATTCACCTTTGACACCAATTCTGGGAAACCCAGCATTTCCACCAGGGTTAGAAGCAAGAGGCTTTCAGGGACTCAGAGACAGGGGCTTTCATCAAGTATTACACTTTACGAACTTAGATAATTGGCCATCTATAGAATCCATGACCTGACAGGGAGGTCAATTTGAAATGTCTGGTTGGCAGGCAAGACAAATGCGACATTTCTTGGTATCCTTAGGCCCGATGGAAAAATACTGTAGACCACATACAAGATTTGAGATATATTGCGAAGAAAAGGAACCAATCTCCCATGTTATATCTAAAATATATGCTCTTTTGGTAACACCTCCAGAAGATTATAAAATGAGAAGTTTGAGTAAATGGGAGAGAGATTTGAATCAAAAGTTCTCTCCAATCCAGAGCAGGAAAGTGGCACAGCTGGCACTGAGTACCTCTAGATGTACCAAGATACAGGAATCTAACTATAAATTGCTAACACGATGGTACTTTACTCCAGCAACCTTGAATAAATTTTCTCCGGAAGTAACGGATAGATGTTGGAGAAACTGTGGAGAGCGAGGGACTATTTTTCATATTTTTTGGCAATGCCCAGTGATTAGACAGTACTGGTTGGAAGTTCAGAGGATAACGCAAATGTTTACGGAATACCGAGTGCCTGATGATCCAGCCTTCTTCCTGCTACAAAATTCCCAAATCCCGATGAAAATATATAAAAATTCAATAATATGTCATATGGTGAATGCAGCGAAAAGCTGCATATCTTTGTGTTGGAAAGAAACACGAACACCTCCTATCTCTATGTGGCTGAATAAAATTAGAAGAATTTGGATAATGGAAAATTTATGGCCCAGAGATATGGAAAGACAGGAACAAAATAAGGAAATATGGGCACCATGGGAAGAATTCGTAAAATCGGAAGAAGGGAAAAAACTATTTGGAGAAGATAGAGAAGATTAAAAGTGGGATTCATGCCGCGTACACACGACCGCTTTTGTAGACGAGAAAAACTGCATTTTTATTTTTCGCCGAGAAAAACGATCGTCTGTGGGCTTTATGTCGTTTTTCTCGTCTAGAAAAACGGCATAAAAAACGACGAGAAAATTTAGAACATGTTCTAAATTTTCTCATCGTTTTTTCCAGCATTTTTTTCCGCGGCAGTTTTCCCATAGGGAAACACTGCCGCGGAGCCCACAGACGGTCTTTTTCTCGTCAAGAGAAAAAATGACGGGAAAAACGACCGTGTGTAGGGAACCAAGCGGTTCCCTCGTTTTTCCTGTCATTATTCACAGCGTTTTTTTAACCGCCGTGAATAATGATCGTGTGTACGCGGCATTAGACTTGGAAGTTTATTGGCAGAGACACCTTACCATCTATTGAAACCGGCAGGCAGAGGTGGGGAGATGGGGGTCTCCCCTTTTTTTTTTTTTTTTTCTCTGGGGTTAATGGGGATGGGAGCAGGGGAGGGATGGGAAAAAAATGCAGGCAATTAATCATATATGTTTTAATAATGTCATTAAGATAATGCTATCTTTTATGTTTTTTGAGGATGCCTGTAAGAAAAACATGGAAATAAAGAATAAAAAAAAAAAAAAAAAAAAAGAACGCTGGATGCAGGACAGGCCAGTAGCTCAATTGCATACTGTGCAAGCTCTGGCCAGTGATCCATCCTCAAGACCCAGTAACCCAGAGGATTTTCGGTTGGAAAGGTCTCCAAGTCTGATCTTGCCCCTAGGTATTCCTGCACCATGTAAATCAGATGCTGGCGATGGTTGCTGGAACCGGTCAGACCTTGGGGCTGCGGACTAAAAAATTGTCTGAACGCATCGGTCAGATGGCCACCTTCTCCACCACTCCTTCTGTGACTGACCAAAGCCTCAGCAGCACGTTGTCCAGGACCAGGAATTTGTAACCTCCCAGGCTCTGGAAAAGCATTGCACAAACCTTTCTGCAAGGCCACCCGAAGATGTTTCATCCTCTGCGCCCTCTGCGACGGCTGGATAAATTCCGCAACCTTACTCTTGTAATGTGGATCAAGAAGGGTTGCCAGCCAGTAATGATTCCTCTCCTTGATAACAGGAATCCGAGGGTCCTTTCGCAGGCTTTGCAGGATCAGGGAGGCCATGCAGCGTAGGTTTGCTGAGGCATTCGGTCCAGAGTCCTCTGGGTCACTAAGGACGACATGATCCGCAGCCATCTCCTCCCAGCCACGTACAAGTCCATGGGTTTCTGGGGACATAAAACAATCCCTTGAAGACTGCTGGTGATGCTGAGTGCTAGGCTCCACCTCCATGCTGACACAATCCTCATCCTCCTCATCGGGCACGCAGGAATACTGTCTGGATAAAGGGGGCCTTGAGAGGTAAGCAAGTCCTCCTCTTCCTCCCTCTGTTCTGCCTCAAGTGCCCTGTCCATTATTCCACGCAGCGTGTGCTCCAACAGGTAGACAAGAAGGACAGTATGCACTGTCACTGTTCACCAACCCTCGTGGCCTCCTCAAATAGTGACAGGACAGTGCATGCATCCTTGATCATGACTAGGGTTGAGCGGACCCGAACTGTAAAGTTTGGGTCCGTACCGAACTTTTGGGTTTTTGGGTCCCGGACCCGAACAATTGACTGTATGTATTGACATGTATGTATTGACATGCATATTGCCGAACTCCGGTCCGGTGTTCGGCAATATGCATGTAAAGTCGCGCTTGTTTCCCGTGCTTAGAACTGTCCCTGCACAAAGTGTCATTTCTGAAGGAAAAAAAGTCATTTAAAACTCACTCGCGGCTATAATGAATTGTCGGCTCCCGGCAATACATAGAAAAGTCATTGATAAAAAATAAAAAAAAAGGGTGGGGGTTCCCCTGAATTCAATTACCAGGCCCTTCAGGTCTGGTATCGATATTAAGGGGAACCCTGCCGCAAATTTAAAAAAAAAATGCGTGCGGTTCCCCCCAAATATCTATACCAGGCCCTTCAGGTCTGGTATGGATTTTAAGGGGAACTCCACCCCAAATTGAAATAAAAAATGGCATGGAGTACCCCCAAAAATCCAGACCAGACCCTTTATCTGAGCACACAGCCTGGCAGGCCACATGAAAAGAGGCGGGGTGAGAGAGCGGGCCCCCCCTCCTGAACCGTACCAGGCCACATGCCCTCAACATGGGGAGGATGTCCCCATGTTGATGGGGACAAGGGCCTCATCCCCACAACCCTTGCCCGGTGGTTGTTTGGGTCTGCGGGCGGGGGGCTTATGGGAAGGTCCTTTATTAACCACTTCAACCCCGGGCTTTTTTTACCACCTCAATACCGGGCCTATTCTGGCACTTCTCTCCTACATGTAGAAATCATCATTCTTTTGCTAGAAAATTACCCAGAACCCCCAAACATTATATATGTTTTTTTAGCAGACACCCTAGGGAATAAAATGACGGTCATTGCAACTTTTTTTTTGCACGATATTTGCGAAATAATTTTTCAAACGCCTTTTTTTGGGGAAAAAATGGTTTCATGAATTAATAAATAACAAAACAGTAAAGTTAGCCCAATTTTTTGGGAAAATATGAAAGATGATGTTACACCGAGTAAATAGATACCTAACATGTCACGCTTTAAAATTGCGCGCACTCATGGAATGGCGCCAAACTTCGGTACTTAAAAATCTCCATAGGCGACACTTTATTTATTTTTACAGGTTACCAGGTTAGAGTTACAGAGGAGGTCTAGTGCTAGAATTGTTGCACGCGCTCTAACGCACGCGGCGATACCTCACATATGTGGTTTGAACGGCCTTTACATATGTGGGTGGGACTTACGTGTGCGTTCGCTTCTGATCGCGAGCTACCAGGGACAGGGGCGTTTAAATTTTTATTGTTTTATTTTTTTTACACTTATTTTACTTTTTTTTTTTTGATCACTTTTATTCCTATTACAAGGAATGTAAACATCACTTGTAATATGAATGTGTGTGACAGGTCCTCTTTATTGAGAGATGCGGGGTCAATAAGACCCCACATCTCTCCTCCAGGCTGGAAAACATGAGATCGTGAAAACATTTTCACTGATCTCATACTTACTAGCCGCAATGGCGGCTTTGTTTACATCTGAGGACCCGGGCGTGACGTCATCACATCGCGCCCGGGCCTCCAACGGTCATAAAGATGACTGGTGACCATCTGGTCACCAGTCATCTCTATGCTCGTCACGTGACCCAACACCGCTGCCGGACGATTCTCTTCGGGTCCCCGCGGGCACGGGAGAGCCCGGAGAAGCACCGAATGGCGGCGGGAGGGGATGTCCCCTCCAGCCGCCTATAAGAATGATCAAGCGGCAGAACCGCCACTATGATCATTCTTATGGTGCACAGAATCGCCAGCACAACAAAAGGATATCTGAATGATGCCTCTAGCTGCAGGCATCATTCAGATATCCCCCTACAAAGCCAAGGACGTCATATGACGTCCACCCAGGATGGGAGATCCCATCTGTGGACGTCATCTGACGTCCACTGGGTAGGGAAGTGGTTAAAAATAAAAAAATAAAATGAAAAAAACATTCCAGCGATGAAATCCAGTGTCCCACGGCGATCCGATGTCCAGCGCTGTCCACACGAAACGTCATTGGCTGAGCCTGAGCGGACCTGAAGGGGAACTTCCTCGGCAGTGTATTAAATGAATAGACCCACCCCTTCTAAAGTTCACCATCAGGTCCGCTCAGCCAATGACGTAGTGTAAGGCTGAGGACCTGATGCGGAATGTGAGAACGAGCGGGTCTATTCATGTATTATACTGCGGAGGAAGTTCCCCATCAGGTCCGCTCATCCAATGACGTAGGCGGGGTCTGACATACGAGGGGGCGGACCTGATAAGGAACTTCCTCCACAGTATAATATATGAATAGACCCGTCCCTCCTCACGTTCCACATCAGGTCCTCAGCCTTACGCCTACGTCATTGGCTGAGCGGACCTGTTGGGGAACTTTAGAAAGGGCGGGTCTATTCATTTATTACTAATAAATGAATACACACGCCCCTCCTAAAGTTCCCCATCAGGTCCGCTCAGCCAATCACGTAGGTGTAAGGCTGAAGACCTGATGCGGAACGTGAGAAGGGGTGGGTCTATTCATGTATTACACTGTGGAGGAAGTTCCCCATCAGGTCCGCCCCCTCGTATATCAGACCCCGCCTACGTCATTGGATGAGCGGATCTGATGTGGAACTTCCTCCAGTATAATAAATGAATAGACCCGCCCCTTCTCACGTTCCACATCAGGTCCTCAGCCTTACACCTACGTCATTGGCTGAGCGGACCTGATAGGGAACTTTAGAAGGGGCGGGTCTATTCATTTATTACACTGCGGAGGAAGTTCCCCATCAGGTCCGCTCAGGCTCAGCCAATGACATGACGTTTCGTCTGGTCTGGATTTTTGGGGGTACTCCACGCCATTTAAAAAAAAAATTGGGGTGGAGTTCCCCTTAAAATCGATACCAGACCTGAAGGGCCTGGTATGGATATTTGGGGGAAACCGCATGCATTTTTTTTTAAATTTGCGGCAGGGTTCCCCTTAATATCCATACCTGACCTGAAGGGCCTGGTAATTGAATTTGGGGGAACCCCCACACTTTTTTTATCAATGACTTTTCTATGTATTGCCGGGAGCCGACAATTCATTATACCCGCGTTTTAAATGCCTTTTTTTCCTTCAGAAATGACACTTTGTGCAGGGACAGTTCTAAGCGCGGGAAACAAGCGCGAATAGTCCTCAGAAGTTCAGGTCTCCATTGACTTCAATGGGGTTTGGGGTCAAGTTCGGGTCAAGTTTGGTCCCGAACTCAAACTTTTTTTTCTGAAGTTCGGCCAAACCCGAACATCCAGGTGTCCGCTCAACTCTAATCATGACCCACTGGCATGGCAAAAAAAAAGGCAAGCTCCCCTGACCGTGTCTTAGTGCCACACTCTAACAGGTACTCGTTGATGGCCCTCTGCTGCATGTGCCATAGCCAACGTTGAGTTCCACCTGGTGGGCATGTCACAGATGAGGCGGTTCTTGGGCATGTTGCATTCCTTTTGGAGGTCAGCCAGCCGAGCACTGGCATTATATGACCGTCGGAAATGCCCACAGACTTTCCTGGCCTGCTTCAGGAGATCCTGTAAGCCCGCGTATCTGCACAAGAACCACTGCACCACCAAATTAAGGACGTGAGCCAAACAGGGCACATGGGTCAAGTGTCCCTGTTGGAGGGCAGAGAGGAGGTTGATGCCATTGTTGCAAACCACCATTCCTGGCTGAAGCTGGCGTGGCGTCAACCACCTCTGAGCCTGCCCCTGCAGAGCTGTCAGAATCTCTGCCCCAGTGTGGCTCCTGTCCCCTAAACAGACCAACCCAAGCACTGCATGGCATCTTTTTGCCTGAGTGCTTGCGTAGCCCCTAGAACGCCTACGGAGCACTGCTGATTCCGAGGACAAATCTGAACAGGAAGAGGCCATAGAGGAAGAAGAATAGGAGGGGGTGGAGGAGAGAGGTGTGGCAGAATCCCCACTACCAGCATTTTGGAGGCGTGGTGGCGGAACAAGCTCCAACAATACTGCAGCCTGTCCTGCATCCTTCGCAGCTGCCATGAGAGTTACCCAGTGTGCCATGAAAGAAAGGCAACGTCCCTGTCCATGCCTGCTGGACCATGAGTCAGCGGTAATATGCACCTTACCGCTGATCGCCCTGTCAAACGAGACCCAGACCTGTGTGGACTGTCTAGGGAGAGTGAACCCCTGTGCGGTGAGACAAAGCCTGTGTGGCTATTTGTTTGGACATTTACTAAACCAGGGACTTAGGGACTAGGACAGCACCAGGCTGATCCCAGTTGTTAGTTAGGGAAACCTGCATGTTTAGTCAGAGGTCAAGCTGACCAGGATTTATTTTGTTTATGTTTCTTTTTGCTTTGCTGTGTTTTGTCACTGTAAATAGAGAAATAAACCGCACCTTTTGATCTTGAAAACCACAACCTCCGTCTGCTGGGCCTGTTTTTGTGTGGGGAGCCCATCCAGGGGGTCACACACACCCGCTACCGAGCTAACCCCCTCACAGTTGGTGGAGAACCAGTGGCAGTTTTTTTTAAGCCAGCATGGAGGAGATACTGAAACAGCTGGCTCTAGCAAATGCCAATCAACAGCAGACAAATGCAGGTTTGCAAAAGAGCCTTGCAGCTCAACAACAGAGCTTTGCAGCCCAGCAACAAGCCCAGCAGCAATCTGAGGCCCGCTTCATAGACCTGTTGCAGAAGCAAGAGCAGAGACTACAACAACAGATGGAAGCAGTAATGCAGCAACGTCCGCAGACCAGTGAGGAAAGCCGTCCCACTAATACCGCGTCCTTTGGGGTGAGTCGTTTATTGACAAAAATGACTGGAGAGGATGATCCAGAGGTATTTTTGACCACATTTGAAAGGACTGCTGAAAGAGAAAAGTGGCCTGAGGAGCAGTGGGCTGGACTGGTGGCTCCTCTGTTAACTGGTGAATCGCAGAAAGCTTACTATGACCTAGAGCCTGACCAAGCAAAAGACTATGTGATGCTAAAAGCTGAAATATTGGCAAGGCTGGGTGTCACCCTGGCTGTCCGGGCTCAGCGTGTGCATAACTGGACTTTCCAGCTTGGAAAACCCCCCAGGTCTCAAATGTATGATCTCATTCACCTGAGCAGGAAGTGGCTACAGCCAGAGACTTTGTCCGCACCGGAGATTGTGGAACGTGTTGTGATGGATCGTTTCTTGAGAGCTCTTCCTACCGCCATTCAAAAGTGGGTAAGCCATGGAGACCCAGAAACAGCCGGTAAACTTGTGGATCGTGTAGAGAGATACTTGGCTGCAGAGAACCTGACGGCCTCTTCCAGAGACTCTCGGACTTTCCACCCTAAGACCAGACCATCCCCAGGGGCGGATAAGATGATTCCAAGGGGTGAGGGTGGAGAGAGTGAGAGGGTGGGAGCTCTGCCCAGGGTTTGGCGAGAACAGCCTGGGAAGTCGGGGGCTCAAGAGGCAGCCAAAAGGATTGTTTGCTACCGCTGCCGGCAAGCGGGACATATTGCAGCAAATTGCCCGGTTGTGGAGGAACCCATGCAATGTGACTTTCTGACGGACAGACGTCAGTCGCTGTGTGCGACAGTCGCATGCACTGCCATTCGGGGAACTGAGAAACATTTATGCAAAATGTGTATTAATGGTAGAAATGTTGTGGTATTACTGGATTCAGGTAGCCTTGTGACCCTGATAAAGGCTGAATTAGTTAAAACAGAGGTCTCTGGGAATAGCAAGGTAGCTGTTATTTGTGTGCATGGGGACACCCGAGAGTATCCAGTGACTACAGTGTGTTTCAAGACCCCCAAAGGTACCCTCTCTCATCCAGTGGGGTTAGTATCTCAACTACCGCATGATGCCATTGTGGGAAGGGATTTTCCGAAGTTCTGGGAACTGTGGGATGATCCTGAGCCCCCCACTGGTGCCCCTATGTACCAGGAAGGTGATAGCCAGAACTCCTCTGAGAGTGGTGAGGACTCTCCAGAATTTCCCTTGTCAGTATTGGCAGGCAAGACTCAAGAAACTGGAGAGGAGCCCACCTCCTCAGACGAAAACCTACCGTCTGTGGAGTTTTCTGATCTTGAGGTTCACAGGGAAAATTTTGCCACAGAACAGTTAAAAGACCCCGCCCTAATAAAGGCACGGGAAAACGTAGTGGAAATAGATGGCGAGTTAGTGAACCCAGATAATACCTGCACTTACCCATACTTCAGCGTAGAGAAGGACCTACTGTATCGGGTGGCAAAAAGGGCAGAAGAAACCGTTGAGCAGCTTGTGGTGCCCAAACCTTACAGGAAGTTGGTGTTGGAGTTGGCCCATGGGCACATTCTTGGAGGTCATCTGGGGACAGAGAAAACCCGAGAGAGGGTATTACAGAGATTCTATTGGCCTGGGGTGATGAAGGACATAGAAAATTATTGTTCCTCCTGCCCTGTGTGTCAGAGGTCGGCCCCGATGCCACATTTCCGTAGCCCGCTGGTCCCTCTACCCATCATTGAGGTCCCGTTTGAGAGGATCGCAATGGATTTGGTAGGTCCTATAATCAAGTCCGCTAGGGGGCACCAGTACATATTAGTTATAATGGACTATGCCACCCGTTATCCAGAAGCGATCCCTCTCCGAAATACCTCGGCCAAAACCATAGCCAAAGAGCTATCTCTTGTTTTTAGCCGGGTGGGTATTTGTAAAGAACTGCTCACGGACCAAGGTACACCCTTTATGTCCCGGGTTATGAAAGAGCTGTGTAAATTGTTCAAAGTGACGCAATTGCGTACGTCTGTGTATCACCCCCAAACCGATGGGCTGGTTGAAAGATTCAACAAAACCCTAAAACAAATGTTGAAGAAAGTGGTGGATAGAGATGGAAAGGATTGGGACTGTCTACTTCCTTATTTGATGTTTGCTATTAGGGAGGTGCCCCAATCCTCTACGGGATTCTCCCCCTTTGAGTTACTGTATGGGAGACACCCAAGAGGGCTGTTGGATATTGCTAAGGAAAATTGGGAAAGTGAGAGTTCTCCCCACAGGAGTGTGATTGAGCATGTCGCCCTGATGCAAGATCGAATTGCACAGGTAATGCCCATCGTGAAGGAACATTTGGCCCAAGCGCAGTTGGCACAGCAGAGAGTGTACAACCTTGGAGCCAAGACCCGTACCTTTTCCCTGGGGGAGAGGATATTGGTACTTGTCCCTACGGTTGAAAGTAAATTCCTTGCCAAATGGCAAGGCCCCTACGAGATAATGGAAAAAGTGAGCGAAGTGAATTACAAGGTCAGACAACCAGGAAGGCGAAAGCCCGAACAGATCTATCACGTTAATCTGTTGAAAGCCTGGAGGGATAGAGAGTCCCTAGTCGCAGAAACTTGGTCACCAGCTCAAACTGGTTGCGTGATTCCGGAGGTTGGAATAGCAGCCACCTTGTCACAACCCCAACAACAGGAGGTTAAGGAGTTTGTGCTTCGCAACAAGGAGGTGTTCTCTGAGCTGCCGGGACAAACATCTGGGGTAGAGCATGATATTATTACCCCGCCTGGTGAAAGGGTGAAGTTAAAACCCTATCGGATCCCAGAGGCCCGACGGGAGGCAATATGGGAGGAAGTACAGAAAATGCTGAACTTAGGGGTGATAGAGGAGTCCCAAAGTGATTGGTCTAGTCCCATTGTGTTGGTGCCTAAACCGGATGGGAGCTGGCGATTTTGTAACGATTTTCGTCAGTTGAACAAAGTTACAAAATTTGACACCTACCCCATGCCACGTATAGATGAGTTGATCGACCGGCTGGGAACAGCCCGATACATGACGACTCTTGACCTCACAAAAGGGTATTGGCAAATTCCCCTGGCCAAGTCGGCCAAAGAGAAAACCGCATTTGTAACCCCAGATGGGGCGTTCCAATATAAGAGAATGCCGTTCGGGTTACAGAATGCGCCGGCCACATTCCAGCGGAAAATGGACCAGATACTGAGGCCCCATCGGAAGTATGCTGCGGCTTACCTGGATGACGTAATTGTCCATAGCACAGATTGGGCCTCACATCTGCCAAAAGTGCAAGCAGTCCTAGACTCTATCCGGGAAGCGGGGTTTACGGCTAACCCCAAGAAGTGTACCATTGGGCAGGAGGAGGCCAAATATCTTGGGTACACCATTGGCAGGGGAGTAATAAAACCCCAACTCAACAAAGTCAAGGCCATCCAGAGTTGGCCACGTCCCAACAGCAAGAAGCAGGTACGAGCCTTTCTGGGAATCGCGGGTTATTATCGGCGCTTCATTCCCCACTTTGCTTCTAAGGCTGTGCCCCTAACCAACCTGACGAAAGGGAAAGGGTCGGTCATGATTAAATGGACCCCCGAGGCTGAGGCAGCATTCCAATTCTTGAAACAAGCCTTATGTAGCCAGCCAGTGTTGTACTCACCCGACTTCTCTAAAGACTTTGTCGTACAAAGTGATGCGTCAGATGTGGGGTTAGGAGCAGTATTGTCCCAGGTCTGGAACGGGGAAGAGCACCCAGTCATTTACCTCAGCAGGAAGTTGAAGTCCCATGAGGTAAATTACGCCACGGTTGAAAAGGAGTGTTTAGCGGTGAAGTGGGCTCTAGATTCCCTTCGGTACTATCTGCTAGGTAGGCACTTTGACATGGTTACGGATCACGCTCCGTTAAAGTGGATGGCTCAAAACAAGGAGACAAATAGAAGAGTAAATAGGTGGTTCCTGGCCCTACAGGAATTCAACTTCACAGTAAAGCATCGCCCTGGCGTTCAAATGGGGAATGTGGATGCTTTGTCTCGAGTACATGAATGCCTGATTGCTGGTGTTCCAACCCCAAGGTTAAAACAAGAGGGGGGGGGGTATGTGACAGCAGGAAGGTAAAGTCACCTGGTTGCATCCAGGGGGGTAGGTATATTTCTCCCAGATTCAGGCTTTATGCCGACTTATACAACTAGGGAGAGAGTTGATGAAGCCCAGCTGAGGCTAGTGGGCTCATGGATGATTCATACCTCTAGGGAGAGTGCTGGGCGTCGTGCAGGCAGGGAGTTGATGAGACCAGCTGAAGCTTGTCAGCTCGTTTAAGGCCTCTATAAAAACTCCCAGCTTCATTAGGTGTTTGCTCATGCCTGGACCCAGACCTGTGTGGACTGTCTAGGGAGAGTGAACCCCTGTGCGGTGAGACAAAGCCTGTGTGGCTATTTGTTTGGACATTTACTAAACCAGGGACTTAGGGACTAGGACAGCCCCAGGCTGATCCCAGTTGTTAGTTAGGGAAACCTGCATGTTTAGTCAGAGGTCAAGCTGACCAGGATTTATTTTGTTTATGTTTCTTTTTGCTTTGCTGTGTTTTGTCACTGTAAATAGAGAAATAAACCGCACCTTTTGATCTTGAAAACCACAACCTCCGTCTGCTGGGCCTGTTTTTGTGTGGGGAGCCCATCCAGGGGGTCACACACACCCGCTACCGAGCTAACCCCCTCACAATATATATATACATACATACATACACACACAAAACCGGGATGTATATATATACTAAATACACTGCAGCATCAACAGCCTGCCTGAAGTATTTTAGAAACAGTACACCAGGAACGGTCTGTAGTGAGATCTAGCTAAACTGGATTCAGTATATATATATATATATATATATATATATATATATATATATATACACACACACACGCACACACACAACCGGGATGCATATATATACTAAATACACTGCAGCTAACTGAATCAAATGCCTGTTTAAAGTAAGTGAAATGACACTTTCTCTCTCTCTCCGACGGAACACACTACAGAAGGCCGACGTGAAGGCGGCCTTATATAGTGTGGGGCACCCTGCCTTTGGCCAATTATGGCTCTCTTTGCTGCCGGTGCTGTGATTGGCCAAAGCATGCGGGTCATAGTGCATGCTTGGCCAATCATCAGCCAGCAATGCACTGCGATGACGTAGTGCATTATGGGGCGTGACACGCCGCTCGAATTTGGCGCGAACGCCCTATATTGTTCGATCAGCCGATGTTCGAGTCGAACTCATGTTCGACTCGAACAGATAGCCCATCCCTAATGTTGACTCTTTTCTCCAAACTTTCGTAGGTCAATTACCAGTATCCTCAGTCCCTGGTACCTCAGTTACCTGTGTTTTCAGATTCCAGTTAAGTTATAGAGATGTGAAAACCATACTCTTGGGGAGGACAACTATATGTGGGCATCCTTGGACATCTCTTCACTGTATATGGCCATTCCTCATGAGATAGACCTTAGAGCCTTACAATATTTTTTTATTAAAAGTGACAAAATAAATTCTAGACAGGCCAATTTTTTGGTGGATAGTGTTAAATTTTGTTTAACACATAATTATTTTACTTTCTTAGACCAATATTTATCTACAGCTAAGAGGTACAGCTATGGGCGCTAATTTTGGCCGGTATATGCAAACTTAAATTGATTAAAAATAAATAAAATCGAAGGTTTACAAATGACAAACATATCATACTTACCTCCACTGTGCAGTACGTTTTGCACAGTGTGGCCCCGATCATCGTCTTCTGGGGTCCCCTGGTGGCGCTCACGGCTCCTCCTTGCATCGGTTAACCCCCTGGGAGAAGCACTCTCCCGGGGGTTTACCTTGCGGGTGCACTCCTGAGTCCAAAATTTGCGTGCATAGACAAAGAATGCTGGACTTAGCCACAGCGCCCGCGTCATTGGGTTTGATTGACAGCAGTGGGAGCCAATGGCTGCACTGCTATCAATCTATCCAGTCAAGAGCCGAGAATCCCGGCAGAGAGGTAGAGCACGTCTCTGCAGATGGAACGAACTGGCAAAGGTGAGTAAAATGGGGGGGCTGGGGGGCCGATCAGTGTCAGAAGTTTTTTCACTTTAATGCATAAGATGCATTAAGGTGAAAAAAACACGAGAGTTTACAACCCCTTTAACCATGGTCTACTGGGAGGAAGAGCACCTTGTCACGAATGTCACGTCTACCTCAATGCAGGTGGTCAGACACTGTAGCTAGCTACTGTGTGCTTCACCTTTAGCAACCCCCTTACCCTTTAGAAAAGCAGGCCTACGGGTACTTGGTTGCCCTCAGGACTTATACACAATGCTGTAGTGCCTGGTCACCACACCAGGGCAGACACGAACAGGGCAAACAACAGACTACTTGCAGTTTAGCAGACAGATAGTGTGGCTCTAAGACGGTCCAGGTAATAAGGAAGGCTGAGTTCAGGGAATAGTCCAATATCCGATCCAATGACAGTCTAGGTAAAAGGTGTACAGAGAGGTTTGTTTCTTTGCCCCCCTATGCTGCCCACCTTTTATTCTTTTCCTGAGCCCTCTCAGCCTTTCCGGAAGGATGAGCCCATGCAAATTGGTGCTACCCATTTATCCTCTGGGGAGAAGGCTAGAAGCAGGAGATCTCTTATATTGTGGCAACCACAGCCACTTTATCCCTAGCTGTCCTACTAAGCTGAGAAACGCCAAGAATATAGTGCTTGTGGGGTCTGCTTCCATAGACCATACTGTGACTGTTTCCCTAAGAGATGGCTTATATGGTCCTGCACAACTTAGGTCTGGCAAGTT
The DNA here is from genome assembly GCA_029206835.1 of Rana muscosa. Classification (NCBI taxonomy): domain Eukaryota; kingdom Metazoa; phylum Chordata; class Amphibia; order Anura; family Ranidae; genus Rana; species Rana muscosa. The sequence continues at coordinate 882,816,369 of CM055118.1, forward strand.
TTCTCACCACCTCTCCGCTTTCATTGATTCTGGTGCTGCTAGAAATTTCATTGATAGGGACCTAGCACACAGTCTACAGATTCTGATGACTAAGGTGCATAGACCCTTCTCAGTCTTAGCCCTTGATAGTTCCCCCTTGTCCATGGGTCTGGTGACCTTTTGTACAGTACCTATTACCCTGACCATTGGGGAATTTCACAGGGAAACAATCAGCTTCTACCTGATCTCTTCTTCTGCTTATCCCCTTATCTTGGAGTATCCCTGGCTTAAACTTCACAACCCGCACATAGACTGGGCTGCAGAGGAGATTGGGTCCTGGTCCCAGACCTGCATCCAGAGTTGCATTAAAACCGCTGACTAGTTGCCCATGTATAACTCTTGTGTGGCCAGTACCAGTCACATGCCTTGATTCCAGTCCAATTCAGATCCTGATCATGACAACGTTTCCAAATGTGACTACAGTTTACCACGTACCTTTATATGACTCTGTTATAACAAAAGACTCTGACAAGTCTATTGAATTCTCTAAAGGCCACCTCTCCAGCCAATTACTACAGCCTGAACCCCCTCCTCCTAAAAATCAAGCTTATCCGCTGTCTCGTAGCCTTGAACCCTGTTTGGAAACTTCCTCTATATCCTCAAGAGTCAAGGCCCCTGGATTACCCCTACCTTTGCCTGTTGCTAAACTCCCTTGGATGCACAGCCAGGCTAACTTGTCCGCAAGTTCCACTGTCGCCACACCAGGTGATGCGATTCAGACAGTCGCTATGCCTAGCGATGTGATTTAGACAGTCGCTACGCCTGGCGATGCAATTCAGACAGTTGTTGCGCCTGGCGGTGCTATTCAGATAGTCGCTACACCAGACAATGCGGCACAGTCGGCCACTGCATCAGTTATGCCAGTCCAGCCCATCCCCATGGAACTTTCTGCTTTTTCTTATTCTGGACTCTCTGGTGATGTGATGTAGACAGTTGCTGTGCTTGGTGATGAGTAGGGATGAGCTTCGTATTCGAGTCGAACATACGTTCGACTCGAACATCGGCTGTTCGATCGTTCGACGAAGATCGAACGATTTGGGCCGTTCGCGCCAAATTCGAGTGACGCGAACGGCCCACAATGCACTACGCCATCGCAGTGTCATCCAGGCGCTGTGATTGGCCAAGCATGCACTGTGACCCCGCATGTTTGGCCAATCACAGCGCCGGCAGCGAGGAGAGCAATGATTGGCCACAGGCAGGATGCCTGTGGCCAATTATTGCTGAGGGGGTTTAGTACACGCCCCACACTATAAAAGGCCGCCAGCGCGGCGGCCTTGTGTAGTGTGTTCCGGAGCAGGGAAAGAGAAGCATAGGCAGGGACAGTGTCATTATTTTTCCTTTACTAATCCTGGATTCCTTGTGTTTAGGGACAAATAAGGATAGGTAGGGAGAGTGTCAGTGACAGTGTGCTATTCTGTGCTAATCCTTGTTTGTAGGGACAGAGAGGTACAGTGAGGGAAAGTGTCAGTGTGCTATTCTGTTCTAAAACTATTTTGCTGAACCATATTTTCAATCCTTGAGTTTAGGGACAGAGAGGTACAGTGAGGGAAAGTGTCAGTGTGCTATTCTGTTCTAAAACTATTTTGCTGAACCATATTTTCAATCCTTGAGTTGAGGGACAGAGAGGTACAGTGAGTGAAACTGACAGTGTGCTATTCTGTTCTAAACCAATTTTGCTGTTCCATATTTTCAATCCTTGAGTTTAGGGACAGAGAAGGACACTCGTAGAAATTATCAGTGTGCTATTCTGTGCTAAATCTTGTTTGTAGGGAGGGACAGAGTAGGACAGTGAGGGAAAGTGTCAGTGTGCTATTCTGTTCTAAAACTATTTTGCTGAACCATATTTTCAATTCTTGAGTTTAGGGACAGAGAGGTACAGTGAGTGAAACTGACAGTGTGCTATTCTGTTCTAAACCAATTTTGCTGTTCCATATTTTCAATCCTTAAGTTGAGGGACAGAGAAGGACACTCGTAGAAATTATCAGGGTGCTATTCTGTGCTAAATCTTGTTTGTAGGGAGGGACAGAGTAGGACAGTGAGGGAAAGTGTCAGTGTGCTATTCTGTTCTAAAACTATTTTGCTGAACCATATTTTCAATCCTTGAGTTGAGGGACAGAGAGGTACAGTGAGTGAAACTGACAGTGTGCTATTCTGTTCTAAACCAATTTTGCTGTTCCATATTTTCAATCCTTGAGTTTAGGGACAGAGAAGGACACTCGTAGAAATTATCAGTGTGCTATTCTGTGCTAAATCTTGTTTGTAGGGAGGGACAGAGTAGGACAGTGAGGGAAAGTGTCAGTGTGCTATTCTGTTCTAAAACTATTTTGCTGAACCATATTTTCAATCCTTGTGTTTAGGGACAGAGAAGGATAGGCAGGGGACAGTGTCAGTGTCATTGTTGCTAAGCCTCCTGCACAGTATACACCTGAAGGTAGCCCTTATTGCTCTTTTTCCCATCTCCCTGCAGGCCATCCATTAAAATGTCTGGAAGGCAACCAAGGAGAGGCAGACAGTCAGGAGGCAAAAAAAGAGGGCAAGCAGGCTCTGTGTCTGGGGGCAACAGTGCTGGTCGTGGACGCGGTGCATTGTCATCAGCACATGGCCATGGGACACGCTTGTCCTTGTTTTCGGCAGCTGGACATGTTGAGCCACATCATGCCGAAGACTTGGTAGAGTGGATGACCAAGCCCACCTCATCCTCCTCATCCTCTCTCACCCAGGCTCAGGGTACTGGCAAAGCAGCTGCCAAAGCGTCCTCTTCTCTGGTATCATTATCTTCATTAGTCAATCCTTCCCTAGACCCACCATGTCCTCCTCCTGAGGAGTCCCCCGAACTGTTTGAGCACAGTGTTGGGTACATGCTCCAGGAGGATGCCCAGCGTTTGGAAGGATCTGATGATGATATCCAGCTAGAGGAAGGCAGCAGCGTGAGAGCAGAGAGAGGGGATGCTCAAGAAGGACACCAATCTGGCAGTCATGCTCCAGCAGCTGCAGCATACTGCCAGATTGGCTCCAGTGATGAGGAGGGAGGGGATGATGAGGTCACTGACTCCACGTGGGTGCCTAATAGGAGAGAGGAGGAGGAGGAGGATGAGGAGGAGGCACATCTCCAACGAGGCAGGATGCCCTTGAGAGGCCAGCGTATGGGCAGCACACCGACAGAATCACACCGCAGAGCTCCGCCTGTGCAGGGCGCTGCCTCTGCCCGTCATTCAAAAAGTTCTTTGGTGTGGGCCTTTTTTGAGGCGATTGCATCAGATCGCACAGCTGCTGTTTGCAACATATGTCTCAAGCGTATATCGCGTGGCCAAAACATCAGCCGCTTGGGCACCACATGCTTGATCAGACATATGTTGACCTGCCATGCAGCTCGTTGGCAAGCCTACCTTAAAGACCCACACCAAAGAACAAAGCTGACCTCTTCTTGCACCGCATCAGCTGGGATCTCCAACCCCACTATACCTTCACTCCTCTCTGAAACCTGCTCTGAGAGGAATGAAGGTATAGAATTAGGTGTGTCACAGGCAAGTACTTGCGGGCACTCTGCTAGCAGTACACCAACGTCCGATTCTAGCAGGCAAATTTCCCTGCCCCAGCTGCTGGACCGTCAAAAGAAGTTCACTCCCAGCCATCCACATGCCCAGCTTGGCTAAATTGCTAGCGCTTCAACTGCTGCCTTTTCAGTTGGTAGACTCGGCCCCCTTCCGTGAGTTTGTGCAATGTGCGGTTCCTCAGTGGCAGGTTCCCAAACGCCACTTTTTCGCACGGAAGGCGATTCCGGCTCTCTACAGGCATGTGGAAGGCAATGTCTTGGCCTCGCTGGACAGGGCGGTCAGCGGTAAGGTGCATATTACCGCTGACTCATGGTCCAGCAGGCATGGACAGGGACGTTACCTTTCTTTCACGGCCCATTGGGTCACTCTTTTGGCAGCTGGGAAGGATGCAGGACAAGGTGCAGTAGTGTGGGAGGTTGTTCCACCGCCACGCCTCCAAAATGCTACTACTGGTTGTGACACACCTCTCTCCTCCACCCCCTCCTCTTCTTCTTCCTCCATGGCCTCTTCCTGTGGTTTGTCCTCGGAACCAGCGGTGCTCCGTAGGCGTTCAAGGGGCTACGCAAGTACGCAGGCAAAAAGATGCCATGCCGTGCTTGCGCTGGTGTGTTTGGGGGACAGGAGCCACACTGGGGCAGAGGTCCTGTCTGCTCTGCAGGGGCAGGCCGAGAGGTGGTTGACGCCACGCCAGCTTAAGCCAGGAATGGTGGTTTGCGACAATGGCACCAACCTCCTCTCCGCCCTCCGACAGGGACAACTGACCCATGTGCCCTGTATGGCTCACGTCCTTAACCTGGTGGTGCAGCGGTTCTTGGGCAGGTACCCGGGCTTACAGGATGTCCTGAGGCAGGCCAGGAAAGTCTGTGTGCATTTCCGCAGATCTTATAATGCCAGTGCTCGCCTGGCTGAGCTGCAAAAGGAGTTGAACCTGCCCAAGAACCGCCTTATATGTGACATGCCCACCAGGTGGAACTCAACGTTGGCCATGCTGCAGCGGCTGCACATGCAGCAGAGGGCCATCAATGAGTACCTGTGCGACTACGGCACCAGGACAGGGTCAGGGGAGCTCGGGTTTTTTTCACCACGCCAGTGGGGCATGATCAGGGATGCATGCACTGTCCTGGCACCATTTGAGGAGGCCACGAGGATGGTGAGCAGTGACAGTGCATGCATCAGTGACACTGTACCTCTTGTCCACCTGTTGGAGCACACGCTGCGTGGAATAATGGACAGGGCACTTGAGGCAGAACAGAGGCAGGAAGAGGAGGACTTCCTTGCCTCTCAAGGCCCCCTTTACCCAGACAGTGTTCCTTCTGTCCCACCCATCGCACAGGAAGAGGAGGAGGAGGAGGAGGAGGATTGTGTCAGCATGGAGGTGGAGGCTGGCACTCAGCATCATCAGCAGCAGTCTTTTAGGGATGATTTACGGTCCCAAGAAACCAGTGGACTTGTACGTGGCTGGGAGGAGGTGGCTGCGGATCATGTCGTCCTTAGTGACCCAGAGGACTCCGGACTGAATGCCTCAGCTAACCTACGCTGCATGGCCTCCCTGATCCTGCAAAGTCTGCGGAAGGATCCTCGTATTCTTCGGATCAAGGAGAGGGACCATTACTGGCTGGCCACTCTTCTTGATCCACGGTACAAGGGTAAGGTTGCGGACCTTATCGTACCGTCGCAGAGGGAGCAGAGGGTGAGACAACTCCGGGAGGCCTTGCAGAAAGGTCTGTGCAACGCATTCCCAGAGACTGGGAGGTTACAAACTCCTGGTCCTGGACAACGAGTTGCTGAGGCTTCGGGCAGTCAAAGAAGGAGCGGTGGGGAAGGTGGCCGCCTGACCGATGCGTTCAGACAATTCTTTAGTCCGCAGCCCCAAAGTATTATCGGTTCCAGCAACCATCGCCAGCGTCTGATATACATGGTCCAGGAATACCTAGGGGCAAGGTCAGACTTGGACACCTTCCCCACCGAAAATCCTCTGGCTTACTGGGTCTTGAGGATGGATCACTGGCCAGAGCTTGCACAGTATGCAATTGAGCTACTGGCCTGTCCTGCATCCAGCGTTCTTTCAGAACGCACATTCAGTGCTGCTGGAGGATTTGTCACGGATCACAGGGTGCGCCTGTCCACCGACTCGGTTGATCGACTGACTTTCATCAAGATGAACCAGTCTTGGATCACCACCAGCTACCACACACCAGATGCTGATATAACAGACTAATTGATTTTAAAATGTCACATCCCTTCAAGACTGATGCTGATGCTGAGTGCCTGTGCTGTTATGTTGACTGGCTATCCTCCTCCTCCTCCTCAATGATACGATTAACGATGATAGCTTGGAAGATCATTTTGGTTTATGGGTGACGCCACCAGTGGCTAAGGCCCAATTTTTCAGCCCCTGTTTAACACGGAAGGTCCCTACTTTCAAACATCCAACTTACAAACTACTGCTACTTGCAAACGGAAGAAGACAACAGGAAGTGAGAGGAAATCTACCCCTTGGAAGGAAAATTCTCTCCTGTAAGAATTAATATGGGAGAAAGGTGTCTCCTCTCTACTGATGCTTTATCACCAATCCTTGTTTCAATAAAAACACCACATTTCAAAAACAGTTGTCATTGGGACGCAAAGTGAGGTGAAATGTTCTGAACAGGGGCACAGACAGCAAAAAAAATGTGACAGGGGTGATAACCGTTCCCTATGTTTTACAAAAAGCTAAAAAAAAGGAATTTGGCATGGAGCTCCACTTAAACAATGCAGATGTTCAAAATTACAAACAGATTCTACATAAGAACAAACCTACAGTCCCTGTCTTGTATGCACCGCCTGTATACGGCTGTTCAGAGTATATAGGTCCTTTTTTATTTTGTGTGCGGGGTTCCCCTTAATATCCATACAAGACCCAAAGGGGCTGGTAATGGGCTGGGGTAGGGGGGCGGGGTTGATGGGGTAGCTATGCCATTTTTCCTAAAGATTTTCATCCATATTACCGGGACCAGACATTGCATTAAAGCCGCAAGCAGTTTTAAATGGTTTTTTTCCCTTTAGAAATTTTATTTTGTGCAGGGACAGTTCTAAACACGGGAAACACGTGGCACTTCACAGGCATACTTTAGACACCCCCCAGGTACAATATTTAAAGGAATATTTGACTTTTTTTTTTTCACTTTATGCATCATTAAAATGACTGCTCCCGGAAAACGTCCGGTTTTAAAACTTCTTTTTGCATTGATACATGTCCCCTGGTGCAGAAGCCGGGTTCCCAAACTCTGTTTCGGACAATAACATGGATAATAGTCGTTATAATTAGCACTTTAGAATCCGAATGTTCGCATCCATTGTATTTAATAGGGTTCTAATGTTCGTGCAAACTTTCGGTCCGTTCGCGGGTTCTGGTGCGAACCGAACCCGGGGGTGTTCGGCTCATCACTAGTGATGAGGCTTGGTCAGCCACTGCATCAATTTTGCCGGTCCGGCCCATGCCCTTTGTGCCTCTTGATTTTTTTTATTCAGAGCTTTCTGTAACCTGGCCTCACCCTACTTCTCTAACCGGTCTAAGAGGTTCAATCCACCATTTGGATAAACTGCCTCATTCAGCCAGATGGGGCTTTCAATTCTTTTTTCAGGGATCTCTGTATTCTGCTTGTGTGTCAGCTGTCTGGCTTGAGCCCTGTGACATGTCCCCTGCTAACCAACCCACCCTCGTGGATCAACTGACCTCTGCCCAGTCTAAAGGTCCTGTGCTGGATATCCAACTGGTCTTTGAGGGTCCGGGGGCCCCTCCTCAGAGGGGGGTAATGTCATGATCACTTAGTGCCCCTGTTCCTCATTCCAGCACCCGGTTGTTGGCTGTTGCTTTTCCCCTGTCTGTGTTCACCTGCAAGGTGATAGATCTGATCAGTCACAGTATATAAGCAAACCGAACACTCTATCCCTTGCTTGTGTTAGAGACAGTTAACTACATTGTTCCTGATCAAGCCTCTCGTTTGTCTGCCTTGCTTTGCTGTTGGATTTCCCTGTGTACGACCCGGATCGGATATTGGACTATTCCCTGAACTCAGCCTGCCTTTCACCTAGACTGTCATTGGATCGGATATTGGACTATTCCCTGAACTTAGCCTGCCTTATTACCTGGACTGTCTTAGAACCACGCTATCTGTCTGCTAAACTGCAAGTAGTCTGTTTGCTCTGTTCCCTTCTGCCCTGGTGTGGTGGCCAGGCACTATAGCATTGTGTATAAGTCCTGGGGGCAACCAAGTACTGGTAGGCCTGCTTGTCTTAAGGGAAAGGGGGCTGCTCTAGGTGAAGCACATAGTAGCTAGCTATAGTGTCTGACCACCTGCATTGAGGTAGACGTTACATTCGTGACACACATCTGGACCAACAACCCTTTTGCCAGACCCATAATTTTTTAATGTTGATGACATATTGCGCATCTGGGAGAGTGGTCCAGATGTGTTCTCTTCCTTTGTGGCCTATTGCAATACCAATTCTATGGGGCGGACTTTTATGCATGTTTTAGACTTAAATGTACTTGTCTTCTTGGATCTAGTCCTAGCCAGGGATGAGCCGAACACCCCCCTGTTCGGTTCGCACCAGAACCTGCGAACAGACAGAATGTTTGCGTGAACTTTAGAACCCTATTAAATACAATGCACACGAACGTTCGAAATCTAAAGTGCTAATTATAAAGGCTTATATGCAAGTTATTGTCCTAAAAAGTGTTTGGGGCCCTGGTTCTGCCCCAGGGGACATGTATCAATGCAAAAAAAAGTTTGAAAAATTTACGTTTTTACTGGAGCAGTGATTTTAATAATGCTTAAAATTAAAAAATAAAAGTGAAATTTTCCTTTAAATTTCGTACCTGGGGGATGTCTATAATATGCATGTGAAGTGGCGCTTGTTTCCCATGCTTAGAACTGTCCCTGCACAATGTGTCATTTCTGAAGGAAAAGAAAGTCATTTAAAACTCACTCGCGGCTATTAATGAATTGTCGGCTTCCGGCAATACATAGAAAAGTCATTGAGAAAAAAAAAAAAAAAAAGCGTGGGGGTCCCCCCAAATTCAATTACCAGGCCCTTCAGGTCTGGTATAGATATTAAGGGGAACCCCGCCACAAATTTAAAAAAAAATGTTGTGGAGTCCGCCCAAAAATCCATACCAGACCCTTATCCGAGCACGCAACCTGGCAGGCAGCAGGAAAAGAGGGGGGACGAGAGAGCGCCCCCCTTCCTGAATCGTACCAGGCCACATACCCTCAACATGGGGAGGATGTCCCCATGTTGATGGGGACAAGGGCCTCATCCCCACAACCCTTGCCCGGTGGTTGTGGGGGTCTGCGGGCGGGGGGCTTATCGGAATCTGGAAGACCCCTTTAACAAAGGGGACCCCCAGATCCTGCCCCCCCTATGTGAATTGGTAAGGGGTACATTGTACCCCTACCATTTCACGAAGAAAGTGTAAAAAAAAAAAAAAAAAAACCCACACAAACACCTTGGAAAAGTCCTTTATTAAAAAAAATTAAAAAAAAATTGTAAAAACATTCCAGCGATGAAATCCAGTGTCCCGCGGCGATCCGATGTCCAGCGCTGTCCGTCATTGGCTGAGCCTGAGCGGACCTGATGGGGAACTTCCTCCGCAGTCTATTAAATTTTATAGACCCGCCCCTTCTAAAGTTCCCCATCAGGTCCGCTCAGCCAATGAATAGGTGTAAGGCTAAGCGGACCAGATGCGGAACGTGAGAAGGGGCGGGTCTATTCATGTATTACACAGTGAAGGAAGTTCCCCATCAGGTCGGCTCAGGCCAAAGACGTAGGCGGGGTCTGACATACGAGGGGGCGGACCTGATGGGGAACTTCCTTCACTGTGTAATACATGAATAGACCCGCCCCTTCTAAAGTTCCCCATCAGGTCCGCTCAGCCAATGAATAGGTGTAAGGCTTAGCGGACCAGATGCGGAACATGAGAAGGGGCGGGTCTATTCATGAATTACACAGTGAAGGAAGTTCCCCCATCAGGTCCGCCCCCTCGGTATGTCAGACCCCGCCTACGTCATTGGCCTGAGCGGACCTGATGGGGAACTTCCTTCACTGTGTAATACATGAATAGACCCGCCCCTTCTCACGTTCCGCATCTGGTCCGCTTAGCCTTACACCTAGTCATTGGCTGAGCGGACCTGATGGGGAACTTTAGAAGGGGCGGGTCTATACATTTAATAGACTGCGGAGGAAGTTACCCATCAGGTCCGCTCAGGCTCAGCCAATGACGGACAGTGCTGGACATCGGATCGCCACGGGACACTGGATTTCATCGCTGGAATGTTTTTTTGTTTTTTTTAATAAAGGACTTTTCCAAGGTGTTTGTGTGGTTTTTTTTACATTTTTTTACACTTTCTTCCTGAAATGGTAGGGGTACAATGTACCCCTTACCAATTCACATGGGGGGGCGGGATCTGGGAGTCCCCTTTGTTAAAGGGGTCTTCCAGATTCCGATAAGCCCCCCGCCCGCAGACCCCCACAACCACCGGGCAAGGGTTGTGGGGATGAGGCCCTTGTCTCCATCAACATGGGGACATCCTCCCCATGTTGAGGGCATGTGGCCTGGTACGCTTAAGGAGGGGGGGTGCTCTCTCGTCCCCCCTCCAAGGGTCTGGTATGGATTTTTGGGGGGACTCCACAACATTTTTTTTAAAATTTGGGGTGAAGTTCCCCTTAAAATCCATGCCAGATCTGAAGGGCCTGGTATGGATATTTGGGGGGAACCGCGTGCATTTTTTTTTTATTTGCGGCGGGGTTCCCCTTAATATCTATACCTGACCTGAAGGGCCTGGTAATTGAATTTGGGGGGACCCCCACGCTTTTTTTTTTTTATCAATGACTTTTCTATGTATTGCCGGGAGCCGACAATTCATCAATAGCCACGAGTGAGTTTTAAATTACTTTTTTTCCTTCAGAAATTACACTTTGTGCAGGAACAGTTCTAAGCATGGGAAACAAGCGCCACTTCACATGCATATTATAGACACCCCCCAGGTACAAAATTTAAAGGAATATTTCACTTTTATTGTATCACTTTAAGCATTATTAAAATCACTGCTCCCAAAAAAACGGCCGTTTTTAAAACTTTTTTTTGCATTGATACATGTCCCCTGGGGCAGGACCCGGGTCCCCAAACACTTTTTATGACAATAACTTGCATATAAGCCTTTATAATTAGCACTTTAGATTTCTCCCATAGACTTTTTGAATTTGCCGCGAACACCCCAATTTGTTCGCTGTTCGGCGAACGGGCGAACAGGCAATGTTCGAGTCGAACATGAGTTCAACTCGAACGCGAAGCTCATCCCTAGTCCTAGCTCACCATGACCATGCTATTATCACCATGAATCATATTAAACCCACTGGTGGATATTCTTATCTCCATTTTTCCAGTTGTCATCATCCAGCATGGAAGAGAAATATCCCAGGTCATCAATTCAATAGACTGAGGAGGAAATGTTCTGGGGATGAGGTTTACATTCGCAAGGAGCTGTAAGGTACCTGTGATAGGTAGTGTCCGAAGTAGAGCTTGTGTGCTGAGGATTCAGGCAAAAACTTATTCAGGCAGATCAGGTCGGAAACAGATCAGGCAAAGCGGTACACAATCGAAATCCAGAGAGTAGTCAGGCAGGCAAAGATCATGCATGAGCTGGCGGTGAAGTACAAAATCAGCAGGCTAGAAAGTAGTCAGGAATTCAGGCAGAAGTTCATATACGGTATTCAGAGCCACAAAGCAGTCACAACACCCAGGGAGTTAGTCCACATAAATGGGCACTGAGAGACAGGAAGTGCTGCTATTCATGGGCTGCTTTGATTGTAGATTGTCCACAGCTGGCAGCAGGTGGGGCTAGTGAGTCCAAGGTAATGCATCAAACTGAGAGAACATAGCCATAACTCCAGAGCTCCTCCGTGGCACAACAAGTAAGACTGCACCTGTGGGACCAGGAACATCCTGGTTCGAATACACCCAGGTACATGACAGGGCCCCCTCCCAGTGGATCCCTCCAAGGGCCTAGCGGGGCTTAGTGGGAAAGGAGGCATGGAAGTCTTGAATAAGATAAGGAGCATGCAAATGTTTGGCTGGGACCCAGGAACGGTCTGTGACGGGATATCCCTTCCAATGAACCAGATACCGTAGGCCACGACCCTGTCTTTAAGAATCAACAATCTTAGAGACTTCAAACTTATTTTGTCCATAAACAAGAACAGGAGGAGGTAGCTGTTGGGTTCTGGAGTAGCGATTGAAAATTGCCTTTTTGAGGAGGGAAATGTGGAATACGGGATGTATCCGGAGAGAGGAGGGCAATTTCAACCGATAGGAGACTGGCCCAACTCGAGCAATAATTCTGTAAGGACCGATGAATTAAGGGGCCAATTTGGTAGAAGGTTGTTTCAGTCTCACGTATTTGGTTGATAGCCAAACTCTGTCCCCCACCACATATGGAGGTATATGGCGTCTTCGTTTGTTGGAGAAAAGCGCATACTTGCCTGCTGACTTCCGTAGTAATAAGCAAATCTTTTTCCAATGTAGCAGAATATTTTTCACCCGCTGATCTGCTGCTGGTAAACCAGAAGAAGGCTGAAATAGGGAAAAGTCTGAGGGTGATAGCCTAGCGCTGCGTAAAATGCAAATACTAAGACCAGTTGGAGTTTAAGGCATTGACATAATGTCGAAGATAGGTTTCCAGGGTCTGGTTCATGCGTTCGGTTTGACCATCTGATGGTGATGTGAGGTAGAGAGTGAGAGCGTTACTCCCAGTTTCTTGCAGAACGCTCTCCAGAATCGGGAAACAAACTGGGATCTGCGGTCTAAGACGACATTGGTAGGTATTCCATGATATCTCACAATATGGGAAAGGAAGAGGGTAGACAGTGCTTCCGCTGTAGGTAATCCTGGGAGCGGCACAAAATAGGACATTTTGGAAAAGTGATCCACTATGACCCATATAGCAATCATGCCCTCGGACTTGAGTAAGTCTGTAATGAAGTCCATAGTCCAATGGGTCCAAGGCTGGCGAGGTGCCAAAGATGGTTGTAACAGTCCAGTAGGCAATGTGCAGGGTACTGTATAAGCAGCACAAGTTGTACAGGCAGCCACATAGTCAGTAACATCCCTTTTCATATGAGGCCATCAGACATGACGCTGCAAGGTCCAAGGTCTTAAGAGTGATGGTGACACCAGGATGACCGGATAACACACCATTGTGTGCCCAGAGGAGTACAGGTTTTCTGAGGCTAGTGGGCTATGAACAGGCGACCTGGTGGTATCTTCAAGCCTTGGAGAACACGATTCTGGGTTTCTTGTAACTGTTGGGAAAGAGCCATAGAGATCTGTGCGACAATTTTGTGAGATGAGATTAAATCCTGCTCAGTAGGTTGATCATCTTCAGAGGTAGCGAACTGTCTGGAAAGAGCATCGGCTTTCTTGTTTTTATGCCCAGGAACATAAGAAAGAACAAAATTAAAACGGGAGAAAAACAGAGCCCATCGAGCCTGACGTGAGTTCAAACGTCTTGCAGTCTAAAGATACAGCAGGTTTTTATGGTCAGTGAGGATAGAAAAATGCTTGGGAGCCCCTTCCAGAAGATGTCACCATTCAGACAATGCCAATTTGATGGCCAGTAGTTCTCGATTCCCAACATCGTAATTCATCTCCGCTGGAGAAAACTTTCTAGAAAAAAATGCTACTGGATGGATTCTACCGGACTTAGGCTGTCTCTGGGACAGCACGGCACTTGCTCCTACCTCGGAGGCATCAACCTTAACTATGTACTGGAGATCAGGATTTGGATGCTGAAGAATTGGAACCTTGCTTCTGAGGCCTTCTGCCTCGCTTCTGAGGGCCACACCTTGCAATTTGTACCTTTCTTAGTCATAGCAGTAAGGGGGGCCGGAGGCAAAACCTTTGATGAAACGTCTGTAGTAATTTGCGAACATTAGAAAGCTTTGGAGCCCTCTTAAAGTGGTCGATTGGGGCCATTGCAAGACAGCAGAAAGTTTTTGAGGGTCCATTTGGAAACCGACAGCACTTATAATGTATCCAAGGAAAGGCTTGATGGAAACTGCATTTCTCAATCTTTGCGTAAAGATGGTTTTCTCTCAGTCGTTGTAATACCTGCTTTACATGTGAGATGTGCTCTAGATGAGTCTTGGAAAAGATTAAAATGTCGTCCAAGTAGATAATCACAAAACTGTTGCTGCAATCGTGAAAAATGTAATTCATGAAACGTTGGAAGACAGCAGGGGCGTTACACAACCCAAATGGCATAACCAGATATTCAAAATGTCCATTACGAGTGTTGAATGCTGTCTTTCACTCATCCCCGTCTTTAATTCGAATCAGATTATAAGCCCCTCGTAGGTCAAGCTTAGATAAAATAACGGCTCCCTTAAGTACATCAAACAGTTCAAGAATGAGAGGCAAAAGGTAGGAATCTTTTACAGTGATTTGATTTAACCCTCGATAGTCTATGCATGGTCGAAGACGCCCATCTTTTTTTTCAACAAAGAGAAAACCTGCCCCTACTGGAGAAGAAGATGGTCAGATAAAATCTATTTTCAAGTTGTCTTTTACGTATTCCACCATGGATTTTTGTTCAGGCAAAGACAGGGGATAGGTCCTTCCTTTGGGAAGAGGTGCTCCAGGAATCAAATTAATTGCGCAGTCAAAAGAACGATGTGGAGGTAAAACCTCTGACTTTTGCTTGCAAAATACGTCTGCAAACTCATGGTATTCACGAGGCAAGGTAGGTGGATCTCAGGTCACCTGAAGCCAGGTGACAGATGCACACCGTTGGGGTCAGGAGTGCATCGCTAAGGTAGTGAACCCTATAGCTGACTGCTGCAGATGGAACACTGGGTGATTAAGGAAGGCAGGTCCACTGGAGCACTAACAGGGATCCCACAGGGAGCTAGAGCCTAAGATTCCCCAGGGTGCGGAATCTAGGATCCAGCAGATGTTCACCAGAGCCTCTAGTGGTGAGGATGGACTGGGCTGCAACTGTATCCAGGTCGCGGCCACCAGAGTCCCCCAGCTCACGCTCACAGTAGGCTATAGGGGATAGGGGGGAAGCAGCAGCTCAGGATACAAGATATAGTGAGTGGATAAGCCAAACGTCGGGGTGACTAGCAGACAAGGATAAACAAAGGACAAGCCAAAGGTCAAGGTCACAAGCATACAGGGTTAGTCGAGAACAAGCCAAGATCGGTAAAACAGAGATAGACGTAGCACACAGCAAGCAGGAACCCAAACACACAATAGCTTAACAAACAACGTTGTTCAGCACGGCTGGATTGCAGTGCACAGGTTAATATAGTGTTCCCTAATAGGGCCTGGGGTGGAGCCATGCTTGGAGGAGAGATTATTTAAGCAGCTAGGTGAGAGTGGCTGGCCTCTAAGGTGAACACATAGAGAAGGGGTAAGCTGAGAGACAAACATTACTGCATAACCATGACAGTGGGATGGCCACGGAAGCCAGCAGACAACCAGAAAGTCTTTTGGTTTGAGACAAACAGTTTAGATGACAGAACGACCCCAAGAGGTTAGTTCTCCATTTTCCAAATCAAAAGAAGGGTTATGTTGTTGTAACCATGGGTAACCAAGTATAACGGACAGAAGTGGAGAATCAATGAGAGACAAGACAACATCCTCTTTGTGGAGTATGCCTACCTGAAGGATGATTGTCGTAGTCTCAAATTTTACAATGCCATCTCTCAAGGGTTGTCCATTTAGGGTGGTAATGTTCAGGGGTCTATACTTCGGAACACATGGGATGTTATTTTCTTTAGCAAAAGTGTAGTCCAAGAATATGCCAGCAGCTCCAGAATCCACAAAAGCCTCACAGAAGACAAGTTTAGAGGGTAAATGGATAATTGCAGGAACGGTAATCTTCGTCTTGGTGGATATACCTGTAAGGTCTAACCCAGCTCCTCCAACACAGGTTAGACCCTGCCTTTTACTGAATGGGAAGGGCAGACAGATAACAAATGTCCTTTAAGTCCACAGTACAGGCAGAGGCCCAATGCACGCCTCCTTTGTTTCTCCGACTCAGTTAGGTGGAGATGGCTTACTTCCATGGGTTCCACAGGTGCCTGTGGTTCAACTGAGATTTCAGGTTCTGGCTGAGGTGGTGCTTGGAAGTTAGGGGCCAAACAGTAAACTGGCGTTGGAAACTTGCGAGTTCTAAGTCTCTTGGCACCTTTCATGATACCGGACATTCAGACGAACACACAGCTCTATGAATTTCTCAAGGTCTTCTGGGGAATCCTTATAGACTAATTCGTCCTTGATGCCATCTGTAAGACCTTTTCAGAAGGCTGAACGTAATGCCCTTGAGTAGGGATGAGCTTCGATTTTGAGTCGAACTCATGTTCGACTCGAACATTGCCTGTTCGCTCATTCGCCGAACAGCGAACAATTTGGGGTGTTCGCGGAAAATTCGAAAAGCCGCGGAACACCCTGTAAAAGTCTATGGGAAAAATCTATAGTGCTAATTTTAAAGGCTTATATGCGAGTTATTGTCATAAAAAGTGTTTGGGGACCCGGGTCCCGCCCCAGGGGACATGTATCAATGCAAAAAAAGTTTTAAAAGCAACCGTTTTTTCGGAAGCAGTGATTTTAATAATGCTTAAAGTGAAACAATAAAAGTGAAATATTCCTTTAAATTTCGTACCTAGGGGGTGTCTATAGTATGCCTGTAAAGTAACGCTTTTTTCCTGTGCTTAGAACTGTCCCTGCACAAAGTGTCATTTGTGAAGGAAAAAAAGTCATTTAAAATGACTCCCGGCTATAATGAATTGTCGGCTCCCGGCAATACAGAGAAAAGTAATTGAAAGTCATTGATAAAAAAAAAATGCGTGGGGGTCCCCCCAAATTCAATTACCAGGCCCTTCAGGTCTGGTATGGATGTTAAGGGGAACCCTGCGTCAAATTTTAAAAAAAATGACGTGGGGTTCCCCCCAAATATCCATACCAGACCCTTCAGGTCTGGTATGGATTTTAAGGGGAACTCCACCCCAAATTTGAAAAAAAAAATGGCGTGGAGTTCCCCCCAAAAATCCATACCAGACCCTTTATCCGAGCACGCAACCTGCCAGGAAAAGAGGGGGGACGATAGAGTGCCCCCCCCTCCTGAACCGTACCAGACCACATGCCCTCAACACGGGGAGGATGCTTTGGGGGTCTGTGACCCCTCAAAGCACCATGTCCCCATGTTGATGGGGACAAGGGCCTCATCCCCACAACCCTTGCCCGGTGGTTGTGGGGGTCTGCGGGCGGGGGGCTTATCGGAATCTGGAAGACCCCTTTAACAAAGGGGACCCCCAGATCCCGCCCCCCTATGTGAATTGGTAAGGGGTACATTGTACCCCTACCATTTCACAAAGAAAGTGATTTTTTTTTTTTTAAAAACACACAGACACCTTTGGGATAAGTCCTTTATTAAAAAAAAAAAGATTCCAGTGGTGGTAATCCACTCTCAGTCTCCACTCGTACGCTGTCGGTATCCTGCGATGGATGCTCTCCTCTCCGGGGTCCAGCGGTGGATGATCTCCTCTCCATCCAGGTCCAGGCTCCAGCGATGAGATGTCCAGCGCAGCGCATCCTGTCTCCAGCGGAGACACCCCAGGAATATCATCACCGCAGCCTGACAGGTCTTATGTAGCTGAGGACGGGGCCACCCGTCACGTGATCCCGTCCCCCTCTGACGCAAGGAGAAACCCGGGCTTTCCCAGTGACGTGCGGGTGACCCCGCCCCCCTCTGATGTAATGCAGGTTTCCGACTTTGAATGACTTTGATCTGTATTGCTGGGACCGACAATTCATTAATAGCCGCGAGTAGTTTTAAATTACTTTTTTCCTTTAGAAATTACATTTTGTGCAGGGACAGTTCTAAACACGGGAAACATGCCATCAAAATTAGCCCTGTTTTGAGGTTATACTGCTAGTCTCTCTCTTTTTTATATAATAAAATATGTTTTATAAAAATGTTTTTGATAAAAAACTTTTTTAAATAAACTTGTTTTAAAACTTACTAAGTTAAAACTTACTAAAAAAAAACTTACTAAAAATACTAAAATATTTGTATATAAAAAACATCTACAATACCGATTATGGAGTATGACATTCAATTGGTTACTCCATAGCCATATATTATACAGATATGACTATAAAATATTTTTCATACAATTACCAGCTACTGTATTATACATTTTGATTATAATATGCATTATATTATATTATATATATATATACACACCATAGGTTTTTCTTTATTATTGTTATTCTTTCAATTTTTTAGTTCATCTTTTTTGCATTTTATTTTTTCATTTATTATTTTTTATTATTATTTTTCATTATTACTTTTCGCATTTAATTCCACAATGATATTTCTTGCATACATATACATTATTAGTGCTTTTATATGTGTTATGATGAAAATAATAGTCCCGTTTATGCATAGATAATGATGGGTTAATAGGATCCATGGTCCTTAGCTTGACTGGGCACTCTCCCCCCAAGCATATTAACCATGGGCATTAAATCGCATCATCACGGCAACACCATCCATTTGCCTTCCACACTGGTTTAATTGGCAACCACTTACGGTCCCAGACTTCCGCCTTGTGTTCTTGGCGATATTATCCGGGAGCTCCCGAGCGTCTGTCACTTTTAGCGGAATGTAACAGTGTAACCAAGTGGATATTGGCCCAGCTGCATCTATCTATACCAGTATGGTATCATATAACCTACAATGGTTTTAATGATAAACTGTGAACAACAATCTTACATTGTGAACAATAAACTATCACCTTTTAGCCTTCACATCTGGCTTATATTTAATATATTCTGAGGATTTGAGGTCACCCGCACTGATCCAGATAGCGCTGTTAATTTCTTTGCTTAAAATCAATATTGAACTCTACGGACTAAGACTGGGATGCCAGTAAAGTTCATGTGCGTGTAAAGGCAGGTGTCCCAATACTTTTTGTAATTTAGCGTATTTTCGTTTGTATCCCTTTCTTGCCCCTTGCAGGATTATTACTGTCTTAACATAGATAACCCCCGCCTAGAGTTCCGTGATTTCTTGCATAAATTTCTGGTTGACCACCTCCTTTGGTTACCCTACTTGTGGTGGTCCTACTCAGCCAGTTTCCCTACAGTGATTTGTGGCTTGGATTGGATTCTCCTGCTATCTGATTTTGTGCCAATGAAGTAGGCCCTAAGGTCCCCACAATATTGGCTATACACTGCTTCTAAGCGGTTAATCATCTTTTCAAAGGAATCCTCGTCTTTCACTGGACTAGCTTTCTTTTTGTTCTCTAGGGAGATAATGCCCAGTTTTGCCTACTGAGTGGGCTGGATCCCATAGGTTTGGATCAGGCTCTGCAATCCCAATTACCAAGTCCTAACCTGGCCCTGTGTACCTGGGTAATTGTTGCAGCAGGTATCCTGTCAGGAATAAGGGGGTCATTGCTTCAAAGTGTCTGGTTGCCTGTTTCCCCCTGGACTAGTACTAATGAACTCCACTGTCGAGTCACTCCGATCACCTGACATGGCTGATCCTGCCCGTAGACAGCAAGTTTAAAACAATAGGTAATCAGGCGATTGATCAGAAATTAATAAATTAAACTTTACTAAAAAAAATGCAAACTTAGAAGCAATAATGCAAAACAGGTTCAGTATGACAAAGAGCATGCATACACTGCAGAATGATACAAAACTGATTTTGAAAGCTGCACAAACATAGACTCTTGACAGAAATATTACCGTGGCCCAATCAGGGTAACATATGGCTGCCTAGATCAGTGTTTATCAACCTTTTTTCAGTCAAGGCACCCTTTAAAAGTATATTCAGTCTCAAAAGGCTAGGTTCACGCTAATGTGGGTGGTCACAAGAATTGCAACTGTTCCCGCACCAGAAACCACCCTAAGCTAAAACAAGCTGCTCTATACAGAAGCGCTGGGCTACCATTCAATCTTAATGGCACCCCCACGCATCTAAAAACACAGCGCATTTGCAAATGTGGGAACTGCTGGGAAATCGCATGATGCAAAAGCACCATGTGATTTCCCGGCCACTGCAGTTTAAATATGGTACAGGAAACTCTTTCCTGCATGAAACCCAGGCACAGCAGCCCATTCAAATGAATGATGTACCTGAGCAAACGTGTCTCGCAGAGCCGCAACAGTGTGAACCTAGCCCAAGAACTCCCCTTTACCTGCTTGGGATATTTTTTACAACCTAACCTAACCTAAACTTCTCCACAACTCTCCTGATCTGTCTGGTGTGTTCCTTGGCCTTTGTGGTGCTGTTTGTTCACTAAGGTTCTCTAACAAACCTCTGAGGGCTTCACAGAACAGCTTTATTTCAACTGAGATTAAATTACACACAGGTTGACTCTATTTACTAATTTGGTGAATTCTGAAGGCAATTGGTTCCACTAGAGTTTAGTTAGGGGTATCAGATTAAAGGGGGCTGATTACAAATGCACGCCACACTTTTTACATATTTATTTGTAAAAAAAATTGAAAACCATTTATCATTTTCCTTCCACTTCAGAATTATGTGCCACTTTGTGTTGGTCTATCACATAAAATCCCAATAAAATACATTTATGTTTTTGGTTGTAACATGACAAAAGGTGGAAAATTTCAAGGAGTATGAATACTTTTTCAAGGCACTGTATATTGCCCCCATTCTTTCTTTGGTTCCTCCTCCCCCCCCCTTTTTCTATACAGGAAAAATTCATCCCTAATGCCAACTTATATTAGTCTCCGTTAAAATAAACTACCCTCCAATTATAAACATTTTCATCTTATCCTTATTTTGTAATTTTCTTCCAATGCCTGGTGCTTGCTTTCTGATTGGACTTGGGCGCTGTCCATCTTTGCTGTGGGTTGTGCCTCCCAGCCGTGTTGTATTTTAGCCTCGGCTGGGTTACTGTGCCCATGCGCACTAAACTTGTTTTCTCGGAACGACGCTGTATTTACTACATACGTCAATGCGTCATCCATATACCTTTATATCTTTAGACGGTGAGCGTAACTTCCGCTGAGACTAGATGGGGACCCTCGCTGGAGGTTACTGATCTCTTCTTGAACCTGGAGAACCTTTTCCATCATTGGCTGCGCACATCTTTTTCAAACATGTGGGATACCAAACAAAACTTTTATTAATGTAAGATCTTTTACAATTACTAAATTGTCCATATGTAATATTTGCTGAAAATTGAACATTTAAAATGTATAGAGGAAATGATATGCTAACAAAATGTGTTTTCTCATTAGACATGTTGACTCCATACGTCTGTAAAAACCCTGAAGAAGGGTATTAAACCGAAACGGCCGTTGGGTCTTACATAGAGTCGTTCACATGTATTCAATCAATATTCTGTCTGGATTTGTTTATCTCACATGTTATTTTAATCCATGAATGTTTTTTATTATACTCAAATAAATTATATTTTTACATATATACTCTACTGTTTCTAGTCACTTTTAAAGTCCCATTCAAGTTTTTTTTTGCCTTTTTCCATGTTCTACACAGGGATGTGGTGACTACTAACAGTGATCTTTCTGTGAATATTGGGTGTCTTTTTTCCAGGAGCTCATATGCAGCCCGCTGAATAGCCTCCTCACAGTGTTTTTTTTCTTCACCCATCTCACACACCTGCATGTGCCTCCCCAAGGGAAGAGTGGAAAGTATCACATCCCACAAAGCTGTGCAGGTGCCTGACTGGCTCTTAGCAACTGATGATGTCATCAGTTGGCAGGATGCAGGTAGGCAGCCCACCCAGCTTTCTGCTTGCTTGTGGAACCTGCATGCATGCTTGAGACAGCGGAATCACACCACTATAATAAAAAAAAAAGGCTCAACTGGTGGCGAAAAGAATCTATAACTAGATGCCTGCTTAAAATAAATAGTAAAAAGCATGGAAACAATAATCTGTATCCAGAATTACTACAAAACAGCGCTATGTTGATTTAAAGAGGTCAACATCACATAATAGTCTTTTTAGAAAGATGACAACCAATTCCAGTGTTTCATAACAGTGTCCATAGGTGATTTCTAAAGAAATTGTAGAGTGCACCTTCCACCGATTCTCTAGGTCCACCACGTGATTGCACACACCCCTTAGGGGTTAACACTCACCAGATCACCAATGAATATAAGCTTTGAACAATGTTCACATCCAAGCTGTACACCGGAAAACTGCATCCATCCAGGGGGTATCACAGTGCGTTCGACTCCCAAAAAACAAACAGAGGACATACCATAGTGCAATCCTGGTTTATTCAATAAAGGTCCCTCTCACAACTAATAACCGCTCACACATTAAACGTACATCAATCAATTTGTATAAGAGCAAAAATAGTAAGTTGCAATTGCACTTCACCGTCTGCGCCGTCCGGCGTATGATTCAGGAACCGCCAGCTGAACCGCTCGCTTCCTTACTTCCTGGTTCTCCGGGACGGTGGAGCGCAAACAACCACTTCCAGCGTGTCGTGTAGGTCACGCCCTGACGCGTTTCATCATTGGCTGACTTCAACAGAGGGCGTCGCCAATGACGAAACGCGTCAGGGCGTGACCTACACGACACGCTGGAAGTGGTTGTTTGCGCTCCACCGTCCCGGAGAACCAGGAAGTAAGGAAGCGAGCGGTTCAGCTGGTGGTTCCTGAATCATACGCCGGACGGCGCAGACGGTGAAGTGCAATTGCAACTTACTATTTTTGCTCTTATACAAGTTGATTGATGTACGTTTAATGTGTGAGGGGTTATTAGTTGTGAGAGGGACCTTTATTGAATAAACCAGGATTGCACTATGGTATGTCCTCTGTTTGTTTTTTGGGAGTCGAACGCACTGTGATACCCCCTGGATGGATGCAGTTTTCCGGTGTACAGCTTGGATGTGAACATTGTTCAAAGCTTATATTCATTGGTGATCTGGTGAGTGTTAACCCCTAAGGGGTTTGTGCAATCACGTGGTGGACCTAGAGAATCGGTGGAAGGTGCACTCTACAATTTCTTTAGAAATCACCTATGGACACTGTTATGAAACACTGGAATTGGTTGTCATCTTTCTAAAAAGACTATTATGTGATGTTGACCTCTTTAAATCAACATAGCGCTGTTTTGTAGTAATTCTGGATACAGATTATTGTTTCCATGCTTTTTACTATTTATTTTATGTATTTTGTGTTATTTAAATAGCTGCTTTTATTTGTTTTTCTTTACCTGTTTAAGATATAGGAAAATCAATTGTATCTACTCATCTGTAGATTCATATATGTCATACTCACCGTATTGCATTGTCCCAGTACACCTACTGTGTCTTGCAGGGATCAATTCATTTATCTATAGGCGCTGAGTGGTGTATGGTAGGCCTTAGATACACCCCTTTTTTTATTTATTTTTTAGATGCCTGCTTAGTTGGGGAAGAGTTTGGTCATTTTTCCACGGGACTTCTTGCGGAACCCTGGGATGCCACGGAACCCTGGTTGAGAAATGCTGGCCTAGATAAAAGGATCTAGCTAAAAATCACTGCCTCAAAAAAAAAATTCAGAACACAAACAGCTACATGTGATTATCCACATTCCTCTCAGTGAAGCCCAGGGTTGCTTTGGTAACAGAGGCGAACAGCTAAAGGGGTCCAAGCACAAAGAGTCATCCCACTGGAACTGAAGTATTATGGAGGAAATTGGGGACCTGGGTCTTTTGAAGATACTGTGTGCTATAAGACTATTGTGTGGTTGCCCACATGCAACTTCTGATGTTGGAGGGCCACTCACCTGGCTGCAGGTCCCTTGCCCAACTACATCTTCCTTATCAGGTGTGGTTCCTCTAAACTCTGAGAGAAGGAAACTGAAGAAGCCTGCACCTGTATCTGAGCATAGTGAATAAATTGACACTCCATTACAGTAACATACGTTTAAATTATGCAAGGAATATTGACAGCTGATTCAGGATTCTCACAAGTCAAAAAGTATAATGATGTATTGCTTTTGGCATACGCTCTGCATATCAAGCTAGAAACCTAGGAGATGCTGCGGGGCATATTGCGAGCACCTGGGGGGTTAAGTCTGTGGCTCTAGCAGACAGATCCAGCAGGCAGGAAATGCTGGTATTTTTGTTGGCACCTTTGACTGGTGTAATTGCTTCATCACATATTCATTTACAACACCAGCTTGTCTCTCATTCTCCTCAAACTAAACACATGTGCACCCAGTCATGGCTGAATTTAAGATCGGAATGTTACACTACACAATACAAGTGTTACAATACACTTGCAGATAAAAACACAAATATTCTTGTGTTGTCTGAGAGCTATTAAAGTTGCAAATTAATAGTAATTCTTAATGTGAATATTACAAGCTTAGAAATGTTTTCTTTTTTTACTTTTACTTTTGTTACTACTCATAACTTGGCATATTTAAACTGTAAATATTTTAAACGGTAAGTAAAAGTCATTACAGATTATATCCCAATACCACAAATCTCAGAATTATGTGTAGTAGGGCAGGGTTAGATAATTACTCTTGTCTGCAACCTCAGTGACCCATTTCTCCTCACCCCCTGCACAGCTTTAGCAGGGTAATTACTGTTTTGTTAAAGTTCACCCTTCAATAACTTTACAAGTCAGTATGATTAAATTCCTAAAATGATAAAATATACATAAACAGCATAATAAGACTGTGAATATGTCATAAGTTTGCTGCAGGCAGAAAATAAGCTATTCCTCAATGTCTTGAGATTGCATTATTGTACCATTATAGTAAGTACAGTAAACGGACGCAGCAGGGGCTGATCTATGTCAAAGTAGCCATACAAGTAGTGATTTGTAATTGATCTAAGTACAAGTAATCACAATTATGAATCATAGGTTAAAATATTGAGCAATCCAACACACGCAGTATAGCTTGTGCTTGACTTTAAGTATTGTTAAAAAAAAAAAATATTGACTGGTGCATACACACAGATATTTGAGTGCTCGATTTTAATCAACCAAATTTCAACTCAGCCAATTCACCAAGAATAGTTAAGATTAATCAAGGGCTCTCTAAATCAATCGAATGATGGGTCTTGGATTTGTTATTTTCATTTGATGCAATAACATTTATTTGATTCACATTAAATGATCACTTGAATGATCATAGTAATACGTGTATGGCCTCCATCAGAGGTTTTTAACACAGCCAGTAATCGCACAGGCAATTTGATTTGAGTGATTGTGTCAGCTTAGTCCAAGAAAAACATAATTTTATTTAATACTGCCTGGACAAGTAAAGTGCTGTCCTTTTGGAGAGAATTTTTTTTTGGAGTACATCCCAGGACAAAGTAGAGATTATTCTTAGACAATTGGGTGCAGTGCTTCAGTGCTTCAGTTTTTGCCAGCCAGCCATATCGGAGTGAACCAGAAGGGTGTTCTGTAATGTACACCAAGAAATGGATTTCTAAGGTAAGTGAGAAATCTTTTTATCTTAACTACTAAAGGACCGGAAGATTTTCCCCCTAATTACCAGGTCGTGCGATGCTGACAAAATTGACGTCCTTTTTTTGCTACAAATAGAGCTTTCTTTTGGTGGTATTTGATCACCTCTGCGGTTTTTATTTATTGCTCTATAACCAAAAAAAGACTGACAATTTTGACAAAATAATATTTTTTCATTTTTGGTATAATTAATACCCCCCAAAAAATGATAAAAAACGATTTCTTCATCAGTTTAGGCCAATATGTATTCTTCTAAATATTTTAGGTAAAAACTAAAATCGCACTAAGCGTATATTGATTGGTTTGCGCAAAAGTTATAGCGTCTACAAAATAGGGGGTAGATGTATGGTATTTTTAGTATTATTTTTTTATTTACTGGTATTGGCGGTGATCAGTGTTTTTTAGTGGGACTGCGGCAGATAAATCGGACACTTGACACTTTTTTAGGACCAGTGACATTTATAAAGCGACCAGTGCTCAAAAAATGCACTGATTACTGTATAAATGACACTGGCAGTAAAGGGGTTTACACTAGTGGTAATCAAGGAGTTAAATGTTTTCCCTGGGAGGTGTTTCTAACTGTGGGGGGAGGGGACTGACTGGGAGTACAGAAAGATTGCTGTTCCTAATCACTAGGAACAGACAATCACTCTGAACCTCCCAGTCAGAACAGGGATCTGTTTACTTACATTGATAGATCCCATTCTAGCTCTCTGTGGAGCAATCGCAGGTGGCCAGGGGACATCGTGGCCTCCGGCCACGTGAATCAGAATCCCCCGCCGTGCAGCGGGCACGTGTGCGCGCCTACTATAGCTGTAAAATGGACGGACGTACAGCTACGGTGATTCGTGGAAACGAGACGACCTGCAGCAGTATAATGACGGCGGGTGGTCGCCAAGTGGTTAATCATACATCATATGATACAGGGAAGTTAAAGCCTTAGACCGTTGGGGCCTCCAAAAGTAATCTAATGAGGGGTGGACAATAGCTAAAAGGCCCACTAAAAACAAACCTCTCAACAGAAATAAAGAGTTATAAACAGAAAACCCTCACAGGACCACCTGGAGAACTTTCAAACTGAGGGTAGTGTTTGTTAAAACGTGA
This sequence comes from Rana muscosa, assembly GCA_029206835.1. Taxonomy (NCBI): domain Eukaryota; kingdom Metazoa; phylum Chordata; class Amphibia; order Anura; family Ranidae; genus Rana; species Rana muscosa. The sequence goes on from CM055118.1 coordinate 882,842,592, forward strand.
ATATCCACCTGGTAAAACTTGGCAAGCATGTATGCTACAGACTAAGGATGAGCCGAACAGTTTGGTTCGCACCAGAACTTTCGAACAGCCAAAAAATTTGTTTGAACATGCAAACACCGTTAAAGTCTATGGGACACGAACATGAAAAATCAAAAGTGCTAATTTTAAAGGCTTATATGCATGGTATTGTCATAAAAAGTGTTTGGGGACCTGGGTCCTGCCCTACGGGACATGTATCAATGCAAAAAAAAGTTTTAAAAAACGACAGTTTTTTCGGGATCAGTGATTTTAATAATGCTTAAAGTGAAACAATAAAAGTGAAATATTCCTTTAAATTTCGTACCTGGGGGGTGTCTATAGTATGGCCTGTAAAGTGGTGCATTTTCCCGTGTTTAGAACAGTCCCTGCGCAATATGACATTTCTAAAAGGAAAAAAAGTAATTTAAAACTACTCGCGGCTATAATGAATTGTCGGGTCCCGCAATACAGATAAAAGTCATTGAAAAAAACGGCATGGGTTCCCCCCCAGTCCATTACCAGGGCTTTGGGTCTGGTATGAATATTAAGGGGAACCTCGAACCAAAATTTTAAAAATAAATTGCGTGGGGGTCCCCCCAAATTCCATACCAGGCCCTTCAGGTCTGGTATGGATTTTAAGGGGAACCCCGTGCCAAAATAAAAAAAAATGGCGTAGGGTTTCCCCCAAAAATCCATACCAGACCCTTATCCGAGCACGCAACCTGACAGGCTGCAGGAAAAGAGGGGGGGAAGAGAGTGCCCCCCCTTCTGAGCCGTAGCAGACCACATGCCCTCAACATGGTCGTATCGTCGGGTCGAGAATGAATGTACCTAGCTGGATTTTTTTTTCTTTTTAATAAAGGACTTATCCCAAGCTGTCTCGTGTTTTTTACATTTTTTGACACTTTTTTTGTGAAATGGTAGGGGTACAATGTACCCTGTTACCAATTCACATAGGGGGGGCAGAATCTGGGGTTCCCCTTGTTAAAGGGGACTTCCAGATTCCGATAAGCCCCCCGCCCGCAGACCCCCACAACCACCGGGCAAGGGTTGTGGGAATGAGTGCCCTTGTTCCCATCAACATGGGGACATGGTGCTTTGGACCCAAAAGCATCCTCCCCATGTTGAGGGCATGTGGCCTGGTATGGTTCAGGAGGGGGGGCGCTCTCTTGTCCCCCCTCTTTTCCTGCAGCCTGCCAGGTTGCGTGCTCAGATAAGGGTCTGGTATGGATTTTTGGGGGGACCCCCACGCCATTTTTTTATTTTGGCACGGGGTTCCCCATAAAATCCATTCCAGACCTGAAGGGTCTGGTATGGATTTTTAGGGGGACCCCTACGCCATTTTTAAAAAAAATTGGCGCAGGGCTCCCCTTAATATCCATACCAGACCTAAAGGGCCTGGCATGGAATTTGGGGGGACCCCCACGCAATTTTTTTTTACATTTTCGTTTGGGGTTCCCGTTAATATTCATACCAGACCCAAAGGACCTGGTAATGGACTGCGGGGGAACCCATGCCGTTTTTTTCAATGACTTTTATCTGTATTGTGGGACCAGACAATTCATTATAGCCGCGAGTAGTTTTAAAATTACTTTTTTTCTTTTAGAAATGTCATTTTGCACAGGGACTGTTCTAAACAGGGGAAAAATGCACCACTTTACAGGCATACTATAGACATCCCCAGGTACGAAATTTAAAGGAATATTTCACTTTTATTGTTTCACTTTAAGCATTATTAAAATCACTGCTCCCGAAAAAACTGCAGTTTTTAAAACTTTTTTTTGCATTCATACATGTCCCCTGGGGCAGGACCCAGGTCCCCAAACACTTTTTATGACAATACCATGCATATAACTTTATAAGCCTATAAAATTAGCACTTTTGATTTCTCCCATAGACTTTTAAAGGGTGTTCCGTGGCTTTCGAATTTCCTGCAAACGCCCCAAATTCTTCGCTATTCGGCGAACACCCGATGTTCAAGTCGAACTTACGTTAGTCCCTACTAAAGACCAGGTAGAAGCCTTATGGGCCTGAAAATTTGAGGTTTGATGTTTAAAAGCCTAGGAAGCACTAACAGTTTTCGTGGCCTTCACAGGATAGGGGGGAATATTTTCCTTTAGGTAATATGCCTGAGGAATGATTTTCCGACTCCACCTAGCAATTGAGGATTGAAAGGCAACCTGTTCCTTCCATGAGCCCTCAGGCAAAACAAAAAGAGCGTTAGAATGATGAATCTGGGCCATGGTGCGATAGACTTGCATAGCCCTAACCACATCCAATCAATGGAAAGCATTCTCCTTAGAATATTTTGGAGCTGGGCATAAGGAAGGCAACACTATGGGGTTTATTTATTAAAACTGGAGAGTGCAAAATCTAGTGCAGCTCTGCATTAAAACCAATCAGCTTTCAGGATTTTTTATTTTTTTTTTGTCAAAGCTTAATTGATCAAGCTGAAGTTAGAAGCTGATTGGCTACCATGCACAGCTGCACCGGATTTTTCACTTTCCTGTTTTAGTAAATCAACCCCTATGGGGGTTGATTTACTAAAGGCAAATCCACTTTGCACTAACAGTGCACTTGGAAGTGCAGTAGCTGTAGATCTGAGCAGGGTTGCCAACTTTCAGTAAATTTACAAACAGTTTGTAAAAAATCCATAATTGTTTCATCTGTCCATGAATGTCAGTTACGGACATGAAGCCTACATGTCCGCAATGGACATTCAAGGACAGATGCAAAAAGTACAGATTTTACATACTGTTCGTAAATTTACTGAAAGTTGGCAACCCTGGATCTGAGGGGGACATGCAAGAAAAATATAGTACAGCATTTTAGCTTGCACATGATTGGATGATAAAATCAGCAGAGCTTCCCTTCATTTCAGATCTTCCCCTCAGATCTACAGCGACTGCACTTCCAAGTGCACATTCAGTGCACTTGTAGTGCAAAGTGGATTTGCCTTTAGTAAATGTAGCACACGGATCCCTGGCCTTACCCCCTCAAGGTGGGACACACCGTAATACAATGCCCAGGTTCCTTCTTGAATAAGAGGGTTCAGCAATTGTTGGGTCCCGCAGCGAGTTAACTTCCCTCGGCTGGTTCTTACCCCTAGAGTGTAGGGAAGAGTCTGTTGTAGGTGCACCAATAAGGCCAATGTCCAGACAAGGTTAAACCTTAATGAAGGAAGGTTTATTTTCTTTATGCTGAAAACTGGATAGGAAAGTTGGAGTTGAAGAATAAAAGGAACAGGGAGGCAGGTTCAGGCACTTAATATCACCACTCGATCCCAAGTGAACTCTGCTCACCCGGATAGTCCCCTCTCACGGTCCTAGCAACCGGAGTGATGCACGAACTTTACTTCACTTAAGGTTTTCCTTGGAGATACGATCAGGAGATCCTCTGCCACAGAATCTCTGAACCCCGAACCTCTCAGCGCTTGTAATTCAAGAACAGGTGCAAGTTGCTGCACATTACAAGGCCTTAGATGAATAGTGGAATCCCTCCAGAAGTTTACCGGGCCTCTCTTTCTCCGTGAACTCTTACCGGTCCATCAGAAAGGTCCTCCCCCGGTCTCCTCTTCTTAGAGATGGGCCCCAGCTAAAGGTGCTGTGACCAATGTTGAAGCTGCAGCCCCAGGCTAAAGGTGCCTGGGACTGATGCATACGCGCACCCCTGGCCTGGAGGGCCAGGTCACGCTACCCGAACTCCGGAACTCTGCCCCAGGCGGCGTCTGCCCCTTATGTATTCTCTCCCGGCATGCACAGCAGGTTGACCACGCCCACTGTACTACTGCCAAGAGAGGACACCCTAAGGCACAGCACTGTCACCAGTGGTTCAACCCTGACCTGTCATGGCAGTGCCACCTACAGGCCACAGGGAACTGCACACCAGTACAACACCTGAAGAACAAAATAACAGAACCTATCAATAAAAGTGGTCTGAGCCTGGCTACTAGCTCAGACCAATCCCTAAATTTAGGCACATAGCACCCCTCAAAGTAGAGGGGCGCTGCATAAATAATCCCTATGTCCTGATTTAAATGAATCATTGAAACCACTTTGGACAAAAAGGAGCTGCCCCCTTTTTGCAGAGGAAATTCTCCATTGCATTTGTGGCACAAACCACTTAGGGGGTGTGAACATATTGTGCAGATGGGCCCAGTCTTTGTGCAGATCCTTCTTAGTATGAGAATGCAATGGCAAGGACTGGACACTGGGGTGGCCTCCCCATGTCCCACCACCCAGAGGCCAGAGATCCCAGGTTGCTCTGGGGTGTGTGACAAATCTTATGTTAGGGGGTATTATTGTCATCATGCTTTTTTCCTTCTGTGAGTTTCAGGCATTGTTATTGACCTACATAGACATACATTGACTGATGTGATTGATGGTGGCTTTACATTGCCGGACTTTTTTCTTGTATAAATAAAGGATTTGTCAAAAACGAGAGAAATGCAAGAATGTATGACTAGCCACTTATACATTATTTAGCATGTGTAGCGCGGTCTCCTTTAAGGCCCCGGGACTACGTTACCCAGAACCCCGTTCGGCACCCAGAGTGCAATTAGCCACCGCAGAGACTCATGGGAGGGGCTATTTAAGGAGGAGGCGAGGTGGAGCTCGGCCTCTTTGGACACCGCGCTGCAAGCAAGAGTTTTCTTCCTGTGCGGATCTGCTGCAGTGCAAGGCCTGAAGCCTGGGCCTTGCGCAACTTCCAAAGAGCCTTCCACCCCACTGCGGAGCCTGGGTGGCACCAGACTTGTCGAGTGAGGACATCAGTTAGATCGGGGACCCGATCGTTGCAGACGCTGTGTGTGGAGACACAGCAGGTGGAAGTCCCGGACTGGGATCGCGTCCGGAGTGGTGAGCGAGCACTTGCTCAAGCCAATAGACTGTACCGTGTTAGGCCTATAGACTGCCTTGGCCCACCTATCGTTGTTTGTTGTTCCATTAGGAGACCCGTAGCAGGACAGAGTTAAAGGGTCTCCAGTATAGTGTTCCTTGAGACTGCCTACTTGTGGATTACAAATACTATTTCATCAAGTGCACCACCGAAAGTTTGCATGCGAAGAAATAACAAGTGAAAGACTGAGATTTCTTCTATGTCAGGCCTGACCAGGGAGGGGAGATAGACTATTGTTTAGTGCGCCACAGGGTGCGTACACCATAATAGCTGCGCGCGGTGGGTTACCGCGCTGGGCCATTGTTGTGTGCTACACCTATTGCTGCAGGGCTCTGTAAGCAAGTTGCATATGTTCTGTTCCGCCTATGCTGTTCCGCCTATGCTTTTGATATGAAGTAAAGCCATTGCATTTGATCTCTCACCTCAGTGTGTTGTCTTACTGCAGAGGAGATTGCCCCTTACAATATTACTGAATGTGATATAAGTTTAACCCTAGACTAACTGTGCCAGAGTGGGTCGAGTAAGATTGCTGGAGGTTGGCGGAGCTGTATGCAGGGCCCGAAATCAAACCAGCGGCTCTCTTAACTGGGGGTAGCGCTACACGTGGGGGCTCTCGAGTCCGGGATCCTGATACAGCAAGTAACGCGCCAAAAGTACCAGCATGGACCCACTAGCAGTAGGACAGTGGTGCAAAGCGGTCAGCACAGATCCAGCCGGGGTAGTAGTCATAGAACTCCCAGGGATCTGGCAAGAAGAAGCGGTGAAGCAGCTAGTGATGTCACTATCCTCGCACCAGAAGGCATGGGTGGTGGATGTTAGGACGAATTCCTCACTGACCCACGCACTAATAGAGTGGAAGAACGGAGTCCCAGAGCATTTCAAGAATCCACGTGTAGAAGCTATAGATGATCAGACTTATAGCCTAATACACGCGCTGCCGCTCAAGCCAGGAGGACGGTTTCAGACACCGGAACTATCTCCATCACCCACCCCAAAAGCAGAAAAACAGCAAAAAAGGGAAGTCCCGGATCGCCACCTGCCACCCTCAGCGCAGAATTATGCGCAGTCCTGGGAGAAATTGTAGCCCAGTGTAAGAAGCATCCTACAGACTACTAAATGTCGGGATACAGAAAACTCAGAATATTCTCTGGAAGGAAACCTGTACCTTCGGGTGGAGAGGGGTTTGAGGAGTGGTTAGACGGTGCCACTCAGGCCTTAGAAGAATGGGAAGTCTCAGCTCACAGAAAGAAGCAGAGAATTGCTGAGAGCTTGAAGGGGCCTGCTCTAGAGGCCATACGCAAGCTCAAGATGAGTAAGACAGACTGTGATGCACAGGACTATCTGGACATCCTGCAGAATGTGTTCGGTGGAGAAAATCACTGAGCTCACTTATCAGCTGGAGCACTGCTACCAAAAGACAGGAGAGAAACTGTCAGAGTTCATGAGGCGCCTGGATAAGATCCTGCATAAGATGATTCTGAAGAAGGGGATTGACCCGCGGAAGGTGGATGAGGCCCGTGTTCAACAGGTGATGAGAGGATCTCAGCCCCTGGACCCCATCGCATTGGTGCTACGCACCAGACAAGACGGGAAGAGCCTGGGAGTACCCTGACTTGATCCGAGTGGTCAGAGAGGAAGATGTTGGAGGAGAAGAAGAGGAACCAACCAGTTGAGTCGGTGAATCCTCCTCCGGTGATGGTCAGGACGGCCATGACCCTGGAAAGAGACTCAGAGGTGGATACCTTGAAGTCGCAGATGTCCCAAGTATTGGGAATGTTGACCTCCCTGATGGAAAAGAAGTCAAGGGAACCAGAGAGGGAAAGTCAGAGGAAGGAGCTGTTTCCCACCACCTCAGCGCCCGCATCCCTGGAAGATTGGGGGGGATGTGATTTGTTTCAATTGTGGAGGAGCTGGCCATTTCGCCAAAGTGTGTGCCAGTCCAAAGAAAAAAAAAAAAGATGAATAACCCCAAGCCGCCGGAAAAACTTCAGCGGGCCCCGGTGAAGGAGTCAACCGGGTGCCCATCATCTCCAGTGAACTCCAAACTGAATGAGAAGCACTTGAAAAGAGTGGACAAGACCCCTCAGAAGAAAACGCAAGGTTCCTCAGAAGGAACGCACCCCAAAGAAAGAGAGTAGTGTTCCTCAGCGGGTAGTTACACCCATCAAGAGGAGGGAGATCAATGTATACCAGGCCCAAGAGAGACTTAAGTCCAAAGAGAAATGGAAGAAAGAGTCCAAAAGGAAAATGCAAAGATCAAAGGAAAGGACCCCTTCGAAGTCATATCCAGAGAAGCTGGTGGGTCCCTCCCCGATAGTACCTGTTCAAGTGGAGGGAGTCTACACAAAAGCCATATTGGATACTGGGGCGCAAGTGACCCTGTTGTACCGGGACTTTTATGACAAGCATTTAAGTCACCTACCCATCCAGAAGATTGAAGAGCTGGAGATATGGGGAATTGGGACAGAGAGTTTCCCTTATGATGGCTATCTACCTATAAAACTGACTTTTGACCCGTCCATAGCCGGGAAGGCTTAAGTGTTTGATACCTTAGCTGTGGTATGCCCCCGACCGCCTGGAGCTAACAAGAGTTCCTTAATAATAGGGACCAACACGGATCTGGTCCGAAGACTCTTGACCCCTCTAACAGAAGGAAAAGGCCCAACAGCCACTGGGATCCACCCAATGTTGAAGACAGCCTATCAACAACTGATCTTAGAACAGAAGGCCCCAGAAGAGGGGGTAGGGAAGGTTTGGAGGCTGGGAAGAAAAGGGATAGTGCTACAGCCCGGTGAAGTGGCCTGTTTGAAAGCCACTGTGAAACTCCCTTGGGAACAGCCTGGGCCCTTTGTCATGTTGGAACCCGACCCAAGGGGAGAACATTTGGGCTTAGAAGTAGTCCCAGAAGTGGTCCCGTTGAGGGCCCTGAAGAAGGCCCACTGTAAGGTACCTGTGAGTTTCAGGAATACTACAGGTGGCCCCATGGAGATCCCAGCCAGGATGCTGCTGGGCCAGGTGAGCCCTGCCACCCCAGTTGGTTTGTCGGATGTGGAGAGGACACATGGAGAAAGCACTGTGTGGGAGAAACTTTCCATGGAGAACCCAAACCTACCCAGGGCTTGGAAAGAGAGAGCCAAGGCCCAGTTGACCAGGTGGGAAAAGATCTTCTCCCAAGATGAATTTGATGTGGGATGTGCAAGGAGTGCCACCCATCGAATCCGCCTCCAGAAAGACAAGCCCTTCAGGGAAAGAGTCAGGCGAGTTCCGTTAGCAGACCTCGAGGAGTTGAGGGAACAGCTCGCCGAGCTAAAGCGAACCGGTGTGATTCGAGAATCCAGAAGCCCCTATGCCTCCCCGATAGTGGTGGTCAGAAAGAAGAATGGATCATTGAGGCTGTGCATAGACTACAGGACCCTCAACAGGAGAACCATACCCGACCAGTATACCACTCCGAGGATAGAGGATGCCCTACAGAGCTTGTCTGGAGCCAAGTGGTTCAGTGTTATGGACCTAAAGAGCGGGTACTATCAAATCCCGATGTATCCAGAAGACAAAGAGAAGACGGCTTTCATAACCCCAGTAGGGTTCTTTGAATTTGATCGGATGCCTCAAGGTCTGTCTGGAGCCCCAGCTACCTTCCAACGTCTTATGGAGAAGACTGTAGGAGACATGAACCTCAAAGTCTTAGTATACTTGGATGAAATCATTGTCTTCGGAAGAACCTTGGAAGAACATGAAGAGAGGCTGGAGAAAGTTTTGAAGAGACTGAGTGAGGAAGGACTCAAGCTCTCACCTGAAAAATGCCAATTCTATCAGTCGTCAGTCAACTATCTGGGGCACATAGTGTCTGAAGATGGGGTAGTCACAGACCAGGAAAAATTGGAGGCAGTCACCTCCTGGCCCAGGCCCACCACTGTGACAGAGCTCAGATCCTTCCTGGGGTTCTGTTCCTATTACAGGAGGTTTGTGGAGGGGTTTGCTCGGATAGCCAGGCCTCTGAATGAGCTTCAAAACGGAGGGGGAAGAGGATGACTCAGGCCCCAGAAAGCCAGGGGAGTCAGTCAAGGACCAGTGGAACAAGAAGTGTGAGGGTGCCTTCCAGATGTTGAAGAAAACTTTAACCACTGCCCCTGTCCTGGCCTACGCAGACCCTAAGAAGCCTTACGAACTTCATGTAGATGCCAGTCATGATGGTTTGGGAGGAGTGCTATACCAGGAGCATGAAGAGCAACTGAGGCCCGTTGCGTATGTGAGCAGAAGTCTGACTCCCTCCGAGAAGAACTACCCCACCCATAAGTTGGAGTTCCTGGCCCTTAAGTGGGCGGTAGTTGACAAACTCAGAGACTATTTGTATGGGGCGGAGTTCACAGTGAAAACCGACAACAACCCCCTCACCTATCTCTTCACCACAGCAAAGTTGGATGTCACAGGACATAGATGGCTGGCGGCACTGTCTGCTTTCAATTTCAGCTTAAAGTACAGACCTGGGTCTGGAAACCGAGACGCAGACGCCTTGTCTAGAAGATCTCATGTCTCCACTTTCAGTGGAAAAGAGTGGACCCAAGTGGCACCCGACGGGGTGAGGGCCCTCTGTCAAGGGGCTGAACTCCAAGCCAGTGGCGGCTCAAGAGCAGAAGAGATAGGGGTTACCATAGTCGGAGTCCCCAAGCAGTACTGTGGGAAGATAACTTGCCAAAAAAAGAGTTGAGATCTGACCAATTGGAAGACCCCATGGGGAGATTGGTCTTGGAGGCCCTAGAGAATCAGGATCCGAATAGACTCTTACGCCACCCTTCAAAGGAGGCTCGCCTATTGAGGAAGGAGTGGGACAAGTTGCAGGTGCATCAGGGAGTGGTCTACCGAAGGGGCCCCTCTGATGACCTGGAAGACAAATGGCAATTGTTCCTGCCCGAGAAACACAGAGACGGTCCTGGTTGCTCTGCACGACAACCATGGCCACCTAGGGGCGGAAAGGAACTTCCAACTTGTTAGGGACCGTTTCTATTGGCCCTGCATGAGGGCTGAAGTTGAAGAATACTGCCACTCATGTGCACGATGCATCCAGAGAAATACTTTACCTCATCAAGCTGCCCCAATGTGCCATCTGCAAAGTCAAAGCCCACTTGATCTGGTATGCATTGATTTTCTCTGCCTCGAACCCGACCTGAGTGGACTAGGAAATGTTCTGGTAGTAACCGACCATTTCACCCCATATGCCCAGGCCTTCCCAACCAAGGACCAGAAGACTTCCACCGTGGCCAAAGTGCTGATGGAGAAATACTTTGTACACTATGGGCTACCACAACGGCTCCATTCAGATCAGGGAAGGGATTTTGAAAGTCGGTTGATCCGGAAGCTCCTGGATTCTTTGGGGATCAAGAAGACAAGAACTACCCCCTATCATCCACAAGGTGATGCTCAGCCGGAGAGGTTCAACCAAACCCTGCTCAACATGCTGGGGACCCTAAGCAGTGAAAAGAAGCAGCATTGGAGCAACCACATAGCGGCAGTTGTGCATGCATACAACAGCACCATCAGTGACGCTACAGGGTACTCACTTTATTGACTTATGTTCGGGAGAGAAGCAAGACTAAAAGTAGATCTGGCCTTTGGCACTTCCATAGACCATTGTTCTGCTGCTTCCCACAAGGGATATGTCGATTGACTCAGACGCAATTTGAAATTGGCCTATGAACAGGCCCAGGCGGCATCTGCAACAAGAAAAATTTTGACCTGAAAGTTAGGATTCAGGATTTGCAACCAGGAGACAGAGTGTTGCTACGGAACTTGGGGGTCCCTGGAAAATACAAGCTTGCAGACAGATGGAGACCTGAACCTTATGTTGTTTGCAAAAAGCTACCGGGCCTGCCCGTTTACAGACTTAAACCAGAAGGGAAGGTGGGACCTTTGAAGACCTGGCATCGGAACCACCTACTCCCACTAGCAGAGGCAGTTTGGATACCCCCTGTGACGGATTCCCCTGAGCCAACTTCCATCCTGGATACTCCCAGACCGAACACTCGGTCTCAGACCCCTCAGGTTGGGGATACAGAGACCTCGGAGATAAGTGAAGATGAGGGAGAAGAATTTAATTGGCTTTGGCCTTCACAGGCCCCAGGAACTTCTGCTATTGATCTTCCACCTGAAGAAGACACCATAGATCAGAAGCTGAATGAAGAAGCTACTGAGTTCATTCCATCCAGTCCTTGGTCAGATTCTTGGGAGAGTGCCTGTGACTTACTCCAAGAAGAAGATCCAAGGGAGTCTCTGTACCTCCCTGCTCCAGAGTCCAGTGCTCCTGAACCAGAGGAAATTCCTAGGTCAGTTCCAGAGGAAGAGCCCGTTTTAACAGAAAGCCCAAGAGGACAGAGGAAGCGAAGAGCCATAAAGCCTCCCAGAAGATTAACTTACCAACAGATGGGGCAGAGTGCGGAGGACACTGTGGTTACTGCTAGGAGGAGTATGGAAGACCCTGATCCTCCCACTGTTCATTTAGTGGGGGGCAACCCCAACTCACTCTCTGGCACAGTTAAGCAGGACACTGATGATAGTGTGACCTGTGGGCAGGGAAGTTCACTGCCTCGTTTTTGGTGGGAATTTCCTCTGCCAACATACGAAACTTTGATTGATGTTGTACGTTCTGTGATGTAGTGTTATGTTATCTTTGGGGACCAAAGAGTTTAAGTGGGGGGGAGTGTGTAGCGGGGTCTCCTTTAAGGCCCTGGGACTACGTTACCCAGAACCCCGTTCGGCACCCAGAGTGCAATTAGCCACCGCAGAGACTCATGGGAGGGGCTATTTAAGGAGGAGGCGAGGCGGAGCTCGGCCTCTTTGGACACCGCGCTGCAAGCAAGAGTTTTCTTCCTGTGTGGATCTGCTGCAGTGCAAGGCTTGAAGCCTGGGCCTTGCGCAACTTCCAAAGAGCCTTCCACCCCACTGTGGAGCCTGGGTGGCACCGGACTTGTTGAGTGAGGACATCAGTTAGATCTGGGACCCGATCGTTGCAGACGCTGTGTGCGGAGACACTGCAGGTGGAAGTCCCGGACTGGGATCGCATCCGGAGTGGTGAGTTAGCACTTGCTCAAGCCAATAGACTGTACCGTGTTAGGCCTATAGACTGCCTTGGCCCACCTATCGTTGTTTGTTGTTCCATTAGGAGACTCCAGTATAGTGTTCCTTGAGACTGCCTACTTGTGGATTACAAATACTATTTCATCAAGTGCACCACCGAAAGTTTGCATGCGAAGAAATAACAAGTGAAAGACTGAGATTTCTTCTATGTCAGGCCTGACCAGGGAGGGGAGATAGAATATTGTTTAGTGCGCCACAGGGTGCGTACACCATAATAGCTGCGCGCGGTGGGTTACCGCGCTGGGCCATTGTTGTGTGCTACACCTATTGCTGCCGGGCTCTGTAAGCAAGTTGCATGTGTTCTGTTCCGCCTATGCTTTTGATATGAAGTAAAGCCATTGCATTTGATCTCTCGCCTCAGTGTGTTGTCTTACTGCAGAGGAAATTGCCCCTTACAATATTACTGAATGTGATATAAGTTTAACCCTAGACTAACTGTGCCAGAGTGGGTCGAGTAAGATTGCCGGGGGTTAGCGGTGCTGTATGCAGGGCCCAACATCAAACCAGTGGCTCTCTTAACTGGGAGTAGCGCTACACATATATGCACATTACAACAAAAAATATATTTGAAACCAAAAAAACACTATAAGTAAATTCTACAATTCTTGCAGCCTTTGTATACCCACTTCCATTTTCTTCATCCCATTTTAGGGCCCAAACTTTGTACTGAATATGTGCAAAAGACAGGAACAGATTGCTTGGAAATTTCAAATCTGAGATTTAAAATATCAAGATAAGGGAAGTACCTAATCTCACACTTTTCATATCCTGCGATTACTGCTTTATGGTTTAAAGTTGTGTAAAGATAGAGTTGACTTTGATGCGGAATGCCTGTGTAAACTTGGTCTATGAACCTCAAATCACATCAAAGTTGGACCAAAGTAGTACAGGGACTACTTTGCAGTCGGTGCGACTTCAATTCGCACAGATATGAATGTTTATCATTGTCATGCAACTCTGATGTCCAAAGTCACAGGTAAACTCACACAAGTGTGAAAGGGGTCTTATCCGCTTAAAGATAACCACTTATCTACTGCGACTGTATGTCAAAAAAATGGTTGATCAAGGGTGGGACTTTGTGTATAAATAAAGTGAATAAATAGACGTATCACGATATATAGAAAAATAAACAATTTTTATTATCCTGCCGAAGGCAGCAATATAAAAAAACCTTATATTCTTACAAAAGTATATAAGAAAATATAAAATCACATTACAGTTCAAATAATGGGTAACGGGATGTGCGATTCCCATTCACAGAGAGAAGTGAAGGCCTACGCGTTTCGCGGATTTCCGCTTCATCAGGGCCATTTAGCGTAGCACAAAGAGTTAATACAAGGGTTCTAGGAGCAAACAAACCATTGATAAAATATACATGCATGTTATATCCTATATATTTAAGTGGGAAGAAAAATCTAACATATATAAATCAACATTATACAGGTATTAGATCCGATTGGAATAAGAAAGACTGTGGGTGTGCACATTGAGGCATATCAAGTATGTTATCCCATGGCACATACTACATTAGCATTTATTTTCTAAATATCAATATCATTTGAATATTTACAGAGGAAAACATTTCTGATCATATGTATGGTTCTATGCATGCGCAGCGGTGTCCCATATATACAGGGGAATGTACCCAAAGCTTCTAGTGTACACATAAATAACATGTATTGATATAGCTTCGTATGCATGTTTTATATGTTAGTCTCAAAAAGAGAGATAGAAACTTACCAGAGAACTGTACAAGCACAGATGCAATGTGGCGAACGGAAGAGACCTGGGTGCCTGTGAGGATTCTCCCCCCCTAAAAGAGAGATCTGCACGGTTGTATGGGGTGGATCCCTATGTATATCAAAATAATTGTAATTCAGAGGGGAGGGGGTGGAACATATAGGGACTGAAAGGATAGGGAGGGGGAGGGAAAAAAAAACGAGGAAAATAACGAAAAAATAGGGGAAAAGGGACAGGGAGGGGGAGGAGAAAGGAGGATGGGGGGGGAAGGGAAAGGGGGGGTAGAGAGTGGGAAAAGATATTGGGTACAATAGATGGTGTGGAAAAGGTACAGCGGGGATACAAGTAAGGAGAAAAGCAAAAAAAGGGGGGTTGGGGGGAGGAAAAAGGGGGGGGGGGGGGTGAAGGGAAAATTAGAAGGACAAGGAAAAGAGAAGAAATAAAATGAGATGGGGGGAAAGGAAGGGGAGGGGTTTTTTGTAAAGAAGGGGTGGGAAATGGGAAATGGCAAAAAAGGGGGGAAGGGAAGTGGTGAAGAGGAAAGGGGAAAGGAAGGGAAAGTAAAAAGAAAGAGTGGGGGGAGGGGGGAAAGAGAAAAGGAAAGGGGAAGAGACAGTAAAGGGAAGAGGGGGGAGAAGGAAAGGGGGGAAAGAAAAGGGGGGGTGTGAAAGGAAAGGGACTGATAGTGTGGAAAAGGGAAAGCGAATTGGAGGGGAGAAAGAGGGGACAAAAAGGGAGGGGGGGGGAAGAAAAAAGGAAAAGGATATAGGGAAGGGGAGGGGGGGAAGAAAGAGGGAGGAAGGGAGGGAAGCAGAGGGGAAGGGGAGTGGTGGAGAAGGAAAAATTTAGTGGGTGATGTGTAGGTAGGGAAGGAATGAAAGTGGGGAGAGTGCTGGAAGGGTGTGTGCAGGGGTGAGGGGGGAACACGTGGGTTATAAGTTAAAGTGCGAATGAAAGATTAAATTACTTACCTAAAAGATGTACCAATTGGAATTTGAATGGGGTGCATATATAGAGGTCATAGCTGGGCATAATATAGCACCTTGCTATTGTATGTGATGACAAACTATATTGATGTATTAATATGCCTATGTGCATACATAGGCATACATATAGTGACCGCAAATAAATGAAAGGGAGGGTGAGTCCTAGGACTTGTAGAAATGAGTTCAAATCCGTGTTGGGATGAACCTGCATATGGGTATATCATAAGGATAAGTGAGTGCTGATATTCAAATGAAACACACAGTGTTCATATTTAAGAAAGGGGGAAAGAAAGCAAAGTTTTTTCCACCAACTAAGTTTACATACCTTAGATCCTTGCAGTGAGGGTTACTCTCCTCGTGGTCTCTCTCATACAGAGAGATGCACTGTTGAGGAGAGACTAAAGAGGAAGTGCTTTTAAAAGGTGATCCACCTGATACTAATCGCGCTGATAGGTGGAACAAATTAGGGGGGGAGAGAATCCATAGGGTCGCTCCCGTCGCCCGGATCATGTGGAAAACCTGCATGGATCCACAGGATCCGGAGGGGCTGGAGAGAGCCCATCTACCAAAACATACGCCGCAGAGGTATTGCTGCATGGTGGATGTATGCAGACTGCCTAAATAAATGTCCATGCCATGGGTTCCAGATGGAAAAGTGGACTGAGGCTTGTCTCTAAACCTCCGCCGCCCGCAATGCATTATGCGGGCAGCGGAGAGAGGAGCCACTTTCGTCAAGGACAAGTAAGGGTATCTGCGGCGTGACGTGCCGACGCTGACGTGAGTCGCATCGTCGGCAGCGTTGCGCTCCACCGCACGTGGAGGGAGGGGTGTGCATGCCAATCGATCTAAACAGGGCGGGGGGGGGGGATGGTCGTAACGTGTGTGGAGCTAATTCGGGCACTTCTCGTGAGAGCCCCAGGCTCTAAGGCACAGAGATCACTCAGTGTCCCGAATGTTGTTTTAGTAGACACAGGCAAGGCCGGAAGTCGCGCCAACATGGGAAATGTGCAAGAAAGTGTACATCTCTTTATAAAAGCCCATTACATTATGGATCTTAACATGCAGAGTCACCAGTGCATAGGTTAAAGGTGTGATCCTAAAAGCAATGGGTTCTAATCTAAAGAAGCAGAATATATAAAGGGTAAATTAGTAAAAATAAATATAAATAAAGTAAAGATAGCATGCTTACCTAAGGTTGTTCATGTGTAGATTTAATATAAACAGAACATACCTATCACTATGCGTATATAGAATCTGCATATAGTTATTCATATGCAGCTTAAGCATAAATAAGACACATTTGTCCCTATGTATATTATGGGGAGGGGCACCGCTGGGCATATGCACATTAGTCATTCTCTAGATAGATACATACTTATATCTTGCACACAATAAATTTACTTTACATATATTATCCACAGGGTCAAACAACATTGAACCTGTGTGTAGACCAGTATTGTATACACTATATATTCTTGTGCAAATATGTAACCACTATACATGACAATGTGCACATAAGGTCCATTTCAATATGAGAATGCATGGTCTCAAAGGGGGGCTTAAAGGGTCATAGGATGGGGAAGGGAGATTTATATCTTTCCCCCTAGGGGGGTAAGGGGAAGAGGAAGTTTTATATATATATATATATTTTTTACATTACAAGTGAAAAGAACATCTCCCACAGTGGAGACCCAATGGATCCCCAAATCAAGGGCAAGGAGAGAGAACTAGAGATCCCAGTCTCACAGGAAGGGGGCATAACTGATGCCATCATTCATTCCTGGAAACTCTGTTGCCCTTAACCTGAAGATCCATCTGGCCTCCACCTGAAGTATCCTTTAATCGAAGTCGCCTCCCCGGCAGGGGGGGTGAATGCGGGCCAAGACCTGGAATTTAAGGGAGTCTGTGCTATAATCGTGATTTTCTGCAAAGTGTTTAGGTATAGGTTTTTCTGTGATACCTATCTCTATATCTACAGCATGTTCCTTAATACATCTCCAGAAGTTTCGTTTTGTTTTGCCCACATAGTACCTGTCACATCCACATGTGAGTAGGTATACAATACCAATGGTGTCGCAATTTACAAAATGTTGCATAATAAAGTTTTCTCCTGTGGGCAGAACAACATTACCTCCGGTTTGGATGTATTTGCAGAAGTCGAAGTTCCCGCATTGGAAGGTACCTCGTGGTAGAGAGCCACATGGGTCCCTTTGTTCCTGGGGCATGAAGTGGCTAGAGACTAAGGTGTCCCTTAATGATTGATTACGTTTATAAATTATATGTGGTTCTGGTTCTACAAATTGTCTCAGGGTTGGATCATCCTGTAGGAAGTGTCAGTGGTTGCCCAGTATCCTTTGTATGGTCAAGGATTGGTTGTTATATTTTGTGATAGGGCGAATGCCTGGGGGTTGGCCACTGGGTCCTTGGTCGTTTTGGAATAAAAGGAGGTCTCTGGGACTATCGTTGGCACATTTATATGCTTTTTTCAGGGACCTTTTACTGTAGCCCCTATCAAGGAAACGTTGTTATAAAAGTGATGCCTGTATCTTAAAGTCACTCTCGTTAGTGCAGTTACGTTTAGTTCTTAGATCCTGTCCTTTAGGGATTGAATTTATTCGATGAGATGGATGGGCACTGGTCGAGTGCAACAACGAATTTCCTGCCGTGTCTTTACGATGTAAATTGGTAGTAATATTTCCATTGACGTTTTTGTTAATATTTAAATCAAGAAATGGGAGGGTACTGTTATGCCAATTAAAAGTAAGATAAATTAAAATTATTTTGATTGAGATGTTCTACAAATTGCATCAAGAGTTCCGGTGTCCCTGTCCAAAAGATCAGGATATCATCAATGTACCTGCGCCACAATAAGGTGTGGCGCAGGTACATCGAGGATTCATCCGGTGAAAAAACCTCCCTCTCCCACCCCCCCCAGGTACAGGTTTGCGTACGATGGGGCACACTTAGTCCCCATCGCAACGCCCTGTACCTGGGAGGTAGTGGGAGCCGTCGAAGGTAAACACATTGTGTGTTAAAATGAAATCCAACATCTTCAATTTGAAGGTGTTGTATGGTATAGCATCCCCCTTCCCGTGGGGGATGCTAGAATACAGGGCTTCCACATCTATGGTGGCAAGGATAGTGTGAGGGGGAACTGACAAGCCCTCTAATACACTGAGAATGTGGATGGTATCCTTAAGGTATGTTGGTAAACTTTCCACATGTGGGCGTAAGTAATCATCTATCAAGGAACTGGCTTGATGAGTGAGACATCCTATTCCTGAGATAATGGGTCTACCAGGTGGGAGGGATAGTAATTTGTGGGTTTTGGGGAGGGCGTAGAAGGTGGGGGTAACGGGATGTTGTACCTTTAGAAAGTCTCGTGTGTTTTGAGATAAGTTGTTTGGAAAAGCCTGTGTCTATAATCCCGAACAACTCCCGTTGGTAATCGTAGATCCTAGAGGGAGAGATCTGACGATACCAAGAGGGGTTCTCCAGGATCCTGTAACACATGGCCATATAGTCTTCGGTGGTTTGTATAACAAGGTTTCCTCCCTTATCTGAGGGTTTGATTATTAGGCCTTTTCTATCCCTAATTTGATTTAGAGCCGTTCTTTGTTGATGCGATAAATTTGATTTATTTTTGTTTTTAAACTTTGGTATCTTTCTTGCCGCTATATTCATTTCCCGTAGATCACGAGTTGTGTGATCAACAAATAGTTTTAAATTTGGATTAGAGAATGCTGGAAATTTCTGTGACTTTCGTTTGTATTCCAGTGGTCTGAAGGTGGATAGTTCTACATCTGTAGTATCCATAAGTATATGGTACATAGTTTCCGGATCCTCCCAGACACCACCCTCTTTTTCTAGTTGTGTTAGAATCTTTAGCATTCTGAAATCCTGACGTGACCATTTTAATTCGGAACTTACATCTATTCTGTTAGTTTGATTATGCCAGAAAGTTTTGAAATTAAGCTTTCTGGCAAAGAGGTTAATATCTTTCACAATTTCAAACGTGTCTGCATCCCGCGAGGGGCAGAAATGAAGTCCTAAACCCAGGACATCAAGTTCCGTGTCAGAGAATGTTTGTTCAGCGAGATTAATCACGTCAAATGTATTAGTCAATGTTACATTGGGCGTATTATGAATTGGTCTAAGTGGTTTTGAGCTGCATGTGATGGTTTCGGGGTGTTGGGGACCCTTTCTTTTGAGGCTGGTGCCCGAAAATTTGCAGATCTAGGTTGTTTGGGCGTTGCTCCTGATGCTAGTCCACTTTGTGGTCTATCTCGCATATCAGATGGCATGGGAGAAATATCCTCTCCATCTGATTTGGGTGCCTTAGTATGGTTATTGTTAGGATTGTCCTCTCGGGGTGTAGTGGAGCCCGAGTCAGAATATTCATGTGGGGGGGGGGCTGCTGTGGCTCCCATAGGCTCAGTAGAGTGTGATGGTGGTGGATGGTGATGGGGTTGTGAACCCCGTTGTGTATGATTCCTATATGGCCGAAAGGATGATGAGGTGGTTGAGGTATCTGATGCATTACCATCATTAGTTTGTCTAAACCTATTGAAATTGCCTCTATTTGTACTATTCCATTTATAAGCTCTACCCATTTTAAATGCCACTGAGTCTTGTGCAAATTTCTTGTCTTTATTTTGTATGAGTGATTTGTTATACTCACCTATATAGGTTTTAGTTGTCTCTTCCGAGGCGGTAGAGATATCGCTTTCACGGAAAGGGTACAATTTGTTTTGTATTGCTTGGATTTCAGCATCCAGTTTTTTGTTTTCTAAATCATAATGGTCTTTTAACATTCTCATCATGTTCACTGAGCACAGAGTGAGGTTGTCCTCCCATTCAGTGCGCAGTGGACCCGGTGGATTCTTTAATGTGGGGAAAACTTGGATTCTCAGTCCTAGAGGGACTACCTTGTTATCGATATGATTGAAAAAAGTAGCTATGCCAATAAAATCTGGATGTTCCAATAATTTGGTTAAATGGGCAAATAGGGCTTCAATTTGATTTGCTTCGATGTTATCACCCAAGGCTGTAGTTCTAAGTTTAGTCATTTGGTCCACCCATGCGGTTCCACAATAATCTACCATTTGGTGGACAGATAAGAGGAAGGGGAAGGGAAGGGGTGGGAGAGGAAAGGAAAGGAGAAGGGGGTTGGAAAAAGGAGAGGAAGGAAAGGGCCCTTTTCCCCCCCTCTTATTTTAATTGGTAATTATACCTAAAATGGACACCAATCGTATATCTATGCCAGCAAATTGATGCTGGGTAGATATCGAGAGGTGTAGGTTTAAAAGGGTTAGGACCAGAAATAACTTCAAATGTCCAAAGAAATGTGTGTTCCTCAAAATAAACAGCTGTTAACAAATATAACAATTAAAGCAAATAATTTCATTTCAAATTCATTAGTATAAATTTTAATGGCATTTCGCATACACCCCTAAAAAGGAAAAAAAGGGGGAAAAATGGTGTCGTTTAAACACCTAGTAAGTTTAAGTGTAGGGGTTGGGGTGCATGCGGAATGTCTTGAGGCTCCTACTGAGGCACCATCCCGGAAGAATATGCGACTATGTCAAAAAAATGGTTGCTCAAGGGTGGGACTTTGTGTGTGCCTCAGTGGAGTGAATAAATAGACGTATCACGATATATAGAAAAATAAACAATTTTTATTATCCTGCCGAAGGCAGCAATGTAAAAAAACCTTATATTCTTACAAAAGTATATATAAAGAAAATATAAAATCACATTACAGTTCAAATAATGGGTAACGGGATGTGCGATTCCCATTCACAGAGAGAAGTGAAGGCCTACGCGTTTTGCGGATTTCCGCTTAATCAGGGCCATTTAGCGTAGCACAAAGAGTTAATACAAGGGTTCTAGGAGCAAACAAAACATTAATAAAATATACATGCATGTTATATCCTATATATTTAAGGGGGAAGAAAAATCTAACATATATAAATCAACATTATACAGGTATTAGATCCGATTGGAATAAGAAAGACTGTGGGCGTGCACATTGAGGCATATCAAGTATGTTATCCCATGGCACATCCACATACTACATTAGCATTTATTTTCTAAATATCAATATCATTTGAATATTTACAGAGGAAAACATTTCTGATCATATGTATGGTCCTATGCATGCGCAGCGGTGTCCCATATATACAGGGGAATGTACCCAAAGCTTCTAGTGTACACATAAATAACATGTATTGATATAGTTTCGTATGCATGTTTTATATGTTATTTTCAAAAAGAGAGATAGAAACTTACCAGAGAACGGTACAAGCACAGATGCAATGTGGCGGACGGAAGAGACCTGGGTGCCTGTGAGGATTCTCCCCCCCTAAAAGAGAGATCTGCGCGGTGGTATGGGGTGGATCCTTATGTATATCAAAATAATTGTAATTCAGAGGGGAGGGGGTGGAACATATAGGGACTGAATGGATAGGGAGGGGAGGGAAAAAACGAGGAAAAAAACGAAAAAAATATGGGAAAAGGGACAGGGAGGGGGAGGAGAAAGGAGGGGGAGTGAAAGGGGGGGATAGAGAGTGGAAAAAGATATTGGGTACAATAGATGGTGTGGAAAAGGTATAGCGGGGATACAAGTAAGGAGAAAAGGAAAAAGGGGGGGGAAGAGGGGGGGGGGGTGAAGGGAAAAATTAGAAGAAAAGGAGAAGAAATAAAAATGAGATATGGGGGGGGGGGGAAAGGAAGGGGGGGAGGGTTTTTTTGTAAAGAAGGGGTAGGACTCAGGGATGAAAAAGAAAGTAGTGGGAAATGGCAAAAAAGGGGGGGAAGGGAAGTGGTGAAAAGGGAGGAAAGGGAAAGGAAGGGAAAGTAAAAAAAGAGTGTGGGGGGAGGGGGGAAAGAGAAGAGAAGGAAAGGGGAAGAGACAGTAAAGAAGGGAAGAGGGGGGAAGGAGGAAGGGGGGAAAGAAAAGGGGGGGTGTGAAAGGAAAGGGACTGATAGTGTGGAAAAGGGAAAGCGAATTGGAGGGGAGAAAGAGGGGAGAAAGAGAGAGGGGGGGAAGAAAAAAGGAAAGGAAAAGGATATAGGGAAGGGGAGGGGAGAAAGAAAGAGGGAGGAAGGGAGGGAAGCAGAAGGAAAAATTTAGTGGGTGATGTGTAGGTAGGGAAGGAATGAAAGTGGGGAGAGTGCTGGAAGGGTGTGTGCAGGGGTGAGGGGGAACACGTGGGTTATAAGTTAAAGTGCGAATGAAATATTAAAATTACTTACCTAAAAGATGTACCAATTGGAATTGGAATGGGGTGCATATATAGAGGTCAAAGCTGGGCAGGGTATAATATAGCACCTTGCTATTGTATGTGATGACGAACTATATTGATGTATTAATATGCCTATGTACATATGCATACATCTAGTGACCGCAAATAAATGAAAGGGAGGGTGAGTCCTAGGACTTGTAGAGAGTTGTAGAAATGAGTTCAAATCCGTGTTGGGATGAACCTGCATATGGGTATATCATAAGGATAAGTGAGTGCTGATATTCAAATGAAACACACAGGGGCTGATTTACTAATAACAGTGCGCTGCGCTGGTTCTAACATTAATTGGTGCGCCGGATAACTCCCTCACTGGCCGCAGGAAGCAGCGGCGCACTGTTATAGTAAAGAGAAATGTCAGCGGCGCTCCATTGAAAATGAATGGTTCCCTATGGGAGCCCATTGATTTGAATAGAGGTCGCCCGGGAAGTCGGATCCGACTTGTGGGCGACTTGTGTGCCGGCTGACACAGGGACAGCGCGACTTTGCGAGGCGACCTGGACACGTCGTGTCCTAGAGGCGACTAGCCGGCCGAGAATGTGTCCAGCGCGATGTCATCGCGCTGGTCCTCGGCAGCCTCGCTGTCCCATGTTTGGTATGAATCATGAAGGGGAACTCCAGGCCAAATTTTAATGAAAAAACTGGCATGGGTTCCCCTCCAGGAGCATACCAGGCCCTTAGGTCTGGTCTGGATTTTAAGGTGAACCCCCCTAAGCCGGAAAACGGCGTGGGGGTCCCCCCAAAATCCAAACCAGACCCTTATCCGAGCACGCAACCTGGCAGGCCGCAGGGGAAAGGGGGGGGATGAGAGAGCGCCCCCCTCCCTCCTGAACTGTACCAGGCCGCATGCCCTCAACATGGGGGGTTTGGTGCTTCGGGGCGACCTGTGGCCCCCCCACCCCAAAGCACCCTGCCCCATGTTGATGGGGACAAGGGCGGGGGGGGCTTATCGGAATCCGGGATCCCCCTTTAATAATAGGGACCCCAGATACCTGCCCCCCACCCTATGTGAATGAGTATGGGGTACATCGTACCCCTACCCATTCACCTGGTGGCACAATAAGTCAATAAAAAAACACAACAGGTTTGAATAGTAATTTATTGGGCAGCTCCGGGGGTCTTTCTGCCGGGCCCCCGCTATCTTCTGCTAGCTCTTTTGCTAGCGGGGGTCCCGGGCTTCCTCGCCGTCTTCTTCCGACTTCGGGGGCCTCTTGTTCTGTTCTCCGGTTCTTCTCCCGCTCTCCGACGCCTTCTCCACGATCTCCGGTTCTTTCTGCCGGGCCCCCGCTATCTTCTGCCAGCTCTTTTGCTAGCGGGGGCCGGTCTTCGTCGCCTTCTTCCCTTCGCCCGATGTTGCCTCGTCGCTGTCCACCGCCGCAATGCTCTGTTCGAGCAGCGGTGCCACTTTTATTGGCATGGGGCGTGGTCACCGGATGATGCCACCGTTGACCCCGCCCCCATTACGTCACAGTCCCGGGGAATGATGGGACTGTGACGTGAAACGGGGGCGGGGTCAGCGGTGGCATCATCCGGTGACCACGCCCCATGCCAATAAAAGTGGCACTGCTGCTCGAACAGAGCATTGCGGCGGTGGACAGCGACGAGGCAACATTGGGCGAAGAGAAGAGGGAAGGCGGCGACGAAGACTGGCCCCCGCTAGCAAAAGAGCTGGCAGAAGATAGCGGGGGCCCGGCAGAAAGAACCGGAGATCGTGGAGAAGGCGTCGGAGAGCGGGAGAAGAACCGGAGAACAGAACAAGAGGCCCCCGAAGTCGGAAGAAGATGGCGAGGAAGCCCGGGACCCCCGCTAGCAAAAGATAGCGGGGGCCCGGCAGAAAGACCCCAGAAGACGGCGAGGAAGCCCGGGACCCCCGCTAGCAAAAGAGCTAGAAGAAGATAGTGGGGGCCCGGCTGAAAGACCCCCGGAGCTGCCCAATAAATTACTTTTCAAACCTGTGTTGTCTTTTTATTGACTTATTTTGCCACCAGGTGAATGGGTAGGGGTACGATGTACCCCATACTCATTCACATAGGGTGGGGGGCAGGTATCTGGGGTCCCCCTTATTAAAGGGGGATCCCGGATTCCGATAAGCCCCCCGCCCGCAGACCCCAACAACCAACGGCCAGGGTTGTCGGGAAGAGGCCCTTGTCCCCATCAACATGGGGGCAGGGTGCTTTGGGGTGGGGGGGGGGCCGCAGGTCGCCCCCCTGCCCCGAAGCACCAAACCCCCCATGTTGAGGGCATGCGGTCTGGTACGGTTCAGGAGGGAGGGGGGGCCACTCTCTCGTCCCCCCTTTTCCCCTGCGGCCTGCCAGGTTGAGTGCTCGGATAAAGGGTCTGGTGTGTATTTTTAGGGGACCCCACGCAAATTTTTTTGTTTTTGGCGCGCGGTTCCCCTTAAAATACATGCCAGACCTGAAGGGCCTGGTATGGATTCTGGGGGGACCCCCACGCCAGTTTTTTTTCATTTTTTGAGGGGGTCCCCTTTGAATCCATACTAGACCCAAGGGCCTGGTATGGACCTGGGGGGGGACCCCACGCTGTTTTTTGTAACCGTTTTTTTTTTTTTTTACATTTCCTTTAACAACCAGCTATAAACAGGTAAAACAAAAAAACGCCGCAAACTTGCGGCACTTGCGATTTGGATGCGGGTCCATTGAATTCTATTACATCCAAAACACTGTTTTTGGACTGGCAAAAAAAATCTGCAGTTGCGTTTAAAATCGTTTTTCACAAACCCTCAAAATGCCTTCAGACGCCAAAGATTTCCACATTTCAGACGCGGTACCGGCGTTTAGCCGCATTTTAGTTTAGAAGCGTTTTTAAAGGTGACCTATTTTTTTACATTGATAAACTCCAAATTTATGGCAAATGAGGAAAAACCATAAAAAAATGTATATATAAGAAATTGCTTCCATTGCATTGTGGACAATCCACAACTTGGGGCAGCTGACGTGGCAAGTGGACAATCCACAACTTGTGGCAAGTGACACGCTAAATACAACTACACTGCTGCTCTCAGCTGCTGATATCACTCTGGTCTCACTAAATAGCTAAAATCGTAAATAATACTGTTTTTGGAGCTTAGCGCGGCTCCTTATATACACGCAAATGTGGTAAAACACGGCATGCAAACGCCACAAAGCGCGCCTTTCTAAACGCCACTTTTAACCTTACTTCTGAACACTTTGCACCAGCGTCCCGTCTACATGGGGCCTAAAAACGCCTATGCCATTTACAGCTCAAAAACGCCATGGTGGCCATGAGGCCATAGGCTAACATGGAGAGATGTTTTTAAGCTGCAATAAACGCTCAAACAAGCGGCTTGAAAAACATCCGTGTGCATGTAGCCTTATATTAACCACTTGCGCACTGCCCAGACCAAGTTTCACATTTCAGTGCTGATGCACTTTTAATGACAATTGCGCGCTCATACAACACTGTAACCCAATGAAAATGTTTTATTTGTTGGCACACAAATAGAGCTTTCTTTTGGTGCTATTTGATCACCTTTGTGTTTTATTTTTTATTTTTTTCGATAAATACAAAAGACCGAGTTTAAAAAAAAAAAAAAATGGATATTTTACCCACTTCAGCACTGGGCCTATTCTGGCACTTCTCTCCTTCTTGTAAAAATCATAAATTTATGGCTATAAAATGACTTCAAAACACCAAACATTATATATGTTTTTGGAGCAGACACCCTAGGGAATAAGATGGCGGTCATTGCAAATTTTTATCTCGCTCGGTATTTGCGCAATACATTTTCAAACGCCTTTTGTTTGCTAAAAATATTACAAAACAGTAAAGTTACAGCCAATTTTTTGGTATAATGTGAAAGATGTTGTTATGCTGAGTAAATAGATACCTAACACGTCACGCTTTAAAATTGCGCACACACACATAGCATGACACCAAACTTCAGTAATTAAAAATCTCCCTAGGCGATGCTTTAATTTTTTTTACAGGTTACCATTTTGGCATTACAGAGGAGGTCTAGCGCTAGAATTGTTGCACTCGTTCTAACGCACGCAGCAATAACTCACATGTGTGGTTTGAACGGCGTTTACATATGTGGGCGGGACTTACGTGTGTGTTCGGTTCTGAGCGTGAGCTACCGGGGACATGGGCGTTCCTTATTTTTGCTTATTTTTTTTATTTTGTTTTTTTAATTTTTTGTATTTCTTACTCTTTTTTTATTTATTTTTATTTTTTTGGATCACTTTTATTCCTATTACAAGGAATGTAAACATCCCTTTGTAATAGGAATGTGTGTGACAGGTCCTCTTTATGGAGATCAATAAGACCCCGCATCTCTCCTCCAGGCTGGAAAGCATGATATTGGTCCAAAAAAACCACCAATCTCATGCTGACAGCCGTGATGTCATAACGTCGTGCCCGCGCCTCCGACGGTCATAGAGATGACTGATGACCATCTGGTCACCAGTCATCTCCAAATCGTTCTCCGAGCCCCAGATGACACGGGAGAGCCCGGAGAAGCACCGGATGGCGGCAAGAGGGGGGGGGGAACGTTTTTATTGTGCACAGAATCGCCGGCTGAAAAGAATGATATCTGAATGATGCCTGCAACTGCAGGCATCATTCAGATGTTACCGCCCAAAGCCAAGGATGTCATTTGACGGTGGGCGGTAGGAAACGGGTTAATATTTAAAAAAAAAGGTAATTTTTCTTCTTCATTGATGTACACTGATGAGACTGCACTGATGGGCACCGATAAGGTGGCAAGGGTGGGCACTGAGAGGTGGCATTGCTATTTGGCACTGGTGGGCAGTGAGAAGTGGCACTAGGTGGCAATGATAGTTGGCAGTGATGGGCACTGATAGGCAGCACTGCTAGGTGCCACTGATTGGCATTGATAGGTGGCACTGGCAGGGGCTACTAATTGTCACAGATGATGCAGAATTGCCTCTTCCTCTTCGGGCCCCATGTCCCTTGCACATAAGCCGGTGATTGCCTTTTTTATGCTCACGCTGTCGGCACAAGGAGAAAACAAAAACCATTACCCAGCTTTTGTTTACATCACGTGATCAGCTGTCATTTGCTGACAGCTGATCACATGGTAAAGGGCAGGGATCGGCCCCTTACTCGGATCTGTCATCACCTGAGTCTCAGTGACTCTGTGACCACAGCGCGCGCAAAGGGGAGGACGTTTATTGACGGACTCCCGGCAATTGAGGACCATGCTGTGGCCGTCGATCAGTTATAGCGCTGATCTCAAGTGATTAAAGAGGGTCTAAATGGGCCATTGACATGCATCACTATTCAACTTAGGAATGAGTCTTTGAAAAGTTAAACTAAATAATTTGGCCACTTTATCCTTCCAAATAATTCACTTCCTGTCACATAGCCACACAGGAAGTGAGGGAAAAATCCCTAACAATGTCTTTCCTTGGGGACACACAGGTCAGTCTAAATACTTTCCCCCATTATGCACATTGCACTCCAGCATATTGCGGTGTAAACCACAATTTATTAGGTAGTTTGGACTGTGGGGTTTATTTACTAAAGGCAAATCTACTTTGCACTACAAGTGCACTTGCTGTATATCTGAGGGGGACATGCAAGCCAAAAAAAAAAAATCATCTTTGCTTTTACATGATTGTAACATCCAATCACCAGTACTTTCACTCAGATTTTCAGCAGCTACACTTTTACTGCAGAGTGGATTTGTCTTTACTAAACCCCAAACTACCCAATGATTTGGGGTGTGCACAACAAAGTGCTAGAGTGCAATTTGCTTAATGGGGACACTAGTTAGATTGATCTGTGTGTCCCCAAGAAAAGCCATTGGTAGGGTTTTACCTTCACTTCCTGTTTAGCTGTGTGACAGGAAGTTAAGCCAATGTTAAGAAAAGGAGACACAAAAGCCAAACTACAAAAAATAAAAAATAAATCTAAAAAAAACCCCAAACAAACGCAGGGGTTCTAACACTTACTGCGTTTCCCTCAAAATGCCCACAATTAGAATTGTATGGCCTTGAGCTATTTTTAAGTGCAGTGCTCTAAATCAGTGCTTCTCAAGTACCCCCAACAGGCCATGTTTGCAGGTTTTCCTTCATCTTGCACATGTGCTTTAAATCAGTCAATGGTTTTGATTTTTGGACAGCAATTCTCGATAAGATAAATTCACAAAACATGTCCTGTTGGGGGTACTTGAGGACTGAGGCTGAGAACCACTGCAGTAAAAAAGGAAAATTGAATACTTACCGCTCTGTATTTTTAATTTCCTGGTGACGCTCCATGGCAGCACACAATACATGCATATGCTAGCATGAAGGCACCAGGGTAGACAAAATCACACCTGTTTTGTTTTGACATGCCAATCAGCTGTCACATTTGTTGCAAAGAAAACACAAAACAAACATCAAAACTTTGCATCAAATTTTATTGTTCAACAAAACAAAGGGAAGCGAAAATAACATGGTCAATTTGAAACAGTTACAGACTCAACATCTTGAGCAATTTTTGGCCAAAAAAAGGCAGCAGACAATTAAATCAAAGTGAACAAACAACACACATTAACAACAAAATAATTATTTCAGGGGAACATTTCCCCCACACAAAAAGTACAGTCCACAAAAGTTAACCAATCACCTGTTTTGCAAAGACATAACAAATAAAATGCATGTGTTACAAACTCGATAAGGACACCAACATGTACATTTTGCCCCCCCCCCCACACATACACACACACACACTTGCCTCTTCTCAGGGCAAGCGACCGAATGCTCTGTGAGCTTTATATAACATATGTTTGTGTGCTAATGAGGCAATTGAAAACACATGCACAGTCCATGAAACACCCAAAATGCAAGTTCGGGCGTGGCCTGGACGGGACTCGAGATGGCAGCTTAAGGCAAGAGCTCCCGCACAAGGAGGACGAAAACGAAGCTCAGATACGGGTACATCAGCCCACAAACATGGGGAAATCGACCAGGAGCTCGTCAACACCCCGCACGCTGAAAGATACCGGGCCCCAGCCAAACAATAACATCCCGGAGATGTTCCGGAACAGGCCGCAGGGACAACACGCGGACGCGCAGGCCGCATCCCCGGCCTCAATTAGTAATGCGGAGGAACCGCTGACAGACGACGACGGCGCCGTAGCTCCCAACCCGACCCTGTTGGACCTCCAGAGGGACCTACAAAAGGTGGCACTGGACATCAAATCCACCATGATGTCCTCCATATCAGAGCTCAAATCGGAGCTCCTGGGGATCAATCGCCGCATGACTGAAGTGGAGGACACGTCGCATATGCAAGCAGCTGCAATCAGGCAAGTCCAGAAGGCTTATGACATACAATTGCCACACATGTTCGAACTCCACAGACATGTGGAAGATTTGGACAATAGGGGGCGTAGACACAATATCAGGGTGAGGGGGTCCCCGAAAGCGTAGACCAGACAACCCTGATGCAGACTATATGCGCCATTTTTAATGACCTACTCGGCCGGCCGGCAGATACTCCAATTGAAATGGAGAGGCTTCACCGTGCCTTAAGACCCCTACCCCGGGACTCCGAGCCCCCCAGAGACATTGTGTGCTGCATTGTGAACTACCCCCTTAAAGAGGAGATCCTCAGGAAAGCCAGAGACAGGGGACGTATTGTGCTCAATGGAGCTGACATTAAACTTTTTCAGGATCTATCGCAGATCACCCTGCAGAATAGACGCTCACTTCGCCCCCTGCTGGACGTCTTGCGGTCACGCAACATACAATATAGGTGGAAGTTTCCATTTTGTCTATCTACTACCTACAGAGGACGCACAGCCCTTCTCAGAACGCCTGAAGACCTACCGACGTTTTGTGAGCAGGTAGACATCCCACCGATCGAGCTGCCCGACTGGTATTCCTTCTACTTCCCCGCGGAACCGTGGAAACCGGTTTCCCACAGCGCCTCTCCAAAGGCTCAACGGCAACGATCCAGACGCCGCAGGCTGGATCCCACTTCACCGAACGATCGTAACGTAAGACGGGATCACCCCTCACACGACCGGGAGTGGGGCAGACACCCCCCGAAGGAGTGGCCAGGAGGATTGAATCTCACTCTCCCCATGCTATCATACAAGTGTGGTAGAGAGACGCTTTCGTCTCCCCCCAACCCTTTTTTTTTTTTCTTCTTCTTCTTTCTCTCCCCAGGAGGCTCCTCTCTACCTCACAAGCATATCAGCATCTGCTCTGCTTCTCAATCGATATTGGACCTGCGTATTCTTTGTTTTGAGGGTCCTGACCGACGTTCATCCTTGGTGACTTGTAGGACGCTCTGATCGACTCACCCCAGGTACCAATAGATTCATGTTGAACTTCCTTGGCAGGCAACCCCTCATGGATATTCCAAGTCACGCGGATCACTTAGCTTTCTTCTTTCCCCATGGATCCCATTCTTTCCTCCCTAAGCCCACGCTATACACAACATTCAGGTGATATTGTCTTTTGTCTTCCAACTTGTGTATGCTGCCAACAAGCTTATATGAAGTGATTGACTAGAGTTTGGGTACTTAGAGTTTAAAATATCCCTCTGTGACATTTGCTTATGTTGTTCCTCATCTGGGTGGGTTTGTGCCAATGTAGCAGGGGACCGGAGTAGTGGTCCAGAGGCTCTTCTCTTCTCCCCCTCCGCCATACTATTCATGGGCGGGGGGGGGGAGCGGATGTCTAAAGTCTCGTGTAGGTGCTAGCCTCCCCAGATGCTGGCAACCTTAGGCTAGCAGACGGATGACTATTCTACCTGTTGATTCTTGCCATTCAACAGGCAGACGGCATTGAGAAGGTGTTAGCTGTAGTTTAAGACAGCCCTGAATTTCATCTAGTCTTGGGTGCAAGGATTCCACAACTACCTAGCTTGTGATTCGCGAATCCAGACTGAATACGAGTACCCGCCTGAACACATTTGGGATCTATATTCACACCCGATATGGTTCTCTTGGCCTTTATTAGATATATCTTACATACGTCTGCTAATTCCTGGTTGTGACCCGCTAAGTTCATTGTTCAAATCACAGTTACCCGCAAAAGGTGTTTTTCTGTTTATAACTTTTTTCGTCCTCCTTGTTGCGTATTCTCGAGTTGTAGTCCTAGTTTATTGCCCCCTATCAGCTGCCCTATTGGGTAATTGCTGATCTTCCGGAACCCCCCCCCTCAGGTGGCTGGGAGTGCTCTCAGCTACCTCCGGTATAACCCTTGTACTAGTGGCCAAAGAACCCCACGTACGTACAAGACCTATATACCTCATCTATACCCCCTCTGCCCCTCTGGGAGCGGAATACTGTACCCTTGATCTCTTCTCCCCCCTCTTTTCTCTTAGACTCCTTTCCCTACCCCCCCTTCTCTTTCCCTATCCCTCATCACCCCCCCCCCTTCTACCCCTATATTGGTGGGGGTCGCTCCTCGCTCCCTTCCCTAAGGGGGGCCTTTCGGTACTCCGCCGGATTCCCAACAATTTTCTGAAACCCCCACGAATACCTCTTACACTTGCCCACACCTCTTGACCCCCACTTACGTGTAAGATGCAGGAAGAATCAACGACCAGGCAACAGGTTTCTTTAAAATGCCTTTCTCTTAATGTTAAGGGACTGAACCTGCCAGAGAAAAGAGCCCAGGTGCTTTCGGCACTAACCAAACACAAGGCCCACTTCCTTTTGCTGCAAGAGACCCATTTTCGATCTGACGCTATCCCGAGAATGGGGAACCATGTATACAAAAAGGCAGTACACTCCACGAACCCAGAATCCAAAACTAAGGGTGTGTCTATACTTATCTCTAAGCACGCAGACTTTACCATGACAGATTCACTGATCGACCCCAAAGGCAGATACGTATTCATTAAGGGCACATATGCGGCCAAGCCGATTACGCTGGCAAATATGTACTGCCCCAATGAACACCAAGTATCCTTTTTTAGATCTACCTGTATGGAATTGGCATCCTTTCAGGAAGGAATTGTAATCCTGGGAGGAGACTTTAACGTCCCGTTGAACCCGCCTCTTGACTCCTCCACAGGTGCATCGAATCTCCCGTATCGTGCCCTGCGTCAGATCAAAAAAGAACTACAAAATCTAACACTCCATGACACGTGGCGGACTATGTTCCCTACGGTTAGGGATTACACCTTCTTCTCTCCCCCCCATAATAAATACTCCAGACTAGATTACTTATTTCTTTCGCAACCTGATCTAGCCCTCCTTACTCATGCTACCATCGAACCAATGTTTCTCTCTGACCATCACCCCATAACAATTACCCTCACGTTCCCCGATTCAAACAAAAGGACAAAATCATGGAGACTGAACCCCTCCCTACTGAAGGACCCAGAAAACCTCAGGCAGATTAGAGAACAAATTAAGTTATACTTTCAAGAAAACTCCACCCCAGACGTGACACCTGTCACAATTTGGGAAGCGCACAAATGTGTGCTACGTGGGAAGCTGATTTCTTTGGCAACGTTGGCCAAGAAGAGACAGCAAGAACTCATCAAATCCCTCATTGTAACAATTAATAAGTTGGAACTAGCTCATAAACGCTCGGCCTTGCAAGCCACCTTACAGGACCTTTTACAAGCTCGTTCTGCCCTAAGGGAGGAACTGGGAAAACATGTTAGGAGACGATACGTACTTGGTCAGAAAGTGTTCTACGAACACGGGAACAAGAGTGGGAGACTACTGGCACGGACGATACAAGCAGCTAAGACCACATCAGTGATACACCATATTAGAGACGGACAGGGTGTACTTCACACTAAAAATGAAGACATAGCCAAACAATTTGAAAACTTCTACAGGAGGCTCTATAACCTATCGCCTGAAACGGTGAGACCGTTGACCCCGGTCAACCGTTCCTCCCAATTAGCAGAATTTAAACAGAATATTGCCCCAAACCTCTTACCACTCAGCAGGCCGAAGCTTTGGAGAGCCCGCTCTCCATGGACGAACTCAGCGCAGCAATTAAACAAATGCCTGTGGGTAAGAGCCCGGGACCCGATGGCCTCCCGCTGGTGTATTACAAATGCTTTCGGGAGGAACTGACACCTTAGATGCTTCAAACCTTTAACTCACTTGCAAGCCCTCGCACGTCCCCTGGCAGGCTCTTAGAGGCACATATAACTGTTATCCCTAAGACAGATAAGGACCCCTCATTGGTATCCAGTTACAGGCCGATATCCCTCCTCAATGTAGACATCAAGCTCTATGCAAAAATGTTAGCTAATAGACTAGTACCTCTGATACCCGAACTTATATCATACGACCAAGTGGGCTTTATCTCGGGGAGGGAGGCAAGGGATAATACCATACGCACACTGAACATACATCATCATTGGCTATCCTCTTCAAATACCCAGGGCTTTCTCCTCTCCCTTGACGCTGAGAAGGCGTTCGACAGGGTGGCTTGGGACTATATGCAGGGGGTTCTGAAGGGCATAGGCCTATTACCCCGGATGTTAACGCTCATAAACGCCCTTTATGCCAACCCAGAGGCAAGGGTGAAAGCCAATGGTCTCCTGTCGGACGCCTTCTCCATAAGCAATGGGACGCGCCAGGGCTGCCCACTCTCTCCACTGATTTTCGTCTTGTCTCTTGAACCGTTATTAAATAGATTGCGTGCCAATCCCAACATTAAAGGGATTCCCATACAACATAGGGAGTACAAAGTCGCGGCGTTCGCGGACGATATTTTGTTGACCCTACAGTCCCCTTGAGTATCCTTACCTAACCTTTTGAACGACATTAAATGTTTCGGTGAGCTGTCGTACCTTAAAATTAACTTCTCCAAGTCCCACGCCTTGAACATATCTCTAACTCCGCAGGAAGTTTCCCACTGCCAAGACACCTTTCCATTCCTATGGAAAAAAGACGCTATCACATATCTAGGGATTCAGATACCTACGAAACTTTCAGATCTGTATAGCCTTAATTTCCTTTGCGCACTCTCCAGAATACAAGCAGATTTGAAGGAGTGGGCTAGCCTGAATGTGTCCTGGTTTGGCCGAGCGGCACTTATTAAGATGGTTGTCCTCCCGCGCCTACTGTATCTAATGCAAACGATCCCTACACACCTTCCTCCCTCCTTCTTCTCGTCATATAAGAAAGCATGCACAATCTTTCTCTGGAAAGGCTTAGCCCCACGTATTAAATATTCGAGCCTGACCTGCTCCAAGAAGGCTGGAGGTATTGGTCTACCGGACCTCCAAAAGTATCACCTGGCCTGTCACTTGACTAGAGTGGTGGACTGGAATGTTCACAAAGCGGGGAAAGCCTGGGTCACATTGGAAAACGCGCTTTCAACAACACCGACTTGCACACTTCCGTGGCTAGTTCCACGATCTTACCCCCAGGATATTAAACTACATCCTCTGATCATGCCCTCGCTGTTGGCCTTCAGGAAGGCGGTAGCCCTCTTTCACATCTCCTCTCGACCAGGCCCCCTGACCTCATTGCGGGGTAACCCTGAGTTTCCCCCGGGAGAATCCGAAACCTTCTTACGCAGGGAATGGCCACGAGAGGAGATCCAGGCACGTCACTTCTTCCGCGGAGGCCGACGGCGACTGTATGAGGAGTTGGTGGAGGATTCTCGCACCAATTCCTTCCCTTTTTGGTCGTATAGACAGCTGTCACATTTTCTTATCTCTAATGGCCCCACAGATATTTGGAGTAGGCAACTTACTCCCTTTGAAGCCCTATGCTCACGCAACTCCCCGCAAAGACACCTTATCTCCGCTATATATGCTATGTTACTGGAGCGCCCCGGTATTTCAGCGACACAGGTGGTCCGATCGTCTTGGGAGAGAGACTTGCAAATCTCTTTCACAGACAAGGAGTGGGAGTCTGTCTACGTTATGGCGCACACGGGCTCGTTGAATGTGGCGATCCAAGAAAACGGATATAAAATCATTACAAAATGGTATAGAACCCCAGCCCGCTTACACAGATTTGCACCCCAGATTCCGAACATTTGCTGGCGATGTAACATAGGCGACGGATCCATGATCCACATCTGGTGGGAGTGTGCCTTGCTCCGTTCCTTTTGGAGCACGGTTCACTCCACTATAGAGCAGGTTACCACACTTACCTTGGACTTGGGACCGGGACAATTTCTCCTGCATCATTCTACCTTAGCGAAGCGCACCTATCATAGGTCGCTAGCCATGCATATGGTGAATGCTGCCAGACTGTGCATCCCTGCCCACTGGCGCTCGACGAATATTCCCTCCATTAGGGAATGGTTTCTCGTCTATCTCATAGGTTCTTCACCACACGGCCGCAACTCACCTATTACTTGCCGGGGTCCCGGCTGGGACCCCATGCACCACATCTACCCTCCGAGCCTCCAGGTATATTATAACCTTATTGGCCGCGATTAGACCGGAAGATAGGGGTCTACGGGGCCTATGCTTTCATGAACAGGGTGCCCGTGGGGCATCCAGATACCTGACCCTGCTAGAAGGAGATGCGGTCGGTCTTCAATAATACATAGGCTTAGTCGTGAATAAACTTGTAATATTCTCTGTTGTCTTACTTTTTGCTACCTAATGCTGTATTACCGCATAAAATGTTCATTGTATGTTGAAGTGCGATGGTTCCATTTGCAGATGGAATATTTTACTTAATGTTTGTACAACCATATTCTGTTTTCTTGCTAATAAAACTAATTGTGGAAAAAAACAAAACAAAATGCAAGTTCACTCAATGTAGAGACTGAAATTCGAAGTGGGTACACCTGTTAACCACTTAACGACCGCCCACTGTAAATATACGTCGGCAGAATGGCACCGACAGGCAGAATCACGTATATCTACATGACTGCCTTTGTATAGTTGGGGGGTCCGATCGGACCCCCCTTCTTTACAGTGAGTGGCAGTTATTCGTTTGGGAGCGATCAGGGATGAGGGGACAGCCGTTCGATTCCGGCCACCCCCTCTCGATCGCTCCCAGCGAATCGAATCCTTCCCCTGCCTGTGTAATGTTTACACAGGCAGAGGAAGTGATGTCATCTCTCCTGCGGCGCTCATATACCGAGCGCCGCACAGGAGAAGATGCAGGTTAGTGCACAAAACACTACACTGACACCAGGACACATAGGCACATAAATCGCCCCCCCAGATCACCCCACAGCGACCATTTATTTACTGATCACTGCAATCAGTGACATTTGTGACTGTAAAAGTGTCACAAAAGTTCATTTTAGGTCCAGTGTAGCCCCCTAACCCCCCCTAATAAAGGTTTAACCCCCTGATCGCCCCCCAGATAACCCTTTCACCCCCTAGCACCACCGTCACTAAGCGATCATTTTTCTGATCGCTGTCTTAGCGTCGGTGATGCCGATCGGTAGCCAGTTATTTTTTTTAGGTTCGCCGCAGGTTTTTATAGCGTCAGGTACCCCCATATATTACCTAATAAAGGTTTTAACCCCCTAATTGCCCCTAGTTAACCCTTTCACCAGTAATCACCATATAAGTGTTACGGGTGACGCTGGTTAGTTAGTTTGCTTTTTTTAGTGTCAGGGCACCCGCCGTATATAACCCAATAAAGGTTTAACCCCCTGATCGCCCAGCGGGTGATATCAATTAGGTTTTAGCGTCAGAGAGGGTCTGCGTCACACCCCAGGCAGTGTCAGGTTAGTGCCAGTAACGCTAACACCCACGCGTGAAGCATACACCTCCCTTAGTGGTATAGTATATGAACAGATCAATATCTGATCTGATCTGATCAGATCTATACTAGCGTCCCCAGCAGTTTAGGGTTCCCAAAAACGCAGTGTTAGCGGGATCAGCCCAGATACCTGCTAGCACCTGCGTTTTGCCCCTCCGCCCAGCCCAGGCCACCCAAGTGCAGTATCGATCGATCACTGTCACTTACAAAACACAACACACATAACTGCAGCGTTCGCAGTGCAGGCCTGATCCCTGCGACTCCAGTGCTGTAGGAGGTGATTTCACCGCCACAGAAAAAAAAAAAAAAAAAAAAAACATATGCCGAAGCATTGGGGCAGCAGGGGCGGAGGAGTGGAGGAGCAATTTTGCTCCTAATGCCACGTACATAGGGTCGAAATTCCGACGGAGGCTTTCCCGTGGAAAAGTCTGACCCTGTGTACGCGGCACAACTTTTGCGGGAAGATGCCCCCATGCTTCGGCATATATAAATGGTGCATGTATGCCCATCATTAGAAGTGGGTGGATGAAGGGCGGTATTCTATTGGTGGGCATACCCACCGATCAATCTTTTTTTTTCGTTCAGCCAACAGGCTGCATGAAAAAAATAAAAAAAAGATTACAATACATGTCCAACAAGGACCAGTAACATACTGGTATGTTGCTGGAATTTGAATGTTTATACCAGAATGATGCCTGCGGGTTTAGGTATCATTTTGGTATCATTCTTTTCAGCCAGCGGCCGGCTTTCATGTAAAAGCAATCCTAGTGGCTAATTAGCCTCTGGACTGCTTTTACAAGCAGTGGGAGGGAATGTCCCCCCCCCCCCGGGATATAAAAAGCGCCATTGGGAAATTGGGAAAGCATTTTATCACACCGATCTTGGTGTGGTCAGATGCTTTGAGGGCAGAGGAAAGATATAGGGTCTAGAAGACCCCAGTTTTTTCAAAAAAAGCGTACCTGTCACTACCTATTGCTATCAGGGGATATTTACATTCCCTGAGATAACAATAAAAATGATAAAAATAAATATGGAAGCAACAGTTTAAAAATAAAATAGCAAAATTAATATAAAAGAAAAATAAATAAATAAAATAAAAAAAGCACCCCTGTCCTGCCCTGCTCTTGCCCAATGGCGAACGCAAGCGTCGGTCTGGCGTCGTACGTAAACAGCAATTGCACCATGCATGTGAGGTATCACCGTGAAGGTCAGATCGAGGGCAGTAATTTTAGCAGTAGACCTCCTCTGTAAATCTAACAGCGTAACCTGTAAAGGCTTTTAAAAATGTATGTAGTTTGTCGCCAATGCGCGTTTGTGCGAAATTTTAAAGCTTGTCGTGTTTGCTATCTATGTACTCGGCCTAAGATCATCTTTTTTATTTCATCAAACATTTGGGCAATATAGTGTGTTTTAGTGCATTAAAATTAAAGTGTATTTTTTCCCCAAAAAATGCGTTTGAAAAATCGCTGCGCAAATACTGTGTAGAAAAAAAAATGCAACACCCACCATTTTAATCTGTAGGGCCTTTGCTTTAAAAATATATATAATGTTTGGGGGTTCAACATAATTTTCTTGCAAAAAAAAAAAAAAATGTTTTCATGTAAACAAAAAGTGTCAAAAAGGGCTGTCTTCAAGTGGTTAGAAGAGTGGATGTAAGCTTCCTAATGTTGTGTATAAAACGCCAGAACAGTTCAAAACCCCCCCAAATGACCCCATTTTGGAAAGTAGACACCCCAAGCTATATACTGAGAGGCATGTCGAGTCCATGGAATATTTTATATGTTGACACAAGTTGCGGAAAAAAGACAATTTTTTATTTTTTATTTTTTTGCACAAAGTTGTCACTAAATGATATATTGCTCAAACATGTCATGGGCATATGTGGAATTACACCCCAAAATACATTCTGTTGCTTCTCCTGAGTACGGGGATACCACATGTGTGAGACTTTTTGGGAGCCTCTAAGTGTTTGTTCCAGTGCGTTCCAGTTCCACCAAAAAAGTAGAACATGCTGCATTTTACCTGCACTGGAACGCATCATAAACGCACTGGAACACACTTGTCCTTATCTATGGTTAATAAAAAAGGGGGGTGAAAAAAAAAGCACTGGACTGCATCAAAAACGTACCAAAAATGCACTGGAACGCATGAAAAACGTGCATGCAGAAAAGCACCTGGAACGCATCCGGATTGTGTTTCTATGGTGTGAACTGGCCCTAGTTCACACCATAGAAACGCAGTCTGGGTGCGTTCCAGTGCTTCTATGCATGCGCGTTTTTGACACGTTCCAGTGCATTTTTGATGCGTTTTTGATGCAGTCCAGTGTTTTTTCCCCCTCTTTTTACTTAGGACAAGTGTGTTGCAGTGCGTCTTGGGTGCATTTAGGTGCGTTCCGGTGCATTCCAGTGCATTTTTGGTACGTTCCGTTGCGTTTTTGATGTGTTTTACTGCGGTCCAGTACAATTCTGTACCTAAAAAATGCAGCATGACCAATTTTTTTTTTGCTTTCTGAAACGCACTGGAACGGACTGCAGTGGTGTGAACTATGCCATTGGCATTAATGTGATCAACTTTCTTTGCGTTTTTCAGGCATCAAAAAAATGCACTGCACTGCATCTGGTGTGAACTGGCCCTAAATATCATACCGGGGGGTGTCTGTAGTATGCCTGTAAAGTAGCACATGTTTTCCATGTTTATAACAGTTGGAGAGCAAAATTACATTTTAAAAGTCCTTGCGGCTGTAATGAATTGCTGGTTCCCGTCAATACAGATAAAAGTCATTGAAAGTCTTTGATTACAGAAAAAAAAAGCATGGGGGTTCCCCCAAATTCCATTACCAGGCCCTTCAGGTCCGGAATGGATATTAAGGGGAACCCCGTGGCAAATGAAAAAAAAATGACGTGGAATCCCCCCAAAAAACCACATAACCTGGCCGGCCGCAGGGGGAAAAGGGGGGGGACGAGAGCGGCCCCCCTCCCTCCTGAACCATACCAGGCCACATGCCCTCAACATGGGGAGGATGTCCCCATGTTGATGGGGACAAGGGCCTCATCCCCACAACCCTTACCCGGTGGTTGTGGGGGTCTGCGGGCGGGGGGCTTATCGGAATCTGGAAGACCCCTTTAACAAAGGGGACCCCCATATCCCGCCCCCCCTGTGTGAAATGGTAATGGGGTACAAATGTACCCCTACCATTTCACAAAGAAAGTGTAAAAAATGACAAGAGCCGGTTTTTGACAATTCCTTTATTAATGTCTTCTCCTTTCTTCCATCTTCTTCTTCCATCTTCTTCCATCTTCTTCTTTTCTCCATTCGGGTTTCTTCCTCCATCTTCATCTTTATCCTCATCCTCATCTTCCATCTTCCTTCTTCCTTCGGTGTTCTCGTCCGCATCTTGCTCCGGCGTCTTCCCTTCTTTCTTCTCTGGCCGCTCCGTTTGAATTGGAGGTTCCCGCTGAGCGACGCCTCAGTTCTCCACTTGGTCCGCTGCCACCCGGTGGCTCCGCCCCCCTCTGACACCACAGGGAAAGTCCCCGTGAAATCCATGTGCGTCAGAGGGGGGCGGGGTCACCGGGTTTAAGCGGACCCAATGGGGAACTGAAGAACTGAAGCGTCGCACAGCGGGTACCTCCAATTCAAACGGAGTGGCCGGAGAAGAAAGAAGAAGGGAAGACGCCGGAGCAAGATGCGGACGAGAACACCGAAGGAAGATGAAGATGAAGAAACCCAAATGGAGAAAAGATGAAGAAGAAGATAAAGATGAAGAAACCCAAATGGAGAAAAGATGAAGAAGAAGATAAAGATGAAGAAACCCAAATGGAGAAAAGATGAAGAAGAAGAAACCCAAATGGAGAAAAGATGAAGATGAAGAAACCCAAATGGAGAAAAGATGAAGATGAAGAAACCCAAATGGAGAAAAGATGAAGATGAAGAAACCCAAATGGAGAAAAGATGAAGATGAAGAAACCCAAATGGAGAAAAGATGAAGATGAAGAAACCCAAATGGAGAAAAGATGAAGATGAAGAAACCCAAATGGAGAAAAGAAGAAGATGAAGAAACCCAAATGGAGAAAAGAAGAAGATGAAGAAACCCAAATGGAGAAAAGAAGAAGATGAAGAAACCCAAATGGAGAAAAGAAGAAGATGAAGAAACCCAAATGGAGAAAAGAAGAAACGAAGTTGAAGAAGAAACGAAGTTGAAGAAGAAACGAAGTTGAAGAAGAAACGAAGTTGAAGAAGAAACGAAGATGAAGAAGAAACGAAGATGAAGAAGAAACGAAGATGAAGATGAAACGAAGATGAAGATGAAACGAAGATGAAGATGAAACGAAAATGAAGAAGATGAAGATGAAGAAAAGAGAAGACATTAATAAAGGAATTGTCTAAAACCGGCTCTTGTCATTTTTTACATTTTTGACACTTTCTTTGTGAAATGGTAGGGGTACAATGAACCCCTTACCAATTCACATAGGGGGGGCCGGGATCTGGGGGTCCCCTTTGTTAAAGGGGTCTTCCAGATTCTGATAAGCCCCCGCAGACCCCCACAACCACCGGGCAAGGGTTGTGGGGATGAGGCTCTTGTCCCCATCAACATGGGGACATCCTCCCCATGTTGAGGGCATGTGGCCTGGTACGGTTGAGGAGGGAGGGGGGGCCGCTCTCGTCCACCCCCCCTCTTCCCCTGCAGCCGGCCAGGTTATGTGCTCGGATAAGGGTCTGGTGTGGATTTTTGGGGGGACTCCACGCCATTTTTTTTTATTTGGGGTGGAGTTCCCCTTAAAATCCATGCCAGACTAGACATGTGCACACTGAAATATTTCGTTTCGGAATTTCGTTTTCGTTTGAAAAATAAATTTATTTAGTTACTCCCGAAAATCGTTTTTATTTATTTCGTTTTTCGTTAAAAATTGCATTCGTCCGAAAATCCGAAATAATTTAGGTTGAATCTGTCATTGAAGGCTTATATGGTGTGTGTGTGTTCTAAGAAGATTCGACGGAGCAGCTAAACTATTCGACGCAGCAATCGTACATTTTCGGTCGAATGTTCCGCCTACAAGCTAGCTATAGTAGAATTCTAATGTTGTATGACTAGTAATAATTATATTTATTAATTATTATTACTAGTCATTCAACATTAGAATTTTTCTATAGCCCATGAGCGGATGCATTTAACCGGAAATGTACGATTGCAGGAAGCATCGTACAGTGAGTTTAACTGCACCGTCGAATCAACTTAGAACTTTTGACAGACACCATAAGCCACAGATTCGACGTTTGTATTTTTTTCGATGCTGTGTCGAATCTTCGTCGAATCTTCGTCGCTCATGTGGAATGGATGGTCTATCCCAACAGTCAGCTAACTACTTTCACATTCGTTTGTGCACGTGCTCCAACGTTCTGTCAGTGTCGGATAATATGGAGACCCATTTCGACGACATGGAGGACGTTCCTGGGCCTTCTATGGAGGAAGCAGCAGCAACATCCCATTCCCCATCATCCAAAAAGCGTCGCTTGGGGACACAAGCTGCAACCAGCAGGAAGCGTAACCTTATGTGGACTCACATTGAGTCCCAGGTCCTTGTAAAGGAAACGCTTCCTTACTGGATACAGCTGTGTGGCCCCCGCTCCAGGGATACCACTCAGGAGTGGAAGCGTGAGAAGTGGGATGAGATCTCCAAAAAAGTTGAGGGGATGTATCGCCATCGGCGTGACCCGACTGCCTGTCGGAAAAAATTCAGCGACATTAAGCGGTAAGTAACATGTCTGATTATTATTTTTTTTACATTTTAACCACTTCAGCCCCGGAGGATTTGGCTGCCAAATGACCAGGCCACTTTTTGCGATTCGGCACTGCGTTCTTTTTTTCCCCACAAATAGAGATTTCTTTTGGTGGTATTTGATAATCTCTGCGTTTTTTTTTTGCGCTATAAACAAAAAAAGAGCGACAATTGTGAAAAAAAACACAATTTTTTTTTACTTTTTGCTATAATAAATATCCCCAAAAAATATATAAAAAAACAAATTATTTCCTCAGTTTA
The DNA here is from genome assembly GCA_029206835.1 of Rana muscosa. Lineage (NCBI taxonomy): Eukaryota > Metazoa > Chordata > Amphibia > Anura > Ranidae > Rana > Rana muscosa. The sequence continues at coordinate 882,885,370 of CM055118.1, forward strand.
GGCCGATACGTATTCTTCTACATATTTTTGGTAACAAAAATTGCAATAAGCGTTTATTGATTGGTTTGCGCAAAAGTTATAGCGTCTACAAAATAGGGATAGTTTTATAGCATTTTTATTATTATTATTTTTTACTAGTAATGGCGGCGATAAGCTATTTTTTTTTTTTTCATAAATTTTTTATTGTATAGTCACATATACAGGTTACATAACAGGTACAGTAAGGTATACAAGAATTCCACGATAAGTCAAGCACAGCGATATAAAGTACATAGTTCACTCGTAGAATATACCAACAACATTGATCAAACTAATACAGGCAATGTTTGTTATTAACTCTGTTACACCAGAGAAGAGTGGTGTCTTCCGAAACCCTCCCCTCACTTTACTAGCAATATATGCTCTACTCTAAGGGTTGTGGGAGGTGATCAAGTTCCCATTTGAGGGGGATATTCAGGGCAGGTTGAAGTGGCTAGGTGGCCTTTCATCAGTGGGATCATTCCCGCCCGCGCACCCCAAACAGGGTACTTGCTGTACGCGGGCAGGGATTCTTGTCAGACCCCAAGGGGTCAGGTCGTGTCTGGGCCAATAGTACAGTAATCTCTCCCTAACAGTTCGAGGGATGGTTTCGGATCAGATGAATACCCTTGTGCAACTTTCATAGGTGAACGTAGGTACAGAATGGCGTTCAGATAGTGTCACATTGTAGGAATATGTAATCTATATATTTCTGAGATGTAGGGGAAGGGAGGGAGAGTAGGGGGGAGGGTAGAGACGGAAGTTTCATGTTTCTGTGGCCAGAGTGGTCTCGTGATTCCCTGCACGCCCCCTCGGCGATCAGCGATTTTTATCGTGACTGCGACATTATGGCGGACACATCGGACACTTTTGATGCCATTTTGTGACCATTGTCATTTATACAACAATCAGTGCTCTAAAAATGTACTATTTTACACCATACACAGTTCAAACAAGCGCATAATTAGAAAGGTGGACTGGACATCTATATTTTATCAGCACAATCCCAATCCTTTCTTTTATATTTTATTGCACACCAAAAAAGCATACGTTTTTCTTAAAATAAATTTGGTTAATAAAAAAAATGTGCAAATCTTGTGCTACGTGAAAAAAATGCGCCTAATCCAAAAATTCCATTTGCATTGTTTCATTCTACGGGTTCATTCTACATTTGTTTCATGTGTTGATGTAATTTTCAGATTACTATTGTAGTTTAATTATGGAACCTGTTTCTCTTCTCTTTTTGTTTTGCAGTTCCATAGCGCGTAAACGCAGGCAGACGGGGCGCAGAGGGAAGCAGGTGCCTCTCCTCACCCATGAGGCAGAGCTGTTAGCTGGTATAGGGGAGGATGAGATCACCCATCTCCTGGCTCATCAGGGTTGGTGTCAGCATTGCATTGTGCAGGACATTTTTTTTGTCAAGCATCCGTCATTTACCATATTGTGTTTGATTTTATTTAAAGATCGCATCCAGTCCCAGCGCCGCCGGAGGAGGAGGGCGGAGGAGCAGGAGTCCTCCACGTCATCAACGCCCAGTAAGTAGTGTAGTAGTGACACTAATACAGTGGGTCCTTTTCCATTTGTCTAGCCTTCCATTGTCGATTCCAGTGTCATTGCTTCTCGCTCAAGCAGTGACAGGTAGAGCCTCTGCAACCTTCTGTCAGGTAACGCAACCGCTTGCGTAACTTACGCAATCTGACAGAACGTCGCTGCTCTGAACTGAGGCACCTAATCAGTGGCGGTGCACCTAGCACTCGCCGCTGGAACCAGGACAGGTAAGTGCCTCTTTTTTTTTTTAGAGAGATTTTTTCTAAATGGTTGAATGCATGTCCCTGCCTTGTAGATAAACGTTAGTGACCTGACCTGTATTGCCATGCTAATGGATAATTAATTTTATCTATATACAGTATTTATTTATAGTAATTTGAAGCTTGAACATTGTAACGTTCATCATTTCTCCTTTATATTAAATAGGTGTCATCCAATCAGAGTGGGAGACTCAGGAGGAGGAGGCTGAGGCGGCAACGCCCACATGTAAGTTAGTATAATCTTGCTGGTGTCTGCTGAGTGATCATACATGTTTCAATGTTCTTGTACTAATGTGTGAGATTGTTGTACACTGCAGATTGTAATGTTCTTTTCTATATTAATCATAATCAACAGCTGCTGAGGCTGAGCAGGAGGTGGAGGAGACCTGCACTGTAGAGGCTGCTGGGGATGCGGAAGCTGGTGAACAGCCAGACGCGGCAGATCCAGGGAGTAAGTATAACTTTTTTTGTATTTTCCAGGCAAATATAGTATTTTAAATATGAAATGCTGATGGCAAACCTTGTCTAGAAATGGTTGTGATTTATTCTCCAAGGCTTCGGTTTAGCTGGAATTATTAATTATTAGTCCCCCTTTGCAGCTGATTCCAGTCTTCCCGTTAGCGTGACCTGTGCTTGTTATTTCCTCAATGTCACTTCCCTGATCACGCCAGCTTCTTGCTGCAGTTCAGGTTCCCAGTCTGAGCCAATCACTGTTAATCATCGTGAATAACACAGCAGGCTGGAAGGGGTGTGTCAGACAAGAATCTCCAGCTATTGCCTGGCAGTCCCTGGACATGGTCAATCTCCGGCATGCCCCTAATTCATGCATTAACACTTTCCTCATGATGTCTGGTGCCTCCTCTTTGGCATCATCTAAAGCAGGGGTCTCCAAACTGAGGCCCGAGGGCCAGATGTGGCCCTTTGGTAGCTTTTATCCGGCCCTTGGGGCACTAATTCTCCCACTCACACCAACAATGGGGCATTTTTTTCTTCTATGTATACTAATGATGGGATACTATTCCTCCTACTAATAGGGGCACCACTCCTATTGACCACCAACCCTGAGGCCATATTTATTCTCACTGATGATGGGCCCATGACATTTTCTGCCCCTGTTGGCCACAATCCGGCCCCCCTAGAGTCTGAAGGAAAATAAACTGGCCCTTTTTTTGAAAAGTTTAGAGACCCCTGATATAAAGCAAAAAATTGTAAATGACCTCGTAGATCTTTGTGCAGGCAAATATCTATAAGAAGTTGAGTCTTGCATAGGTCTTGAAGGCTCAGGGAGAGACCAGACCACTGCAGTAGCAGAGGGGAGCAGATGAAGCACCGGATATCGAAGGTTCAGTAATTGTAAATTCTCTGTTATACCTCCTAGCCTAGACCAGGAGTGAGTAACCTACCTAGCCTAGAACAGAAGTGGGGCTTATTCAATCAGTGGCTATATAAAATTATCAACTTTAAAAAGTAGCCTGCTATATTTTATTAAACAACTTTTTGTTAGGTCATCCCTAATGCAATGGCTTGAATGGCTTCTCTTTGGTGAGTGTAATGTTAATAGCTGGTATAGCTGATATGTTTTTCTGCAAGTGCAACTGATCTTCCATATTTGCGACAGTCAATCAGTCTGGATGAGGTAGAGTAGTTAGTGGTCAGTGTGACGGATCTCAGATACCCCAGGTGGGAACATCTGCCAGACCTGTGTCTCCTGTCCTCCAAATGCACATGCAGCCTGCAGATTCACCATAACCAGCCCTTAACCCCTCAATCACGAGACAATCCACACAGGTGTTCAGGGTTAAACATGCAGAGCATCAACAGTTTATTAAATCCAAAACATACACTTTTACACACAGTTATGGACACTCCCCTTAGCCTTGTCATAGAGGGGGGTAGGGGACAAGGAAGAACCAATGGTAACTGAACATTGAAACAGAGACTACAGTTAAACATAAAGGGATTATGGTAAGCAGGCAGCCCTTCAATACACATCCCCTGCGGAGAGATGTCTGCAGTCCAGACCATTGTCTATGTGCCATGAACCAACACAATTAAGCACAGCAACAAGAGGGGGGAATCGGGGGGGGGAGAAGGGATGTAGCATTACATTACATTTTCTCAATACCAGCTTTCCCCAAGTCTCTCAGTGTCTTCTGGGCCATAATCTGTGGGTAAGAGGCCAGCCCTCAGTCCCTTCCAAAACACACAGTGACAGTGGGTTCTGTCACAGTCAGCACTTAGGCATCCATTACACCTTAAGATTTTCTCAAGCCGGCCGTGCGACCAAGCGGATAAAATCTTTGGGAGATTCTCCTTTACACTGCTCGATGTGTAGAGGGGAATCCCTTTTTTACTCTGGCCGGGGAGGACACTCAGCTCCGCCCCGGTAAGAGTACAGTAAAGTACTACACCTTCCTGCACAGCTCAGCAAACCTGGGATGACGCAGCAAATTGACACAGACACCACTATCTCCTACACACAAATTGATTAGGTGCATCTCACTGAATATCAAAAATGGAAAACTGGTATGTAGAAGTGAAAACATCTCAAGATGTTACATGATTGTCTACAAGCGTTTTGAGATAATTGTCTTTATATAATGTTAGGGTGAAGAAGTCATGTGTATTGTATTATCTATCTAATGTATTTTCTTTTCTTCACAGGTGAAGTCTTCATCCTTCACCTCCACCCGGTGGACGAAGGCCTGTACCTGCCCGCGTCTGGTGATTGTCCTTCCTCCCCAGCGGTTTCTACGGCGCATGTTATCCTCCACCCTTCACTATCCCCCACCTGGACACACCCATTACTGCCTCCTCCCCAGTGCGTCCTGGTGAGGATTCTCCAGCCGCTACAGTACACATCTCCCCTCCAGAGCCACATGTGAATGTGTATCTGCGACGCATTGTGGAGGTCCAAGAGAGACAATATGCCGAAACCAGGAGGCTATGTCACTCTTTGGCCCTCCACAATCGCCGGCAGCTCCGTCACTATGTGGCTCTGGAGAGGTACCAACGCAGCCTTAGGAGCCAACTGGAGGCTACTAGGTACCTCGGTGAACAAATGGCTGGCATAAATATGTCCCTACAGCGACTGGTCACCAGGTTGGGGGAGAATCTTTTTTCCTAATTTTTATTTTTTTATTTTTTTTTATGTTAAAAATAAAAATGTTTTTGTTCAGAACTAATTGTTTTCTTGAATCTTGCTTTCCTTGTTAGGTTCATTAATCATTATGTGATGTTTATCTAAATGAACTAGTCCATTTATTGTTACTAACTTACTAGAGGCCTTATAATTGTCTTTTCTACATTTAACCATCAGGCTGAACTTAGAAAATTTAAGAGATTTCTTTCTACACTATTTCAATGTGCAAAGGGTAATTCCATTTATCTTGTGTCCAGTCACGCCGTTCAGCTTTCCCCCCACCAGAATACTAGGGATGAGCCGAACACCCCCCGGTTCGGTTCGCACCAGAACCCGCGAACGGACCGAAAGTTCGCACGAACGTTAGAACCCTATTAAATACAATGGATGCGAATGTTCTAAATCTAAAGTGCTAATTATAATGACTAATATGCATGTTATTGTCCTAAAAAGGGGTTGGGAACCCGGGTTCTCCCCCAGGGGACATGTATCAATGGAAAACGAAGTTTTAAAAACGGCCGTTTTTCGGGAGCAGTCATTTTAATGATGCATAAAGTGAGAATACAAAAGTCAAATATTCCTTTATATATCGTACCTGGGGGGTGTCTAAAGTATGCCTGTGAAGTGGCATGTGTTTCCCGTGTTTAGAACTGTCCCTGCACAAAATGACATTTGTAAAGGAAAAAAATCCATTTAAAACTGCTTGCGGCTTTAATGTAATGTCTGGTCCCGGTAATATGGATGAAAATCTTTAAGAAAAATGGCATGGCTACCCCATCACCCCCCCCCCCCCCTACCCCAGCCCATTACCAGCCCCTTTGGGTCTTGTATGGATATTAAGGGGAACCCCGCACACAAAATAAAAAAGGCCCTATATACTCTGAACAAGTAGAATCTGTTTGTAATTTTGAACAGTAATATTATAGAACAGCAATGACGGGTATATACAGGTGTATACTGTGCCACTAACTCCTGCAGATGCCTGTATTTGAGAACAGCAATGACGGATATACAGGTGTATACTGTGCAGAAGGCTCAGCAAAAATGACACTGACACTGTCCCCTGCCTATCCTTCTCTGTCCCTGTACCAACACACTGTAAATGCACAAGGTTTAGCAAAGAATATCACTGACACTGTCCCTGCCTATCCTTCTCTGTCCCTGTACCAACACACTGTAAATGCACAAGGTTTAGCAAAGAATATCACTGACACTGTCCCTGCCTATCCTTCTCTGTCCCTGTACCAACACACTGTAAATGCACAAGGTTTAGCAAAGAATATCACTGACACTGTCCCTGCCTATCCTTCTCTCTCCCTGCACGCCAACACACTACACAAGGCCGCCGCGCTGGCGGGCTTTTATAGTGTGGGGCGTGTACTAAACCCCCCTGAGCTATAATTGGGCACAGGCATCCTGCCTGTGGCCAATTATGCCTCTCCTCACTGCCGGCGCTGTGATTGGCCAAGCATGCGGGGTCACAGTGCATGCTTGGCCAATCACAGCGCCGGGATTGCACTGCGATGGCGCAGTGTATTGTGGGCCGTTCGCGTCACTCGAATTTGTCGTGAACGGCCCAAAACGTTCTATCTTCGGCGAACGATCGAACAGCCGATGTTCGAGTCAAACGTATGTTCGACTCGAACACGAACCTCATCCCTTCAGAATACACAGCAGATAGTAACAGCAGGGGTTAACCATACAGTCCTCAACAGTTCACAGGGCATAGGTTGCAGGCTTGCAATCATGAGGGCAACAGTTAACCGGACAGAGGTTCCCAGGCGAGTGCAATCACAAGGGGCAACAGTTCAAAGGGCAGTCATCATTTCCAGGGCTTGAGTAACATGGCAGCAGGGTAGATTACTCACACTGGTGACTTCGGACAATTGCAGATGGTCATGAAACAGGTGGAGGATCAGAGAGGGCCCTGGTGTCCCCAGGGTCAGAGATGGCAAATGGGAGGGGTCCTGGGCATATGGATGCAGTTGAGCAGTGACCAACTAGTCTATCTTGCATAGAGTCACGTTTCCAGCTGTATGCTTCTTTGTTCTATGTTGTGTTGGTAACAAATTCTGATCCTTGAGTTGACAGTCTCTCCATCAAGAGGAACTGTCATGCTGTTGAGGTCATCTTTAATCATTGTCTCTTATTTCCAGACCATCATACAAAAATGGTTAAATTAGCACACGTTGCTATTTGTATTTACTAAGACAGCAACACGTGAGCAGTAGCGCCACGTCAAGGCTTCAACCCTTGCTACTGTCCATTCACACAACATTCATTCATACAATCACGCACGCTCTAGTCACTCTACACAACACTCATTACAAAAAAGGGTGATGGAAGGAATAAAGGGAAAAATTTGGATTGCTTAAAACAATATAATTCTATTTAAATCTTGGGGTCACACTAAAGACAACTGCTATTGTCAAGTGGTAAGAAAAAAAAAATGCATTTTCCTCAACATTTGGATGGTTCCTCTGAGTCCCATCTATCTTCACATGGTGATAATGATTCAGGTCTCACAAGTTAAGGGTAGGGTAACCAAGCTTGGGGAGGTTAAATTTCAGGAAAGTTATTTGTTCCATCAAATGGGGTGTCAGTTGTGCACGGTGTGGATTAAGGATGTTCCCAGTAATAGAGAAAACTCTCTCACTTTGCACAGTGGTTGGAGGACAGGATAGTAGTTGCTGGGCAACCAGACAAAGACCAGGCCACAAACTTTTCTTACTATCCCAATAGGTCAAAGGGTCCTCTGAAGGAAGCAAAGGTGCTTCATATAGGTAGGCCCTGACCATTTCAGAGGCACTGCTCTCTTCTCGATTACCTGCTGCTTGACCTGCATCCACCAGATTGTCAAGTGCCTCTACCCAACATGCAGATGCTCCACTTGGTTGTTTTTGAGTGATGGTGCCAGGTCTTGGAATAGCAGACATGGCAGGTGAATCTTCCAAACTGGCCTCATCCGGCATACATCTCTGTTGCTGCAAATTACGGAACCTTTCAATCAATTTTTCTTTCCAGTAGGAGAGGCTGTTGTCTCTGAGTGCCAGTTTACCTTTGATCCTGGGATCACATAGGGAAGCCAGCATGAGTTCAGGGCTTTTGCGGACACGATCATTTAGCCGATCTTTTAAGTTGGCTTGTAGTTTTCTGATGAAAGACGCTACATCGGCATGAAGTGGGCTGCCACAAAGAGGCTCACTGTTTTCTAGGAACGATCCCATCTTATCTATGAGATAGGTAAACAAGGGTATGACCTGTCCTAGGCTGGCATTGCTCTGACTCAAGTTTTCCGTCACATTCCGAAAGGGTTTTAAGACAGAAACGAGCTGCCCAATTATACACCAGTCATCACGTCCCAGTGTGGAATCAATCCCAATGCTGTGGCGGGATGATAGATTGTGGATGGCTGTCTTTTGCTCCAAAATGCGTTCCAGCATTTCCAGGGTATAGTTCCACCGGGTGCTGACATCTTGTTTCAGTCGATGTATGGGGAGCCCTGATTGTTCTTTCTCCTCCCTCAACAGTTGACTAGCCCGTACACTGCGGTGGAAATGCCCTGCAATCTTCCTGCAAAGGTCCAAGATTTGAGCAATCTTGTTGTTTTTCTCCACTGGGATTGCACCCTTGACCACTAAATGCAGTATGTGTGCAGAACAGCGGACACCGACAAAAGATCCATCTTGGAGCGCTTTAACCATGTTTGAACCTCCGTCTGTCACTATGAACCCAACAGAAACATTGGTGACTGCCAGCTCTCCAAACCAATTGGCCAACATTGATCTAATTGCTCGCAATATGTTGGCAGAGCTGTGTTTGTCATCACGGACTTCTGTGTGGAGCAGGAAAGCTTGATAACCCTGCTGGTCTTGCGCTGCAGACCGTCCTGATGAAGTTTGAACACTTACACTAGTGCCACCACCAACAGGCACAGTGGCCTGCCACCAGTGTGCAGTCAAAGACAGGAAAGCGTGTTGACCGCTGGGAGCTGTCCACAAATCAGTGGTCAAATGAATTGTCTGACCCTCGGCTTTGGCCATTCTTTCCTTTAATACTGCAACGCACGAATGGTATAGTGCTGGAATAATCTTTCTGCTGAAAGTTGTTCGTGCAGGAACAACGTATCGTGGAGCAAGGGCATGCATGAGCTGTTTAAACGGCTCCCCTTCAATCATGCGAAAAGAGGCTCCTCCAACAGCAATGAATTGGCCAATGAGGCGGGTGATCTTGTTGGCCTGCTGTTTTGACATGCCCTTGGAACTAAAGCCAACAAAACTATCTAGGGTAGGCTGATGATGTCCTTGGGAGGATGAGGAGCCTGATTGGGTCTGCAGTGGAACTACTGCACGTGTATGGCTTGTCTTAAACAAACCCTCTCTATTGGCTGTGCTCTGAGTAAGTGGTGTGGTTGAAGAGGTACCACCAGTACATTCAGAGTCCGTTATGCTGCTTCCTGCGCTACCATCTTCTTTTTCTGCCTCTGCCCGCAGTAAAGTAGAGTGGTGGTAATTTTTAATGTGTAGGTTCATACCAGCATTGGTTAAATGTCCCAACTTTTTACCCCTACTCACTTGCTTCCCACACAATTTGCACTTTGCAAAGAACCCGCCTTCCAATGTTTGAAAGTATTTCCAAATGTTGCTGCGGCGGGATGAAGCCCCTTGACCCTGTTGATCTCTAGTATGGGCTGATATAGCTGCAGCAGGTAGCACACCAGTGGTGGAAGCTGTTGCCACTACAGTTACACTTGGTGAACTAGTGCTAATGGCAGGGGTGCTGGGGAGGTCGGTGTTATCATCACAGGATTCTTCCTCTATAATAACAGAGGGAGAAGGGGAGTTAGCAGCAGATGAAAAAAGTGAACTGCTCCCTGTCCTACTCCTCACAGAAAATCCCTCTTGCACTTTCTCTAAGTCATGCTGTAACTCTTGTGGGGTAAGACTGTATAAAACGTCTGCAGTGGTTGGGGAAAGAGGAGCATCACATTCAAAATCATTCTCTTGGGGCAATGAAGAAAACGTCTCACACTCTGTCTCTGCTGATGTCTCCCTCAATTGCTTCTTTGGGGAGCTGGGCAGTGGCACTGGCACTGGCAGTGTCATTGGTGGTGGTGATTGTATCGGCAACTCCACTTGTTTTATAGTATGTTTCTTGCCTATCCCATAAAAATAGGAAGCCATGACAACTGTAGAAGAAGGCGCTGCACTGGCAGTGGAAGCGGCAGCAGATGTTGGTGGTCTGGCAGGAGGAAAACTAATAGCAGAACTGGTGGTGGTGGAACTAGCTTTGCTGGTGGCAGTGGTGGTGACATCCACTGTTGTGGATAGCATGTTTGTGGCGGCAGAAGTGTCAGAGACACTAGTAGCAGAGACCTTGCCACTTTTTTTAGCAAGGCGTCCACCACGACCGCGACCATTACCTCTACCTGCCTTCACTTTTCTCTTAGAATGGTACATTGCTGTTGCTGTATATAGTTCAAATAGAAAATGGACTGGTGATAGTGATCACTGATCAGACAGGTAACAAGATAGGGTATATAGAACTTATATAGAATCTCAATCTATAATATAGAATCTATAATAATAAACCCCCTCCCCCTCCACAACACGGGCAGCCTCTGAGGCTATCACAATACTAGCAAGTTCACTAGTAGTTCACAACACTAACACAATAGCAGCAGATTATTATGAAAAAGTGAACTTGATCTGTAGCTTGTGCTTATGCTTAATTGCTAATAATTCAGGTTCTCTGAAAAACGGACCAGCAAGATTAACTGTCTTCTGAAATGATTCAGCGTGTGTGTCTCTCTCTGCTAGCAATCGTAAGTGAAAGTAAGTTGGCTGTACATGTGTACTTAGTTCCAGCTATTTTACTGCTCCTCCTCTTTGGTTACAATCAGCCAATAACATTCATCATCATCATTATTTTTAGTTTACTTCCCCCACCCAATTCCAGCAGCAAATTATCTTTTTTCCCTATATCGAATCTATTCTCTCTACAATGTCGAATCTATTCTCTATAATGTCGAATCTATTCTCTCTATAATGTCGAATCCTTTCTCTCTATGTCGAATCTTTTCTCTCTATAATGTCGAATCTATTCTCTATAATGTTGAATCTATTCTCTCTATAATGTCGAATCCTTTCTCTCTATGTCGAATCTTTTCTCTCTATAATGTCGAATCTATTCTCTATAATGTCGAATCCTTTCTCTCTATGTCGAATCTTTTCTCTCTATGTCGAATCTTTTCTCTCTATGTAGATTAATCTTGGAAGTTAAGGTTAGGCACATTCGACCACAGTTTTGATAGATACAGATTGTTATTGTTAGCGTCGTGTCGAATCTCCTATCTATATCGAACTGTTGTCGCAACGAAAATGAAAATAAAGCATTTGTTTATGTCGGATCTTTCGGTTTTCGTATTCTGTGCTTTCGTTTTCGTTTGTTAAAACGATAACGAAAATACCTGAAAATCGGACGAAAATGCATTCGGACGAAAACGAATGCACATGTCTATGCCAGACCTGAAGGGCCTGGTTATGGAATTTGGGGGAACCCCCACGCTTTTTTTTTTTTGGTTAGCAAACACTTTCAATGACTTTTCTCTATATTGCCGGGAGCCGACAATTCATTATAGCCGCGGCTGCTTTTAAATGCCTTTTTTTCCCCCCCTTTAGAAATGTCATTTTGCTGGCGCACTGGAAAGTTCAGAGCTGCGCCTGTTCAATTTATGCAAATTAGTTTACGTGACTTGACATTTACTAAGATTTTGCCGGCGCAGTGTCCCGGTGCATTTGAACCATTAAAATTCCCGCGCTGAGCTCAAAAAAACCTCCCGCCGCTCGAATCGAAATTGCCGGCGCAGCGGGCTGGTTTTGAAAAAGTTACTTTCTCTCTCTATTTTGGGCATGTTTGTTATTTGGGCAGGTGTTCCTACACTTCCTCACATCACCCCACATCACCCCCATTATATTCTCACTTCCAGCTTCTTTATATTTAGTGTTTAACATGCTGTGCGCCAGGTCCCTAGTTGGGCACTGAGCGCCTCCTCCCGTCCGCCGACAACACTATAGTAAATGGGAAATAGGGCTGCGCTACAGGCGCTAATGTTTTGTAAATACCAAAACAGCCATTGCGCACGCAGATGTGCCAATACTCATGGCGCAAACGTTTTGTAAATCAGCCCCACAGTGTTCATATTTAAGAAAGGGGGAAAGAAAGCAAAGTTTTTTCCACCAACTAAGTTTACATACCTTAGATCCTTGCAGTGAGGGTTACTCTCCTCGTGGTCTCTCTCATACAGAGAGATGCACTGTTGAGGAGAGACTAAAGAGGAAGTGCTTTTAAAAGGTGATCCACCTGATACTAATCGCGCTGATAGGTGGAACAAATTAGGGGGGGAGAGAATCCATAGGGCCGCTCCCGTCGCCTGGATCATGTGGAAAACCTGCATGGATCCACAGGATCCGGAGGTGCTGGAGAGAGCCCATCTACCAAAACATACGCCGCAGAGGTATGCTGCATGGTGGATGTATGCAGACTGCCTAAATAAATGTCCATGTCATGGGTTCCAGATGGAAAAGTGGACTGAGGCTTGTCTCTAAACCTCCGCCGCCCGCAATGCATTATGCGGGCAGTGGAGGGAGGAGCCACTTTCGTCAAGGACAAGTCAGGGTATCTGCGGCGTGACGTGCCGACGCTGACGTGAGTCGCATCGTCGGCAACGTTGCGCTCCACCGCACGTGGAGGGAGGGGTGTGCATGCCGATCGATCTAAACAGGGCGGCCGGCGCACATCCCCCCACTTATCTACTGCTGTGCAGTTTTGAACAGCAAAGTGGTGGATGTTTATTTCTGCAGTCCTGTTCATAAAAGGCACTGGAGAAATCACCTTTGTATGACCCTTGTATGACCAGTGTACCTTCTAGTACCTGAACATTTAAAATTAATTTAGATTGTTTTTAAGGCTATGTTAAGTGAATGATAACCATATGTATTGGATGTGTAGTGGGTATAGAAAAGAATCACCCCCCTTTAAAAAAAAAAAACGAATTTTGTTGCTTTGCAGCCAGACACAGTTTTTGTTTTATCCAGCTGTATCTACTCAGTACAACTTAACATCCAAGTAAAATATATAACAAACATGTGTGGTCATTTTTGCTGTGTGCTTTGGTCATTGTCATGTTGGAAGGTAAACCTTCCTACCCTAGACAACTTTCTGGCAGAACGCAGCAGATTTTCCTCAAGAATTTGATGGTATTTTGCCCCATCCATTTTTCCTTCTATCCTGACAAGTGCTCCTGTCTCTGCTGCAGAAAAACTCCTCCATAACACAATATTACCACCAGCATTCTGTACTGTAGGAATGGTGTTATTAAGATAATGAGTAGGGATGAGCTGAACACCCCCAAGTTCGGTTTGCACCAGAAACTGCGTACGGACCGAAAGTTTGCGCAAACTTTAGAACCCCGTTAAAGTCTATGGGACTCGAACGTTCAAAATCAAAAGTGCTAATTTTGAAGGCTAATATGCAAGTTATTGTCCTAAAAAGGGTTTGGGGACCCGGGTTCTGCCCCACGGGACATGTATCAATGCAAAAAAAAGTTTTAAAAACTGACGTTTTTTTGGGAGCAGTGATTTTAATGATGCTTAAAGTGAAAAAAAAAGTGAAATATTCCTTTAAATATCGTACCTGGGGGGTGTCTATAGTATGCCTGTGAAGTGGCACGTGTTTCCCGTTTTTAGAACTGTCCCTGCACAAAATTACATTTCTAAAGGAAAAAAAGTCATTTAAAACTGCTTGCGGCTTTAATGTAATGTCTGGTCCCGGCAATATGGATGAAAATCATTGAGAAAAATGGCATGGGTACCCCCCCCTCAGCCCATTACCAGCCCCTTTGGGTCTTGTATGGATATTAATGGGAACCCCGCACCCAAATTAAAGAAAGGAAAGGTGTGGGCCCCCCAGGCCCTATATACTCTGAACAGCAGTATACAGGCGGTGCAAACAAGACAGGGACTGTAGGTTTGTTGTTACGTAGAATCTGTTTGTAATTTTGAACTGGTACATTTTTAAAGTGTAGCTCCAGCCCAAAAATCTATTTTTAAGCTTTTTGGAAAACATAGGGAAGGGTTATCACCCCGGTAACATTAGTTTTGCTGCCTGTGCACCTGTTCAGAACATTTCACCTCACTTTCCGTCCCAATGACAATTTTTTTTTGAAAATTTGGGGGTTTTAGTGAAACAAGGATTGGTGATAAAGCATCAGTGCAGAGGAGACACCTTTTTCCCATATTAACTCTTACAGGAGAGAATTTCCCTTCCTAGGGGTAGATTTCCTCTCACTTCCTGTTGTTTCCTTCCATTTGCAAGTAGGAGTCGTTTGTAAGTCAGATGTTTGAAAGTAGGGGCCTGCCGCATATACTCTGCAGAAATTTGGCCCTTAGATGTTGGTGTTGCCACAACACTGTAAGCCCTCACAGTTACTCTTGGTGGGCGCTGGAACGCCCTGCTGTGAACTATTATATCAAGAAATGTAATTACATGCCATTGTTGAACAGTGGTAGAAAAATTGGGCCTTTGGTGGTGGTACTGGTGCCACAACACTGTAAGTCCTCACAGTTAATCTTGGTGGGCGCAGGAATGTGCCCAGCTGTGAAATATTAGATCAAGAATTCTAATTACATGCCCCTGTTGAACAGGGGCAGAAAAATTGGGCCTTAGGCACTGGTGCCACAACACTGCAACCCCTCACAGATACTCTAGTTGGAGCGCAGGAATGAGCCTTGCTGCAAAGTATTGCATCAAAAATTGTAATTACACGCCCCTGTTAAACAGGGGCAGAAAAATTGGGCCTTAGGCACTGGTGCTGGTGCCACAACACTGCAACCCCTCACAGATACTCTACTTGGAGCGCAGGAATGAGCTCTGCTGCAAAGTATTGCATCAAAAATTGTAATTACACGCCCCTGTTAAACAGAGGCAGAAAAATTGGGCCTTAGGCACTGGTGCCACAACACTGCAACCCCTCACAGATACTCTACTTGGAGCGCAGGAATGAGCCCTGCTGCAAAGTATTGCATCAAAAATTTTAATTACACGCCCCTGTTAAACAGGGGCAGAAAAATTGGGCCTCAGACACTGGTGGCGGTGCCCAGAACCAAAAATGTTCTTACAAGCTATCATCATGATCATTGAGGAAGAAGAGGATAGTCACTAAGCATAACAGGATAGTCACTCAGCATCAGCATAGGCATTCTTGAAGGGATCTGACATTTAAAAAAAAAAATATTCGGTTACATCAGCATCAGGTGTTTGGTAGCTGGTGGTGATCCAAGACTGATTAATTTTTATGAAGATCAGTCGATCGACCGAGCCGGTGGACATTTGCACCCTGTGATCGGTTACAAAGCCTCCAGCAGCACTGAATGTGCGTTCCGGAAGAACGCTGGATGCAGGACAGGCCAGTAGCTTAATTGCATACTGTGCAAGCTCTGGCCAGTGATCCATCCTCAAGACCCAGTAACCCAGAGGATTTCCTGTGGGAAAGGTGTCCAAGTCTGATCTTGCCCCTAGGTATTCCTGCACCATGTAAAACAGACGCTGGCGATGGTTGCTGGAACCGATCATACCTTGGGGGGACTAAAAAATTGTCTGAACGCATCGGTCAGATGGCCACCTTCTCCACCGCTCCTACTTTGACTGACCGAAGCCTCAGCAACACGTTGTCCAGGACCAGGAATTTGTAAACTCCCAGTCTCTTGGAACGCGTTGCACAGACCTTTCTGCAAGGCCTCCCGAAGATGTTTCATCTTCTGCTCCCTCTGCGACGGCAATATAAGGTCCGCAACCTTACCCTTGTAACGTGGATCAAGAAGGGTTGCCAGCCAGTAATGATCCCTCTCCTTGATAGCACAAATACGAGGATCCTTCCGCAGGCTTTCCAGGATCAGGGAATCCATGCAGCGTAGGTTTTCTGAGGCATTCGTCCGGAGTCCTCTAGGTCACTCAGGACGACATGATCCGCAGCCACCTCCTCCCAGCCACGTACAAGTCCATGGGTGTCTTGAAGACTGCTGCTGATGCTGAGTACTAGGCTCCACCTCCATGCTGACACAATCCTCCTCCTCCTCCTCCTCATCCTCTTCCTGTGTGATAGGCGGGCCAGCAGGAACACCATCTGGATAAAGGGGGCCTTGAGAGACAAGGAAGTCCTCCTCTTCCTCCCTCTGTTCTGCCTCAAGTGCCCTGTCCATTATTCCACACAGCGTGTGCTCCAACAGATGGACAAGAGGGACAGTGTCACTGATGCATGCACTGTCACTTCTCACCATCCTCCTGTCCTCCTCAAATGGTGACAGGACAGTGCATGCATCCCTGATCAAGACCCACTGGCGTGGCAAAAAAACCAAGCTCCCCTGACCCTGTCCTGCTGCCATATTGGCACAGATACTCATTGATGGCCCTCTGCTGCGCGTGCAGCTGCTGCAGCATGGCCAATGTTGAGTTCCACCTGGTGGGCTTGTCACAGATTAGGCGGTTCTTGGGTAGGGTAAATTCCTTTTGCTGGTCAGCCAGCCGAGCACTGGCATTATATGACTGGTGGAAATGCCCACAGACTTTCCTGGCCTGCCTCAGGAGATCCTGTAAGCCTGGGTACCTGCCCAAGAACCGCTGCACCACCAAGTTAAGGACATGAGCCAAACAGGGCACATGGATCAGGTGTCCCTGTCCGAGGGTGGAGAGGAGGTTGGTGCCATTGTCGGAAACCACCATTCCTGGCTTAAGCTGGCATGGCATCAACCACCTCTGAGCCTGCCCCTGCAGAGCTGACAGAATAGCTGCCCCAGTGTGGCTCCTGTCCCCAAAGCACACCAGCTCAAGCACCACATGGCATCTTTTTGCCTGCGTACTTGCGTAGCCCCTTGAATGCCTACGGAGCACCACTGGTTCCGAGGACAAAGCACAGGAAGAGGCCATGGAGGAAGAAGAGGAGGGGTGGAGGAGAGAGGTGTGTCAGAATCACCAGTAGTAGTATTTCGGAGGCGTGGTGGCGGAACAACCTCCAACACTGCACCTTGTCCTGCATCCTTCCCAGCTGCCAGCAGAGTCACCCAATGCTCTGTGAAAGATAGGTAACATCCCTGTCCATGCCTGCTGGACCATGAGTCAGCCGTAATATGCACCTTACCGCTGACTGCCCTGTCCAATGAGGCCAAAACATTGCCTTCCACATGCCGGTAGAGAGCCGGAATCGCCTTCCGTGAGAAAAAGTGGTGTTTGGGAACCTGCCACTAAAGAACCGCACATTCCACAAACTCACGGAAGGGGGCAGAGTCTAGCAACTGAAAAGGCAGCAGTTGAAGTGCTAGCAATTTAGCCAAGCTAGCATTCAACCGCTGGGCATGTGGATGGCTGGGAGCGAACTTCTTTCGGCGCTGCAGCAGCTGGGGCAGGGAAATTTGCCTGGTACAATCTGACGTTGGTGTACCGATAGCAGATTGCCCGCAAGTACTTGGCTGTGACACACCTAATTCTACACCTTAATTCCTCTCAGTGCAGGTTTCAGAGAGGACTGAAGGTATAGTGGGGTTGGAGATCCCAGCTGATGAGGAGCAAGGAGAGGTCCGCTTTTTTCTTTGGTGTGGGTCTTTTAGGTGTGCTTGCCAACGAACTGCATGGCAAGTTCTAAGTGAAAATACTGCAGCTAGCACAATCACCTACCTGCCTGCCTGTCAGTATATTAGGAAGAGAATAACAGGAATGGATCTAGCTAAACTGAATACAGTGTATAAATATATATACAACACCTAGGATGCATATATATCCTCTACACGCTGTAACTGCAGCTAACTGACTCGCCTGCCTGCTCTATCTAACTCAAATTAAATGACACTGTCTCTTTCTCTCTGTCTGTCTTTAACCACCGCCGCAACACACTACACAAGGCCGCCACGCAGGCGGCCTTATATAGTGTGGGGCGTGTACTAAACCCCCTGAGACATAATTGGCCAAAGCCCCCCTGGCTTTGGCCAATTATGGCTCTCCTTTTGTTCCGCGCTGTGATTGGCCAAAGCATGCGGGTCATAGTGCATGCGTAGCCAATCATCAGCCAGCAATGCACTGTGATGCCGCAGTGAATTATGGGCCATGATGCGCCACTCGAATTTGGCGCGAACGGCCCATAATGTTCGAAATTCGGCGAACGGCCGAACAGACGATGTTCGAGTCGAACATGGGTTCGACTCGAACTCGAAGCTCATCCCTAATAATGAGCTGTATTGGATTTCTACCAGACATATTGTCTGGTCTTGAGGTCAAATAATCCAATTTTAGTCTCACCTGACCATAACACCTTTTTTCCATGTGGCCTCAGAATCTTCAAGGTGCATTTTGGCAAAGCTCAGTCGTGACTGCATGTGGCCTTTATTGAGGGGTGTTTTTTTTCTTGCAACCCTATTTTGCAAGCCACATTTCTGGAGAATTTGTGATATTGTTGTCACATGCACACAATGACCACTGTTTGAAAACAGAATTTAAACCTAAAAACACGCAGGTGAAAATAAGAGGAGAAAATGTAGCGCTAATAAAAGAAAATCACTAAACTAATATAATAACATTCACTAGTGAAACTGTGATAATCAAATTGTACTCCACGTGACATGTGATAAAATTCAAAAACAATAGTCCATAAAGTGAAATAATGTTCCAAAGAAGAAAGAAATATTCCAAAAAGAGATGTGTAGTCTTCTTAATAGAGAATATCTTCCACCCCACCGTGCACGTATCAGCTCCCCTTTGAAAATACACTCAGCAGCTGTAAATGCCTCCCACTCTCGTGTTCGGCTCAAAGGCTTGCTAGTTAACCACTAGAAGGTGAACGACCATCAGCTGAAAGCTTCATGAGGATGGGGCCTTTTGATCCCAAATATGGTAGTTGGATCCAAAAGAAACCAGATTATGGTGGGAGCCTTTTAAACAGAGTATTAGGGGGAGAACCTCTGTGGAATCTGGGATGAAATGGTCCTGGGGGTCCTAGTAGATGATAGGCTCAGCAACGTCATGCAATGCCAAGCTGTTGACAGAGTCAACCTCACACCATGACAGTCCAGCAAAGAGTGCACTCTTTGCTGGACTGTCATGGTGTGAGGTTGACTCTGTCAACAGCTTGGCATTGCATGACGTTGCTGAGCCTATCATCTACTAGGACCCCCAGGACCATTTCATCCCAGATTCCACAGAGGTTCTCCCCCTAATACTCTGTTTAAAAGGCTCCCACCATAATCTGGTTTCTTTTGGATCCAACTACCATATTTGGGATCAAAAGGCCCCATCCTCATGAAGCTTTCAGCTGATGGTCGTTCACCTTCTAGTGGTTAACTAGCAAGCCTTTGAGCCGAACACGAGAGTGGGAGGCATTTACAGCTGGTGAGTGTATTTTCAAAGGGGAGCTGATACGTGCACGGTGGGGTGGAAGATATTCTCTATTAAGAAGACTACACATCTCTTTTTGGAATATTTCTTTCTTCTTTGGAACATTATTTCACTTTATGGACTATTGTTTTTGAATTTTATCACATGTCACGTGGAGTACAATTTGATTATCACAGTTTCACTAGTGAATGTTATTATATTAGTTTAGTGATTTTAGTTTATTAGCGCTACATTTTCTCCTAATTTTCACCTGCGTGTTTTTAGGTTTAAATTCTGTTTTCATATTTATCATTTTAAGTGGCAGCTTTAGTTAAATATATTTTTTCACATTTTTTTGTATTGGCGCAGTGGTGGTACAAGATATTAGGAGCGGTTGTATTTTGATACCTATTTTTATTGTCAATGACCACTGTTTGTCATAAATTCCTGTAACTTTTTCAGAATTGCTGAAGTCCTCTAGGTAGCCTCTCTGACATGTTTCCTCCTGTTTTTTTTTATCTAGTTTGGAGCGACACACTGATCCAGGAAGGGTCTGTGTTGTACCCAATACCTTCCACTTCTTAATAATAGACTTCACTGTGCTTCTAGGCATTAATAAAGTCTTTGCATTTTTTTTATATCCGTCTCCTGACTTGTGCCTGCCCACAACTTTATCCCAGAGATCTTTTGACAGTGCCTTGCCAAGCATAGTTCGTTGTTAGCTTTGACCCAGACAGTATGGGTTTAGGATGCTGTGCCCGGGTTTCCCTCTGCCTGACACCCGGACACCAGTGCCACAGACAGGGGATACCATGGGGCCTCCTGTAGGGGCCCCAGTACACAGGGGGACCCGGACAGCAGGGGCATCAGAGCGGCGGGCAGGGAGGGCAATTACAGAGCAATCAAAACATAAGGGAGAGAGAGAGGCGACAGACAGCTGCTGGTGCGGAAGTTTTAATTATTATTTTTTTAAAACAATCCGCTCACTCTCCATGTTAGAGTTGTATAGGTTAGTCTGTGAACTCCGCTGTCCCATTCTCCCGATCCACGCTGCTGTTTCACTGAATCGCTGGAGGAAGCCAAGGATATAGAGCCGCGGGGAAACTGCAGTGAGCTGTCAGCCTGGGGCGCTGTGACCAATCAGAGAGTTCCGGAGGCTTAACCACGCCTCCATCATCAGTGGCTGATAGTTCACATGAGTTTCTGTTTCCTCCAGCAATTCAGTGGAACAGCAGCGTGGATTGGAGGTGAGAATGGGACAGCGGAGTTCACAGACTGATATATACAGCTCTGACATGAAGAGTGAGTAGATTGTTTTTAAACACTTATTTTATTAAAAACTTCCACACCAGCCTGTAGCCTCTGTCTCTTCCTTACGTTTTGACTCCTCTGTATTTGCCCCCCTTCTCTGTATTTTCACCCCCCTCCTCTGTAATTTTCCCCCATCTCTGTAATTGCCCCCATCTCTGTAATTGTCCCCCCTCTGTAATTGCCCCCCACGCCCGTCACTCCGATCCCCCTGCTGCCTGGGCCCCCCTGTGTCCTGGGGCTCCGTGGTACCCCCTGTTGACTGCCATGGGGGTATTGGAGGGAGGAGGATTTGTGCTGGTAGGGGAAGAAGATTTGTAATAGGAGGGGATGGGGATAATGGCACCCCAATCGCAAAGCAAAACTTCATTTTGGTGACAGGATTCCCACGATTCTGTTTATGTGATTTTGCCGCGATTTGTCAGGTGACAATCGCGGCAAAATTGCACCGCGGTTGGGGTGCCATGCTGTGCGCCACTAATGTGTTCGGGTTTGGCTTGAAGAAAAGGTGGCAACCCTACAAGCATGCCCAGTGTGTACTGGCTTATTTTTTAGATACAAACATACCAGAAAAAATTACCTCAAGTGGGGCACATAAATATCAATAATAGCCCCCAAAATCTCCAGCATTTTTTGTGTTCTTAGCCCCCACAGATTTTTTTGAGTCAGGGGAATATTGACCCATGCAGCCTGGATAAACTCACATTAACACCCCTTTCTTCCCCCCATTTTCACATCCCCACATACCCTTCCGTAACCCCCCCAATAAAGAGATAACACCTGAGTTTTGAGTATAACTGGCCATAGCAGCCTTTTTATTAACCAAAATAATTAAATAATTAAATTAAATAATAATTAAATAATTTCAAATAACATTTATAACGGCAACTTTTTGAACACACAGACACAGCCTGTTGGTCTTTGACTGCACCCCAAAACTTAACATTACCACCACTACACTGCGGGACCTTTTTCCATACCAGGCCTCCAGCCGTATCACCAGCTCGGAGACACCCCTTCTCCCGCAGTGCAAAAAATAACCGTATTCCAGCAGACACCATTCCACTGGAATACCCCAGAGGGGCCCATACCACCAATGGACCCCCCACCACTTCCATCACATTTGTTATCTTCCACCATCAAGGCCAAGGACACCGCCATTACACCGCTGCTATGACGAACCGAATCCAGTGCTCCTGAAAGAAAAGAAAAGAAAACACACAACACCAAGACAAAACACAGGGAGGGTGGGTGGGAAAAACTGCCTCCTTCTTTCTGTTTCTTCCCGACTGTTCCCGGAAGTCCCCATCTCCCTCTTTTATACCGCTCCACCCCTTCACAGAAAACTTTCCAACTTGTCACCACCCCTTGGTTTCACTTCCAGTTTAACCCTTTGTTGGTCTCCCATACACCTGGTCATGCCCAGCCCTCCGTTACTTTTCCTCTTTGTTCTTTTTCCACTCCGGGTTTCACTATACACCGAGAGTAAAGTATCAGTCATCGTTATAACAAATGTCCAGTCTCCTTACACACATCACATCCTTCCTCATATTTTTGGAAGAATGCAGCTCAGCTATCTTGACAATTAATATCATTTCCCATTCTGAATACTGCAGACATTCTCATGTTCCCAAAGCATTCAACAATACACCATTATGTTTCATGAGTCATAAATGGGCTGAAACCCATGGAAAAGCCTGCGTCTCAGGGCAGCAAGCCGTAGGACAGATCCCCGTGGCAAAGCATTCTTTTCAGATGACTTCATATTCTTAAGATATTGGCCCATATCAGCTAAGTCATGTTATGATAAAAACATTTGAAATATGAAGCACACATTACACTTAGAGATGTTGGAATACTTTCGAAGCAATTGAAAATACAGAAGTATATAGGATCTGACAGTGAACAAGTGAGTCACTGACTAATATTTTACAGTGAACATTAAGGAACAGTAATCATTTTAAGGCCTTTTGAATTCAAAACAAGTCATGCTTATTTCAGAACTAAAATTGTAGTAACCCATGGTAACCAAATAGCAAACCCCAGTAAATTAAATCTGGTCAGCATTAATTTACACTTCAGTTTTGCTTCTCTTACTAGATTATGGCACCTGATGCTTGTTTTCCTATACAAGTCTATGGAAATACAAAATCTACCTAACCACTTCAATACCAGGCACTTTTGCCCCTTCCTGCCCAGGACAAATTTCAGCTTTCAGCGCTGTTGCACTTTGAATGACAATTGCGCAGACATGCAACATTGTACCCAAACTAAATTTTTATGATTTTACCACAAATAGAGCTTTCTTTTGGTGGTATTTGATCATGTCTGGGGTTTTTATTTTTTGCTAAACAAACTAACCAACATTTTTGAAAAAAAAAAAGTTTTTCTCAGTTTCTGTCATAAAATTTTGTTTCTTTTTCGTACATCACGGGACACAGAGCGACTTAGTCATTACTAATGGGTTATATAGATTACCTTCAGGTGTTGGCACTGGCCAATTCCAAACCGGAAGTACCCTCCCCTATATAAGCCCCTCCCATCCGGGAGCACCTCAGTTTTTTGCCAGTGTCTAAGGTGTTGGCCAAAGAGTAACATGTGTTTTCACTGGGCTTGCGTACAGGTTCTTTTGGGCCTTAGTAAGCTGTTCCGGATCCCACCAAAAAAGCTTCATAGCTAAACGATCGGTACCCGGGCCTTGCAGCAGAAGAGCAAGGTTTTGCCTGTAATGCCTCTCTTAGGAGGGCTGGACCCTGGGATCCAGAGCTCTGGTCATACCCACGACCAAGATGTTGTCTGTGCAGGGTGCTATACAGGTCCAGGGGAGTGGAATCCTTGGGAACCCGGTCCCTGAAGGTTTAATTACAATGCCTGCCGTGATAGGTGAAGTTTGGACTTCTGTGGACCAAACAAAGTCCTGCGGCGGGGATCAGGTAAGTGGGGGCCCCCAGGAACTTGGTTCTATTGGGGGACCCCCAAGCCTAATTTGTCTTTCTGTCTGTTACCTAACGGTATTCCCGCTAATATCTGTGTATGCCTGTAACTACTGAAAATGTAAAATTTTAATAGTAGTCAAGAAAAAAAAAAAAAAAAGGGGGCCGCGGTACCTGTGTTAAACCACTAGAGGCCGCTGTAGTCCATTTTTCTTGTCATGTGGATCTTTGGTTTTCTCAAGTCAAAAGATCCAGGCAGTTGGTAAGTTTCTCTGTGGGAATCCACTTCCTCTGCCCTGTTGCTGCGCTCATCCACCGCACAGGCCCTCCGGCAAAAAGGGCCCTGGCTCCTAGTCCCTGTTTGATTTCGAAAAGGGCGCCAATGGCGCACGGGCGCGCGCGGGCGCGTGCACGCGCCTCCTATGAAAAAAAAGGGGCGGGGCGGGTGGATGACGCTCGATGCGCGCCGCGGCGCTTCTGCGCATGTGCAGGCGTCCCAGCATGGTTAAAAGACACAGTACAAGTGTCAGCTGGATGCAAACAGAGCTAGCAACAAACAGTGGCACACAGAGGCGGTTGATGCAGGCATCCCCATAGAAAGGCACTTTAGTGGACACCAGCTGGTATATAGCAGCAACTGTGTTAGACTATTACCAGCAAAAATTGGTGTATGACGACGGGAATACCTCAGCTTTGTGCTTAAAGGATATGTCGTCCAGACGCTCCGGAAATAGGTCTTCCAGGAAGCCAAAGGGGTCTCCATCGGGCTCTGAGGATATTGGGCATGCTTGTACTGCACCAATCTCCCCTGAGAATTCAGAGGTCAGTAGCCGTAGAAACCCCGCAGGAATGCCTGGTGCTGCGGCTGTCCCCAGTCCACCTGCTCCTGTATATATAACAGAGGAGGTTTTAGCCTCAACTCTGGGAGGATTGGAAGAGAGATTAACAGCATTGATCGCTGCTTCCCTGTCACAGGAAAAGCGCGTCCGATCTCCGTCTCCTCCTTCAGAGTGCCTGTTAGTGGAGGAACAGCCCCACACAGAGATCGACCTACCTGAAGGGGATCAGGATGAGGTTGATTCAGTTATGGAGGAATCAACAGTGGAAGAACCTTTCTCAGCATCTCAGGCTGAAAGATTATGGGTTCAGTCTCTGACTAATATGGTCCGATCAGCATTTAAAATGCCTCTGGCGGAACCACCATCCACTACGGTTTCCTCGCTGGGGTCGCTAAAAGCTCCCCAGGCTGTCTGTTCCTTCCCAATCCACCCTTTATTAGAAGGGCTTATTTACCAGGATTGGGAGCATCCTGATAAAATATTTGCTCCCCCCAAGAGATTTCCGGTGATCTATCCCATGGAGGATAAGTTCATAAAAAAATGGAGGGTCCCTACAGTGGACGCAGCCATCTCTTCTGTTAACAAATCACTGACATGTCCAGTAGATAATGTTCCAATGTTCAAAGACCCAATAGATAAAAAATTGGAGTCTTTACTAAAATCTGCTTTCTCTACAGCAAGCATGGTGACACAACCTGCGGTAGCAGCGATTGGAGTCTGCCAAGCAGTGAAAGATCAGTTGAAACAAGTCTTAAGGGACTTACCAGATCAGCAGGCTCTTGCCCTAGCTGACCTGCCTAGAGCCTTGTGTTGCGGTGGACGCCATAAAGGATACAATCCAACAGGCCTCCCGCTTTACGCTGTCTATAGTACATATGCGTAGGCTTCTGTGGCTCAAAAACTGGTCTGCTGAAGCTCCCTGTAAAAAACTGCTGGTTAGCTTCCCATTTCATGGAGAACGCTTATTTGGAGAAGATCTGGACAAATATATCCAGAAAATTTCTGCCGGTAAAAGTTCACTCTTACCGGTTAAGAACAAGGGTAGAAGTCCTTCTTTTAAGAGGCCTACTTCTCCAGTCCCTGGCACATCGGCTGTGAAACAGTTCCGACGGCCTCCGCGGTCAAATCCAGGGGGCAGAAATCAGAGACAATCACAGGGTAACAAGAAACCCTGGGTCAAGAGAGGTACAAAACCTCCCCCTAAGTCATGAAGGGTTGCCCCCACTCAGTCGGGTGAGGGGAAGACTTCAGTGGTTCACAGAGACCTGGCGGGACACCATCAGAGATGGGTGATCTCCGCAGTAAGTCTGGGATACAGGCTGGAGTTAAAAGACATTCCTCCTGCCCATTTTATAAGGTCAAACGTGCCAAGCGATCCCCAGAAGAGTGGATCCCTCCTTCTGGCACTAGAGCAACTATTGCCCCAAGGGTAATCATGAAGGTTCCCTTGAAAGAAAACGGGTTCGGGTTTTACTCGAACCTTGTCACAGTCCCCAAACCAAATGGGGACATGAGGCCCATATTAAATATAAAAGGGCTAAACAAGTTCCTACATATCAGGACTTTTTCGGATGGAGTCGATCCGATCGGTGGCCACCGCCCTACAAGGGCAGGAATGGTTAGCCTCGATCGACATAAGGGATGCTTATTTGCATATTCCCATCTGTCCGGCCCACCAGAAATTTCTACGCTTTGCAGTAGAAGGGCGCCATTTTCAGTTCAGAGCCTTACCTTTCGGTCTGGCCACGGCACCACGAGTGTTCACAAAAATTCTGGCCCTACGATTGGCCAAACTAGGAACACAAGGTGTAACGATAATGGCATATCTAGACGACTTGTTGCTGATAGACCACTCAGTGAAAAAAACTAGAAGTGGTCGTTCACAAGATAATCAAGTATCTGGAATCTCACGGTTGCATTATCAACCGAGACAAGTCAGCCCTAAAACCAGTCAAAAGCCTGGAATACTTGGGGGCTAAGACTGGATTCAAATCAGAGAAAGATTTTCTTACCTCCAGAGAAGGTGTCGTCTTTGAAAGATTTGACCCACTTAGTGGGTGCAAAAAAGAAAAACCATCCATACGCCTGTGTATAAGGCTGCTGGGAAAAATGGTGGCTTCATTCGAAGCGGTACCCTACGGTCAATTCCATTCAAGGAACTTGCAGAGGGCCATACTGTCAGCCTGGAACAAAAAAGTTCAGGCTTTAGACTTACCAATGTCCCTGTCCCCTTCCGTTCGCACCATTGGTGGTTGGTGCCCCAGAATCTGGGAAGGGAAACCCTTCAGTCCGGTTTCTTGGAAGGTGGTCACTACACTTGCCAGCCTCATAGGCTGGGGGGCAGTACTGGAGCAATGGTCTCTCCAGGGCAAGTGGTCAGAAGCAGAGAAGGCCCTGCCCACCAATTTCTTAAAGATACGAGCAGCCCGGTATGCCCTAGTAGCATGGACATCCAAACTCCAAGGGTCACCTGTCAGAATTCAATCAGACAATGCCACAGCAGTGGCATATATCAATCTCCAGGGTGGCACCAGGAGTCGTGCAGCCCAGAGGGAAGCGAATTGCATCCTGGAATGGGCAGAAAGGTATGTCACAGCCATATCCGCGGTTTTCATCCCAGGAGTGGAAAATTGGAGAGCGGACTTTTTAAGTCGCCAGCAATTATGCCCGGGGGAATGGTCTCTTCACCCCGAGGTTTTCCAGGCAATATGCCAGCGGTGGGGAACACCGGATGTAGATCTGCTAGCATCCAGATTCAACGCAAAGGTGGACAGATTTGTGTCTCGCACAAAGGATCCCCTAGCTTGCGGTTCGGATGCCCTAGTGTTCCCTTGGGATCAGTTCAAGCTGATATATGCATTCCCACCGCGATTAATCCGCAGAATCAGGGTAGAAAAGAAACCAGTGATTCTGGTGGCTCCAGCGTGGCCCCGAAGGGCATGGTACGCGGAGATTGTAAAAATGTCAGTGGGAAGTCCTTGGACCCTCCCACATAGTCCGGACCTGCTTTCGCAAGGACCGATATACTACCCTTCCTTACCAGCCCTAGGTTTGACGGCCTGGCTATAGAAGCCCACATTCTAAAAAAGAGAGGGCTCTCTAATCCTGTGGTATCTACCATGATCAATGCCAGGAAGCCGGTATCCAGGCAGATCTATTATAGGATCTAGAAGGCGTACATCACGTGGGGTGAGGCCAGGAAATGGCATCCACGTAAGTACGTAATAGGTAGGATTCTGGACTTCCTACAATGGGCTGTACATAGGAAGCTTGCCTTGAGTACTATCAAGGGTCAGACGGCCTTGTCAATATTTTTTTTTCAAAGGCCCTTGGCTTTGCATTCATTAGTCAAAGCTTTCATACAAGGAGTGATGCGTATTAGCCCTCCGGTTAGTATTCCCATATGTCCATGGGACTTAAACCTGGTTCTGTCGGTTCTACAGAAACAACCATTTGAACCACTTTCTTCAGTTCTGTGTATACAAAGGAGCATGGGGGAGCTCATGTCCAAAATGGGGGTGGTAGTGACACAGCCCCAAATCCACAATGGCTCAAAAGTGATATGGTCCAGAAATATTTAGATGGAATAAAGGTGGATAAAGCACCTGGACCAGATGGCATACACCCACGGATCCTAAAAGAATTGAGCTCTGTAATTTCAAAGCCATTGTATTTAATTTTTAGGGACTCATTAATGACAGGAATAGTACCACTGGATTGGCGCAGGGCCAATGTGGTGCCTATATTTAAAAAGGGAATTAAGTGTTTACCAAGTAACTATAGACCTGTTAGTTTAACTTCTATAGTTGGGAAAATACTGGAGAGATTAATAAAAGACCACGTAGATGAGTTCTTGCTGGAAAAAAACTATTTAAGCAACAGACAGCATGGATTCATGAAAGACAGAAGTTGTCAAACAAACCTGATTTCTTTTTATGAAGAGGTAAGTAAGACCTTGGACAGAGGGGTGGCAGTGGACGTGGTATACTTGGATTTTGCAAAAGCGTTCGATACAGTTCCCCACACACGGCTCATGTGTAAGGTAAAGTCTACAGGATTGGAAATATCAGTTTGTAAATGGATAGAAAACTGGCTAAAAGACAGAATTCAGAGAGTAGTGGTTAATGATTCTTACTCTGAATGGTCCAAGGTTATCAGTGGTGTACCCCAAGGTTCAGTGCTGGGACCCTTACTTTTTAATATGTTTATAAATGATATTGGGTCTGAGATCAAAAGTAACATTTCTGTCTTTGCAGATGACACCAAGCTATGCAGTGGAATAACGTCCTTACAGGATGTCGCCAATTTACAAGCCGACCTCAATGCTCTGTCTAATTGGGCGACTATGTGGCAGATGAGGTTTAATGTTGATAAATGTAAAGTTATGCACTTGGGGGCTAATAATATGAATGCATCATACATACTAGGGGGAGTACAACTGGGGGGATCCGTAGTGGAGAAGGATCTGGGGGTTTTGGTAGATCATAAGCTCAATAATGGCATGCAATGCCAAGCTGCGGTTTCCAAAGCGAGCAAAGTCCTTTCTTGTATTAAGAGAGGTATGGTCTCCAGAGAGAGAGATATCATTTTGCCCCTGTTCAAATCATTAGTAAGACCTCATCTGGAATATGCAGTTCAGTTTTGGGCCCCAGTTCTCAAAAAGG
This sequence comes from Rana muscosa, assembly GCA_029206835.1. Classification (NCBI taxonomy): domain Eukaryota; kingdom Metazoa; phylum Chordata; class Amphibia; order Anura; family Ranidae; genus Rana; species Rana muscosa. The sequence goes on from CM055118.1 coordinate 882,914,497, forward strand.
ATATTGGGGAACTGGAGAAAGTGCAGAGAAGGGCAACCAAACTGATAAGAGGCATGGAGGAGCTCAGCTATGAGGAGAGATTAGAGGAACTGAATTTATTCTCTCTTGAGAAGAGGAGATTAAGGGGGGATATGATCAACATGTACAAATATATAAGGGGTCCATATAGTGAACTTGGTGTTCAGTTATTCACTTTACGGTCAACACAAAGGACAAGGGGGCACTCTTTGCGTCTAGAGGAAAAGAGATTTCACCTCCAAATACGGAAAGGTTTTTTCACAGTAAGAGCTGTGAAAATGTGGAATAGACTCCCTGCAGAGGTGGTTCTGGCCAGCTCAGTAGATTGCTTTAAGAAGGGCCTGGATTCTTTCTTAAATGTACATAATATAACTGGGTACTGACATTTATAGGTAAAGTTGATCCAGGGAATATCCGATTGCCTCTCGGGGGATCAGGAAGGAATTTTTTCCCCTGCTGTAGCAAATTGGATAATGCTCTTCTGGGTTTTTTTGCCTTCCTCTGGATCAACTGTGGGTATAGAATTGGGTATATGGGATTGTACGATATATGTTTATTTTTATTTTTTTATTTTTATTTTTTACGGTTGAACTGGATGGACTTGTGTCTTTTTTCAACCTGACTAACTATGTAACTATGTAACTATGTAACCATTGCGGCACATTTTCTTGGTTCTTCTCACCAGGAAATTGATTTTCTTAGTAGCCATTTGTTCGGCTAAAAGAGTATCGGAATTAGCCGCCTTGTCCTGTAAGGAGCCATATCTGGTTATCCATAAGGACAGAGTAGTGTTACGTCCTCATCCAGCCTTCTTCCTAAGGTGGTATCGAGGTTCCATTTGAACCAAGATGTGGTTCTTCCTTCCTTTTTCCCCAAACCTAGTTCGGTAGAGGAAAAGTTATTGCATTCTTTGGATGTAGTAAGAGCAGTTAAAGCTTATCTTAAAGCCACTGCTCAGATTCGTAGAACGGATACTTTGTTTGTTCTGCCGGAAGGCCCCAGAAAGGGTGGGGCAGCATCAAAAATCTACTTTAGCCAAGTGGATTCGACAGGTCATAATACAAGCCTATGGCTTGAAAAGGAGACCGCCTCCGTTCAAAGTTAGGGCGCACTCCACAAGAGCAGTTGGAACTTCATGGGCAGTGCATCACCAAGCCTCCCTGGCTCAAGTCTGTAAGGCCACAACATGGTCCTTAGTACACACGTTTACTAGATTCTACCAGGTAGACGTCAGAAGTCAGGAGGATGTCGCCTTTGGGCGCAGTGTGTTGCAGGCCGCAAAAGAGCCTCATGCCTGATGGCGCCCAGCTTATGTATCCCTCCCCTCATTTGGCATTGCTTTGGGACGTCCCATTAGTAATGACTAAGTCGCTCTGTGTCCCGTGATGTACGAAAAAGAAAAAGGGATTTTTATAACAGCTTACCTGTAAAATCCTTTTCTTGGAGTACATCACGGGACACAGAGCTCCCACCCCTCTTTTTGGGACACTTATTGCTTGGCTACAAAACTGAGGTGCTCCCGGATGGGAGGGGCTTATATAGGGGAGGGTACTTCCGGTTTGGAATTGGCCAGTGCCAACACCTGAAGGTAATCTATATAACCCATTAGTAATGACTAAGTCGCTCTGTGTCCCGTGATGTACTCCAAGAAAAGGATTTTACGGGTAAGCTGTTATAAAAATCCCTTTTTTCTCCTTCACTGAAGGGCACTAATGAGGCGGCACTCATGAGGAGGCACTGATGGGCTCTGATGAGGTGGCACTGATAAGGTGGCAATGATGGGCACTGATATGTATAATTGATGGGCACTGATAGGTGGCACTGATATGCAGCACTGATGGGCACCAATAGGCGACACTGATATGCAGCACTGATGGGCACTTATAGGCAGCACTGATGGGCACTGATAGGTGGCACTGACAGGCAGCACTGATGGGCACTGATAGGCGGCACTGATGGGCACTGACAGGTGGCACTGATGGGCACTGACAGGTGGCTGTGATGAGCACTAACAGGCAGCACTGATTGCCACTGATAGGTGGTACTGATTGGCACTGATAGGTGGCACTGACAGGTGGCACTGATGGACAGCACTGATGATGAGGTACTGATGTGTTACTGACAGGTGTTACTGCTGGGCACTGATTGGCACTGTAATGGACACTGTTTGGCACTGTGGTGGGCTCTGATTGGCACTGTGGTGGGCACTGATTGGCACTGTGGTGGGCACTGGCAGTCTTTTATTATGGGGACACTGCTGGGCACTGATTGGCATGTGATTGCCACATCTGAGGGGGCTGTGCTGATAATCAATGTGCTGATTATCAGCACAGACCCCCCTCTGACAGGGAGAGCCGCCGATCGGCTCTCCCTGTCAGCACGAACCGAGGAATGCCGTTTACCGGCACTTCCTGGTTGACCCCATGATCAGCTGTGATTGGTCACAGCTGATCACATGGTAAGAAGCCTCTGACAGAGGCTTCTTATCATGATCGGAGATGCGGCGTGTGAGACTGACATATTATCCTGCTGGACGTCATATGACATCCAGCCAGGATAACAGAACCACTTCCCGGACGTCAATATGTTATTGGTCGGGCAGGAAGTGGTTAAAGTGGGCTCTTTCCTTGGGGAATACTGCAAAGGCTGTCTTTCGGCTCACATACGTATAGGAGTATAGTCCACTGCTCTTTTTCTCTACTCACAGATACAATTTAGAGTCTCTCCATTCCTTCATTCCTCCAAGGCTCCATGTCTGTCACGTACCTGACGGTGACGAGCCCGGTTAGCAGAGGGAGGCCTCCCTTACGGCTCCCACCGGCGGCCCCTGGTGGTATAACAGGAAGCACGGAGGTGGAAGGGGTACGAGTGCCTGGCAGGATCAAGAACTACCGCAGGTGATCAGGAAACAGCAGGTGAGGAGGCAGGAACCAGGAACTACAGCAGGTGAGTGGACAGGAACCAGGAACTACAGCAGGTGAGTAGACAGGAACCAGGAACTACAGCAGGTGAGTAGACAGGAACCAGGAACTCAGAAGATGACCCGGACCGGGAGGCACAGCAGGTAGACTGGAACCACTGGGCAGCAGCAGATGAACAGGAACCAGCAGATGAGCAGACAGGAACCAGCAGATGAGCAGACAGGAACCAGGAACTGCAGCAGGTGAGTAGACAGGAACCAGGAACTCAGCAGATGACCCGGACCGGGAGGCACAGCAGGTAGACTGGAACCACTGGGCAGCAGCAGGTGAACAGGAACCAGCAGATGAGCAGACAGGAACCAGCAGATGAGCAGACAGGAACCAGCAGATGAGCAGACAGGAACCAGGAACTCAGCAGATGACCCGGACCGGGAGGCACAGCAGGTAAACTGGAACCACTAGGCAGCAGCAGGTGAACAGGAACCAGCAGATGAGCAGACAGGAACCAGCAGATGAGCAAACAGGAACCAGCAGATGAGCAAACAGGAACCAGGAACTCAGCAGATGACCCGGACCGGGAGGCACAGCAGGTAAACTGGAACCACTAGGCAGCAGCAGGTGAACAAGAGCCAAGGTCAGGCAGGATCGTCAGACAAGCCGGGGTCGGGTAAACTGGCAGGCAGCGAGGCACAAAAGGATCAGGCAATACCGAAGTCAGAAAACAGGCCGATGGTCAGGTACAGGCAGATAGCAGGAGGGTCACAGGAAGCCGGGCCAGATACAGGTAAACAAGGCAGATCAGGTCACTTGGGATAAACGCTGTAGAGCAGACAGCAGGGACTGTCTGCAAGTGAGGAGTTTAAATAGCCCTTCGGGCGTCACCTGCGGGGGCGGGAACCAGGAAGTCCAGGGCGTCTGTTCCTGACAGGGTTTTCATGACAATGTCAGCACTGGATCTCTACATAGGCCTCACACCACACTAGTTTTTACCAGTGTTATCCTGTGGTGAAGTGCTTAAATAAAATGAGCAGTTAACTCTTGCAATATAGGTGCAACCCCACTGCAAGGGAGGATCTTCTAATTACCCAGATTTGGGATTTAAAGTGATACTAAACATACACGGTTTAATTTACATTGTCTCTTCTATTTCTGTATTTGGGTGATGGCAATGTAATTATTTTAATAAAAAATAAAACTGTGTACCTTTTTCCTAATTGATATACAGCTGTCACATGACCCAGCTCTTTCCCAGCCTGTCTGCAGGGAAATATAAGCAGGAGGAGCTTTTAGTCCTCTGCTCCTGGTCACATGTTAAAAAAAAAAAAAAAACGCCTTTGGAATACAGAGTAAATATAAATAAATAATGTCAATAAACTATTTTAAACTATTTTAAATTGGCATACAAATATATATTTGAAATTAAATATGTTTTATTTTGTGAAAATAACATACTGTGGGTGGATTTCTGCTAGTCACAGGCTTTGTCATGCCCATTTCAGCCTGTGTCCTACAATGAGAGGGAGGTGAAGTCACCATTAATCTACATGTAATATCCCACCCCCATTGTGTTTAGCTGGTTATAGGGCATGGAAGAGAAGGGAGGGAGTGGGCTGTCATATACCACTGTATACACATGTGTGACTCTTTAAGTCTATAGTCACATGGAATGCTCAGATGTGATAGGGAGGAAATGCTGAGGGTAGAAAATACATTGAAAACTGAGCATGCGCACTGGCTGCCAGCACTGATCTGCAAAATCCCCAACTTCATCAGGGACATGGAACAGCAGGATCAACCTGATTTCTTGCAGAATACAGAAAAGAGAACCCCATAGTGACTAAGTGAGTATGAACAGCATTTAATACAGTATTTTTTTTTAAACTTCATATCTTTTTTAATACATTTTCCATTATACATCTGCACATACACATTTCCCTTCCCACCCTCCCTTGAAACATACAAATACAATAGTCATAATATATCTTAAAAGCCATAAATAGTTCCCCATTATACAGTACTTATTGATAGGTTTATTTATGATGTGGGTTTATTGACACTTTAAAGTTATGTAGCACTACCCCCGTAGGAGCTGCTGGTTTAGTTTTGGGCCTGCACTCTGCCTGTCAACCCCCAGAATTTGGCTCAAATCCCCTCTGGCACAAATGGACAATAATATGATTTGGGACCCCAATTGGGTGTAAGGGACCTTAATGATACTCACACAACAATTAATGCAATAAAAGGTTGTTACCTTGGTGTTGTTCACCTGCCACTCAGCTGCAAAGACAGAGTCCCACACAAATTGTAGCTTAACCAATGGTGATATGTTTACTTGGTAAAGGAATGAAACAATGGTTATACAATAAGCATGCAATACATACAGCCCCCTGTATAAATCAATGAAATACCACTGGTTCAAAATACCTCTGAAATCCGACCCCAATAACGTAACCTGAGGGCCAGACTTGAGCGAGGGTATGGTGGAGGAATCTCCCAGTGCAGTAATATCAACACTGGGGCACCTCTCCACCAAGTCTCACGTAAACAGTAAAAAAACACGGGGTGATACAAACAATTATCATTAATATTGCAGAATCACGACCCTATGGCTCCCTCTGGTGGACAGTTCAATGGGTGCGTGTCCTGTAGCAACCACTTGCAAGGATAGAAAAGCAAGTGACTGTTCCTTTAAGAGTCAGCTAATCTTCGGCTAGCCACGTTGGTGCACTTAAACATTTGTAATCCAAAAGATAAGGTGAGGGAAGAAACTGGTAATTGAAGCACACAAGCTAAGAGTACAAGGGGAACTAATTTCCCCCCAGCGTTGAGTTTCTACGTGCAGAGATGGTAGGCTTGTGATAGTCACACTCCTGGCAGCTAATTAACTAAATTGATGGGCAAGTGCCCCCTCACCAGATGAGGCCTTGTGTTGCTGCTTTTCCTCTCAGTCTGGAGCCCTCCTTCAATGGTCCGTCTCTCAGTGACACGAGGCCCCTGGTCCTTCATCCGGCCGTTCTCTGGATAACAATGGATAAAAGGCTCTGGATGCTACAGGCTGCAGACCGATCCTCCTCCGGTTGATCAGCGAGACTGTCCGCAGGAATCCCTCTCTGGCTAGGCGATCCGCTCTCAGTCCCAATAGGCCCAGGCTTCTCGGGCCTAGGCACACTCACAACAGGCCTCTACACAGGCCCCCAGCCGGCTTGAAGATGGCATCCAGAGAGAGCGTGATATCGGGCGCTTGTCTTAAATAGCTCCTCCCATCGGGCTTTGCGCGGTGCACTGCCCTATGGTAGCACAGTGGCCTTGTGGGCAATGTAGTCTCTGTGCTACTTACTGTAATGGAGTCTTTGTCTCTCGATAACTGAACCAAAACAAGTTGAAACTAATTAGCATGAAATAAACACCGAAGGGAGCCAAACTTATTCACAGCACAGATTGCAGTCCTTTAAGATGCTTGCAATGGTAACACCTTGCTACAGGTAAAAAAACATTTTACCTTTTGAACGACTTTAAAGAGGAAGTAAACTTCAGTGCACAAATCATTTTGCAACTATAAGGCCACCAATTTATACTTTTTAAAACACATTGCAATCCGATTTATCCACCTACCATGCCTATTTCTTCTTTTCCAGTGTAGTTTTGACCTGCCCTCAGCATACTCCTGTCCTTCCTCTGTGTCTCGCGCATGTGCAGTGGGCCTGCTCGCTCCTTTAATGCTGAGTGCCGATGTTACACCCCCTGTGACGTGCAAGTCACATGGGGTGTATCAGAAAAATCTCAATGGGATCGCAATCTTGCGAGATTACCTGCTGATGATGCAGGCAAGGCACGAGAGGAATAGACTGACAGCCCACGAAGCGTGCCATAAATGAAGGCAAAAATGCGCATGCGCCACTGATGTAATTGAAGTAAACATTGACGATTTCTTAGAGTTAGAGTTTACAACCACTTTAAGGCTTGAAAATAAAAGCTATGAGCTCATTGGTTGCCATGTACAGCTGGGGAGAAATTCCCCTCACTGTCTATAGTACAGGGGCCAGGAGTGTGTAATGCACAGGCCACTTTACAGAGCTAAACCAAAAATGACCCTCTCCTCCTAGTATAAGTTACCCAGCCAGGACATTTTTTTAACCTTAATGCATTCCCTGCATTAAAGTGATTGTAAACCCATATTTTTTTTTCTTTAAAATAACAAAAATGTCATACTTACCGGCTTGGTGCAATGGCTTTGCAAAGAATAGCCCCGATCCTCCTCTTCTTGGGTCTCCTAGCTCCTACCCCCTACCGAGTGCCCACTATAGTAAACCACTTGCTATGGGGGCACTCATGCTGGCTCGCTCCAGAGCCAGCACTGTTTTTTCATAGACACACAGAACATGGCTTGTCCCCCACAACCTCCTCACTAGCTGTGATTGACATTGGCTCCCGCTGCTATCTCTGAGCCTATGAGGAAGGAGAGGGCTGAGAGAGGCACTGCTCTTGTGCACAGCACTGGATCAAGATCAGGTTCAAGAAATTTGGTTGGACTGCACTCTGAAGGTTTTTTACCTTAATGCTGAGAATGCATTAAAGATTAAAAAAAAACTTCAGCCTTTAAAACCATTTTAAAGTCTTGCCTATTGGCCACTTTCACCCCCTTCCTGCCCAGGCCAATTTTCCGCTTTCAGTGCTGTCGCACTTTGAATGACAATTGCTCAGTCATGCAACACTGTACCCAAAAACAATTTTATAATTTTTTTGAGACAGATGGAGCTTTCTTTTGGTGGTATTTAATCGCCACTGGGTTTTTATTTTTTGGGAAACAAATGAATAAGGACCAAACATTTTTGAAAAAAAAGTTATTAGATCATGTTATAAAATTTTGTAAATAAGTGATGTTCACTCATGAGGTGCACTGATTGGCTCCACTCATGGGCACTGATGAGGGGGTATTGATGGGCACTAATGAGGAGGCACTGATGGGCACTGATAAGTGGCACTGATAGGAATCACTGATAGGCACTGACAGGCAGCATTGATGGGCATTGATTGGCATCATTGATGGGCACTGTTGAGGCTGCACTGATCATCAGGACACTGATGATCAGTGTCCGGATTATCAGTGTAGATGTCCCCTGTGTGGATTGCCACTGAGCAAAGGACACAACGATCACAGATCACTGTCGAAGCATGCCGCAAGGCCAGGCTGACTGGTCCAGCCCCTATACACCAGACATTTGACATTTTTTAATGGTGTTTGACAACAATTGTCTGGTGTAAAGGGGATCGACCAGTCAGCCTGGCCTTGTTAGGTGGGACACAATCTAAGAAGTGGAGCAGCTGTTTTTCTAAACCTCGTTGCCTTGTTGGAATTTGGATATGAGTCACTTAACCTTCATAGAGATGGTGATGAATTTTGGTATGAGGAATCCTGTTTTCTTTGGATGCTAGTTTTCTGAGAACTTATCTGTACACCAGTCCACTGTCAGATTTGATGGAGTGGCCCACCCCATCCCCTATGGTTGGTCCCTTTGTATGCCTCCCCGCAACCTGAGACGATCTGACCTTTGCTCTCGACATTAGTTATTTGTTTTCTAACTAAGTGATCCTTAATTAAATAACTGTTACAAGTGAATATGCTAATCTGAAGAAGCGGTGTATAACCGCGAAACGTGTTATTGGAGCAGTACTCTTGGCAGTAATTTTTTATACAAGAAAAGTTTGTTTGTGTATTAAATTTTTTTAATGTTGTACAATAAAATATATGATATGTTTTATATGATGTTTGGTATGTTTTCAAAATTTCATGTGGATTCTAACAGGCCACCTTTCAAAGCCTTATAACCACTTTTTATTCTAGGCCAGTATACAATCCCCATCCAGCTGCCTTTGCAGCTCAAGGGAGCAGTCAATAAGGCAGTAAAAACATGGTTCAACTGTATGTTTTTACTGCCTCCAACTGCAAGTGTAAACTTTGCCTAAATGTGGCAAAAGTGAGTCTGAAAATTGCTATGCTAATGTACATAGCAATTTTCAGACTATGACGATATGCTGGACCGCTTTAACCATGACTGCCATAGCTTCTGTAGAATAGAAAAGTATAAATAACCTTTAGATTTCTTAAGAAACAATCTGAACAAAAAGTTTACACTCTGGAATTTGAGAATCCTTCCAGAGAAGTAGAATTGCTTACAGTCACAGAATAGCAGAAGTTTGAACATTAATCGTAGGCATGTTAATTGCATACAAAAGCCAATAATTCCAACTAAGCAAACCTCACACATAAGTGCTGTTAATTCCATCTTGGAGGGATTTGTATAGAAATAAAATTATAGAAAATTTATAGAAAATATCAGCATCTTTTTAATTTTTTTTACGTATATATAGAAAATTGTGTGGAGCTGATCCAAGATGGACGTGTAAGTTCAGAGCTCCCGTTCCCAGAGGTCCTGCTACTTTAGCTATTCGCCCTAAAATCGCCTCAGACATGGTGAGAACATCCCGCAGCGCTTCAGCTACAAGGTCTCGATCGCCGCTGAGCCAGGACACGCAGCTAGGCAAGCATATCCCTGAGATCTTTAGGTCGCGGCCTAAAGACAGAATGCAGGCCTCACAGGCAGCCTCCTCGTGTGAGGCGCGCCCCCAGAGCCCCAGCCCACAACGCTCTGGCTCGCGGAGATCGCTTGGAGCGGAATTAGAGAGGAGACAGCCCCCAGCGGTAAACCTGGACGATCTCCGCAGCGTAGCTGCAGACATCAAGAACACTCTGATGGCGGCAATATCAGAAATGAGATCTGACATGCAGGCGATGGCCATCAGAGTGGAGGAGGTGGAAATCACACAGGCCCGCCATGACACTTCACTGTGCCATGTACAACAGATAACGGAGTCCCACGCCATACACCTCAGAGAAATCAACCGCCACATGGAAGATTTGGATAACAGGGGGAGACGCCGGAACCTCAGGGTAAGAGGACTCCCAGAAAATGTAGACCCCAGCCAGCTCTCCCTGACAGTCGCTAACATTTTTAACGATCTCCTGGAAAGACCCCCTGACACGCCGATCGCTTTTGAAAGAATCCACAGAGCATTGCGCCCCAGGGGAAAGGAGACAGATCCCCCTAGAGATGTGATATGCTGCCTTATAGACTTTCAGCTAAAAGAAGACATCCTCCGCAGAGCACGGAGCCGTAATCAGCTAGCTTTTGGCGGGGTTGTAATTAGGATCTTTCAAGATCTATCAGGCTTCACCCTACAGCGCAGGAGGGAACTGCGACCACTACTGGATGTCCTGAGAACCAAATCCATCGTGTACCGCTGGAAGTTTCCATTTTGCCTTTCCGTGACACATCAAGGCCGCACGGCAAACCTTAAAGTTCCGGAAGACCTGGAACACTTCTGCAATGCTATAGGCATCCAGCGTGTCGATCTACCAGACTGGTACAGTGACTTCCGTCTGCCATCCCCTACAAGAGCCTCCTCTATGGACGGCATAGATGAAGCGGGCAATTACAGCAACAGCCGACGCCGCTCGCACCCTCCTCCTCCTCACACACCGCTGAAAAACGGGGTCCCTCGGAATGACAGCCCGACAGCTTCACCAGTGCACCGCAGAGCTTGCCTCACCTAGACAGGTATTTGCTCTCCAGTACACATTCCCCCACTTTTTTTTTTTATCACCTGACATGGAGACTTAACCCTCAAGTTCGTCCTCTTTATACCTGGGAATACTATTTGTTTCTGCCATAGTGTAAACTTATCAAGATCCCCTGTACTACGGTCATCTGTCCAGCAATTGATAGTCACTTCCCTCTCCTCTTGCTTGATACCTTTGCTTTATACCCCACTGAACTCAATCCCTCCTGTACCAGCCAGCTACCCCAAGGACATTTGCTTCTGACAAGAACCTACCTACCTACCCTATTTTGGCTAATGTAGACAAACCCCCAGGACCCACCATATATGCCACAAGAAGATCTGATCCATAGACTCTTTGCCTTACATCTTACTCAGCTGATATCAACAAACTTTACCCGCCAGCCTCCTGCTACACCATGCGGGCTACCTCGTTAACCCTACCTCCCTAGACTCCCCCTGTGGGACCCAGGCTGTTTTCCCTTTGTTCACACCAGTGACTTATCGAAAGTGAATTGCCACACAAACAGACAACAGCACATGGACGACTACCCCGGAACAATCCACGTGTTCAATTATCCATGGAGCTCAACACAAGAACATCGCTTGGTTAATCGTTAATTCCTTCCATATTGTTACCAGAGGCTACCTACCCCACGATGTCTTCTCTTACAGACAACTCGAGAATCTGACGTGCAGCACTCCGAAAAGTATTGCAAATGCAGCTGGACTAAGTATAGACCCCTTTCACTCACCTCCCCCTTCCTTTGTTTTTTTTCATCCCCTTTTTTCCTTGCTCATCTTACTCCTCATAGGCTGGACATGTCTTTCCCCCCTTATCCCCTTTCCATCCTTAAAACCCCCTTTCATTCCTTACCTTCCTCATCCCTACACTCCTCTTCAGGACTAAGATCGTTTGATTAAGTAAGCACTTATTATCTCAATGTTTTTACCCCTTCTCAATCCACAGGCAAAGAAAAGACTCCAAATCTGTTGTTTCTCCAACTATAGACCCACGGTCGGGGACTCGAGGGGGCTATGCTCAGATAGGACTCTTACAGGTCCGCTTAATTAATTAACATTGGCCTCTCCCAGGTAGGAGCAATATTTTTCCCCTACCAGACCCACACCTCTTCCCTCATTATTGAAAGTAAGGGAGAGATATACAAAGCTTAGTATGGTGACCCGCAGATGGGCGTACCCCCCCTCGGGACCATCCCGACCGTAACTAACCACCCCAGGGTAATGTTATCTTAAGTTAGGCCATTGTTGCGATTAATGATGTTGTTATGCAAATAGTTAATGCTCTAGATTAGAATCCGGTTCTCCGGTCAGTGTCAGGTGAAATCTTTCACTCATGTTTGATGTTTCAAATTGTAGATACCAGTAACCCCAAAATATACACTTTCCTCTTCCGCGTTACCCATACAGTACCTTCCTATGCCACACTTTATGTTAAATTTTCTTTATACCTTATTCTACACCGCATGAGCCCTGAAACGACTCCTCACTAAACTAAAGGCATGTAATAGACCGTATTTCATTGGACCAATCATATCTTTTTTCTTTTTCTCACCATGTCTCCCTACCCCACACCCTCTGTCACAAGGAGCACCGGGGAAACACATTCCCCACCCGCTCCCTGACAGTACATACACTAACCTCCACTCACACGCATGTTCTGACCTCAAGGGACTCGGAACTCACCCATCTCGCTGATCGACACCTACTGTTATCCCCCGCAGTGGACTCTGGTAGACACCACTGACCCTCGCCGGACTTTTCCACATATTTTCGGTGGGCTTGCAGGTCAACTCCCACATCCGGTATAACCCCCTAACCCCCATAGTTAAGAGAACGTATTATACGTCCTTAACCTCCATCTTTTGCCTTCCCAACCTTAACCTGGTTTTCCCTTCCCTATACCCTTCTCCCTCCCACCCCCCCTTCCCCCTTGGTTTTCGTTCTTGGTTTTCGTTCTCGCTCCACCCCACCTCCCTTTGTCTCTGACTCCCCTGAACCTCCCTAAACTGTCCTGAACTCCTACTTCTACACTTACCATGGCATCTCACGAACCAAAAACCTCCAACATCTCGCTAAAGTTAATTTCCCTAAACGCAAAGGGCCTAAATACCCCAGAAAAGCGTTCCCAAATACTTTCTCGAATGCGGAGCATGAAGGCAGATGTAATATTTCTACAGGAAACCCACTTCAGCTCGAAAAAAACACCCAACTTCTCTAATCAATTTTACCCCCACAGCTTTCACTCAACCTCCCCCATCTCAAAATCCAAAGGAGTCTCAGTACTTCTCTCAAAAAACGTCCCCATTCAAATTTCGGACACTCTTATCGATGACCAGGGAAGATATGTATTTCTTAAAGGTACCATTAGTAACAAAAAATAACCCTTGCAAACATATACAGTCCCAATTCGTCACAGGTTCCCTTCTTCTGAGCCATCTCACAAAAACTGGCTGCCTTTCAGGAAGGCATCCTGATTCTAGGAGGAGACTTTAACGTCCCACTGGACCCCCTCATGGATACCTCCTCGGGTAAATCCCATCTACCCTATAGAGCACTTAAACAAATAAGACGCTGCTTCCAAGACCTTCTCTTACACGACACCTGGCGAACTCTCCACCCGAGTGACAAAGACTTTACATTCTTCTCTACTCCACACAACAAATACTCAAGACTTGACTACTTTTTTCTTAAACAACAAGATCTACTGACGAGGGCCACCATAGAACCCATGACATGCTCAGACCACCACCCTGTCACGATGACTCTCACTTTTCCAGACAAATTTGATCACACCTACATATGGAGACTAGACCCAACTATCCTGACAGATATCAAAAATGAACAGGAAATCCGCAACTGTTTAACAAATTACTTCACGGACAATGACACCCCTGACACATCAAAGTTAACACAATGGGAGGCCCACAAATGTGTAGTGCGGGGTAAATTGATCTCGTTAATGGCAGCAATCAAGAAAGAACGGAAAACCAAATTAGCTACCCTATTCACCGCATTGAAAAGGCTAGAAGCGATACACAAGAGTAACCTAGCACACAAAACTCATTCAGAACTCATTGAAGTACGCACGCAAATACAAGACGAACTGGGCCTCATTATCAGGAAAAAATTCACCCTTTCCCAGAAACTCTTCTACGAGTTCGGGAACAAGTGTGGCCACCTCCTTGCGCAAGCCCTGCGCAAGAAGAAAGCCAAAACGATGATACACCACCTGAACACACATACCGGCAAAACGCTTACACATAACAAAGACATTGCGGATGAATTTGAGAAATATTATTCCTCCTTATACGACCTTAATAAATCTGACCTGCATACGTCTCCTACATCCAAAAGACTGACCGACATAAATTCTTTCTTGGATCAATTCGCTCCAGGAAAGATCCCCGAAGACATGACCACACACCTAGAATCCCAGATCACCATATTGGAATGGAAACAAGCCATAAAACAGTTGAAACCGGGCAAAAGCCCGGGCCCAGATGGCCTCCCGGCGGCCTACTACAAATCATTCTCGGACACTTTACAAACACCTTTTCTCCACGCTTTCAATTCTCTCTCCTCTCTAAATCCCCTATCAAGAGGAATGTTAGAAGCTCACATTGTAGTTATACCCAAAGGAGATAAAGACCCTACACAAACCAGCAACTATAGGCCGATATCTCTACTGAACGTAGACATTAAGATATTTTCGAAGATACTGGCAAATAGACTCCTACCACTGCTTCCCTCCCTCATCTCCCAAGACCAAGTAGGTTTTGTCCCTGGACGAGAAGCCAGGGACAACACTATCAAAGCAATTAACCTACACCACCTGATGACCCATACCAACCAAAAAGGCTTCTTCCTATCCCTGGACGCGGAGAAGGCATTCGACAGGGTGGCCTGGGATTACATGGGTGCAGTCCTGACGGCGATAGGATTGGGTCCACACATGTCTGAGCTAATCCTCTCGCTGTACGCTAATCCGTCAGCTAAAGTCCGTGTCAACGGCGCTCTGTCGAATGCCTTCCCCATACGTAATGGAACGAGACAGGGTTGCCCCTTATCCCCTGTCCTTTTTGTTCTCACTCTTGAACCGCTCCTCCGCAAATTAAAACTCAACCCTGACATTCAGGTGGTCCGTACGCCGAAAAAGGAATATAAATATGCCGCCTTTGCAGACAACATCTTGCTATTCCTATCTAATCCTGCGATATCCCTCCCAGTATTGTTATCAGAATTCAAACAATTTCAATATTTTTCCAACCTCAAAATAAATTTCTCAAAGTCCTTCGCACTTAATGTTTCATTACCCCAGCCACTAGTCGATCAATGCAGAGTGAACTTTCCATTTCAATGGAAGCATGACTCAATAACGTACTTGGGCATTCAGCTTCCATCCAAACTCTCAGACTTATATATGCTTAACCATTTACCCCTCATAAATAGACTGACTGCCAATCTCATAAAATGGAACAAACCAATATTCTCATGGTTTGGCAGAGCAGCGGTTCTCAAAATGAATGCCCTGCCAAGGATGCTTTACCTACTGCAAACAATCCCTATACGACTACCACCTGCGTTTTTCAAAACATATAGAGGTATTTGCTCCTGATTCCTCTGGATGGGCCATAAACCTAGAATCAGCCACGAACAACTTTCCAGACCAAAACAATTGGGAGGAATTGGCCTTCCACATCTCCTCAACTACCACACAGCTATCCACCTCACTAGAATACTGGATTGGAATATACACTCGCTTCAAAAAGATTGGGTCTCCCTGGAAGCATCTTTCACAAACTTACACCTGAACTCTCTCCCCTGGATTCCCCTACACCACATTCCCCCAGAAGTTCGCCTCCACCCCCTAATAGGTCCTACTTTAACCACTTAAGCCCCGGACCATTTGGTAGCTAGAGGACCAGAGGTGATTTCAGAATTTTGCACTGCGCTGCTTTAACTGTAAATTGTGCGGACATGCAATGTTGTACCCAAACGAAATTTGCGTCCTTTTCTTCCCACAAATAGAGCTTTCTTTTAATGGTATTTGATTGCCTCTGCGATTTTTATTTTTTGCGATATAAACGGAAATAGACAGAAAATTTGGAAAAAAAATGATATTTTCTACTTTTTGTTATAAGAAAAATCGAATAAACTCAATTTTAGTCATACATTTAGGCCAAAATGTATTCAGCCACATGTCTTTAGTAAAAAAAATGTCAATACGCGTATATTTATTGGTTTGCGCAAAAGTTATAGCGTCTACAAACTAGGGTACATTTTCTGGAATTTACACAGCTTTTAGTTTATGACTGCCTATCTCATTTCTTGAGGTGCTAAAATGGCAGGGCAGTACAAACCCCCCCCCCCAAATGACCCCATTTTGGAAAGTAGACATCCCAAGGAAATTGCTGAGAGGCATGTTGAGCCCATTGAATATTTTTTTTTTGTCTCAAGTGATTGAATAATGACAAAAAAAAAAAAATTACAAAAAGTTGTCACTAAATGATATATTGCTCACACATGCCATGGTTATATGTGGAATTGCACCCAAAATACATTTTGCTGCTTCTCCTGGGTACGGGGATACCACATGTGTGGGACTTTTTGGGAACCTAGCCGCGTACGGGCCCCCGGAAACCAAGCACCGCCTTCAGGATTTCTAGGCACAAATTTCTGATTTCACTCCTCACTACCTATCACAGTTTCGAAGGCCATAAAATGCCAAAATAGCACAAAACCCCCCCAAATGACCCCATTTTGGAAAGTAGACACCCCAAGCTATTTGCTGAGAGGCATGGTGAGTATTTTACAGCTCTCATTTGTTTTTGAAAATGAAGAAAGAAAATACATTTTTTTTTTTCAATTTTCAAAACTTTGTGACAAAAAGCGAGATCTGCAAAATACTCACAATACCTCTCAGCAAATAGCTTGGGGTGTCTACTTTCCAAAATGGGGTCATTTGGGGGGGGGGTTTGTGCCATCTGGGCATTCCATGGCCTCCGAAACTGTGATAGGCAGTGAGAAGTGAAATCAAAAATTTACACCCTTAGAAATCCTGAAGGCGGTGCTTGGTTTTTGGGGTCCCGTACGCAGCTAGGCTCCCAAAAAGTCTCACACATGTGGTATCCCCGTACTCAGGAGAAGCAGCAGAATGTATTTTGGGGTGTAATTCCACATATACCCATGGCATGTTTGAGCAATATATCATTTAGTGACAACTTTGTGCAAAAAAATATAAAAAATTGTCTTTTTTCCGCAACTTGTGTCAACATATAAAATATTCCATGGACTCGACATGCCTCTCAGTATATAGCTTGGGGTGTCTACTTTCCAAAATGGGGTCATTTGGGGGGGTTTTGAACTGTTCTGGCATTTTATACACAACATTAGGAAGCTTACATCCACTCTTCTAACCAATTGAAGACAAAGCCCTTTTTGACACTTTTTGTTTACATGAAAACATATTTTTTTTTTGCAAGAAAATTATGTTGAACCCCCAAACATTATATATATTTTGAAAGCAAAGGCCCTACAGATTAAAATGGTGGGTGTTGCATTTCTTTTTCTACACAGTATTTGCGCAGCGATTTTTCAAACGCATTTTTTGGGGAAAAAATACACTTTTTAAAATTTTAATGCACTAAAACACACTATATTGCCCAAATGTTTGATGAAATAAAAAAGATGATCTTAGGCCGAGTACATAGATACCAAACATGACATGCTTTAAAATTTCGCACAAACGCGCATTGGCGACAAACTACATACATTTTTAAAAGCCTTTAAAAGCCTTTACAGGTTACCCCGTTAGATTTACAGAGGAGGTCTACTGCTAAAATTACTGCCCTCGATCTGACCTTCGCGGTGATACCTCACATGCATGGTGCAATTGCTGTTTACATATGACGCCAGACCGACGCTTGCGTTCGCCATTGGGCAAGAGCAGGGCAGGACAGGGGTGCTTTTTTTTTTTTTTTATTAATTTTGCTTTTTTATTTTATTTTTAAATTGTTCCTTCCATATTTTTTTTATTTTTATCATTTTTATTGTTATCTCAGGGAATGTAAATATCCCCTATGATAGCAATAGATAGTGACAGGTACTCTTTTTTGAAAAAACTGGGGTCTTCTAGACCCTAGATCTTTCCTCTGCCCTCAAAGCATCTGACCACACCAAGATCGGTGTGATAAAATGCTTTCCCAATTTCCCAATGGCGCTTTTTATATCCGGGGGGGGACATTCCCTCCCACTGCTTGTAAAAGCAGTCCAGAGGCTAATTAGCCACTAGGATTGCTTTTACATGAAAGCCGGCCGCTGGCTAAAAAGAATGATACCAAGATGATACCTAAACCCACAGGCATCATTCTGGTATAAACATTCAAAGTCCAGCAACATACCAGTACGTTGCTGGTCCTTGTTGGACATGTATTGTAATCTTTTTTTTTCATGCAGCCAGTTGGCTGAACGAAAAAAGAGATTGATCGGTGGGTATGCCCACCATTAGAATACCGCCCTTCATCCACCCACTTCTAATGATGGGCATACATGCACCATTTATATATGCCAAAGCATGGGGGCATCCTCCCGCAAAAAAGTTATGCCGCACACACATGGTCGGACTTTTCCACGGGCAAGCCTCCGTCGGAATTTCGACCGTATGTACGCGGCATTAGGAGCAAAATCGCTCCTCCGCTCCTCTGCCCCTGCTGCCCCAATGCTTCGGCATATATGCTTTTTTTTTTAACTGTGGTGGTGAAATCACCTCCTACAGCACTGGAGTCGCAGGGATCAGGCCTGTCTCTGCGAACGCTGCAGTTATGTGTGTTGTGTTTTGTAAGTGACAGTGATCGATCGATACTGCACTTGGGTGGCCTGGGCTGGGCGAAGGGGCAAAACGCAGGTGCTAGCAGGTATCTGGGCTGATCCCGCTAACACTGCGTTTTTGGGAACCCTAAACTGCTGGGGACGCTAGTATAGATCTGATCAGATCAGATATTGATCTGTTCAGATACTATACCACTAAGGGGGGTGTATGCTTCACGCGTGGGTATTAGCGTTACTGGCACTAACCTGACGCTGCCTGGGGTGTGACGCAGACCCTCTCTGACGCTAAAACCTAATTGATATCACCCGCCGGGCGATCAGGGGGTTAAACCTTTATTGGGTTATATATACGGCGAGTGCCCTGACACTATAAAAAGCAAACTAACTAACCAGCGACACCCGTAACACTTATATGGTGATCACTGGTGAAAGGGTTAACTAGGGGCAATAAGGGGGTTAAAACCTTTATTAGATAATTTATGGGGGTACCTGACGCTATAAAAACATGCGGCGAACCTAAAAAAAATTACTGGCTACCGATCTGCATCACCGACAATAAGACAGCGATCAGAAAAATGATCGCTTAGCGACAGTGGTGATAGGGGGTGAAAGGGTTACCTGGGGGGCGATCAAGGGGGTTAAACCTTTATTAGATAATTTATGGGGGTACCTGACGCTATAAAAACCTGCGGCGAACCTAAAAAAATTACTTGCTACCTATCGGCATCACCGACAATAAGACAGCGATCAGAAAAACGATCGCTTAGCGACAGTGGTGATAGGGGGTGAAAGGGTTACCTGGGGGGTGATCAAGGGGTTAAACCTTTATTAGGTAATATATTGGGGTACCTGACGCTATAAAAACCTGCGGCGAACCTAAAAAAAATAACTGGCTACCGATCGGCATCACCGACAATAAGACAGCGATCAGAAAAACGATAGCTTAGCGACAGTGGTGATAGGGGGTGAAAGGGTTACCTGGGGGGCGATCAAGGGGGTTAAACCTTTATTAGGTAATATATGGGGGTACCTGACGCTATAAAAACCTGCGGCGAACCTAAAAAAAACTGCCTACCGATCGGCATCACCGACAATAAAACAGTGATCAGAAAAACGATCGCTTAGTGACAGCGGTGCTAGGGGGTGAAAGGGTTACCTGGGGGGCGATCAAGGGGGTTAAACCTTTATTAGATAATTTATGGGGGTACCCGACGCTATAAAAACCTGCGGCGAACCTAAAAAAAATTATTGGCTACCGATCAGCGTCACCGACGCTAAGACAGCGATCAGAAAAATGATCGCTTAGCGACAGTGGTGATAGGGGGTAAAAGGGTTATCTGGGGGGCGATCAGGGGGTTAAACCTTTATTAGGGGGGGTTAGGGGGCTACACTGGACCTAAGACTAAACTTTGGTGACACTTTTACAGTCACAAATGTCACTGATTGCAGTGATCAGTAAATAAATGGTCACTGCAATCAGTGACACTGTGGCTGGGGGCTGGGGGGTGATCTGGGGGGTGATCTGGGGGTGTCTGGAGGGCCTGGGGGGGCGATTTATGTACCTATGTGTCCTGGTGTCAGTGTAGTGTTTTGTGCACTAACCTGGCATCTTCTCCTGTACGGCGCTCGGTATATGTGAGCGCCGCAGGAGAGATGACATCACTTCCTCTGCCTGTGTAAACATTACACAGGCAGGGGAAGCTCTCTCATTCGCCGGGAGCGATCGAGAGGGGGTGGCCGGAATCGAACGGCCGTCCCCTCATGCCTGATCGCTCCCGATCAGTTAACCACCGCTCACTGTAAAGAAGGGGGGTCCGATCGGACCCCCCAACTATACAAAGGCAGTCACGTAGATATACGTGATTCTGCCTGTCGGTGCCATTCTGCCGACGTATATTTACAGTGGGCGGTCGTTAAGTGGCTAGACTGCTTCCAACGGACGTGTAGACAAACTTCCATTTCCTCCATACCAGGCCCACTAACCCCTGTGAGACTAAACCCTGCTTTCCCACCAGGCATGCACAAATCTTTCCTCTTTGATAACTGGCCTCATGACCATATTAGAGCACACCATTTCTTCCACCAAGATAAGCTCTTCTCGGCATCCCAACTCTCCACTAGGGATGAGCTCGGTGTTCGAGTCGAACATAGGTTCGACTCGAACATCGGCTGTTTGCACGTTCGGCGAACAACGAACGATTTGGGCCGTTCACGCCAAATTCGAGTGACGCGAACGGCCCACAATACACTGCGCCATCGCAGTGTAATCCCGGCGCTGTGATTGGCCAAGCATGCACTGTGACACTGCATGCTTGGCCAATCACAGCGCCGGCAGCGAGGAGAGCAATGATTGGCCACAGGCAGGATGCCTGTGGCCAATTATAGCTGAGGGGGTTTAGTACACGCCCCACACTATAAAAGGCCACCAGCGCGGCGGCCTTGTGTAGTGTGTTCCGGAGCAGGGAAAGTGAAGGATAGGCAGGGACAGTGTCAAATCGTGTCAAATCTATTCTTTGCTAAACCTTGTGTGTAGGGACAGAGAAGGATAGGCAGGGAGAGTGTCAGTGTCATATTCTTTGCTAAACCTTGTGTGTAGGGAGAGAGAAGGATAGGCAGGGAGAGTGTCAGTGTCATATACTTTGATAAACCTTGTGTGCAGGGAGAGAGAAGGATAGGCAGGGGACAGTGTCAGTGTCATATTCTTTGCTAAACCTTGTGTGCAGGGAGAGAGAAGGATAGGCAGGGAGAGTGTCAGTGTCATATACTTTGATAAACCTTGTGTGCAGGGAGAGAGAAGGATAGGCAGGGGACAGTGTCAGTGTCATTGTTGCTAAGCCTCCTGCACATTATACACCTGAAGTTAGCCCGTATTGCTGCTTTTTCCTGGTGTGTTACACCAACAGGATTTTGCGGCACTTACAGCGGGCGGAGTGTACCTCCTGACCATATTACACCTTAACTTAGCCTGTATTGCTGCTTTTTCCTGGTGTGTTACACAAACAGGATTTTGCGGCACTTACAGCGGGCGGAGTGTGCCTCCTGACCATATTACACCTTAACTTAGCCTGTATTGCTGCTTTTTCCTGGTGTGTTACACAAACAGGATTTTGCGGCACTTACAGCGGGCGGAGTGTGCCTCCTGACCATATTACACCTTAACTTAGCCTGTATTGCTGCTTTTTCCTGGTGTGTTACACAAACAGGATTTTGCGGCACTTACAGCGGGCGGAGTGTGCCTCCTGACCATATTACACCTTAACT
Source organism: Rana muscosa (assembly GCA_029206835.1). Taxonomy (NCBI): domain Eukaryota; kingdom Metazoa; phylum Chordata; class Amphibia; order Anura; family Ranidae; genus Rana; species Rana muscosa. The sequence continues at coordinate 882,936,165 of CM055118.1, forward strand.
TAGCCTGTATTGCTGCTTTTTCCTGGTGTGTTACACCAACAGGATTTTGCGGCACTTACAGCGGGCGGAGTGTGCCTCCTGACCATATTACACCTTAACTTAGCCTGTATTGCTGCTTTTTCCTGGTGTGTTACACAAACAGGATTTTGCGGCACTTACAGCGGGCGGAGTGTGCCTCCTGACCATATTACACCTTAACTTAGCCTGTATTGCTGCTTTTTCCTGGTGTGTTACACCAACAGGATTTTGCGGCACTTACAGCGGGCGGAGTGTGCCTCCTGACCATATTACACCTTAACTTAGCCTGTATTGCTGCTTTTTCCTGGTGTGTTACACAAACAGGATTTTGCGGCACTTACAGCGGGCGGAGTATGCCTCCTGACCATATTACACCTTAACTTAGCCTGTATTGCTGCTTTTTCCTGGTGTGTTACACCAACAGGATTTTGCGGCACTTACAGCGGGCGGAGTGTGCCTCCTGACCATATTACACCTTAACTTAGCCTGTATTGCTGCTTTTCCCATTTCCCTGCAGGCCATTAGAATGTCTAGAAGGCAAACAAGGAGAGGCAGACAGTCAGGAGCCAAAAAAAGAGGGCAAGCAGGCTCTATGTCTAGAGACAACAGTGCTGGTCGTGGACGCGGTGCATCGCCATCAGCACGTGGCCATGGGACACGCTTGTCCTTCTTTTCGGCAGCTGGACGTGTTGAGCCGCATCATGCCGAAGACTTGGTAGAGTGGATGACCAAGCCCTCCTCATCCTCCTCATCCTCTCTCACCCAGGCTCAGGGTACTGGCAAAGCAGCTGCCAAAGCGTCCTCTTCCCTCGTATCAATGTCATCATCAGTCACTCCTTCCCTAGACCAACCATGTCCTCCTGAGGAGTCCCCCAAACTGTTTGAGCCCAGTGTTGGGTACATGCTTCAGGAGGATGCCCAGCGTTTCGAAGGGTCTGATGATGATACCCAGCTAGAGGAAGGCAGTAGCGTGAGAGCAGAGAGAGGGAATGCTCAAGAAGGACACCAATCTGGCAGTCATGTTCCAGCAGCTGCAGCATACTGCCAGATTGGCTCCAGTGATGAGGAGGGAGGGGATGATGAGGTCACTGACTCCACGTGGGTGCCTAATAGGAGAGAGGAGGAGGAGGAGGAGGAGGATGAGGAGGAGGCACATCTCCAACGAGGCATGATGCCCTCGGGGGGCCAGCGTAAGGGCAGCACACTGACGGAATCACACCGCAGAGCTCCGCCTGTGCAGGGCGCTGCCTCTGCCCGTTATTCAAAAAGTTCTTTGGTGTGGGCCTTTCTTGAGTCGAGTGCATCAGATCGCACAGCTGCTGTTTGCAACATATGTCTCAAGCGTATATCGCGTGGCCAAAACATCACCCGTTTGGGCACCACATGCTTGACCAGACATATGTTGACCTGCCATGCAGCTCGTTGGCAAGCCTACCTTAAAGACACACACCAAAGAACAAAGCTGACCTCTTCTTGCACCGCATAAGCTGGGATCTCCAACCCCACTATACCTTCAGTCCTCTCTGAAACCTGCTCTGAGAGGAATGAAGGTGTAGAATTAGGTGTGTCACAGCCAAGTACTTGCGGGCACTCTGCTAGCAGTACACCAACGTCCGATTCTAGCAGGCAAATTTCCCTGCCCCAGCTGCTGGACCATCAAAAGAAGTTCACTCCCAGCCATCCACATGCCCAGCGGTTGAATGCTAGCTTGGCTAAATTGCTAGCGCTTCAACTGCTGCCTTTTCAGTTGGTAGACTCGGCCCCCTTCCGTGAGTTTGTGCAATGTGCGGTTCCTCAGTGGCAGGTTCCCAAACGCCACTTTTTCTCACGGAAGGCGATTCCGGCTCTCTACCGGCATGTGGAAGGCAATGTCTTGGCCTCGCTGGACAGGGCGGTCAGCGGTAAGGTGCATATTACCGCTGACTCATGGTCCAGCAGGCATGGACAGGGACGTTACCTTTCTTTCACGGCCCATTGGGTCACTCTTTTGGCAGCTGGGAAGGATGCAGGACAAGGTGCAGTAGTGTTGGAGGTTGTTCCACCGCCACGCCTCCAAAATGCTACTACTGGTTGTGACACACCTCTGTCCTCCACCCCCTCCTCTTCTTCTTCCTCCGTGGCCTCTTCCTGTGCTTTGTCCTCGGAACCAGCGGTGCTCCATAGGCGTTCAAGGGGCTACGCAAGTACGCAGGCAAAAAGATGCCATGCCGTGCTTGCGCTGGTGTGTTTGGGGGACAGGAGCCACACTGGGGCAGAGGTTCTGTCTGTTCTGCAGGGGCAGGCCGAGAGGTGGTTGGCGCCACGCCAGCTTAAGCCAGGAATGGTGGTTTGCGACAATGGCACCAACCTCCTCTCCGCTCTCCGACAGGGACAACTGACCCATGTGCCCTGTGTGGCTCACGTCCTTAACCTGGTGGTGCAGCGGTTCTTGGGCAGGTACCAGGGCTTACAGGATGTCCTGAGGCAGGCCAGGAAAGTCTGTGTGCATTTCCGCAGATCTTATAATGCCAGTGCTCGCCTGGCTGAGCTGCAAAAGGAGTTGAACCTGCCCAAGAACCGCCTTATATGTGACATGCCCACCAGGTGGAACTCAACGTTGGCCATGCTGCAGCGGCTGCACACGCAGCAGAGGGCCATCAATGAGTACCTGTGCGACTACGGCACCAGGACAGGGTCAGGGGAGCTCGGGTTTTTTTCACCACGCCAGTGGGGCATGATCAGGGATGCATGCACTGTCCTGGCACCATTTGAGGAGGCCACGAGGATGGTGAGCAGTGACAGTGCATGCATCAGTGACACTGTACCTCTTGTCCACCTGTTGGAACATACGCTGCGTGGAATAATGGACAGGGCACTTGAGGCAGAACAGAGGCAGGATGAGGAGGACTTCCTTGCCTCTCAAGGCCCCCTTTACCCAGACAGTGTTCCTTCTGTCCCACCCATCGCACAGGAAGAAGAGGAGGAGGAGGAGGAGGAGGAGGATTGTGTCAGCATGGAGGTGGAGCCTGGCACTCAGCATCATCAGCAGCAGTCTTTTAGGGATGATTTACAGTCCCAAGAAACCAGTGGACTTGTACGTGGCTGGGAGGAGGTGGCTGCGGATCATGTCATCCTTAGTGACCAAGAGGACTCCGGACTGAATGCCTCAGCTAACCTACGCTGCATGGCCTCCCTGATCCTGCAAAGTCTGCGGAAGGATCCTCGTATTCTTCGGATCAAGGAGAGGGACCATTACTGGCTGGCCACTCTCCTTGATCCACGGTACAAGGGTAAGGTTGCGGACCTTATCTTACCGTCGCAGAGGGAGCAGAGGATGAGACAACTCCGGGAGGCCTTGCAGAAAGGTCTGTGCAACGCGTTCCCAGAGACTGGGAGGTTACAAACTCCTGGTCCTGAACAACGAGTTGCTGAGGCTTCGGTCAGTCAAAGAAGGAGCGGTGGGGAAGGTGGCCGTCTGACCGAAGCGTTCAGACAATTCTTTAGTCCACAGCCCCAAGGTATGATCGGTTCCAGCAACCATCGCCAGCGTCTGATATACATGGTGCAGGAATACCTAGGGGCAAGGTCAGACTTGGACACCTTCCCCACCGAAAATCCTCTGGCTTACTGGGTCTTGAGGATGGATCACTGGCCAGAGCTTGCACAGTATGCAATTGAGCTACTGGCCTGTCCTGCATCCAGCGTTCTTTCAGAACGCACATTCAGTGCTGCTGGAGGATTTGTCACGGATCACAGGGTGCGCCTGTCCACCGACTCTGTTGATCGACTAACCTTCATAAAGATGAACCAGTCTTGGATCACCACCAGCTACCAAACACCTGAAGCTGATATAACAGACTAATCTATTTTCAAATGTCGCATCCCTTCAAGACTGATGCTGATGCTGAGAGACTGTCCTGTTATGTTGACTGACTATCCTCCTCCTCCTCAATGATCCGATTGACGATGATAGCTTGGAAGAACATTTTTGTTTCTGGGTGCCGCCACCAGTGGCTAAGGCCCAATTTTTCAGCCCCTGTTTAACAGGGGTGTGTTATTACAATTTTTTATGCAATGCTTTGCAGCAGGGCTCATTCCTGCACTCCAACTAGAGTATCTGGGAGTGGTTGCAGTGTCATGGCACCAGCACCAGTGGCTAAGGCCCAATTTTTCAGCCCCTGTTTAACAGGGGCGTGTAATTAAAAATTTTGATGCAATACTTTGCAACAGGGCTCATTGCTGTGCTCCAAGTACAGTATCTGTGAGGGGTTGCAGTGTTGTGGCACCAGTGCCTAAGGCTTAATTTTTCTGCCCCTGTTTAACAGGGGCATGTAATTACAATTCTTGATCTAATAATTCACAGCAGGGCCCATTCCTGCGCCCACCAAGACTAACTGTGAGGCCTTACAGTGTTGTGTCAACACCACCACCACCACCACCACCAAAGGCCCAATTTTTCAGCCCCTGTTCAACAGGGGCATGCAATTACAATTCTTGATCTAATAATTCACAGCAGGGCCCATTCATGCGCCCACCAAGAGTAACTGTGAGGGCTCACAGTGTTGTGGCAACACCAACATGTAAGGGGCAAATTTCAGCTGAGTATATACGGCAGGCCCCTACTTTCAAACATCCAACTTACAAACGACTCCTCCTTGCAAACGGAAGGATACAACAGGAAGTGAGAGGAAATCTACCCCTAGGAAGGCAAATTCTCTCCTGTAAGAGTTAATATGGGAAAAAAAAGTGTCTCCTCTCCACTGATTCTTTATCACCAATTCTTGTTTTAATAAAAAAAACACATTTTCAAAAAACATTTGTCATTAGGACGGAAAGTGAGGTGAACTGTTCTGAACAGGTGCACACTGCACAGACAGCAAAACAAATGTTACAGGGGTGATAACCCTTCCCTATGTTTTCCAAAAAGCTTAAAAATAGATTTTTTGGCTGAAGCTACACTTAAACAATGTACCTGTTCAAAATTACAAACAGATTCTACATAAGAACAAACCTACAGTCCCTGTCTTGTATGCACCGCCTGTATACGGCTGTTCAGAGTATATAGGGCCTTTTTTATTTTGTGTGCGGGGTTCCCCTTAATATCCATACAAGACCCAAAGGGGCTGGTAATAGGCTAGGGTAGGGGGGGGTGTGTGATGGGGTAGTTATGCCATTTTTCTTAAAGATTTTCATCCATATTACCGGGACCAGACATTACATTAAAGCCGCAAGCAGTTTTAACCACTTAACGACTGCTCACTGTATATATACGTCGGCAGAATGGCACCGACAGGCACAATCACGTAGAGTGTACGTGATTGCCTTTGTATAGTTGGGGGGTCCAATCGGACCCCCCTCCTATACAGTGAGCGGTGGCTAAGTGTCCGGGAGCGTTCCGGGAAGAGGGGGCAGCCATTCGTTTCTGGCCACACCCTCGCGATCGCTCCCGGCGAATGGAAATGCCCCCTCTGTCTGTGTCAGACAGAGGGAGCAGGAGGAAGTGATGTCATCTCTGGTGCGGCGCTCACATATACCGAGCGCCGTACAAGAGAAGATATCAGGTCAGTGCACACAACACTACACTGACACCAGGACACATAGGGACATAAATCGCCCCCCCCAGGCCCCCCCAGACACCCCAGATCACCCCCCAGATCACCCCCCAGCCCCCAGTCACAGTGTCACTGATTGCAGTGACCATTTATTTAGTGATCACTGCAATCAGTGACATTTGTGACTGTAAAAGTGTCACCAAAGTTTAGTCTTAGGTCCAGTGTAGCCCCCTAACACCCCCTAATAAAGGTTTAACCCCCTGATCACCCCCCAGATAACCCTTTCACCCCCTATCACCACTGTCGCTAAGCGATCATTTTTCTGATCGCTGTCTTAGCGTCAGTGATGCCGATCGGCAGACAGTAATTTTTTTTAGGTTTGCCGCATGTTTTTATAGCGTCAGGTACCCCAATATATTATCTAATAAAGGTTTAACCCCCTTGATCACCCCCCAGGTAACCCTTTCACCCCCTATCACCACTGTCACTAAGCGATCGTTTTTCTAAACGCTGTCTTAGTGTCTGTGATGCAGATCGGTAGCCGGTATTTTTTTTTAGGTTCGCCGCAGGTTTTTATAGCGTCAGGTACCCCAATATATTATCTAATAAAGGTTTAACCCCCTTGATCGCCCCCCAGGTAACCCTTTCACCCCCATTACCACTGTCGCTAAGCAATTGTTTTTCTAAACGCTGTCTTAGTGTCGGTGATGCAGATCGGTAGCCAGTAATTTTTTTTAGGTTCGCCGCATGTTTTTATAGCGTCAGGTACCCCAATATATTATCTAATAAAGGTTTAACTCCCTTGATCGCCCCCCAGGTAACCCTTTCACCCCCATCACCACTGTCGCTAAGCGATCGTTTTTCTAAACGCTGTCTTAGTGTCGATGATGCAGATCGGTAGCTGGTAATTTTTTTTAGGTTCGCCGCAGGTTTTTATAGCGTCAGGTACCCCAATATATTATCTAATAAAGGTTTAACCCCCTTGATCGCCCCCCAGGTAACCCTTTCACCCCCTATCACCACTGTCGCTAAGCGATCGTTTTTCTAAACGCTGTCTTAGTGTCGGTGATGCAGATCGGTAGCCAGTAATTTTTTTTAGGTTCGCCACATGTTTTTATAGCGTCAGGTACCCCAATATATTATCTAATAAAGGTTTAACCCCCTTGATCGCCCCCCAGGTAACCCTTTCACCCCCATCACCACTGTCGCTAAGCGATTGTTTTTCTAAACGCTGTCTTAGTGTCAGTGATGCAGATCGGTAGCTGGTAATTTTTTTTAGGTTCGCCGCAGGTTTTTATAGCGTCAGGTACCCCAATATATTATCTAATAAAGGTTTAACCCCCTTGATCGCCCCCCAGGTAACCCTTTCACCCCCTATCACCACTGTCGCTAAGCGATCGTTTTTCTAAACGCTGTCTTAGTGTCGGTGATGCAGATCGGTAGCCAGTAATTTTTTTTAGGTTCACTGCATGTTTTTATAGCGTCAGGTACCCCAATATATTATCTAATAAAGGTTTAACCCCCTTGATCGCCCCCCAGGTAACCCTTTCACCCCCATCACCACTGTCGCTAAGCGATCGTTTTTCTAAACGCTGTCTTAGTGTCAGTGATGCAGATCGGTAGCTGGTAATTTTTTTTAGGTTCACCGCAGGTTTTTATAGCGTCAGGTACCCCCATATATTATCTAATAAAGGTTTTAACCCCCTGATTGCCCCTAGTTAACCCTTTCACCAGTGATCACCATATAAGTGTTACGGGTGACGCTGGTTAGTTAGTTTGCTTTTTATAGTGTCAGGGCACCCGCCGTGTATATAACCCAATAAAGGTTTAACCCCCTGATCGCCCGGCGGGTGATATCAATTAGGTTTTAGCATCAGAGAGGGTCTGAGTCACACCCCAGGCAGCGTCAGGTTAGTGCCAGTAACGCTAACACCCACGCGTGAAGCATACACCCCCCTTAGTGGTATAGTATCTGAACAGATCAATATCTGATCTGATCAGATCTATACTAGCGTCCCCAGCAGTTTAGGGTTCCCAAAAACGCAGTGTTAGCGGGATCAGCCCAGATACCTGCTGGCACCTGCGTTTTGCCCCTCCGTCCAGCCCAGGCCACCCAAGTGCAGTATCGATCGATCACTGTCACTTACAAAACAAAAACACACATAACTGCAGCGTTCGCAGAGACAGGCCTGATCCCTGCGACTCCAGTGCTGTAGGAGGTGATTTCACCACCACAGTTAAAAAAAAAAGCAAATATGCGGAAGCATTGGGGCAGCAGGGGCGGAGGAGCGATTTTGCTCCTAATGCCGCGTACATACGGTCGAAATTCCGACGGAGGCTTGCCCGTGGAAAAGTCCGACCATGTGTGTGCGGCATAACTTTTTTGCGGGAGGATGCCCCCATGCTTCGGCATATATAAATGGTGCGTGTATGCCCATCATTGGAAGTGGGTGGATGAAGGGCGGTATTCTAATGGTGGACATACCCACCGATCAATCTCTTTTTTCGTTCAGCCAACTGGCTGCATGAAAAAAAAAGATTACAATACATGTCCAACAAGGACCAGCAACGTACTGGTATGTTGCTGGACTTTGAATGTTTATACCAGAATGATGCCTGCGGGTTTAGGTATCATCTTGGTATCATTCTTTTCAGCCAGCGGCCGGCTTTCATGTAAAAGCAATCCTAGCGGCTAATTAGCCTCTGGACTGCTTTTACAAGCAGTGGGAGGGAATGCCCCCCCCGGATATAAAAAGCGCCATTGGGAAATTGGGAAAGCATTTTATCACACCGATCTTGGTGTGGTCAGATGCTTTGAGGGCAGAGGAAAAATCTAGGGTCTAGAAGACCCCAGTTTTTTTCAAAAAAAGAGTACCTGTCACTACCTATTGCTATCATAGGGGATATTTACATTCCCTGAGATAACAATAAAAATGATAAAAAAAAAAAATACTTGGAAGGAACAATTTAAAAATATAATAAAAAAGCAAAATTAATAATAAAAAAAAAGAAAAAAAAAAGCACCCCTGTCCTGCCCTGCTCTTGCCCAATGGCGAACGCAAGCGTCGGTCTGGCGTCATATGTAAACAGCAATTGCACCATGCATGTGAGGTATCACCGCGAAGGTCAGATCGAGGGCAATCATTTTAGCAGTAGACCTCCTCTGTAAATCTACTGGGGTAACCTGTAAAGGCTTTTAAAGGCTTTTAAAAATGTATGTAGTTTGTCGCCAATGCGCGTTTGTGCGAAATTTTAAAGCATGTCGTGTTTGGTATCTATGTACTCGGCCTAAGATCATCTTTTTTTATTTCATCAAACATTTGGGCAATATAGTGTGTTTTAGTGCATTAAAATTAAAAAAAAGTGTATTTTTTAACCCAAAAAATGCGTTTGAAAAATCGCTGCGCAAATACTGTGTAGAAAAAAAAAATGCAACACCCACCATTTTAATCTGTAGGGCCTTTGCTTTAAAAATATATATAATGTTTGGGGGTTCAACATAATTTTCTTGCAAAAAAAAAAAATGTTTTCATGTAAACAAAAAGTGTCAAAAAGGGCTTTGTCTTCAAGTGGTTAGAAGAGTGGATGTAAGCTTCCTAATGTTGTGTATAAAATGCCAGAACAGTTCAAAACCCCCCCAAATGACCCCATTTTGGAAAGTAGACACCCCAAGCTATATACTGAGAGGCATGTCGAGTCCATGGAATATTTTATATGTTGACACAAGTTGCGGAAAAAACGACAATTTTTTATTTTTTTTTGCACAAAGTTGTCACTAAATGATATATTGCTCAAACATGCCATGGGCATATGTGGAATTACACCCCAAAATACATTCTGTTGCTTCTCCTGAGTACGGGGATATCACATGTGTGAGACTTTTTGGGAGCCTAGCCACGTACGGGACCCCAAAAACCAAGCACCGCCTTCAGGCTTTCTAAGGGTGTAAATTTTTGATTTCACTTCTCACTGCCTATTACAGTTTCGGAGGCCAAGGAATGCCCAGATAGCACAAAACCCCCCCAAATGACCCCATTTTGGAAAGTAGACACCCCAAGCTATTTGCTGAGAGGTATTGTGAGTATTTTGCAGATCTCGCTTTTTGTCACAAAGTTTTGAAAATTGAAAAAAAATATATATATATATATATATTTTCTTTCTTCATTTTCAAAAACAAATGAGAGCTGTAAAATACTCGCCATTCCTCTCAGCAAATAGCTTGGGATGTCTATATTCCAAAATGGGGTCATTTGGGGGGGTTTTGTGCGATTTTGGCATTTTATGGCCTTCGAAACTGTGATAGGTAGTGAGGAGTGAAATCAAAAATTTGTGCCTAGAAATCCTGAAGGCGGTGCTTGGTTTTCGGGGTCCCGTACGCGGCTAGGCTCCTAAAAAGTCCCACACATGTGGTATCCCCGTACTCAGGAGAAGCAGAAAAATGTATTTTGGGGTGTAATTCCACATATTTTTTTCAAAATTTTCGGTCTTTTTCCGTTTATATCGCAAAAAATAAAAATCGCAGAGGCAATCAAATACCATTAAAAGAAAGCTCTATTTGTGGGAAGAAAAGGATGCAAATTTTGTTTGGGTACAACATTGCATGTCCGCACAATTTACAGTTAAAGCAGCGCAGTGCAAAATTCTGAATTCACCTCTGGTCCTTTAGCTACCAAATGGTCCGGGGCTTAAGTGGTTAAATGGCTTTTTTTCCTTTAGAAATGTAATTTTGTGCAGGGACAGTTCTAAACACGGGAAACACGTGGCACTTCACAGGCATACTTTAGACACCCCCCAGGTACGATATTTAAAGGAATATTTGACTTTTTTTTTTTCACTTTATGCATCATTAAAATGACTGCTCCAGAAAAATGGCCGTTTTTAAAACTTCTTTTTGCATTGATACATGTCCCCTGGTGCAGAACCCGGGTTCCCAAAGCCTTTTTAGGACAATAACATGCATAATAGTCGTTATAATTAGCACTTTAGATTTCGAACGTTCGCATCCATTATATTTAATAGGGTTCTAAAGTTCGTGCAAACTTTCGGTCCGTTCGCGGGTTCTGGTGCGAACCGAACCCGGGGGTGTTCGGCTCATCACTACTCTCCACCCAGATGGATAGACCACTTATTCCTCCCTGGACATACCTAATGCTAGCCCACTTCTTAAAATCTTTGAATAAAGCCTTGCAGTGCTCGAGACAACTTACTCCTTTTGAAAGGCTATGCACACAACAGACACCTCAACCTCACCTAATATCCCTGACTCACAACCTTATCTTTGCGGATATAAAAGCCAACGACAACGTAGCCTGCAAAAACTGGGAAACTGACCTTTCTATCTCACTCTCAGAAGAGGAATGGGAGCATATATTTCTAAATATCCACAAAGGGTCAATAAACGTTACTACGCAGGAAAATGGCTACAAAATACAATCTAGATGGTATCGAACCCCATATCTACTACATAAATTTAACCCAGCCATACCTGACTCCTGCTGGAGATGCCACCAGGAAATAGGTTCGCTGCTCCACGTCTGGTGGTCCTGTACCTCTTTACAAACTTTTTGGAAAGAAGTCTACCGCATTACTGTCCAGGTCACTTCCTATAACCTAGAATTCTCCCCAGCTCAATTCCTTCTACACCATTCACCGCTATCACATAGGTCCTATCACAAATCCTTAGCGATGCACATGATTAATGCTGCCAAGCAATGTATCCCGCCATACTGGAACTCAACACGAGTGCCCACACTCAAAGAGTGGTTCACCAGAATAAGTAGAGTCGCTGAAATGGAAAGGCTCATTTACACAGCTCACGACAACCCAACCAAATTTAGTGCAAAATGGGCATGTTGGTTGCACCATCAGACAACGACCGAATACAAAAACACAATGCACCTTCCCATCTAAAAGAAAAAAACAAAAAAAAACAAGGGAGTACTTAATGGGGGAAATAAACAAAACAAAAATTAAATTATTAGATAAATTTTTTCTTTTTTTTTAATAATACCCTACCAATCTTTCACCCTTGATGCCTCTTTTACCCCCCATTATGCTGATTCCACATACACTCCCATATGCTTGATAAGCATCATCCCACATACACATAACCGAAAATTAGGGGAGTCAGGGACAACCCCCCCCCTTTAATCCCCCCCATCCCCTTCCCCCTATCTGGTCCTCCTCATTCTCCTTACCTCCCACCCTTCCAGTCACCAAAACGGAATCTCCGTATACAAATATAATTTACCCGTCCCACATACACATCAGAAAAACTCTACCACAAATATCAGTGGCGAAGTATCGCCTTAATCACCATTACCCATCTATAAATTGTGCCTGTACCACGGTGGAATCCTAACACATTAACGTCATAAGCTACACAAACTCTTCCCTGACCACATAGAATAGGCATGGAGAAACCCACCGAGTACACCCCGACCCTCTTTCCGAATTTAATACATCCTGCATCAACTTGGCTCCTTTGATCCCACAAATGGGGAGCTAATTCTCCCCCATACCTGATATATCGTGGTTAGGGATGAGCTTCGAGTTCGAGTCAAACTCATGTTCGACTCGAACATTGCCTGTTCGCCCGTTCGCCGAACAGCGAACAAATTGGGGTGTTCGCGGCAAATTCGAAAAATCTATGGGAGAAATCTAAAGTGCTAATTATAAAGGCTTATATGCAAGTTATTGTCCTAAAAAGTGTTTGGGGACCCGGGTCCTGCCCCAGGGGACATGTATCAATGCAAAAAGACGTTTTAAAAACGGCCGTTTTTTACGGGAGCAGTGATTTTAATAATGCTTAAAATGAAAAAATAAAAGTGAAATATTCCTTTAAATTTCGTACCTGGGGGGTGTGTATGATATGCATGTGAAGTGGCGCATGTTTCCCGTGCTTAGAACTGTCCCTGCAAAAAATGTCATTTTTGAAAGAAAAAAAGTCATTTAAAACGGACTCGCGGCTATTAATGAATTGTGGGCTCCCGGCAATACATACAAAAGTCATTGATAAAAAAAAAAAAGCGTGGGGGTTCCCCAGAATTCAATTACCAGGCTCTTCAGGTCTGGAATGGATATTAAGGGGAACCCCGCCGCAAATTAAAAAAAAAATTGACGTGGGGTTCCCCCAAATATCCATTCCAGGCCCTTCAGATCTGGCATGGATTTTAAGGGGAACTCCACCCCAAATTTTTAAAAAAATGGCGTGGAGTCCCCCTAAAAATCCATACCAGACCCCTTATCCGAGCACGCAACCTGGCCGGCCGCAGGGGAAAAGGGGGGAACGAGAGAGCGGCCCCCCCTCCCTCCTGAACCGTACCAGGCCACATGCCCTCAACATGGGGAGGATGTCCCCATGTTGATGGGGACAAGGGCCTCATCCCCACAACCCTTGCCCGGTGGTTGTGGGGGTCTGCGGGCGGGGGGCGTATCGGAATCTGGAAGACCCTTTTAACAAAGGGGACCCCCAGATCCCGGCCCCCCCTATGTGAATTGGTAAGGGGTACATTGTACCCCTACCATTTCACAAAGAAAGCGCAAAAAAATGTTTAAAAAAAACACACAAACACCTTGAAAAAGTCCTTTATTTAAAAAAAAAAAAAAACATTCCAGCGGTGAAATCCAGTGTCCCGCGGCGATCCCGATGTGCAGCGCTGTCCTTCATTGGTTGTGCGTGAGCGGACCTGATGGGGAACTCCCTCTCAGCATTTTAAATGTATAGACCCGCCCCTTCTAAAGTTCCCCATCAGGTCCGCCCCCTCGGTATGTCGGACCCGCCTATACATGTATTACCAAAGTGAGAGCAGTTCCCCATCAGGTCCGCCCCCTCGGTATGTCGGACCCGCCTACGTCATTGGCTTGAGCGGGGAACTTCCTTCACTGTGTAATTTAAATTTACATAGTGAAGGAAGTTCCCCGCTCAAGCCAATGATGTAGGCGGGTCCGACATACCGAGGGAGCGGACCTGATGGGGAACTGCTCTCACTTTGGTAATACATGTATAGACCCGCCCCTTCTCATGTTCCGCATCTGGTCCGCTGAGCGGACCTGATGGGGAACTTTAGAAGGGGCGGGTCTATACATTTAAAACACTGAGAGGGAGTTCCCCATCAGGTCCGCTCAGGCACAACCAATGAAGGACAGCGCTGGACATCGGGATCGCCGCGGGACACTGGATTTCACCGCTGGAATGTTTTTTTTTTTTAAATAAAGGACTTTTTCAAGGTGTTTGTGTGTTTTTTTTTTTTTAAAAATTACGCTTTCTTTGTGAAATGGTAGGGGTACAATGTACCCCTTACCAATTCACATAGGGGGGGCGGGATCTGGGGGTCCCCTTTGTTAAAGGGGTCTTCCAGATTCCGATAAGCCCCCCGCCCGCAGACCCCCACAACCACCGGGCAAGGGTTGTGGGGATGAGGCCCTTGTCCCCATCAACATGGGGACATCCTCCCCATGTTGAGGGCATGTGGCCTGGTACGGTTCAGGAGGGAGGGGGGGCCGCTCTCTCGTCCTCCCTTTAACCCTGCGGCCGGCCAGGTTGCGTGCTCGGATAAGGGGTCTGGTATGGATTTTTAGGGGGACTCCACGCCATTTTTTTTTAAATTTGGGGTGGAGTTCCCCTTAAAATCCATGCCAGATCTGAAGGGCCTGGAATGGATATTTGGGGAAACCCCACGTCAATTTTTTTTTAAAATTTGCGGCGGAGTTCCCCTTAATATCCATTCCAGACCTGAAGGGCCTGGTAATTGAATTCTGGGGAACCCCCACGCTTTTTTTTTTTTTTATCAATGACTTTTGAATGTATTGCCGGGAGCCGACAATTCATTAATAGCCGCGAGTCAGTTTTAAATGACTTTTTTTCTTTCAAAAATGAAATTTTTTGCAGGGACAGTTCTAAGCACGGGAAACATGTGCCACTTCACATGCATATCATACACACCCCCCAGGTACGAAATTTAAAGGAATATTTCACTTTTATTTTTTCATTTTAAGCATTATTAAAATCACTGCTCCCGAAAAAACGGCCGTTTTTAAAACTTATTTTTGCATTGATACATGTCCCCTGGGGCAGGACCCAGGTCCCCAAACACTTTTTAGGACAATAACTTGCATATTAGCCTTTATAATTAACACTTTAGATTTCGAACGTTCGAGTCCATTGTATTTAATAGGGTTCTAAAGTTCACACGAACATTTTGTCTGTTCGCAGGTTCTGGTGCGAACCGAACAGGGGGGTGTTCGGCTCATCCCTGATCGTGGTAATAGACACGGCTTTCTGAGACGGTTTAATGTGATTATATACAAGTTACCATGTTAAAATGCTGTATAAGAGATCTGTAACTGATTTTTTACTTCTTTTCAATAAAATGTAATTTATTGAAAAAAAAAAAAAAAAGAAAATGGTTATAAAAAAGTTTGTGGTGTTTATAAGGAGTATATTAAAAGTAATAACATTAAATGACAGTTGATCTTGAGTGCTGATAAACATTAGTGATCAGGGATGAGCTTCGTGTTCGAGTCGAACATACGTTCGACTCGAACATTGGCTGTTCGATCGTTCGACGAAGATCGAACGATTTGGGCCGTTCGCGCCAAATTCGAGTGACGCGAACGGCCCACAATGCACTACGCCATCGCAGTGTCATCCAGGCGCTGTGATTGGCCAAGCATGCACTGTGACCCCGCATGCTTGGCCAATCACAGCGCCGGCAGCGAGGAGAGCAATGATTGGCCACAGGCAGGATGCCTGTGGCCAATTATTGCTGAGGGTGTTTAGTACACGCCCCACACTATAAAAGGCCGCCAGCACGGCGGCCTAGTGTAGTGTGTTCCGGAGCAGGGATAGAGTAGCATAGGCAGGGACAGTGACTGTTATTTCTTTCTTGCTTAACCTGGATTCCTTTAGTTTAGGGAAAGAGAAGGATAGGTAGGGAGAGTGTCAGTGTGTTTTGTGCTTCTGCTATAGTGTGCTTAAAAAAAACATTTATTCTAGGGACAGAAAACTCTAGGTAGGGACAGTGTCAGTTTCTTTCACTCTGCAAGTCCTTGTTTCCAGGGACCTGTAAGGACAGTGAGTTAATTGTCCTTGTGCTATATTGTGCTTAAAAAAAACATTTATTCTAGGGACAGAAAACTCTAGGTAGGGACAGTGTCAGTTTCTTTCACTCTGCAAGTCCTTGTTTCCAGGGACCTGTAAGGACAGTGAGTTAATTGTCCTTGTGCTATATTGTGATTAAAAAAAACATTTATTCTAGGGACAGAAAACTCTAGGTAGGGACAGTGTCAGTTTCTTTCACTCTGCAAGTCCTTGTTTCCAGGGACCTGTAAGGACAGTGAGTTAATTTTCCTTGTGCTATATTGTGATTAAAAAAAACATTTTTTCTAGGGACAGAAAACTGTAGGTAGGGAGAGTGTTTTTTTTCTTTCACTCTGCAAGTCCTTGTTTCCAGGGACCTGTAAGGACAGTGAGTTAATTGTCCTTGTGCTATATTGTGCTTAAAAAAAACATTTATTCTAGGGACAGAAAACTCTAGGTAGGGACAGTGTCAGTTTCTTTCACTCTGCAAGTCCTTGTTTCCAGGGACCTGTAAGGACAGTGAGTTAATTGTCCTTGTGCTATATTGTGATTAAAAAAAACATTTATTCTAGGGACAGAAAACTCTAGGTAGGGACAGTGTCAGTTTCTTTCACTCTGCAAGTCCTTGTTTCCAGGGACCTGTAAGGACAGTGAGTTAATTTTCCTTGTGCTATATTGTGATTAAAAAAAACATTTTTTCTAGGGACAGAAAACTGTAGGTAGGGAGAGTGTTTTTTTTCTTTCACTCTGCAAGTCCTTGTTTCCAGGGACCTGTAAGGACAGTGAGTTAATTGTCCTTGTGCTATATTGTGCTTAAAAAAAACATTTATTCTAGGGACAGAAAACTCTAGGTAGGGACAGTGTCAGTTTCTTTCACTCTGCAAGTCCTTGTTTCCAGGGACCTGTAAGGACAGTGAGTTAATTTTCCTTGTGCTATATTGTGATTAAAAAAAACATTTATTCTAGGGACAGAAAACTCTAGGTAGGGACAGTGTCAGTTTCTTTCACTCTGCAAGTCCTTGTTTCCAGGGACCTGTAAGGACAGTGAGTTAATTTTCCTTGTGCTATATTGTGATTAAAAAAAACATTTATTCTAGGGACAGAAAACTCTAGGTAGGGACAGTGTCAGTTTCTTTCACTCTGCAAGTCCTTGTTTCCAGGGACCTGTAAGGACAGTGAGTTAATTTTCCTTGTGCTATATTGTGATTAAAAAAAACATTTATTCTAGGGACAGAAAACTCTAGGTAGGGACAGTGTCAGTTTCTTTCACTCTGCAAGTCCTTGTTTCCAGGGACCTGTAAGGACAGTGAGTTAATTTTCCTTGTGCTATATTGTGATTAAAAAAAACATTTTTTCTAGGGACAGAAAACTGTAGGTAGGGAGAGTGTTTTTTTTCTTTCACTCTGCAAGTCCTTGTTTCCAGGGACCTGTAAGGACAGTGAGTTAATTTTCCTTGTGCTATATTGTGATTAAAAAAAACATTTTTTCTAGGGACAGAAAACTCTAGGTAGGGAGAGTGTTTTTTTTCTTTCACTCTGCAAGTCCTTGTTTCCAGGGACCTGTAAGGACAGTGAGTTAATTGTCCTTGTGCTATATTGTGCTTAAAAAAAACATTTTTTCTAGGGACAGAAAACTCTAGGTAGGGAGAGTGTTTTTTTTTTTTCACTCTGCAAGTCCTTGTTTCCAGGGACCTGTAAGGACAGTGAGTTAATTGTCCTTGTGCTATATTGTGCTTAAAAAAAACATTTATTCTAGGGACAGAAAACTCTAGGTAGGGACAGTGTCAGTTTCTTTCACTCTGCAAGTCCTTGTTTCCAGGGACCTGTAAGGACAGTGAGTTAATTGTCCTTGTGCTATATTGTGATTAAAAAAAACATTTATTCTAGGGACAGAAAACTCTAGGTAGGGACAGTGTCAGTTTCTTTCACTCTGCAAGTCCTTGTTTCCAGGGACCTGTAAGGACAGTGAGTTAATTTTCCTTGTGCTATATTGTGATTAAAAAAAACATTTTTTCTAGG
This sequence comes from Rana muscosa, assembly GCA_029206835.1. Lineage (NCBI taxonomy): Eukaryota > Metazoa > Chordata > Amphibia > Anura > Ranidae > Rana > Rana muscosa. The sequence continues at coordinate 882,953,813 of CM055118.1, forward strand.
GACAGAAAACTGTAGGTAGGGAGAGTGTTTTTTTTCTTTCACTCTGCAAGTCCTTGTTTCCAGGGACCTGTAAGGACAGTGAGTTAATTGTCCTTGTGCTATATTGTGCTTAAAAAAAACATTTATTCTAGGGACAGAAAACTCTAGGTAGGGACAGTGTCAGTTTCTTTCACTCTGCAAGTCCTTGTTTCCAGGGACCTGTAAGGACAGTGAGTTAATTGTCCTTGTGCTATATTGTGATTAAAAAAAACATTTATTCTAGGGACAGAAAACTCTAGGTAGGGACAGTGTCAGTTTCTTTCACTCTGCAAGTCCTTGTTTCCAGGGACCTGTAAGGACAGTGAGTTAATTTTCCTTGTGCTATATTGTGATTAAAAAAAACATTTTTTCTAGGGACAGAAAACTGTAGGTAGGGAGAGTGTTTTTTTTCTTTCACTCTGCAAGTCCTTGTTTCCAGGGACCTGTAAGGACAGTGAGTTAATTGTCCTTGTGCTATATTGTGCTTAAAAAAAAACATTTATTCTAGGGACAGAAAACTCTAGGTAGGGACAGTGTCAGTTTCTTTCACTCTGCAAGTCCTTGTTTCCAGGGACCTGTAAGGACAGTGAGTTAATTTTCCTTGTGCTATATTGTGATTAAAAAAAACATTTATTCTAGGGACAGAAAACTCTAGGTAGGGACAGTGTCAGTTTCTTTCACTCTGCAAGTCCTTGTTTCCAGGGACCTGTAAGGACAGTGAGTTAATTTTCCTTGTGCTATATTGTGATTAAAAAAAACATTTATTCTAGGGACAGAAAACTCTAGGTAGGGACAGTGTCAGTTTCTTTCACTCTGCAAGTCCTTGTTTCCAGGGACCTGTAAGGACAGTGAGTTAATTTTCCTTGTGCTATATTGTGATTAAAAAAAACATTTATTCTAGGGACAGAAAACTCTAGGTAGGGACAGTGTCAGTTTCTTTCACTCTGCAAGTCCTTGTTTCCAGGGACCTGTAAGGACAGTGAGTTAATTTTCCTTGTGCTATATTGTGATTAAAAAAAACATTTTTTCTAGGGACAGAAAACTGTAGGTAGGGAGAGTGTTTTTTTTCTTTCACTCTGCAAGTCCTTGTTTCCAGGGACCTGTAAGGACAGTGAGTTAATTTTCCTTGTGCTATATTGTGATTAAAAAAAACATTTTTTCTAGGGACAGAAAACTCTAGGTAGGGAGAGTGTTTTTTTTCTTTCACTCTGCAAGTCCTTGTTTCCAGGGACCTGTAAGGACAGTGAGTTAATTGTCCTTGTGCTATATTGTGCTTAAAAAAAACATTTTTTCTAGGGACAGAAAACTCTAGGTAGGGAGAGTGTTTTTTTTTTTTCACTCTGCAAGTCCTTGTTTCCAGGGACCTGTAAGGACAGTGAGTTAATTGTCCTTGTGCTATATTGTGCTTAAAAAAAACATTTATTCTAGGGACAGAAAACTCTAGGTAGGGACAGTGTCAGTTTCTTTCACTCTGCAAGTCCTTGTTTCCAGGGACCTGTAAGGACAGTGAGTTAATTTTCCTTGTGCTATATTGTGATTAAAAAAAACATTTATTCTAGGGACAGAAAACTCTAGGTAGGGACAGTGTCAGTTTCTTTCACTCTGCAAGTCCTTGTTTCCAGGGACCTGTAAGGACAGTGAGTTAATTTTCCTTGTGCTATATTGTGATTAAAAAAAACATTTTTTCTAGGGACAGAAAACTGTAGGTAGGGAGAGTGTTTTTTTTCTTTCACTCTGCAAGTCCTTGTTTCCAGGGACCTGTAAGGACAGTGAGTTAATTTTACTTGTGCTATATTGTGCTTAAAAAAAACATTTTTTCTAGGGACAGAAAACTGTAGGTAGGGAGAGTGTTTTTTTTCTTTCACTCTGCAAGTCCTTGTTTCCAGGGACCTGTAAGGACAGTGAGTTAATTTTCCTTGTGCTATATTGTGATTAAAAAAAACATTTATTCTAGGGACAGAAAACTCTAGGTAGGGACAGTGTCAGTTTCTTTCACTCTGCAAGTCCTTGTTTCCAGGGACCTGTAAGGACAGTGAGTTAATTTTCCTTGTGCTATATTGTGATTAAAAAAAACATTTATTCTAGGGACAGAAAACTCTAGGTAGGGACAGTGTCAGTTTCTTTCACTCTGCAAGTCCTTGTTTCCAGGGACCTGTAAGGACAGTGAGTTAATTTTCCTTGTGCTATATTGTGATTAAAAAAAACATTTTTTCTAGGGACAGAAAACTGTAGGTAGGGAGAGTGTTTTTTTTCTTTCACTCTGCAAGTCCTTGTTTCCAGGGACCTGTAAGGACAGTGAGTTAATTTTCCTTGTGCTATATTGTGATTAAAAAAAACATTTTTTCTAGGGACAGAAAACTCTAGGTAGGGAGAGTGTTTTTTTTCTTTCACTCTGCAAGTCCTTGTTTCCAGGGACCTGTAAGGACAGTGAGTTAATTGTCCTTGTGCTATATTGTGCTTAAAAAAAACATTTATTCTAGGGACAGAAAACTCTAGGTAGGGACAGTGTCAGTTTCTTTCACTCTGCAAGTCCTTGTTTCCAGGGACCTGTAAGGACAGTGAGTTAATTTTCCTTGTGCTATATTGTGATTAAAAAAAACATTTTTTCTAGGGACAGAAAACTGTAGGTAGGGAGAGTGTTTTTTTTCTTTCACTCTGCAAGTCCTTGTTTCCAGGGACCTGTAAGGACAGTGAGTTAATTTTCCTTGTGCTATATTGTGATTAAAAAAAACATTTTTTCTAGGTACAGAAAACTGTAGGTAGGGAGAGTGTTTTTTTTCTTTCACTCTGCAAGTCCTTGTTTCCAGGGACCTGTAAGGACAGTGAGTTAATTGTCCTTGTGCTATATTGTGCTTAAAAAAAACATTTTTTCTAGGGACAGAAAACTGTAGGTAGGGAGAGTGTTTTTTTTTTTTCACTCTGCAAGTCCTTGTTTCCAGGGACCTGTAAGGACAGTGAGTTAATTGTCCTTGTGCTATATTGTGCTTAAAAAAAACATTTATTCTAGGGACAGAAAACTCTAGGTAGGGACAGTGTCAGTTTCTTTCACTCTGCAAGTCCTTGTTTCCAGGGACCTGGAGAGACATTGAGTGAATTGTCCTTGTGCTATATTGTGATTAAAAAAAACATTTATTCTAGGGACAGAAAACTCTAGGTAGGGACAGTGTCAGTTTCTTTCACTGTGAAAGTCCTTGTTTCAAGGGACAGAGAAGGACACCTGAAGGTAGCCCTTATTGCTTTTTTCCCATCTCCCTGCAGGCCATCTATTAGAATGTCTGGAAGGCAAACAAGGAGAGGCAGACAGTCAGGAGGCAATAAAAGAGGGCAAGCAGGCTCTGTGTCTGGGGGCAACAGTGCTGGTCGTGGACGCGGTGCATTGTCATCAGCACATGGCCATGGGACACGCTTGTCCTTCTTTTCGGCACAGCTGGACATGTTGAGCCACATCATGCTGAAGACTTGGTAGAGTGGATGACCAAGCCCTCCTCCTCCTCCTCATCCTCTCTCACCCAGGCTCAGGGTACTGGAAAAGCAGCTGCCAAAGCGTCGTCTTCCCTGGTATCAATGTCAGACAAATCATCAGTCACTCCTTCCCTAGACCCACCATGTCCTCCTCCTGAGGAGTCCCCCGAACTGTTTCAGCACAGTGTTGGGTACATGCTCCAGGAGGATGCCCAGCGTTTCGAAGGGTCTGATGATGAAACCCAGCTAGAGGAAGGCAGTAGCGTGAGAGCAGACAGAGGGGATGCTCAAGAAGGACACCAATCTGGCAGTCATGTTCCAGCAGCTGCAGCATACTGCCAGATTGGCTCCAGTGATGAGGAGGGAGGGGATGATGAGGTCAATGACTCCACGTGGGTGCCTAATAGGAGAGAGGAGGAGGAGGAGGATGAGGAGGAGGCACATCTCCAACGAGGCAGGATGCCCTTTGGTGGCCAGCGTAAGGGCAGTACACCGACGGAATCACACCGCAGAGCTCCGCCTGTGCAGGGCGCTGCCTCTGCCCGTCATTCAAAAAGTTCTTTGGTGTGGGCCTTTTTTGAGGCTAGTGCATCAGATCGCACAGCTGCTGTTTGCAACATATGTCTCAAGCGTATATCGCGTGGCCAAAACATCAGCCGCTTGGGTACCACATGCCTGACCAGACATATGTTGACCTGCCATGCAGCTCGTTGGCAAGCCTACCTCAAAGACCCACACCAAAGAACAAAGCGGACCTCTCCTTGCACCGCATCAGCTGGGATCTCCAACCCCACTATAACTTCAGTCCTCTCTGAAACATGCACTGAGAGGAATGAAGGTGTAGAATTAGGTGTGTCACAGCCAAGTACTTGCGCCCACTCTGCTAGCAGTACACCGACGTCCGATTCTAGCAGGCAAATTTCCCTGCCCCAGCTGCTGGACCGTCGAAAGAAGTTCACTCCCAGCCATCCACATGCCCAGCGGTTGAATGCTAGCTTGGCTAAATTGCTAGCGCTTCAACTGCTGCCTTTTCAGTTGGTAGACTCGGCCCCCTTCCGTGAGTTTGTGCAATGTGCGGTTCCTCAGTGGCAGGTTCCCAAACGCCACTTTTTCTCACGGAAGGCTATTCCGGCTCTCTACCGGCATGTGGAAGGCAATGTCTTGGCCTCGCTGGACAGGGCGGTCAGCGGTAAGGTGCATATTACCGCTGACTCATGGTCCAGCAGGCATGGACAGGGACGTTACCTTTCTTTCACGGCCCATTGGGTCACTCTTTTGGCAGCTGGGAAGGATTCAGGACAAGGTGCAGTAGTGTTGGAGGTTGTCCCACCGCCACGCCTCCAAAATGCTACTACTGGTTGTGACACACCTCTCTCCTCCACCCCCTCCTCTTCTTCTTCCTCCATGGCCTCTTCCTGTGGTTTGTCCTATGAACCAGCGGTGCTCCGTAGCCGTTCACGGGGCTACGCAAGTACGCAGGCAAAAAGATGCCATGCCGTGCTTGCGCTGGTGTGTTTGGGGGACAGAAGCCACACTGGGGCAGAGGTCCTGTCTGCTCTGCAGGGCCAGGCCGAGAGGTGGTTGACGCCACGCCAGCTTAAGCCAGGAATGGTGGTTTGCGACAATGGCACCAACCTCCTCTCCGCCCTCCGACAGGGACAACTGACCCATGTGCCCTGTGTGGCTCACGTCCTTAACCTGGTGGTGCAGCGCTTCTTGGGCAGGTACCCGGGCTTACAGGATGTCCTGAGGCAGGCCAGGAAAGTCTGTGTGCATTTCCGCAGATCTTATAATGCCAGTGCTCGCCTGGCTGAGCTGCAAAAGGAGTTGAACCTGCCCAAGAACCGCCTTATATGTGACATGCCCACCAGGTGGAACTCAACGTTGGCCATGCTGCAGCGGCTGCACACGCAGCAGAGGGCCATCAATGAGTACCTGTGCGACTACGGCACCAGGACAGGGTCAGGGGAGCTTGGTTTTTTTTCTCCACGCCAGTGGGGCATGATCAGGGATGCATGCACTGTCCTGGCACCATTTGAGGAGGCCACGAGGATGGTGAGCAGTGACAGTGCATGCATCAGTGACACTGTACCTCTTGTCCACCTGTTGGAGCACACGCTGCGTGGAATAATGGACAGGGCACTTGAGGCAGAACAGAGGCAGGAAGAGGAGGACTTCCTTGCCTCTCAAGGCCCCCTTTACCCAGACAGTGTTCCTTCTGTCCCACCCATCGCACAGGAAGAGGAGGAGGAGGAGGAGGAGGAGGAGGAGGAGGAGGAGGATTGTGTCAGCATGGAGGTGGAGGCTGGCACTCAGCATCATCAGCAGCAGTCTTTTAGGGATGATTTACAGTCCCAAGAAACCAGTGGACTTGTACGTGGCTGGGAGGAGGTGGCTGCGGATCATGTCGTCCTTAGTGACCCAGAGGACTCCGGAGCGAATGCCTCAGCAAACCTACGCTGCATGGCCTCCCTGATCCTGCAAAGTCTGCGGAAGGATCCTCGTATTCTTCGGATCAAGGAGAGGGACCATTACTGGCTGGCCACTCTCCTTGATCCACGGTACAAGGGTAAGGTTGCGGACCTTATGTTACCGTCGCAGAGGGAGCAGAGGATGAGACAACTCCGGGAGGCCTTGCAGAAAGGTCTGTGCAACGCGTTCCCAGAGACTGGGAGGTTGCAAACTCCTGGTCCTGGACAACGAGTTGCTGAGGCTTCGGCCAGTCAAAGAAGGAGCGGTGGGGAAGGTGGCCGTCTGACCGATGCGTTCAGACAATTCTTTAGTCCGCAGCCCCAAAGTATGATCGGTTCCAGCAACCATCGCCAGCGTCTGATAAACATGGTGCAGGAATATCTAGGGGCAAGGTCAGACTTGGACACCTTCCCCACCGAAAATCCTCTGGCTTACTGGGTCTTGAGGATGGATCACTGGCCAGAGCTTGCACAGTATGCAATTGAGCTACTGGCCTGTCCTGCATCCAGCGTTCTTTCGGAACGCACATTCAGTGCTGCTGGAGGATTTGTCACGGATCACAGGGTGCGCCTGTCCACCGACTCGGTTGATCGACTGACTTTCATCAAGATGAACCAGTCTTGGATCACCACCAGCTACCACACACCTGATGCTGATATAACAGACTAATTGATTTTAAAATGTCACATCCCTTCAAGACTGATGCTGATGCTGAGTGCCTGTGCTGTTATGTTGACTGGCTATCCTCCTCCTCCGAGTCCTCAATGATACGATTGATGATGATAGCTTGGAAGATCATTTTTGTTTATGGGTGCCGCCACCAGTGCCTAACGCCCAATTTTTCAGCCCCTGTTTAACAGGGGCGTGTAATTACAATTTTTGAAGCAATACTTTGCAACAGGGCTCATTGCTGTGCTCCAAGTACAGTATCTGTGAGGAGTTGCAGTGTTGTGCCACCAGTGCCTAAGGCCCAATTTTTCAGCCCCTGTTTAACAGGGGCGTGTCATTACAATTTTTGAAGCAATACTTTGCAACAGGGCTCATTGCTGTGCTCCAAGTACAGTATCTGTGAAGGGTTGCAGTGTTGTGCCACCAGTGCCTAAGGCCCAATTTTTCAGCCCCTGTTCAACAGGGGCATGTAATTACAATTCTTGATCTAATAATTCACAGCAGGGCCCATTGCTGCACCCACCAAGAGTAACTGTCAGGGCTTACAGTGTTGTGGCACCAGCACCACCATCAAAGGCCCAATTTTTACTACCACTGTTCAACAATTATATGTAATTAAAATTCCTGATATAATAGTTGACAGCAGGGCGTTCCAGCACCAACCAAGAGTAACTGTGAGTGCTTACAGTGTTGTGCCAACACCAACAACTAAGGGGCCTATTTCTGCAGAGTATATACGGCAGGTCCCTACTTTCAAACATCCAACTTACAAACGACTCCTACTTGCAAACGCAAGAAGACAACAGGAAGTGAGAGGAAATCTACCACTAGGAAGGAAAATTCTCTCCTGTAAGAATAAATATGGGAGAAAGGTGTCTCCTCTGTACTGATGCTTTATCAGCAATCCTTGTTTCAAGAAAAACACCACATTTCAAAAACAGTTGTCATTAGGACGGAAAGTGAGGTGAAATGTTCTGAACAGGGGCACAGACAGCAAAACAAATGTTACAGGGGTGATAACCCTTACCTATGTTTTCCAAAAAGTTTAAAAATAGATTTTTGGTCTGGAGCTACACTTCAACAATGTACCTGTTCAAAATTACAAACAGATTCTACATAAGAACAAACCTACAGTCCCTGTCTTGTATGCACCGCCTGTATACGGCTGTTCAGAGTATATAGGGCCTTTTTTAGTTTATGTGCGGGGTTCCCCTTAATATCCATACAAGACCCAAAGGGGCTGGTAATGGGCTGGGGTAGGGGGGGGGTCATGGGGTAGCTATGCCATTTTTCTTAAAGATTTTCATCCATATTACCGGGACCAGACATTACATTAAAGCCGCAAGCAGTTTTAAATGGCTTTTTTTTCCTTTAGAAGTGTCATTTTGTGCAGGGACAGTTCTAAACACGGGAAACACGTGGCACTTCACAGGCATACTTTAGACACCCCCCAGGTACGATATTTAAAGGAATATTTGACTTTTTTTTTTTCACTTTATGCATCATTAAAATGACTGCTCCCGGAAAACGACCGTTTTTAAAACTTATTTTTGCATTGATACATGTCCCCTGGTGCAGAACCCGGGTTCCCAAACCCTTTTTAGGACAATAACATGCATAATAGTTTTTATAATTAGCACTTTAGAATTCGAACGTTCGCATCCATTGTATTTAATAGGGTTCTAATGTTCGTTCGAACTTTCGGTCCGTTCGCGGGTTCTGGTGCGAACCGAACCCGGGGGTGTTCGGCTCATCACTATTAGTGATGAGTCAAATGTACCTTGGCTCAGTACGGGGCAAGTTCTGTAAACATGACTAAAGTTCCGGTGCTGAATCTGAACCCCATTGAAGTCAATTAGAACCAAATGGTAAAAATCAATCATGGTAATTTTCTAGGCTAATAAGCAAGGAATTGTCAAACAAATGCATGGGGGGGGGGGGCAATGCCCTGGAGGACATGTACCAAACCAAAAAGAAAAAAAGTTTAAATTCAATTTAGCAGAGAGCAACAATTGTTTTAGTAATGCTTAAAGTGAAAATTACAACTGCAAAATTTAAACTAATGCCCCATACACACAATCCGAAAATCGGACGACAGATCGTCTGACTTTTTTAGTTTACTAGTCGCAAGTAGAAATTGAATAGGTTACGAAAATTCTCGTACGACCAGTGTTGTTCATCTTACGTTAAAAAAGTAATTAGTTACAGTTACAAATTACTTCTTCCAAAAAGTAATTCAGTTAGTAACTCAGTTACTACATTTAAAAAGTAATTAGTTACTCAGCAAAGTAACTATATTGGTTATATTATATATACACGGGGCGGGGGCGGGGCGGTAGAAGGATGATATATATGTAATTTTTTCAGTGTATAAAAATAATAGGAGGGATAACAATAAATAATATTGGTACTGTGCCAATGTCTCACTGTGACCATGCCTCACTGTGTCCATGCTTCACTGTGCCCATGCCTCACTGTGCCCATGCCTCACTGGGCCCATGCTTCACTGTGTCCATACTTCACTGTGCCCATGCCTCACTGTGCCCATGTCTCACTGTGCCCATGCCTGTGTCCATGCTTCACTGTGTCCATGCTTCACTGTGCCCATGCTTCACTGTGCCCATGCCTCACTGTGCCCATGCTTCACTGTGCCCGTGCTTCACTGTGACCAATGCCTCACTGTGCCCGTGTCTCACTGTGCCCGTGCTTCACTGTGCCCAATGCCTCACTGTGCCTGTGTCTCACTGTGCCTGTGTCTCACTGTGCCCATGTCTCACTGTGCCCAAGTCTCGCTGTGCCTGTGCTTCACTGGGCCCAATGCCTCACTGTGCCCGTGTCTCACTGTGCCCAAGTCTCACTGTGCCCAAGTCTCACTGTGCCCATGCTTCACTGTGCCCAATGCCTCACTGTGCCCGTGTCTCATTGTGCCTGTGCTTCACTGTGCCCAATGCCTCACTGTGCCCAATGCCTCACTGTACCCGTGTTTCACTGTGCCCAATGCCTCACTGTGCCCAATGCCTCACTGTGCCCATGTCTCACTGTGCCCAATGCCTCACTGTGCCTGTGCTTCAATCACTGTGCCCGTAGCCCCTACCTGATCGGCGGCGTTCCGGTGGCCATTCCAGTATTCAAAAGCCGCGCCTCCTCCTCGTCTGTGATAGGTGGAACACTCAATTTCCCAGCATTCAGTGTTCCGCCTATCACGGAATCTGCTCATCCTCATAACACAGACGAGGATGAGCGGATGTCCGTGATAGGCTGAACACTGCCTGCTGTGAAATTGAGTGTTCAGCCTATCACAGACGACAAGGACTCAGGAGGCGCGGCTTTTGAACACTGCAATGGCCCCCAACTGTCTGCATGACACGCTGATCAGGTAGACAGACGGCGGCTTGCAGTTAGTTAGTCTTACATTACATCTACTCGCGGCGGCTGCGGTGAGTAGATGTAATTGGGGTAATGCCGCCCAAGTAATGGGAACGGCGGTGCCATGAGGGGAAGAGTAATCAGTTAGATTACTCGTTACCCCAAAAAGTGGCTATGTTACCTAACGCCGTTTATTCAAACGGCATTAGTTACAACACTGCGTACGACACAAAAAAAAATTGGAAGTGATGTCATGTATTGTAATGTATTTGTATTGTATTTTCGGACGACAGCTATACTGACTAAACAAAAATTGTACGATCTGGTATCGTACGAGAAAAATTTTCGTACTTGTCCGATCTAATAATATCGGATGAACTGTCGTGATTGGCTATCGAAAGTAGTGTACACACGATCTGAAAATCGGACGATTCTTCCTCGGACGACAGTTTTCGTCTGATATTCGGATCGTGTGTACAGGCCATAACATTTACAAAAGAAAAATATGTGTTTAAAATTGCTGGCAAAATTACAGCTCCCTGCCAATTCCTTCTGTTTGTAAATAAAGCAATCTGGAGAGTCCCTGTCAGGGACATGCTGGGCTTGAACCTGGGACCTCGTCTGTGTCTGGCATTGACTCTTCCAGCGGAGCTATCTGAGATGCTGGACAGTTCCCTGCCTGATCTGCTGGATAACCTATCTGATCCATTAGACTACTCTGCTTGGTGTCTGATTACTGTTGAACTCTGAACCCCTTGCTCCTCCCATGTACTTCCTATAAAAGACATTCCAGAGATGTTGCCCCTTGTGGTTTGATCTGCTTCTGTTCCCTGAGTTCCTGATTCTGTGCTTGTATCCTGTTCCTGTGTTTGACCCGGCTTCCTGACCACGCTTCTGTCTCCAGTCCTGACCTCGGCTCGTTTGACCCTGCTCAGTTATCTGCCAGTCTGCCTGTTGCCAAGATTCGGCCTGGACTTTGACTACTCTCTGCCTGCCACTTGTTATGTTTACCTTGATGTGTATGACCCGGCTTGTCTGACTCTGCAAACCTGCACCAGCTTACCTGCATCCTCTGCTCTGCAAGCTGCACACGCTGACCTGCATCCTTTGCAATGCAAACCTGCACCTGCTGACCTGCATTCCTGCTCTGCAAACCTGCACCTGCTGACCTGCATCCCTGCTCTGCAAACCTGCACCTGCTGACCTGCATCCCTGCTCTGCAAACCTGCACCTGCTGACCTGCATCCCTGCTCTGCAAACCTGCACCTGCTGACCTGCATCCCTGCTCTGCAAACCTGCACCTGCTGACCTGCATCCCTGCTCTGCAAACCTGCACCTGCTGACCTGCATCCCTGCTCTGCAAACCTGCACCTGCTGACCTGCATCCCTGCTCTGCAAACCGGCACCTGCTGACCTGCATCCGCTGCTTCCGGAACCAGCCGTTCCAGTCTCCACTCGGCTCCACCACTCCAAGCAGTGAGGATCAGACAGGCACCCTTACCTCACCGTGCTCTTACCACCACTGTCCCCACTCCAGTGGTCTCCGAGCCGGGGTTGTACGGGAGGTCCCTCTCCGCACGTCAGGCTCACACCTAAGGTACGTTACAGTCCCTTCATCTATAGCAGACCCCTATCCTAGATGAGAGTCTTGCGTAGATGTTAATGGGAAGGTTCCACACCAAAAAAAATGGCATCACCCCCCACCATTTATACAAGGTCTTTCAGCCCCCCCCCCCCAAAAATTTTTTGCAGCATTCCCTTATCTGATTGTGTGGTTTGGCAAGCCAGAAAAGGGAGGGGGGCAAATGTGAGCCCACTCCTTAACCCTACCAGGCCTTTTGCCGTCAACATTGGGGGGCACCTTGTCCCCATTAGGGATGGGCCCGGTGCTCGATTCGAACCCATGTTCGAATCGGGCGTTCGCTCGCTCGTCGAGCCCAGAACTATTTGGGCCGTTCGCATCACATTCGTGTGATGCGAGCGGCCCCGCAATGCATTGCGGCCGGCGCGGCCGGCGCAGTGCATTGCTGGCTGATGATTGGCCAAGCATGCACTGTGACCCCGCATGCTTGGCCAATCACAGCGCCCGAAACTCGGAGAGCAATAATTGGCTACAGGCAGGACGGCTGTAGCCAATTACAGCTCAGGGGCTTTAGTACACGCCCCACCATTTAAAAGGCCGCCACGCCATCGGCCCCGGTCACATGAGTTCCGGCTTTAGGAGAGATTAGTCTGCTGATTCTGTCTTTGCTTGATACTGAAAGATTTGCTCTTCTTTGCTAAACCATTGGCTATTTCTTTGCTAAACCATTGCTACCTAAGTCATTGATCGTTCATTGCTGCTGATTGCACAGTTAGTGTGTTATTAGCTGCTGCTGGGGATTAGTCTGGTGCGTGCTTACTGTTAGTACAGTATTGCAGTAGTACCAACCGCAGTGCTGTTAGCACAGCATTGCACCCCAACAGCACCCATAGGACTTCTAGTGTGTTAGTGGCAGCAAACAGAGCTCCTATATTTTCTTCTCAGCAGCACCCATAGGACTTCTAGTGTGTTAGTGGCATCACACAGAGCTCCTATATTTTCTTCTCAGCAGCACCCATAGGACTTCTAATGTGTTAGTGGCATCACACAGAGTTCCTATATTTTCATCTCAGCAGCACCCATAGGACTTCTAGTGTGTTAGTGGCATCACACAGAGCTCCTATATTTTCTTCTCAGCAGCACCCATAGGACTTCTAATGTGTTAGTGGCATCACACAGAGTTCCTATATTTTCATCTCAGCAGCACCCATAGGACTTCTAGTGTGTTAGTGGCATCACACAGAGCTCCTATATTTTCTTCTCAGCAGCACCCATAGGACTTCTAGTGTGTTAGTGGCAGCAAACAGAGCTCCTATATTTTCTTCTCAGCAGCACCCATAGGACTTCTAGTGTGTTAGTGGCAGCAAACAGAGCTCCTATATTTTCTTCTCAGCAGCACCCATAGGACTTCTAGTGTGTTAGTGGCAGCAAACAGAGCTCCTATATTTTCTTCTCAGCAGCACCCATAGGACTTCTAGTGTGTTAGTGGCATCACACAGAGCTCCTATATTTTCTTCTCAGCAGCACCCATAGGACTTCTAGTGTGTTAGTGGCAGCACACAGAGCTCCTATATTTTCTTCTCAGCAGCACCCATAGGACTTCTAGTGTGTTAGTGGCATCACACAGAGCTCCTATATTTTCTTCTCAGCAGCACCCATAGGACTTCTAGTGTGTTAGTGGCAGCAAACAGAGCTCCTATATTTTCTTCTCAGCAGCACCCATAGGACTTCTAGTGTGTTAGTGGCAGCAAACAGAGCTCCTATATTTTCTTCTCAGCAGCACCCATAGGACTTCTAGTGTGTTAGTGGCAGCAAACAGAGCTCCTATATTTTCTTGTCAGCAGCACACATAGTACCTATAGTGTGTTAGTGTCAGCACCCATAGGACCTACAGTGTGTTGTGAGCACACATAGGAGTTCTATTTTTTATACTATATACACTACCGACTACAATGGCTGGAAGACCGCCAAGGAGAGGCAGAGCGTGCCGAGGCAAGAACACAGGGCAGGCAGGCTCTGTTTCTAGAGACAACAGTGCTGGCCGTGGACGTGGTCGTGCATCGTCATCAGCACGTGGCCATGGGACACGCTTGTCTTTGTTTTCGGCAGCTGGACATGTGGAGCCGCATCATGCCGAAGGCTTGGTAAAATGGATGACCAAGCCCTCCTCATCCTCCTCATCCTCTCTCACCCAGGCTCAGGGTACTGGCAGAGCAGCTGCCAACGCGTACTCAATGGCATCATCAGCCACCCCTTCCCTAGACCCACCATGTCCTCCTGAGGAGTCCCCCGAACTGTTTGAGCACAGTGTTGGGTACATGCTCCAGGAGGATGCCCAACGATTCGAAGGCTCGGATGATGATACCCAGCTTGAGGAAGTCAGTAGTGTGCGCGCAGAGAGAGGGGATGCTGAAGGACAGCAATCTGGCAGTAGTGTTCCACCAGCTGCAGCTTACTGCCAGGTTTGCTCTAGTGGTGAAGAGGGAGGGGATGATGAGGTCACTGACTCCACGTGGGTGCCTGAAGGGAGAGAGGAGGAGGAGGAGGATGCAGCGTCACATGTCCAACGAGGCAGGATGCCCCCTGGAGGCCAGCTAGAGGCCAGCACAGCAACTGTACCACACCGCAGAGCTCCGCCTGTGCAGGGCGCTGCCTCTGCACGTTATCACAAAAGTTCTTTGGTGTGGGCCTTTTTTGAGACGAGTGCATCAGATCGCACCACTGCTATTTGCAATATTTGTCTCAAGCGTATCTCGCGTGGCCAAAACATCAGCCGCTTGGGCACCACAAGCATGAGCAGACATATGTCGACCTGCCATGCAGCTCGTTGGCAAGCACACATAAAAGACCCACACCAAAGAACAAAGCGGACCTCTCCTTGCTCCTCATCAGCTGGGATCTCCATCCCCACTATATCTTCAGTCCTCTCTGAAAGCTGCTCTGAGAGGACTGAAGGTGTAGAATTAGGTGTGTCACAACCAAGTACTTGCAGTACACCGACGTCCGATTGTAGCAGGCAAATTTCCCTGCCCCAGCTGCTGGACCGTCGAAAGAAGTATACTCCCAGCCATCCACATGCCCAGCGGTTGAATGCTAGCTTGGCTAAATTGCTAGCACTTCAACTGCTGCCTTTTCAGTTGATAGACTCGGCCCCCTTCCGTGAGTTTGTTCAATGTGCGGTTCCTCAGTGGCAGGTTCCCAAACGCCACTTTTTCTCACGGAAGGCGATTCCGTCTCTCTACTGGCATGTGGAAGGCAATGTCCATGCCTCGCTGGACAGGGCGGTCAGCGGTAAGGTGCATATTACCGCTGACTCATGGTCCAGCAGGCATGGACAGGGACGTTATCTTTCTTTCACGGCCCATTGGGTCACTCTATTGGTAGCTGGGAGGGATGCAGGACAAGGTGCAGTAGTGTTGGAGGTTGTTCCACCACCACGCCTCCAAAATGCTACTACTGGTTGTGACACACCTCTCTCCTCCACCCCCTCCTCTTCTTCTTCCTCCATGTCCTCTTCGAGTGCTCTGTCCTCGGAACCAGCGGTGCTCCGTAGGCGTACAAGGGGCTACGCGAGTACGCAGGCAAAAAGATGCCATGCCGTGCTTGCGCTGGTGTGTTTGGGGGACAGGAGCCACACTGGGCCAGAGGTTCTGGCAGCTCTGCAGGGGCAGGCCGAGAGGTGGTTGACGCCACGCCAGCTTAAGCCAGGAATGGTCGTTTCTGATAATGGCACCAACCTCCTCTCCGCCCTGCGACAGGGGCAGCTCACCCATGTGCCCTGTATGGCTCACGTCCTCAACCTGGTGGTGCAGCGGTTCTTGGGCAGGTTCCCAGGCTTACAGGATGTCCTGAGGCAGGCCAGGAAAGTCTGTGTGCATTTCCGCCGATCTTATAATGCCAGTGCTCGGCTGACTGAGCTGCAAAAGGAGCTGAAACTGCCCAAGAACCGCCTAATATGTGACATGCCCACCAGGTGGAACTCAACGTTGGCCATGCTGCAGCGACTGCACACGCAGCAGAGGGCCATCAATGAGTACCTTTGCGACTACGGCACCAGGACAGGGTCAGGGGAGCTTGGCTTTTTTTCCCCACGCCAGTGGAGCATGATCAGGGATGCATGCACTGTCCTCTCACCATTTGAGGAGGCCACGAGGATGGTGAGCAGTGACAGTGCATGCATCAGTGACACTGTACCTCTTGTCCACCTGTTGGAGCATACGCTGCGTGGGATAATGGACAGGGCACTTGAGGCAGAACAGAGGCAGGAAGAGGAGGACTTCCTTGTCTCTCAAGGCCCCCTTTATCCAGACAATGTTCCTTCTGTCCCACCCATCACACAGGAAGAGGAGGAGGAGGAGGAGGAGGATTGTGTGAGCATGGAGGTGGAGCCTGGCACTCAGCATCAGCAGCAGCAGTCTTTTAGGGATGATGTACAGTCCCAACAAACCAGTGGACTTGTACGTGGCTGGGAGGAGGTGGCTGGCGATCATGTCATCCTCAGTGACCCAGAAGACTCCGGACCGAATGCCTCAGCTAACCTACGCTGCATGGCCTCCCTGATCCTGCAAAGCCTGCGGAAGGATCCTCGTGTTCTTCGGATCAAGGAGAGTGACCATTACTGGCTGGCCACTCTCCTTGATCCACGGTACAAGGGTAAGGTTGCGGACCTTATCTTGCCGTCGCAGAGGGAGCAGAGGATGAGACATCTCAGGGAGGCCTTGCAGAAAGGTCTGTGCAACGCCTTCCCAGAAACTGGGAGGTTACAAACTCCTGGTCCTGGACGACGAGTTGCTGAGGCTTCGGTCAGTAGCAGAAGGAGCGGTGGGGAAGGTGGACGTCTGACCGATGCGTTCAGACAATTTTTTAGTCCGCAGCCCCAAGGTATGATCGGTTCCAGCAACCATCGCCAGCGTCTGATATACATGGTGCAGGAATACCTAGGGGCAAGGTCAGACTTGGACACCTTTCCCACCGAAAATCCTCTGGCTTACTGGGTCCTGAGGATGGATCACTGGCCAGAGCTTGCACAGTATGCAATTGAGCTACTGGCCTGTCCTGCATCCAGCGTTCTTTCCGAACGCACATTCAGTGCTGCTGGAGGATTTGTCACCGATCATAGGGTGCGCCTGTCCACCGACTCGGTTGATCGACTGACCTTCATAAAAATGAATCAGTCTTGGATCACCACCAGCTACCAGACACCTGAAGCGGATATAACGGAATAATTTATAATGTCACATCCCTTCAAGACTGCCTATGCTGATGCTGAGTGACTGTCCTGTTATGTTCACTGACTATCCTCTTCCTCCTCCTCAATGATCCATGCCACCACACCAGTGCCTAAGGCACAATTTTTCAGCCCCTGTATAACAGGGGCGTGTAATTACAATTTTTTAAAAAGATGCTTCGCAACAGGTGTGACTGCTGTGCTCAGAGTACAGTATCTGTGAGGGGTTGCAGTGTTGTGGCACCAGCACCAGTGCCTAAGGCACAATTTTTCAGCCCCTGTATAACAGGGGCGTGTAATTACAAATCTTGATCTAATAGTTCACAGCAGGGCCCATTCCTGCGCCCACCAAGAGTAACTATGAGGGCCTACAGTCTTGTGGCAACACCGTCCACCACCACCACCAAAGGCCCAATTTTTCTGCCCGGTTCAACAGGTGCATGCAAGTACAAATCTTGATCTATTAACTCACAGCAGGGCCCATTCCTGTGCCCACCAGTCTTGTGGCTACACCAACATCTAATAGGGCAAATTTCTGCAGAGTATATACGGCAGGCCCCTACTTTCAAACATCCAACTTACAAACGACTCCTACTTGCAAACGGCAAGAGAAAACAGGAAGTGAGAGGAAATCTACCCCTAGGAAGGAAAATTCTATCCTGTTAGATTTAATTTGGGAAAAAGGTATCTCCTCTCTACTGATGCTTTATCACCAATCCTTGTTTCAATTAAAACCCCACTTTTCCAAAAACATTTGTCATTGGGACGGAAAGTGAGGTGACATGTTCTGAACAGATGTGCAAAGACAGCAAATGTTACAGGGGTGATAACCCCTCCCTATGTTCTCCAAAAAGCTTAAAAATTGATTTTTTTGGGATGTAGCTACACTTCATAATGTACCTGTTCAGATTCTACTTAAGAACAAACCTACAGTCCATGTCTTGTTTGCACCACCTATATACTGCTGTTCAGAGTATATAGGGTTGTAGGTATAGGGTTTTATTTTGGGTGCGGGGTCCCCCTTAGTATCCATACAAGACCCAAAGGGGCTGGGGTGGGGGGGGGGGGTTGATGGGGTAGCCATGCCATTTTTCTCAAGGATTTTCAGCCATATGGCGGCCAGGACAAGACATGACATTAAAGCCGCAAGTGGTTTTAAATGGCTTCTTTTTTTCCTTTACAAATGTCATTTTGTGCAAGGACAGTTCTAAACACGGGAAACACATGCCACTTCACAGGCATACTTTAGACACCCCCCAGGTACCATATTTAAAGGAAAATTTCACTTTTTTTTTTTTTCACTTTATGCATCATTAAAATGACTGCTCCCGAAAAAACTTTAGTTTTTAAAATTTCTTTTTGCATTGATATATGTCCCCTGGGGCAGGACCCGGGTCCCCAAACCTGTTTTATAACATTAACATGCATATTGGCCGTTGTAATTAGCAATTTTGATTTCGAACGTTCGCGTCCATTATAACGAATAGGGTTCGAAAATTCGCGCAAACTTTCGGTCCGTTCGAAGGTTCTGGTGCGAACCGAACCCGGGGGTGTTCGGCTCATCCCTAGTCCCCATGTTGATGAGGACATGGGCCTCTTCTTCACAGCTCTGGCCCCTGATGCCTAGGGCATGTGGCCTACCAGGTTGTGTGAATGGATAAGAGTCTGGTGTGGATTTTTGGAGGGGATCTATTTTTTTTTTTGTCAGTTCCCTCTTAAAATCTATACCAGACTGAAAGGCTTGGTGTAAATTGGGGGGGGGGGAACCCCATGGCAATTTTTTTTAAATTATCCCTGCCCCTGGGATCCCTGTTGGAGATGTCCAGCCATGTAATTGAATGGGGCTGGTGACTTCACTGGTTGTTAAGGACTCAGTGATGCTGGTACTTGTCGTTATCCTTAACAACCATTGAGAGCGGTAAGCTGTCATGTATAAATATTGGTAGTAATTAGAGTTGAGCGGACACCTGGATGTTCGGGTTCGACGGGTTCGGCCGAACTTCGGAAAAAAGTTCGGGACCGAACTTTAACCCGAACCCCATTGAAGTCAATGGGGACCCGGACTTCTAAGGACTAAAAAGGCTCTAAAAAAGTAATGGAAAGGGCTAGAGGGCTGCAAATGGCAGCAAAATGTTGTTAAGAGCATGGCAAGTGCTCTGCAAACAAATGTGGATAGGGAAATAACTTAAAATAACATAAAATAAAAAAATTTAATAAAAAATATGCTGGAGGCCCCCTTTTCAGCAGAAGAGGTACAGGAAGTCATTAAGAACCTCAGAAACTCAACGGCACGATGCCACGCATATGGTGGGAATGCCCCAGAATACGCCCTTTTTGGAATAAATTATTCAATTTAATGGATAAGCTAGTGGGAAAATAAAATACTTTGAAATAAAAATGTAGCGGGGTGCTAAATTTAAGGGAAGTGTTTGAGTGGTAAATAGGCTCAAACCCCCTAATTCTGTAGGATTCATGGACCATTTTGTCCTCGGGGGACAGTATTGGTGTTGTTTTTTTAGTATAGCACAGTAGAAGAAAACTATATATAAATTGTTTATTTCACACACCTCCACATATGTATAACACACTGCAAAATATTTTTTGTGGCCCTAAATGGCGTTTTTTGGAAGACCACAATACACCCACAGTACGTAACCGCTGAATCGCACAGCTACAGAACTGCAGAAAATGCTATTAAAAAAAAAATGTTTTTTTTTTTTAGTATAGCACAGTAGAAGAAAACTATTTAGAAATTGTTTGTTTATTTCACACACCTCCACATATGTATAACACACTGCAAAATATTTTTTGTGGCCCTAAATGGCTCTTTTTGCAAGCGTACATTAAAGTGCAATTTTTTATTTTTTTTGCCCTAAACTGGTCTTTTTTTGCACGAGCAAAATAAAATGGATTTTTTTTTTTTTTTTTGCCCAATGGGTCTTTTGGAAAAGAGCACAATAAAGTGCCTTTTTTTTATAAAAATTGGAACCGTAGACCATAAAATTGGCCTTTATGCCGATGATGTGATCATAGCCCTCACCACTCCCTTAAAGTCCTTACCGGAAACTCAACGAGTCCTAGAAACGTTTAGTGCAATTTCCATGTACAAACTGAACCATAGTAAATCACTTATGCTTAACCTCGGCCTTGACCCTCAAACCTCTAATTCCATCTCCGCTAATTCCCCCTTTGCTTGGACACCCAACTCCTTCCTTCTGTATTTAGGAATACACTTGACGTTCCCAAGCCATATACTACTAAGATCCAACCTAGAAGACCTCGTGGGCAGGCTCACTCGGCTAGCGAAACATCTGAGTCACGTTCCGGCCTCTTGGGCTGGAAGGGTGGCTCAGGCAAAAATGTATTTACTCCCGCATGTATTATATTTTTTTCGTATGATACCTCTTCCACTGGCACAAAATCAAATTAAAAAGCTCCAGGGAATTATTAACAACTTTATTTGGCAACAGAAACGTCCCCGTGTGAAAAGAAACATCCTTTTAACCCCAGTTCGAAATGGAGGTTTAGGCGCACCGGACATCCAGGCCTATTACCGAGCAACTCTCCTAGACCAATTGAAGTCTTGGTGGTCACACAACCTGGAAACAAATAGAAGCCACTGTACTTTTTACTAACCCTAAACTTTTCCTGGCCTCCGCTTGGCTCAACTCTAATTTTGTCCCTAAGCACTACCCACTGGATACCATCACGGCCTCCACAAGGATCTGGGCAACAATTCTGCAACTTACGAAAGGAATATCAACAGACGTCCTATCATCATTACCCCTTGAAGCGATACACCCTATATCCCCGGACCTGCCCTTATCGGTCTGGACCAAAGCAGGCGTCACCAACATAGGTATGCTTTTCTCAGCATCAGAAATGCACTCCTTCGCCCACCTAAAACAAAAATTTGGTCTAACCAACCAAACGTTCTTTCTTTACTTGCGGATCAGATCCTGTCTTTCAAAAATCTGCTGGTCAAATTCAGACTCTCTGTCGCTCCCGCTGATAAAATATTACAGCCTTGACGCATCCAAAACCAAAGGCATCTCTCTGATATACAAGCTGCTTACCAACCCTTCTCCAGACCTACTCTCTTCCTCCGCTCAATATTGGTCCTCTTTGCTAGACCAGACACCCCCGGCTACACAATGGCAGAAAGCCCTCACATTACCCCTACGATTATCTCACTGCCTCACCCACTGGGAATCAGTACAGAAGCTGTTCCACAAATGGTACTACACCCCAGAAAGACTCGCAAAAATATACCCAAATACCTCACCCAAATGTTGGAGAGGCTGTGAAACAACTGGATCCCTATCACACATTTGGTGGGATTGCCCATCTATCAGGAGGTTCTGGAATAAAGTGCAGAATCTAATCTTTTCTCTGTGTGGCATATCCATCCCTATGTCCCCACTTGATCTGCTCCTGGGTCTATCTATCCCCTCGTGGCCGAAGCACCTACAAACTCTGACACACATCCTCATAGCAGCAAGACTAGAGACCGCAAAAAAATGGAAATCGACGCATCCGCCCTTACTAAAGGACGCCATTCAATTACTCAACCAACACTTCCTAATGGAATTTTCTTTTGCCAGAGCCAATTTATCCACAAACCAATTCAACAAAGCCTGGGAACTGTGGATCAATTACTCTAGAAGCTCACCACTGGGTTAGTTGCCTTACTTTTTCCCTTGCAAGACAGGTACCTCCCCCTAGCCCTACTCGGCCTATCCACAAAAGACGTACTTGTGATAATTACAACAGCTCTTTTTGCTTTGTTTTACTGCATCACTGTGGTTACTCTCTTAACATAGTTCCCCAAGTGTTCATTACACTGATACTTTATGCCTATTTGTAGGATTGTTCTATACCGTTTGACTACTCATAAATCTTCATCCTTTAATAACGAAATAGATG
This sequence comes from Rana muscosa, assembly GCA_029206835.1. Taxonomy (NCBI): domain Eukaryota; kingdom Metazoa; phylum Chordata; class Amphibia; order Anura; family Ranidae; genus Rana; species Rana muscosa. Next base: position 882,975,535 of record CM055118.1, read on the forward strand.
CCATTCGTTACTATCCGTTTGCTCTCACTTGTCTCTTATGTACGCAAATTTAACGCCAGGGTATGCCCAATTGGCGATGTTTTTTGTACTACTCTCTATCTTTGAAAAATAATAAACATCGAAAGTTAAAAAAAAAAAAAAAAAGTGCCTTTTTTTTTTTGTCCTAAATGGATCTTTTTCCAAGAGCAGAATACACCCACAGTATGGAAACGGTGTATCTCTCAACGTAATATATGCAGTGCTGGTGCACTGAGCTTGCAGATAAAAGGTAGATTTTCTCTGACACTGGGCTCATAGCAGTGTAAAAAGACTGCACTGCAACACAAACAGGTAAACCTATGCAGATCGCTGAGTTATATCTCTGAATCTGGACTCCTATTCCTATATAATATATCTCTCTCCCTAAAAGCAAAAAACAGGAACCTGGCACTACACTGTCTCTATCTTTTCCCTCAGATTCCAGAATCAGGACTAACTCATGTATTTTTCTATCTCTCCCTAAAAGCAGCAGCAGCAGACTAGATCCTCTCCCTATCTATTCTGAAGCAAAGTGACGTGTGTGCTGTGTGCCTCTAGCTTATATAGAAGCTGGGTCACATGTTGCACTGACCAATCACAGCCATGCCATTAGTAGGCATGGCTATGATGGCCTCTAAGGGCACACCAGCTAATCAAAAGGTGATTGGCTGGCCCCTGAAGCATTTCTAAATGCGTAATTAGATTGCCGAACCCGAACCCAGACTTTTGCGCAAAGTTCGGGTTCGGGAAAAAGCTAAAGTTCGGTACGGACCCGAACTTTACAGTTCGGGTTCGCTCAACACTAGTAGTAATACTAATATAATACATTACATTCAACTCCCACTGGATGGGTACATTTTCTGGTGTTCGACCGAATGCCCGAACATCCAGGGTTTGATTTATTTTCAATATTCTTTATTACGTTTTCACATAAAGAGGTAGCATTTACATGTGAAATCTTGTCAGATGGTCCAACTGCAGCACAAATAACAAAATATGGAAATACTGTATTTATTGGCGTATAACACTCACTTTTTTACCCTGAAAATAGAGGGTAAACTGTGCCTGTGTGTTATACGCAGGGGCTGTGGAAAGTTTTTTTCCTGAAACTTCCCTCTTAAAGTTAGGGTGCGTGTTAAACGCCTATGCTTGTTATACGCCGAAAAATACGGTACTCATAACATTCAATGCATTGGTAAATTCAATACAGATCATCAAACATAAGTCTACAACTGGAGGTATTGGTAGAGATGGCTCCAGCGGAGGGGGGAGAGGAAAAGAAAGGGGGGTGGTAAGGTAGGGATGGGAAGGGAAAGGAGAAAGGAGGGAAGGTGGGTACCAGCAAACTAGTCTAATGAACTAGTGTCAACCAAGAAAACATTACATTTGTACAGTGCAGCTAGGATGTGATAACCATGAAGACCATTGGAAAAGGAACTTATCTATGCTTAGGTTTTTTCTAGCTGCTAGTTTCTCCATCTCACATTAACGATTAAGGTCTGTAATTGTGGACGCCAAGGAAGGGGGTTTCAATGTTTTCCAAAGTCTGGTGATATTTAGCTTTGCGGCTAGTAGAAGGTGTATTATTGCTACTCGTGATCTGGGAGGGAATTTTTCTATCCCCAGGTGAAGTAGAGGTAGTGACGGGTTGGGCATTGTAGGGATGCAGAAGAAATTAGGGAGAGGTTTTTTTCCAAAAGGAACTAAGAGATCTACAAAACCACAGGAGATGTGCAATGGTGCCTATACTGCCACAAGATCTCCAACAGGTATTCGAACAACCTTGGTATATTTTTGACAATCTATAGGGCGTCAAGTACCATATATGTATGTTTTTTTTTGATAGGTTTCCCAATGGTTGGAGCAATGGGATGCTGTATATGTATGTAGCGGCCTCACCCTCTCTCTCTCTTCTTTAGCGGTTATTTGGCTCCGGTCTAGGGGTACCTTGAAGGGGAGAGCGAGGTGCGCCACGGCCCATGTCCTCTAGATTACAGCATGTAGAGGTCAAGGCCAGCATCAGATTACCTTCGGGCTGTGTATATGCTCAGAGCCAAGTCTGTTCTGCTGATAACCCCCTTTGCTCCCAGTAATTGGAGTACCACACACTGAAAAGGTCCAACACTTATTTATTCCATAACGGCAAACAAATAGTCCTTTGCGAGCAGACAGTTTGAGACCCATAGAACAGTTCAGTATTGGTGGGGAGTAGGTCAAGGCACAATCCTCACAGAAACTAAACCGTTGAGGTTTCACCAACGGTTGCTAAGCACAGTGGCTATAAAGGCTTCAGAGTCTCCTCCAGCGAATCTAGTGAACAGGAACTGGAGTTACCTTCGCTACGTTGCAGCCCCTGTCAGGGGGAAGACATCCCTCCAAGAGAGTTACCAGAGGCCCCGCCGTCACCGGATTAATGCTGTACCGGGCTATTCGGAAGGGTTACACTCCCTGGCCTCCTCACTTCAGATACGGGTCCCAACACCTTAAGGCCCCTCGGACTCCTCCACCCTCGCGGAACCCAGTCGAAGTTACTGGGCCCCAGGCCTTGGTCATAGAACCTCACCCCAGGCTTAAGGTGCCTGAGATGGACTCCATCCCACGCTCCGGCCATTTCAAGGGCACCTGGGCCCGGAACTCCGGAATGCCAGCACCCAGGCTGAAGGTGCCCGGGCGCGGCTGCGTCCTCCAACTCTGAGGTCTGGGCGTCCGCCCGTTTTATCTCCTCTCCCTTTGCGTCACAGCGGGTTCCCCGCCCCGCTGTACCAGCGTCAGGAAAGGACAAAAAAGGAACAGTCTTGCAGTGCAGGTTCAACTCCGGCCCAGGGCGGCAACGCCATCTGCAGGCCACAGGGAACCTTGCACCACCAGAGTCCTCCAAGAACTACAAAAGGGATTCTCAGATTCCCTAACAATTAGTACATCTGGGTTGAATAACCCAAATGCTCCCCCCCCAAATTTAAATGCCCGCTACATGTAGTTTTGAAGGCCTGCTGCCAAATAAGAGAGGTTTCTATAATATTCAGTTCTGCTATCCATTTTGAGAGGGTGGTGATTTGGGAGTAGGGTCGGTGGTCATTTAAGGCTGCATATATTATGGATATCCCCTGTTTAGGGTTTGTGGGTTAAGAATAGAATCAATGTAGTGTTTCAGGGATTGTGACTATAGAGGGGAGTTTAGAAGCTTTAAGGAAGTGACTGATCCTCAAATAAGTGTAGTTATCTGTGTCTGGAAGATGGAATTCGTGTTGGAGGTCTCTGAAAATTTTCAATGACTGGTTGGAGGTGAGATCCAGTAGAGTGTTAATTCCGTATGTATACCAATACAGAATTTTAAGGTTCAGTATTTGACTCGCTAGTACTCTAAAAGGGATAGGGTGAGTTTAAGATGGTTGGTTAGGTGACGTGTCATGGGTAAATTTCCTCTAGGCTAGGAGTGATGCTCTAACTGACGGGGAGAGGGATGTCGTATGGAGAGGGGATCCAGGAAAATAGTAGTTTTGTAAGGCGAGTGTTCCATAGTTGACCAAGTTTTATTGGAGAATGGATGCCACCAGTAATATAGTTGGTTCAGGATAGAGGCATAATAATAGGTACGAATGTGGGGAAGTCCTACCCCGCCTTGCTTGTGGTGCCTAACTAATATATGGTGAGTAGGGATGAGCCGAACACCCCCCCGGTTCGGTTTGCACCAGAACCTGCGAATGGACCGAAAGTTCGCGCGAACGTTAGAAACCTATTAAATACAATGGACGCGAACGTTCGAAATCTAAAGTGCTAATTATAACGGCTAATATGCATGTTATTGTCCTAAAAAGGGTTTGGGGACCCGGGGTTCTGCCCCAGGGGACATGTATCAATGCAAAAAGAAGTTTTAAAAACGGCCGTTTTTTTCGGGAGCAGTCATTTTAATGATGCATAAAGTGAAAAAAAAAGTGAAATATTCCTCTAAATATCGTACCTGGGGGGTGTCTAAAGTATGCCTGTGAAGTGGCACGTGTTTCCCGTGTTTAGAACTGTCCCTGCACAAAATGAAATTTCTAAAGGAAAAAAAAGCCATTTAAAACTGCTTGCGGCTTTAATGTCATGTCTTGTCCTGGCAATATGGATGAAAATCTTTGAGAAAAATGGCATGGCTACCCCATCACCCCCCCCCCCCCCCTACACCAGCCCATTACCAGCTCCTTTGGGTCTTGTATGGATATTAAGGGGAACCCCGCACACAAAATAAAAAAGGCCCTATATACTCTGAACAGCAGTGTACAGGTGGTGCAAACAAGACAGGGACTGTATGTTTGTTCTTAAGTAGAATCTGTTTGTAATTTTGAACAGGTACATTGTTTAAGTGTAGCTCCAGCCAAAAAATCAATTTTTAAGCTTTTTGGAAAACATAGGGAAGGGTTATCACCCGTGTAACATTTGTTTTGCTGTCTGTGCCCCTGTTCAGAACATTTCACCTCACTTTCTTTCCCAAATGACAAATGTTTTTGAAAAGTGGGGTTTTTATTGAAACAAGGATTGGTGATAAAGCATCAGTAGAGAGGAGATATCTTTTTCCCATATTAACTCTTACAGGAGAGAATTTCTCTTACTAGGGGTAGATTTCCTCTCACTTCCTGTTGTCTCCTTCCGTTTGCAAGTAGGAGTCGTTTGTAAGTTGGATGTTTGAAAGTAGGGGCCTGCCGTATATACTCTGCTGGAATTTGCCCCTTACATGTTGGTGTTGCCACAACACTGTGAGCCCTCACATTTACTCTTGGTGGGCGCTGGAACGCCCTGCTGTGAACTATTATATCAGGAATTGTATTTACATGCCATTGTTGAACAGTGGTAGGAAAAATTGGACCTTTGGTGGTGGTGCTGGTGCCACAACACTGTAAGCCCTCACAGTTACTCTTGGTGGGCGCATGAATGGGCCCTGCTGTGAATTATTAGATCAAGAATTGTAATTGCATGCCCCTGTTGAACAGGGGCTGAAAAATTGGGCCTTTGGTGGTGGTGGTGGTGGTGGTGTTGCCACAACACTGTAAGGCCTCACAGTTACTCTTAGTGGGCGCAGGAATGGGCCCTGCTGTGAATTATTAGATCAAGAATTGAAATTACATGCCTCTGTTAAACAGGGGCAGAAAAATTGGGCCTTAGGCACTGGTGCCACAACACTGCAACCCCTCACAGATACTGTACTTAGAGCACAGCAATGAGCCCTGTTGCAAAGTATTGCATCAAAAATTGTAATTACACGCCCCTGTTAAACAGGGGCTGAAAAATTGGGCCTTAGGCACTGGTGCTGGTGCCACGACACTGCAACCTCTCCCAGATACTCTAGTTGGAGTGCAGGAATGAGCCCTGCTGCAAAGCATTACATCAAAAATTGTAATTACATGCCCCTGTTAAACAGGGGCTGAAAAATTGGGCCTTAGCCACTGGTGGCGGCACCTAGAAACAAAAAATTTCTTCCAAGCTGTCATCAAGAATCGGATCATTGAGGAGGAGGAGGATAGTCAGTCAACATAACAGGACAGTCACTCAGCATCTGCATCAGTCTTGAAGGGATGTGACATTTGAAAATAAATTATTCTTTTATATCAGCTTCAGGTGCTTGGTAGCTGGTGGTGATCCAAGACTGGTTCATCTTTATGAAGTAAGACAAAAATCTCCTGCGCTCTCGGTGTATCGTCAAAAACAGGTGGTGAGGTTTTCTCTAGAGGCAAAGTTTAGAATCTTGCAGCCCTCCTCAGAACAATGGGTGTTCATATGGCTCCTTTTTTCTTTCTTCTTCATCTTTATGAAGGTCAGTCGATCAACCGAGTCAGTGGACAGGCGCACCCTGTGATCCGTGACAAAGCCTCCAGCAGTACTGAATGTGCGTTCTGAAAGAACAATGGATGCAGGGCAGGCCAGTAGCTCAATTGCATACTGTGCAAGCTCTGGCCAGTGATCCATCCTCAAGACCCAGTAAGCCAGAGGATTTTCGGTGGGAAAGGTGTCCAAGTCTGACCTTGCCCCTATGTATTCCTGCACCATGTATATCAGACTCTGGCGATGGTTGCTGGAACCGATCATACCTTGGGGCTGCGGACTAAAAAATTGTCTGAATGCATCGGTCAGACAGCCACCTTCTCCACCGCTCCTTCTGCTACTGACCGAAGCCTCAGCAACTCGTTGTCCAGGACCAGGAGTTTGTAACCTCCCAGTCTCTGGGAACGCGTTGCACAGACCTTTCTGCAAGGCCTCCCGGAGTTGTCTCATCCTCTGCTCCCTCTGCGACGGCAAGATAAGGTCTGCAACCTTACCCTTGTACCGTGGATCAAGGAGAGTGGCCAGCCAGTAATGGTCCCTCTCCTTGATCCGAAGAATACGAGGAACCTTCCGCAGACTTTGCAGGATCAGGGAGGCCATGCAGCGTAGGTTAGCTGAGGCATTCGGTCCGGAGTCCTCTGGGTCACTAAGGACGACATGATCCGCAGCCACTTCCTCCCAGCCACGTACAAGTCCACGGGTTTGTTGGGACTGTAAATCATCCCTAAAAGACTGCTGCTGTTGATGCTGAGTGCCATGCTCCACCTCCATGCTGACACAATCCTCCTCCGTCTCCTCCTCGTCCTCTTCCTGTGTGATGGGAGGGACACAAGGAACACTGTCTGGGTAAAGGGGGCCTTGAGAGGCAAGGAAGTCCTCCTCTTCCTGCCTCTGTTCTGCCTCAAGTGCCCTGTCCATTATTCCACGCAGCGTATGCTCCAACAGGTGGACAAGAGGTACAGTGTCACTGATGCATGCACTGTCACTGCTCACCATCCTCGTGGCCTCCTCAAATGGTGCCAGGACAGTGCATGCATCCCTGATCATGCCCCACTGGCGTTGTGAAAAAAACCCGAGCTCCCCTGACCCTGTCCTGGTGTCGTAGTCGCACAGGTACTCATTGATGGCCCTCTGCTGCGTGTGCAGCAGCTGCAGCATGGCCAACGTTGAGTTCCACCTGGTGGGCATGTCACATATAAGGCGGTTCTTGGGCAGGTTCATCTCCTTTTGCAGCTCAGCCAGCCGAGCACTGGCATTATATGATCTGTGGAAATGAACACAGACTTTCCTGGCCTGCCTCAGGACATCCTGTAAGCCCGGGTACCTGCCCAAGAACCGCTGCACCACCAGGTTAAGGACGTGAGCCACACAGGGCACATGGGTCTGTTGTCCCTGTCGGAGGGCGGAGAGGAGGTTGGTGCCATTGTCGCAAACCACCATTCCTGGCTTAAGCTGGCGTGGCGTCAACCACCTCTCGGCCTGCCCCTGCAGAGCTGACAGAACCTCTGCCCCAGTGTGGCTCCTGTCCCCCAAACACACCAGCGCAAGCACGGCATGGCATCTTTTTGCCTGCGTACTTGCGTAGCCCCTTGAACGCCTATGGAGCACCACTGGTTCCGAGGACAAAGCACAGGAAGAGGCCATGGAGGAAGAAGAAGAGGAGGGGGTGGAGGAGAGAGGTGTGTCACAACCAGTAGTAGCATTGTGGAGGCGTGGCGGTGGAACAACCTCCAACACTACTGCACCTTGTCCTGCATCCTTCCCAGCTGCCAAAAGAGTGACCCAATGGGCCGTGAAAGAAAGGTAACGTCCCTGTCCATGCCTGCTCGACCATGAGTCAGCGGTAATATGCACCTTACCACTGACCGCCCTGTCCAGCGAGGCATGGACATTGCCTTCCACATGCCGGTAGAGAGCCGGAATCGCCTTCCGTGAGAAAAAGTGGCGTTTGGGAACCTGCCACTGAGGAACTGCACATTGCACAAACTCACGGAAGGGGGCCGAGTCTAACAACTGAAAAGGCAGCAGTTGAAGTGCTAGCAATTTAGCTGAGCTAGAATTCAACCGCTGGGCATGTGGATGGCTGGGAGTGAACTTCTTTCGACGGTCCAGCAGCTGGGGCAGGGAAATTTGCCTGCTATAATCGGACGTCGGTGTACTGCTAGCAGAGTGCTAGCAGAGTGCCCGCAAGTACTTGGCTGTGACACACCTAATTCACACTTCATTCCTCTCAGTGCAGGTTTCAGAAAGAACTGAAGGTACAGTGGGGTTGGAGATCCCAGCTGATGAGGAGCAAGGAGAGGTCTGCTTTGTTCTTTGGTGTGGGTCTTTAAGATACGCTTGCCAACGAGCTGCATGGCAGGTCAACATATGTCTGGTCAAGCATGTGGTGCCCAAGCGGCTGATGTTTTGGCCACGCGAGATACGCTTCAGACATATATTGCAAACATCAGATCTGATGCACTCGACTCAAAGGCCCACACCAAAGAACTTTTGGAATAACGGGCAGAGGCAGCGCCCTGCACAGGCGGAGCTCTGCGGTGTGATTCAGTAGGTGTGCAGCACCTAAGGCTGGACCCCGGAGGGCATCCTGCCTCGTTGGAGATGTGCCTCCTCCTCACCCTCCTCCTCCTCCTCTCTCCTATCAGGCACCCACGTGGAGTCAGTGACCTCATCATCCCCTCCCTCCTCATCACTGGAGCCAATCTGGCAATATGCTGCAGCTGCTGGAACATGACTGCCAGATTGGTGTCCTTCTTGAGCATCCCCTCTCTCTTCTCTCACGTTACTGCCTTCCTCTAGCTGGGTATCATCTTCAGATCCTTCGAAACGCTGGGCATCGTCCTGGAGCATGTACCCAACACTGTGCTCAAACAGTTCGGGGGACTCCTCAGGAGGACACGGTGGGTCTAGGGAAGGAGTGACTGATGATGACATTGAGGACGCTTTGGCAGCTGCTTTGCCAGTACCCTGAGCCTGGGTGAGAGAGGATGAGGAGGAGGAGGGCTTGGTCATCCACTCTACCAAGTCTTCGGCATGATTCGGCTCAACACGTCAATAAGGACAAGCGTGTCCCATGGCCACGTGCTGATGACGATGCACTGCATCCACGACCAGCACTGTTGTCTGTAGACACAGAGCCTGCTTGCCCTCTTTTATTGGCTCGTGACTGTCTGCCTCTCCTTGTTGGCCTTCCAGACATAATAATGGCCTGCAGGGAGATGGGAAAACCAGCAATTGGGTAGTGTATATTGTGCTGGAGGCACACAACACCCACTAACTCCAGCAGATGCCTTTATTAGAGAACAGCAATGACAGGTATATAGAGGTGTATACTGTGCCACTAACTCCTGCAGATGCTGTATTTGAGAACAGCAAAGACGGATACACAGGTGTATACTGTGCCACTAACTCCTGCAGATGCTGTATTTGAGAACAGCAATGACGGATATACAGGTGTATACTGTGCCACTAACTCCTGCAGAAGCCTGTATTATAGAACACCAATGACGGGTATATACAGGTGTATACTGTGCCACTAACTCCTGCAGATGCCTGTATTTGAGAACAGCAATGACAGATATACAGGTGTATACTGTGCCACTTACTCCTGCAGATGCTGTATTTGAGAACAGCAATGACGGATATACAGGTGTATACTGTGCCACTAACTCCTGTAGATGCCTGTATTATAGAACACCAATGACGGGTATATACAGGTGTATACTGTGCCACAAACTCCTGCAGATGCCTGTATTTGAGAACAGCAATGATGGATATAAAGGTGTATACTGTGCCACTAACTCCTGCAGATGCTGTATTTGAGAACAGCAATGACGGATATACAGGTGTATACTGTGCCACTAACTCCTGCAGATGCTGTATTTGAGAACAGCAATGACAGATATACAGGTGTATACTGTGCCACTAACTCCTGCAGATGCCTGTATTTGAGAACAGCAATGACGGATATACAGGTGTATACTGTGCCACTAACTCCTGCAGATGCCTGAGAAAATAAAACAAAACATAGAACACACTGTCCCTGCCTATGTATCTCTTTCCCTGCACGCCAACTGTGCCACTAACTCCTGCAGATGCCTGTATTTGAGAACAGCAATGACGAATATACAGGTGTATACTGTGCCACTAACTCCTGCAGATGCCTGAGAAAATAAAACAGAACATATAACACACTGTCCCTGCCTATGTATCTCTTTCCCTGCACGCCAACACACTACACGAGGCCGCCGCGCTGGCGGCCTTTTATAGTGTGGGGCGTGTACTAAACCCCCCTGAGCTATAATTGGCCACAAGCATCCTGCCTGTGGCCAATTATGGCTCTCCTCGCTGCCGGCGCTGTGATTGGCCAAGCATGCGGGGTCACAGTGCATGCTTGGCCAATCACAGCGCCGGGAATGCACTGCAATGGCGCAGTGTATTGTGGGCCGTTCGCATCACTCAAATTTGGCGCGAACGGTCCAAATCGTTCGATCTTCGCCGAACGATCGAACAGCCGATGTTCGAGTCGAATGTATGTTCGACTCGAACACGAAGCTCATCCCTAATGGTGAGCGCATCTGGGTGGTTTGTTGTCCCAAATTCATTTCGTAATCTGCCTTTGTATTGAGGATATGAAGGTTTGAGATACCGGTAATATTACTGTATGTAATAAATATATTAGCTTATGCAAAAAATAATCTTAAAAATAGGGATGAGCCGAACACCCCCCGGTTCGGTTCGCCGCTGAACATGCGAACGGACCAAAGGTTTGCGCGAAATTTCGAACACCGTTAAAGTCTATGGGACTCGAACATCAAAAATCAAAAGTGCAAATTTTAAAGGCTAATATGCAAGTTATTGTCCTAAAAAGTGTTTGGGGACCCAAGTCCTGCCCCAGGGGACATGTATCAATGCAAAAAAAAGTTTTAAAAACTGATGTTTTTTCGGGAGCAGTGATTTTAATAATGCTTAAAGTGAAGAAATAAAAGTGAAATGTTCCTTTAAATATCGTACCCGGTGGGTGTCTATAGTATGCCTGTAAAGTCGTGCGTGTTTCCCGTGTTTCCCGTGTTTAGAACAGTCCCTGCACAAAATGACATTTCTAAAGGAATAAAAGTCATTTAAAACTGCTTGCGGATGTAATGTAATGTCGGGTCCCGGCAATATGGATGATAATTATTGAGAAAAACGGCATGGGTAACCCCCCCCCCCCCCCAGCCCATTACCAGGCCCTTTGGTTCTTGTATGGATATTAAGGGGAATCCCACACCCAAATTAAAAAAAGAAAAGGCGTGGGGCCCCCAGGCCCTATATACTCTGAACAACAGTATACAAGTGGTCCAAACAAGACAGGGACTGTAGGTTTGTTCTTAAGTTGAATCTGTTTGTAATTTTGAACAGGTACATTTTGTAAGTGTAGCTCCAGCCATAAATCAATTTTTAAGCTTTTTAGATTAAATAGAGAAGGTAGATTTCCTCTCACTTCCTGTTGTCTCCCTCCGTTTGCATGTAGGAGTCGTTTGTAAGTCCGATGTTTGAAAGTAGGGGACCGCCTGTATATACTATACAGCCTGCCCTATATACTCTGCAGAAAATTGGGCCTTAGGTGTTGGTGGTACCAGAACACTGTAAGCCCTCACAGTTACTCTTGGTGGGCGCTGGAACGGGCCCTGCTGTGAAATATTGTATCAAGAATTGTAATCACATGCCCCTGTTGAACAGGGGGCAGAAAAATTGGGCCTTAGGCAGTGGTGGTGGCACAACACTGTAAAGCCTCACAGTTACTCTTGGTGGAACGGGCCTTAGGCAGTGGTGGTGGTGGCACAACATTGTAAAGCCTCACAGATACTCTTGTTGAGCGCAGGAACGGGCCCTGCTGAGAAATATTAGATCAAAAATTTTAATTATGCACCCCTGTTAAACAGGGGCAGAAAAATTGGGCCTTAGGCACTGGTGGTGGTGCCACAGCACTGCAACCCCTAACAGATACTCTAGTTGAGCGCAGGAACGAGCCCTGCTGCAAAATATTGCAGCAAAAATTGTAATTACACGCCCCTGTTAAACAGGGGCAGAAAAATTGGGCCTTAGGCAGTGGTGGTGGTGCCACAACACTGCAACCACTCACAGAAACTCTAGTTGAGCGCAGGAACGAGCCCTGCTGTGAAATATTACAGCAAAAATTGTAATTACACACCCCTGTTAAACAGGGGCAGAAAAATTGGGCCTTAGTCACTGGTGGCGGTGCCCAGAAACAAAAATGTTCTTAGAAGCTATCAACATGAACATTGAGGAGGAATAGGATAGTCACTCAGCATAACAGGATAGTCACTCAGAATCAGCATAGGCAGTCTTAAAGGGATCTCACATTCATAGTAAAATTAATCAGTTACATCCGCATCAGGTGCTTGGTAGCTGGTGGTGATCCAAGACTGATTAATTTTTATGAAGGTGAGCCGATCAACTGAGTCTGTGGACAGGCCCACTCTGTGATCAGTTACAAAGCCTCCAGCAGCACTGAATGTGCGTTCAGATAGAACGCTGGATGCAGGACAGGCCAGTAGCTCAATTGCATATTGTGCAAGCTCTGGCCAGTGATCCATCCTCAAGACCCAGTAACCCAGTGGATTTTCGGTTGGAAAGGTCTCCAAGTCTGATCTTGCCCCTAGGTATTCCTGCACCATGTAAATCAGACGCTGGCGATGGATGCTGGAACCGATCAGACCTTGGGGCTGTGGACTAAAAAATTGTCTGAACGCATCGGTCAGACGGCCACCTTCTCCACTGTTCCTTCTGTGACTGACCGAAGCCTCAGCAACACGTTGTCCAGGACCAGGAAATTGTAACTTCCCAGGCTCTGGAAAAGCATTGCACAAACCTTTTCTGCAAGGCATCCCGAAGATGTTTCATCCTCTGCTCCCTCTGCGAAGGCTGGATAAGTTCCGCAACCTTACCCTTGTAACGTGGATCAAGAAGGGTTGCCAGCCAGTACTGATCCCTCTTCTTGATACCACAAATCCGAGGGTCCTTTTGCAGGCTTTGCAGTATCAGGGAGGCCATGCAGCATAGGTTTGCTGAGGCATTCGGTCCGGAGTCCTCTGGGTCACTAAGGACGACATTATCCGCAGCCACCTCGTCCCAGCCACATACAAGTCCATGGGTTTCTGGGGACTGAAAACGATCCCTTAAAGACTGCTGCTGATGCTGAGTGCTAAGCTCCACCTCCATGCTGACACAATCCTCCTCCTCCTCTTCCTGTGTGATTGGCGGGCCCGCAGGAATACTGTCTGGATAAAGGGGGCCTTGAGAGGTAAGGACGTCCTCCTCTTTCTCCCTCTGTTCTGCCTCAAGTGCCCTGTCCATTATTCCATGCAGCGTATGCTCCAACAGGAAGACAAGAGGGACAGTATCACTGATGCATCCACTGTCACTGCTCACCATCCTCGTGGCCTCCTCAAATGGTGCCAGGACAGTGCATGCATCCTTGATCATGAGCCACTGGCGTGGTGAAAAAAAGCCAAGCTCCCCTGACCCTGTCCTGGTGCCATACTCACACAGGTACTCATTGAAGGCCCTCTGCTGCGTGTGCAGCCGCTGCAGCATTGACAACATTGAGTTCCACCTGGTGGGCATGTCACAGATGAGGCAGTTTTGGGCAGGTTGCATTCCTTTTGAAGGTCAGCCACCCGAGCACTGGCATTATATGACCGGTGGAAATGCCCACAGAGTTTCCTGGCCTGCTTCAGGAGATCCTGTAAGCCCAGGTACCTGCATAAGAACCGCTGCACCACCAAATTAAGGACGTGAGCCAAACAGGGAACATGGGTCAAGTGTCCCTGTCAGAGGTCGGAGAGGAGGTTGGTGCCATTGTCGCAAACCACCATTCCTGGCTGAATCTGGCGTGGCATAAACCACCTCTGAGCCTGCCCCTGCAGAGCTGACAGAATCTCTGCCCCAGTGTGGCTCCTGTCCCCTAAGCAGACCAACTCAAGCACTGCATGGCATCTTTTTGCCTGAGTGCTTGCGTAGCCCCTAGAACGCCTACGGAGCACCGCTGGTTCAGAGGCCAAATCTGCACAGGAAGAGGCCATGGAGGAAGAAGAAGAGGAGGGGGTGGAGGAGAGAGGTGTGGCAGAATCACCACTACCAGAATTTTGGAGGCGTGGTGGCGGAACAAGCTCCAACATTACTGCACCCTGTCCTGCATCCTTCCCAGCTGCCAGCAAAGTTACCCAGTTGTTTTGCTTGCTTCTATCTAGCAAGGTTACTCTGTGGTATAACAAGGAAGCTGAGACTTCTGCAGTGTGTAAATGTGCTTTTACTATACAAGATGCTATACATACAAAACTATTACAATATTAGGACTATAATACAAAACTGACAGATCTCTATAACAAGCAAAATGCCTAGCAAATGAACAGCCTATGGTCTATAACAGTACAAATACATTTAAAGGTTACTTAAAGGGGTGTTCCAGGCAACCCCGTGCAAAAAAATAATAATTAAAAGCCAGCAGCTACACATACTGCAGCTGCTGGCTTTTAATAAATGGAGACTTACCTGTCCTGGTGTCCCTCGATGTCGGCACCGCCGCTGATGTTTCACATCAGCTGTCGGTGCTTCCGTCGCCATTGCGGGTAAGGGAACCCAGCAGTGAAGACTTTCGGCTTCACGCCGGGAACCCTACTGCGCATGCGCGAGGCCCCGCTCCTCTCTCCTATTAGCCCAGCAGCCAGGGGAGGAGGAGGAGGGAGCCTCGCGCGACTTCACCGCCGCGGCCGGAATCCAGTACGTGGGTAAGGATACCTGTCTTTGACAGGTATCCTGTCCCCCCTCCCCCCTGAAAGGTGCCAATTGTGGCACCGGAGGGGGGGGAGGAATCCGATAAGCGGAAGTTCCACTTTAGGGGGGAGCTCCGCCTTAACTTCGATTACGCTATGTTCATGATCTCCATTGCTGGTGACCAGGCATCATCTTCTTCAATCATAAGTGGCTTCTTCTAATGTTACAGCAACATGATGTGTGTGTGTCCTAGCCAGGGATGAGCCGAACACCACCCTGTTCGGTTCACACCAGAACCTGCGAACAGACAAAATGTTCGTGTGAACTTTAGAACCCTATTAAATACAATGGACTCGAACGTTCGAAATCTAAAGTGCTAATTATAAAGGCTTATATGCAAGTTATTGTCCTAAAAAGTGTTTGGGGACCCGGGTCCTGCCCCAGGGGACATGTATCAATGCAAAAAGAAGTTTTAAAAACGGCCGTTTTTTCAGGAGCGGTGATTTTAAGAATGCTTAAAGTGAAACAATAAAAGTGAAATATTCCTTTAAATTTAGTACCTAGGTGGTGTGTATGATATGCATGTAAAGTGGCACATGTTTCCCGTGCTTAGAACTGTCCCTGCAAAAAATGTCATTTTTGAAGGAAAAAAAGTCATTTAAAACTCACTCGCGGCTATAATGAATTGTCGGCTCCCGGCAATACATACAAAAGTCATTGATAAAAAAAAAAAAAGCGTGGGGGTCCCCCAGAATTCAATTACCAGGCCCTTCAGGTCTGGAATGGATATTAAGGGGAACCCCGCCGAAAATTTAAAAAAAAATGGCGTGGGGTTCCCCCAAATATCCATACCAGGCCCTTCAGATCTGGCATGGATTTTAAGGGGAACTCCACCCCAAATTTTAAAAAAAATGTCGTGGAGTCCCCCCAAAAATCCATACCAGACCCTTATCCGAGCACGTAACCTGGCCGGCCGCAGGGGAAGAGGGGGGGACGAGAGAGCGCCCCCCCTCCCTCCTGAACCGTACCAGGCCACATGCCCTCAACATGGGGAGGATGTCCCCATGTTGATGGGGACAAGGGCCTCATCCCCACAACCCTTGCCCGGTGGTTGTGGGGGTCTACGGGCGGGGGGCTTATCGGAATCTGGAAGACCCCTTTAACAAAGGGGACCCCCAGATCCCGGCCCCCCCTATGTGAATTGGTAAGGGGTACATTGTACCCCTACCATTTCACGAAGAAAGCGTAAAAAAATGTAAAAAAAAAAACACACAAACACCTTGAAAAAGTCCTTTATTAAAAAATAAAAAAATAATAAAAAAAAACATTCCAGCGATGAAATCCAGTGTCCCGTGGCGATCCCGATGTCCAGCGCCGTCCGTCATTGGTTTTGCCTGAGCGGACCTGATGGGGAACTTCCTCCTCAGTGTTTTAAATGTATAGACCCGCCCCTTCTAAAGTTCCCCATCAGGTCCGCTCAGCGGACCAGATGCGGAACATGAGAAGGGGCGGGTCTATACATGTATTACCAAGGTGAGAGAAGTTCCCCATCAGGTCTGCCCCCTCGGTATGTCGGACCCGCCTACGTCATTGGCTTGAGCGGGGAACTTCCTTCACTGTGTAATTTAAATTTACACAGTGAAGGAAGTTCCCCGCTCAGGCCAATGATGTAGGCCAATGATGTAGGCGGGGTCCGACATACCGAGGGGGCGGACCTGATGGGGAACTTCCTTCACTGCGTAATACATGTATAGACTGTAGTGATGTCAACATCTTCCTTACAGGATATTCACATCTTCCTTACAGGATGTGAATATTGATGGGGACTACATCCTGGTGACAGCTGATGTAGCCTCGCTTTATACATGTATCCCACATAACAAAGGGTTAGAAGCTGTACAATATTTTTTGGAGAAGGAAGAAACTTTAGCTCCCTTTCAAAGGGCGTTCATTATGGAATTGTTGGAGTTCGCCACGAGAAGTAGCTATTTCTGGTTCAATGACAATTTCTACCTCCAGTTGAGAGGTGTGGCCATGGGGGCCAAATATGCCCCCAGCTTGGCCAATTTGTTCATGGCCAAGTGGGAGGAGGATGTCGTCTATACCTATGACACCCAGCACTTGGTGCTTTGGGCTAGGTATATTGACGACATCCTCCTCCTATGGAGTGGCAGTGTTACATCACTTAAGATCTTCATGGACCATCTTAATGCTAATGATAGGGGGATTTCCCTTTCATACACTGCCAGCCATGAAATGATCCAGTTTCTTGATCTAGAAATTAGTATCCATGACCGCCAGTTTTGTTTTAAAACACACTTTAAGAAAACTGATCGGAATGGGTACATTCCACAAGATAGCTGCCACCATCAATTGTGGCTCAAATCTGTCCCGCGTAGTCAGTTCCTCAGATTGAGAAGGAACTGTAGTGATGTCAACATCTTCCTTACTCAGGCTGAGATCCTTAAAAAACGTTTTATTGACAAAGTTTACGATCCTGCCAATATAGATAAGGATCTTGGACAGGTATTAGAGACTGATAGGCGCTCTCTGTTGGAGGTTAAACAGAAAGGCGAACCCAATAATGCTTTCAAATGGGCGATGCTTACTTCCTTCTCCTTACAGCATAAACAAGTGAAAGCTATTATAGCAAAGCACTGGGATATCTTGAAAAACGATAATATCCTCGGTTCAGTTTTACCGGATCAGGCCAAAGTCATCTTTAGAGGGGCACCTACTCTTCAGGGTAGAATAGCACCTAATTTCATCAACCCCCCAGTACGCCCTTCCTTCTTTCACCAATTGGTGGGCTACCATCCCTGCAAGAGGTGTAGTGTGTATAGGTACAATACATCTGGTAGGAGCAAAACCTTAGAGTTTAGGTCAACTAGTACAGGAAAGTTGTATCCGATTAAACAATTTTGTACATGCTCCACCACACATATTGTATACCTCATCACCTGCCCTTGCGGGAAACAATATGTAGGCCGTACCATCAGGCCTTTTTCGGTTAGAGTGGGGGAACATGTTTCACTCATCCTGGGGGGTGATGTTAATCATACGGTGCCCAGACACTACAGACTACATCACGGTAGGAATCCAGCTGGCACACAATTTTTGATCATTGATCATTTCATTCCCCATTGGAGGGGTGCCCCCAAAATTAGGGGTGTGTCCCAGTTGGAGACCTACTGGATTTATGAATTACAAACGCACAGGCCGTCCGGTTTAAACGTCGAGTGGGATATTAATTCCTTCATCGACCAATCCTAATAATGTCGGTTTCCATTGGATCATGGACCTAATTTCACCTTTTCTTTAAGGGAATTTGTATGGGGAAATACAATTCCCCATGACTATTTCCTTTTTTAATTTGTTTTATTTAATGCATTTTGTGTATTTTTTATATATATGTCATATATTATGTTGTTTTTATTTGTCACTGTGTGGTTTGATTGGGACCGCCTCTGGTTTGCCTATTGGACAGTTCACTGTTGCTGCAATTGGGATTCCT
Organism: Rana muscosa; assembly: GCA_029206835.1. Taxonomy (NCBI): domain Eukaryota; kingdom Metazoa; phylum Chordata; class Amphibia; order Anura; family Ranidae; genus Rana; species Rana muscosa. The sequence goes on from CM055118.1 coordinate 882,993,644, forward strand.
TTTGTGAGAATTTAGGGCAAGGGCTTCCCAGTTTGTCTCCCATAGGAGATTTACTTTTTATGTGAGATTTTTATCTCACACAGTGCGATGATCCAGAGGTCTAATTCCTCCTTTTGGTCATCTAATATTCAATTTTAAATTGTCTTATGACTCTTTTAGTGTTGTATTATTATCATTACTAATGGCAGTTACTATTGCATTCATCTCCTTTTGTTTGCACACATCTGTTTCCCCTTTTCTGGCCGCAGTGGTAGATCTATCAAATCTATGCGGACCGTTAAGGGTTAACCTATTTTCATTCTGGGCTGCGTTCCACGCCCTGTGTATTATATGGCATTGGAGCGCAGCGCAGTTAACGTAGTCAGCTAGGGAGAACCCCTTTCCGGGGAAACCGTGCCTGCTGTTGATGACGCGATGCGTCACTCCTGTTAGGTATGGACGTCCCCGTGTAGCGTGACGCTCCGTGATGGTCATGTGACACGATGTTACGTGACGGTCACGTGGAGCTGGATAACGTTGCTACGTCACGCTCCGTGATGGTCATGTGACGCGATGTCACGTGGCGGTCATGTGGAGCTGGATGACGCCGCTACGTGACTCTTGTGAGACGTGAACGTCCGCACGCCGGGTGACGCTCTGTGTGCGTCTGCAAGCCGGGTGACACGGTGCTGCGGGACTGACACGCGAGGCCACTATTTGGCCTAATGACAGCATCTTAAGTGTCATGGCTCCGCACCATGAGGGTTTCACACACACGTGGACTGCAGGGTTCAGCCCTTACCATGTATAGGTAAGTGGTTATAGATGTTGACCACATTTATTAGCACCTCCCCTTTTTGGCCAATACAGCTTCCCACATGTAATAACCATCTATGGAGGGGTTCCATAGAGAGGCTTGGAATGCACGCTCCGGCGCCATTTTGGATCTCACAGGAAGTACTGTTTCAGTGGGCAGACCAGGGGGAGGTCCTTGTCACTTATAAATAGTATACAGGCAACAGTGGAGTTATGCCCCAGACGATGCAAGGTTTTGCGAAACGCGTCGGGAGAATCCACTGCTGCCATTGAGTGTCTTTGCAAAGCGCTATATTCATGGATTGAATGTAAGTGTATCTGCCTATATTCATTACAATTCCTTTGCGTTATTACGCTATGTGCCATCTCCCTTCTTTTTCCACATGAACTTTATGTGAGCCATTTCATTACTCCTATTGGCTTGAACTTCTGGTGTTTTTTCCTGAGCTTGGACCTTGGACATAAGGGTGCACTGTGCCGGCCTGGTTTCCATATGTATGGACATATACATATTCAGCCTGTTTGACCCCATACACATATGTGCATTGGGTCCACTACATCTGGTAAGCCTCCCCTTCACGTGGTGGTGGTTACGTCACAAGTCACTTATTTACTTCGGAAGATTCACCTATATAATTTGGAACTGATTCAATTTTATGTTTCATCACATCCATTTGGAGTTTATATACATTTGGACCTATATTTAATCCTTTGTGATTCAGTTTATTTTTGAGCATTTGTTTCACTTTAAGCATTATTAAAATCACTGCTCCCGAAAAAACAGCCGTTTTAAAAAAAAAAGTTTGCATTGATACATGTCCCCTGGGGCAGGACCCGGGTCCCCAAACACTTTTTAGGACAATAACTTGCATATTAGGCTTTATAATTAGCACTTTAGTTTTCTCCCATAGACTTTTCGAATTTGCCGCGAACACCCCAATTTGTTCGCTGTTCGGCGAACGGGCGAACAGACAATGTTCGAGTCGAACATGAGTTTGACTCAAACTCGAAGCTCATCCCTAGTCCTAGCTTATGCCTGCTTTTGTATGTCAGGCTGAGTTACCAAACAACAGAAAACATACCTGTTTACTGTAGCAACAATGGACTGTTGAATACAACAATGCTATCTACCTATTGTCTACTCAAACCAAATCTGTCAGTAATCTAACAGTCATTCTTTCAGTTTGAGAGCTGAAAGAAATCTCAAACAAGTAATGTCTTACTTGTTTACTGTAGCTAGCCTGTTGAATACAACAATGGTATCTAACCCCATTGTATGAAAACAGCATTTGTTTGAGAAATCTACTCAAACCAAAAGACTGACAGTAATCTGACCAACTCACTATTGTAATATTGTCCCATGTATCCTATGTCTGATTAATATAATAAAAATCATATTTTTAACAAACGCCACACATTCCGCCCTATGATTATTTTTTTTCTCTCAGACTACACAGAAAGTCTCTTCATTACTAACAACTCATTCTACAGATGAATTTTCCTTAAATGCAACCCCTCCCATATTTCTGTCACTGGGAAGGTGTTTCAGTCTTTGGATAAAAGTTCATTAGAAAGTCCATTCTAAAGTTCTTTAGAAATAAGTCCAGGCTTGAAATACATCAAAGGCCTTGCTCTCCACAGCTCTTGCGATCTTCTGTCATTCTTTCCATCATGTAACCACTTTTCTCTGGTCTTCCTATGGATCAAATCGGAGACAGCCTGTGGAGTGGAAAACAAAGCGGATTATCTGTTCCTTCTAACAATACATAAACAGTAGATCCTGGCCCTTCAGCTACAATCTCTCCTCTAAATGGCTTCTTGCCTGGATATCTGACCAATACTTTGCCACCTGCCTGTATGCACCTCTGACCCTCCCAAAGAAACATCAATAGGGAGGAGAGGAAATATACTGATATTTCCCAGAAGATCACTGCTGTTTATTTTGGAAGGTTTGATGTTATGTAGCCTCACTTTCCACTCTTGCTGAGAAGTATCCACTAACCAGTCAGAGTCCCAGCCACTGTCTTGAAGCTCATCTGCCAATGCAAATATAACTTCAAACCTTCCTGCCAGATTCCCTCTCATTCCTAGATAGGCTTCAGCTTCAGATACGCCACTCTTTGTTTCTATGTGATGGGAAGCAGTAACATAGTATCTGTTAAACCCTGTTCTTTCAGGAACCTTACATAAAGACTGAACTCTGCACTCCAGCTGTGGAATCTGTGTGCCTCAGCCCCTACCATCCTCTCATATGGTGTGCTTTTGGCTATTGGCCTAGAATTTAACAACATGACTGCCTGTGTGAGGACCCGATCACAACCCCTTAAGCCCCGTACACACGATCGGATAACCTATGGATTTTCGTCCGATGGATTTGTCCATCGGATATCCGATGAAACTGTTTTCCATCAGTCTTGCCCACACACCATCAGTCAAAAAACTGACCGTTCCAAACGCGGTGACGTAAAACACTTCGATGAGCCGAGAAAAATGAAGTTTAATGCTTCTGAGCATGCGTCGACTTGATTCTGAGCATGCGTGGGTTTTTAATCCGGAAAATTTTAAAACAAGTTCTATTTTTTACAACCAATGGAAAAAAGACCGATGGGTAGCAAACACAATCGGTTGGTCTGATGAAAACCATCCATCGGACGGTTTTCATCAGTCAAACCGATCGTGTGTACAGGGCTTGAGTGTATGTGTGGGTGTAAGTTTGCGTATCTGGTCCTTCAATAGCCAGTTATATCTTTCAATCAAACCAGCTGCCTGTGGATGGTATGGGATGTGGCATAACCAGTACACTCCAGAATCTTTGGCCCACTGCTGTACTGTTGATCCGGTGAAGTGTGAGCCGTTATCACTTTGGATTTGTTTGGGACAACCATAAGCAACGTCAAGTTTCTGAAGCAGTTGAAGCGTTACGGCTTGATCTGCGCGTTTGCAGGGATGGACAAGCATAAGTCCTGAATAGGTGTCCACTGCAGTGCAACAATATCTCAGTCCGTTGTTTCCCTGGGACAGGGGACCAATGAAGTCAATCTGCCAGATCTTTGCAGGCCTCTCACCCCTCTTAATCGACCCGGTGAAGTACTTTTGCAATGGCCATTGTCGTACAGTTCCCTATTACAGTCTTCATCATGTCCATGGATATAGGCAATCCTCTCTGCTGTGCCCATTCATATGTTACTTTCTGCCCCAAATGTCCAGATTGCTTGTGGGGCCAGTTGGCCAAGTTCATCAAAACAGGATCAATTGGCACAACTGCCTTCACTTTGGCGATTTCATCTGCAACTCTGTTATAGTTCTCAAAGTCTGGTACTAGGGGCACATGTGCATCAACATGCCCCACTTTTATGGTGCGGGAGTGAGCTTCCTTCCAGCTTCCTTCCAGATGTAGTCCCAGACTTCCTTGCCTCCCCACACCACCTTTCCATGAATCATCCATTCATTGGACTTCCACGTGGGCATCCAAGTTGTCAGTCCTTTAAAAACCGCCCAGCTGTCAGTGTAGATAGTGACATGGGAAGAAGGATCCTCCTGAAGAGTCATCACTACAGCTTTAAACTCTGCATACTGACTGGACCCTCCGATTCCGGACTCCTGCAGGACTGTGTCTGTACTTGGGTTATAGGCTGCTGCTGTCCATTTACGTCCAGATGAGGTGATTATGGCTGAACCATCAGTGAACCACACTGACTCCTTCATGTCTTCTGACAGAGACTCAAACGGTGGAGCCTCTTGAATGAGGGATGACTGCAGCACAGGAATTTCTTCTTCTGGCCGGGTGCTGGTAAAAGTAACAAGCCCTGCCAACTGTTTTGAAATGTCTCTAACATCCCCAGCTGCAATACCCCCTCTTTCTTGAAGGTACCACTTCCATTTCAGCAGTGTCTAGTTCTGGGCTACAGCTGCCCTAGTGGTCAGTCCATTATCTCTCACCCATCCTGCTATTGGCAATGCAGTATGGATGGTGACTGTGTCCTTTTCTGTAATGGTCTCTACATGTTGAAGTGCTGTGTAGGCCCCAAACAGGTACTTCTCTAGGGGCGTGTATCTTTTCTGTGCCCCTGTCAGTTGTTTGGACCAAAATCCAATATGTATTGCTCTCAGTCCTTTCTTTTCATTTGGCTGCCACAGACTCCAAGATATGGTACCATTCTGCTCCGCTACATCCAGCTGAAATGGTACTCCTTGTCTCACGGGTCCCAATCCCTGATGCTGCAAAATAGCGTCTTTAGCAGCCAGGAATGCAGTCCGCTGCTCTGAACCCCATAAGAACTCAGTCTTTTTTCTGGTAACATTGTATATAGGCCTCAGAATCAGTCCAAGATGTGGGATGAACGATCTCCAGAATCCCACAACTCCAATGAACTTCTGTGCCTCCTTTTTGGTAGTAGGGGGCGACAGCGCCTGGATAGTTTGCACAACTGTCTCTGGAATTTTCCTCTGTGGCCCAGTCCACATCATTCCTAGGAATTTCACCTCTGTGGCAGGTCCTTGGACTTTGTCTCTGTTATTAGCCCACCCTCTGTTCTCCAAGTGCTGTATCAGCAGGTGCAGTGCTTCAGTTACATCTTCTTTTGTCCCAGGGATCATGATGTCATCAATGTAGTGAAACACAGCGACTTTTAAATTTAGGGTACTTAAATCTTGGGTAATCAGTCCATGACAAATCATTGGAGAATGAAGATAGCCTTGCGGAAGGACAGTGAAAGTGTACTGGCGGCCGTCCCACACCATAGCAAACTGGTCTTGACAATCTGGGTCTATCAAAATTGAAAAGAAAGCATTAGCCAGGTCTATCACAGCATGATATTCTCCTGCATCTTTAGCAATTTTCTCAACAATTGAGATCATATCTGGTACAGCTGACTTCAATGGAGGTGCCAATTTGTTTAGACCTCTGTAATCCCACAGTCATTCTATATGTCCCATCAGGTTTCTTTACTGGGAACACCGGAGACGAGAAAAAACTTACAGCAGGTCTAAGGATCCCTACTCTCAACAGTTCTTGTATAGTCTCCCCAATTTCATTGTGGTCTCCAGGAAGTCTGTACTGCTTGAGACAGACTGCCTTCTCTGGTGCAGGAATGTAGACAGGGGTCCATTTCGCATGACCTCTGACCACAGCCTTCACCGTTCTTACCAGATACGCTTTATCAGGATACCCGTATGTGAATGCACCTCTTTCAGTCTGAATTGACTGACCTTGAAATACATCCATCCCAAGAATATTTTCGGGTAACTCTGATATCAAAATATTTGTCATAAATCCTGATCCCTTGCCAATAGCCAATTTCACCCGTATCCTAACTGCTGGTGTAGTTTGCCCTCCCAAACCTTCTACATAAATCAATTCTCCTTTGTGATGGGAAGGATTTCCTTGCAAAAGTGTAACTTCAGCTCCGCTATCAACTAAAGCCATTACATGTGTAGGAGAAGATTACTTCCCCCACCATACAGTGACAGGTGCATATGGGCGTCGGTCTCCTGCTCTCACTGCCCTTGCTGCTATTACAGGAGACTCACCTTCCCTTTATAAAGGATAAGGAACCTCCCAATCCCCTTTTCTGATTCTCTCTAACTCCTCCCCAGGATAAAGGGTTTTGGGTTCATGTTCAGTTTTGGGAATTGGTTTGGGGCTAACAGGGGGGGTCTGTTCTGTTTCCTCTAAGTCTAGACTGATGTTATCTTCACTAGGAGTAGTGTTTCTAACCCTGACAGTTTTCCCTACTAAATGTTTACACCTCTTCAGCATTTCTGCAGTAGAAATGCCATCTATCTCATCTTTAGGTACTCCTGCCTTTAATAGGTCCACCCACATTTCTTTACTAGAAATAACTAGCCTGGTTTTCTCTTCACCTTCTGTCTTCTCTACCCCATTCCGTTTCTTCTCTGTTCTTTTCTGCTTGTATTCTTCCTGTCTGGCCTTGACCGTATCTACTGCCCTGACAGGTTTTGTTTCAGTCTCCTCTATCTCCCCCAACTGGCTTAAAAGGGTTGTGGCTTCATGAATCTTGCTGTTTAATCCCAGGCCTCCCAACAAGGACAATAATGGAGCCCTGAGATTAAATGGCGCAGACTTCATCAGCTTAGAGCACAGAGCAGACGTAAAGGGTTCCATATCTGGACCTATCCCTTCTGGAAATTTATTTAATCCGGTTATACAACCCATCTCACATAACCTGGAAATACCCTCTCCTATTGATCTCCAGGAGTAGGTATTTTCCAGGTCAGTAGGACTAGCGTATACTCGGACTATTCCATCTCTCACAAGGTCTAACAGTGAAAAATTCACGCTAAACTCTCTGGCTTTTCACATTGCCTGACGCAATTGTGGATCATGGGTTAACACTCCCATAGCCACTGCTTCCTTACCTGACAAAACAACACTGTCCGCCAATTCATCCCATAAGCGTAGGAGCCAACTCAATAGGGGCTCCCCAGACCTTTGTTTGTATTGTTTTGCCAGCTCATGGAGTTCAGTTTGTGTAAACTCCCGTACTTCTTCAATTTCAACATCTCTGGGGTTGCGATAATGCACCTCCCCATCTGCCATATCATCTCTATCATGTTGCCGTTTCCTATGCTTAGTAATGAGAGGTCTGGCATACTTTTTCTTTCCCACTAGCAGATCATCATCTGAAATATCAAACTCTATCTCCTCATCCTCACTATCATTTGAGGAGAGCACATCCTCACAATCCCAATTTTAGGATGTGAAAATGGCATGTACCCTGGCTTTACTAACAGGTTTACGCCCCTTCCTTTTCCTTAAGGCATTAATTGATTTGGTCATGAGGGCTGCACACCGCTCTTGCAAATCATCAGCCCAACTAGCGGTTGAACGTACACACTCTGAAGCAACTGCTAGCTGGTCTTTTAATACCTTAACTTCTGCCTCTGCCTTCTCCCTTCTATGTGATTCAGTATAGAGAGCATGGAGGAAGTACCAACCCACTGTGAACACTGTCCTCTTCTCTTTCTTACTTAAATCCAACCCCTTAAGGCTAAAATCTACAAAATGATCTGAGACTTTATCACCCCAAGTCAGCTTCAAGAGAGAAGCATACTTCACAAATTCTTTAGAAAGAGGCTCCCACTCATTATTTCTGGCCCAGATAGGTAAGCTGCACACTTTCTTCTGGTCACCAGAACCCTCTGCAGCCTTGCTTTTCCTAAACAGCTTAGGTAGCATTTTACCTAGCACAAGCTACACAACACACTACAGAAAAACAAGTCTGCTTCAATTGAATTATAGCACAGATCGCGGCCGAGCCCCCAAATGTTTTGCTTGCGTCTATCTAGCAAGGTTACTCTGTGGTATAACAAGGAAGCTGAGACTTCTGCAGTGTGTAAATGTGCTTTTACTATACAAGATGCTGTACATACAAAACTATTACAATATTAGGACTACAATACAAGACTGACAGATCTCTATAACAAGCAAAATGCCTAGCAAATGAACAGCCTATGGTCTATAACAGTACAAATACATTTAAAGGTTACTTAACTTTGATTACGCTATGTTCATGATCTCCATTGCTGGTGACCAGGCATCATCTTCTTCTATCATGAGTGGCTTCTTCTGATGTTACAGCAACATGATGTGTGTGTGTCCTAGCTTATGCCTGCTTTTATGTGTCAGGCTGAGTTACCAAACAACAGAAAACATACCTGTTTACTGTAGCAACAATGGACTGTTGAATACAACAATTCTATCTATCTATTGTCTACTCAAACCAAATCTGTCAGTAATCTGAGGCCTCGTACACACGACCGATTTTCTCGGCAAGAACCAGCAAGAAACTTGCTGGCAGAGAGGTCTTCCCGAGTAAATCGGTCGGGTGTACGCTGCTAGCGTGTTTCTCGTCGAGAAAACCGACAAGAAACCTCGACGAGAAAATAGAGAACCTGCTCTCTATTTTCTCGTCGAGATTCTCCTCGGCGTGTTTCTCGACGAGAAAAGTGAGTGTGTGTACACTTACCTGTCCGCCCGGAAGCCCGCGCATGTTCGAAATGAATTTGACGCATGCGCGGTAGCTTCCTAGGCATACGTAGGGTATACCAAGATGGCGGCGACGGCATCGAATGTGACGAGCGCATGCTCGACGTAGTCGATGACGTCACCGCGTACACTCCTTTCAAAGAACCGCGGGTTCTTTGAAACGAGCGTGTGTACACTCGGCCGGGACAAGTTTCTTGTCCAAGAATCTCGTCGAAAAAAACGACATGTTTTTCTCAACGAGAATCTCGGCCGTGTGTACGAGGCCTTACAGTCATTCTTTCAGTTTGAGAGCTGAAAGAAATCTCAAACAAGTAATGTCTTACTTGTTTACTGTAGCTATCCTGTTGAATACAACAATGGTATCTAACCCCATTGTATGAAAACAGCATTTGTTTGAGAAATCTACTCAAACCAAAAGACTGACAGTAATCTGACCAACTCACTATTGTAATATTGTCCCATGTATCCTATGTCTGATTAATATAATAAAAATCATATTTTTAACAAACGCAACACACCAGTGCGCCGTGAAAGAAAGGTAACGTCCCTGTACATGCCTGCTTGACCATGAGTCAGCGGTAATATGCACCTTACCGCTGACCGCCCTGTCCAACGAGGCCAAGACATTGCCTTCCACATGCCGGTAGAAAGCCGGAATGGCCTTCCGAGAAAAAAAATGGCATTTGGGAACCTGCCACTGAGGTACCACACATTCCACAAATTCTCGAAAGGGGGCAGAGTCTACCAGCTGAAAAGGCAGCCGTTGGAGTGCTAGCAATTTAGCCAAACTAGCATTCAGCCTCTGAGCATGTGGATGGCTGGGACCGAATTTCTTTTGACGGTTTAGCAACTGGGGTAGGGAAATTTGCCTGCTACATTCGAATTTAGGTGTACCGCTAGCAGATTGCCTGCAAGTGCTTGGGACACATAATACTACACCTTCATTCCTCTCAGTGCAGGCCTCTGAGAGGACTGAAGGTATAGTGGGGTTGGAGATCCCAGCTGATGAGGAGCAAGGAGAGGTCCACCTTGTTCTTTGGTGTAGGTCTTTTAAGTACTGTTGCCAACGGACGTCATGGGACCTCAACATATGTCTGGTCAAGCATGTGGTGCCCAAGCGGCTGCTGTTTGGCCACGCTTGATCTGCTTCAGACATATAATGCAGTGGATATATATGTAGGAGACAGTATATATATATTTTATGCACTGCAGATCACTGAATCACCTGCCTGGCCTGCCTGCTTGAAAGTGTATTTGAATACGTACACCAGGAATGGGCTGCAGTCAGGTATAGGCTTGGCTACACTAGAATGCAGTGGATATATATGTAGGAGATAGTATATATATATTATGCACTGCAGATCACTGAATCGCCTGCCTGACAGTGTATTTGAATATGTACACCAGGAATGGCCTGCAGTCAGGTCTAGATACACAGGATACAGTGTATATATATATATATATATCTATAGCCGGGATGTATATACAGTATATACTAAATGCACTGCAGCTAGCTGAATCACCTGCCTGCCTGAAGTATATTATAAACAGTACACCAGGAACGCTGCAGTGAGATCTAGCTAAACTGGATACAGTGTATATTTATATATATATATATATATATATATATATATATATATATATATATTGTATAAGGGTAAAGAATCCACGCTGCACCCTGCTAATGGGAAAAATATATTACATAAAAAGTGAAAAAATCTCAATATGTAAAAAATGTGGTGAAGGGTTAAGTCTTCACTATTAGAATGCGTAGGTGTTGGGGGGCGTGGTCTGCCGTGGAGGAAGATGGCTGCTTAAACCCTGCGCTCTGACAGACCGCGACCATATCTCTACTTGTATTGGGGACATCGGGTTCTCTTCAGACAACGAATGATGGGAACTTCTTCCCGCAACTCTTCTGCATCGAGGTCTCGCTCCCCACGGGATATAGACGGGCGGTTGACTCAAACTATACCGGATATCTTCCGGACACAGAGATCCAACATGGCGGCATCCTCACAGGCCTCAGCGCCCTCACAAGCCTTACCACCTCCACACGGTCCCGACGGGATTGTTCTGACACTCACCGGGACTCAGCCCGCAGCACAAGGCCCCTTGATGGCTACAGCTCACCAACAGCTAAGCCTAGCCGACCTACATACGGTTGCAGCGGACATCAAGAACAGCCTGTTCGCGGCCATATCTGAGCTACGCACGGAGATCAGAGCCATAACGGGCAGGGTACATGATATTGAAATCACTACATCCCGCCATCACACAGCGCTCCGGAATGTAACAAACAAAATGGACACACACACTATGCAACTCCGTGATCTCCAGAGACACGTAGAGGACCTGGACAACCGCGGCCGTAGATGCAATCTAAGAGTGAGGGGCCTACCTGAGTCGGTTGAACCGACCGGCATCCTCCCTACGGTCACGGAGATTTTCAATCAGCTTCTGGAGAGGCCAAACCAAATGCCTATTCCGATGGTCCGCATCCATAGAGCCCTGAAACCACGTGGAAGAGACACCGACCCCCCTAGGGATGTGGTCTGCTGCCTTACGGAGTTCCAGATAAAGGAGGAAATCCTCAAAAAGGCGCGCACAAAGGCCCAGATTAACTACGAAGGGAAGACGATCCAAATTTACCAGGACCTGTCAGCCATAACTCTCAGGCACCGTAGAGATCTCCGCCCCTTGCTGGAAGTCCTTCGTGCCAAGGGGATCCAATATCGGTGGAGGTTTCCGTTCGGTCTCGCAGCTTCCCATCTTGGCTGTAATGCCCTCCTGAGAGTCCCTGAGGAGTTGGAGGACTTTTGCCGCACGCTGGATATCCCATACACCGAGCTCCCGAATTGGTACGCGGATTTTGATGTATCAAGCTGGGGACCCCACGGAGACGGAGAAGAGCCGATGGATGCACAAGCCTCACGCACCAGGAGACAACGCTCGCCATCCGTTTCACGATCTAACCCGGGCTCACGGAGCAGATACCAGCAGTCACACATAGCCGTGGCACCTCTGCCCCGTAGAGCTCGCCGCGACCACTGAAATTGTAATTGTGCATGGGATCCCAGGAAAGTCAGTTAAGTACCTACCGTTACGTTCCTATTCCATGTCTCTTTCCCCTGACAACAGCTTTCCTCTATGCCCGCCGTGCCCAGCATGCCTCGTATACGGGGCTGTAGGTTGCGATGTCCAATGACGCCCTTGCTCCGCTCACCCCTTACCGTTGCCTCCCATTAATGCAATGGTCATATCCTTCTCTGCCTTGGAACCTGCTTCCCACCCCGCCAATCTGATCGCCCCCACGATGGCCCCTGGAATACATGAGGGAGTGGAGACCCAGGCCGCCCCGTGGTAAAACTTGATCTCCCATTACAGGGCTCCGATTCCCCATCCCTTCTCCAGCATCTCCGTAGTCCTGACAACCGGAGTATCCAAGGACTTATCTTGTTGCAAGGTGACGACTGGTCAATGTTTGGTTCTTCACCCACATGTTCTGCGGTGTTTTCACGCCGACCAGCGCACTCATGTTCCTTGCTCTGCCCAATGGAACACTTACCCCGCCAGGTCCGAACGGCTACTTTTGCCCACGATGCCTCTTTCACACGCTCTCACGTAGCGAACTAGGGGGTTTCGGGTGACATACTCCACTCCCTGTAGTTACGGATCAAGTTATTGTTGCAATTGTCGAGACAACGGAGGACCCCTGATTGCTTAACGCTATTCCTGGTCGGTGAAGTAAATTACAATTCAATTTTGTTTTATGCAAGTTTGTTCCCTAGGATAGCTAGCATTGTAAGTTTTATGCATGCCATATTTATGCCTAGGCCAATATCTCATTCTCCCAAACTCGGTTTAACATGCACCCCAATATTTCTCTGCCTAACTTCTTTTTCACATGTAACATGTTCTGCATGTGAGATCGAACCATACACCACGGATTACTGAGGCAGGAAGTCTTTCAGCTTGCTGCCTAATAATTTATTCATTCGCTGTCATGTTCCACCCTCTACTGACCACAAACTTCATCTGCACCTGTTTATCCCCTGGGGTCACGATGTACTCACAATGATATTGTATCTTACACTGCTGCCTATATACAAACTTGCATTCAGACCGCCTGACAATAACACACGTACTCCTCATTGGCTGCATACACATGTGGTTTCCAATTCTTTAGCTACAGCTATTTAATGAAGCTGCAGGATGTCCCGCTGCCCGCTCTGCCCCAACCCGTAACACAAACACTCCGCAGATGCCCTGCATAGTCATATATACACCCCAGGTATTAGTGTCCCTACTTTATGCAACCTAACCCGCCCCTCCACCTTCCCGGGACTGTCTGGCATACTTTCTGCATCTTCACCTGTCTTTCATCTACAGATGTCTTCAACGTTGCCCTGATACGTGGGATTAGCTGAATTGTCAACCCTCCATATTTTCCTCCTACTGTTTGGTTATTATGTTATGATATATAGATTTCCTGTTCATATGAGTATGTTCGAGTTTTTTTTTTTTTTTTTTTTTTTTTTTTTATGTAAGGAACTGCATTAGAAAATGTCTATGCCTGGGTCCAAAACTGTTATTGCCATGCACTGCTAGAATGTAATTGAGATGCCTACATTTATAGGAGAAGGCCTTGGCCACACAATGATCACCACGACATGTGACACCTTTACATACGTTCTGAACTTGTAACTTACTACTCTTAATGTCTGGTCAACCGCTTAATCTGGTGAGCAGAAATAGACAAGTACAAGTTACAGGATTCTTGACACGATTCCTCCCTGCATGCCCCATATGCTCCCGTTGTTTCACACGACTTTTTAGTTCCCACGAGCAATCATTCCTACATGTTCATGGTTGCAGGTCTGTCAGTCCACCGTACTATACTCTTTATATTTCTTTTCCACGACAACTCGTTCCCCACACAGTGGTACTAGACTGAGCCGCATCCACTCGCAAGACTTTCTCTCCAACTCACCACTGGAATACCCCGGCGAGACCGTACCTGCGGTTACTCCCCTACTTGGACAGGTGAGCTAGGTCTCTCCTGTAGCCGGTACCCCCCTCTCTTCCCCGTTGTTGATTGCCCCATACATATATACGTAATTTCTCCCCTGCCCCCTCCCTCCTCATATATTCCTAACCCACCCCTATCCCGCTACCCCACATCTCACCCTCTGACCCGTTTCTCTAGAGTTTCTTTTCTACCTTGTCTCGATTCCCACTGCGGCTCTCGGGGCCTCCTCACTTTGTGATCTGCAGCTTTTACTGGCCATTAATTATGTCTGACAATCCTCAGAATACAGCCAAAATCCTTACTAAGGTCATATCCCTCAACGTACGGGGTCTCAATACCCCTGAACGGCGGGCCCAGCTCCTTCTCACTATGCATCGTAACAAAGCGGATCTGATCTTCCTACAGGAAACGCACTTCCGCACTGACTCAACTCCGAAGCTACAAAATCACTACTATCCTAACGCGTTCCATGCTACAAATGACACGTCTAAGTCAAAAGGGGTTTCTATACTTGTGGCAAAACACTGCCCTTTCCTACATACTGATACTTTAGCTGATACAGAAGGTCGTTATATCTTCCTTAAGGGGACACTCTACGGTCGTAAAGTTACGTTTGCTAATATATACGCCCCAAACTCGCAACAGGTGCCATTTTTCCGTGCCATTACCAATGCTCTCATGATATTCCAAGAGGGTACCCTCATTTTAGGTGGGGATTTCAATGTCCCTCTCAATCCAATCCTAGACACTTCTACTGGCACATCCTCGCTCCCGTACGCCGCCCTCAAAGCCATCAAATCCCAAATCCAGACTCTATTGCTACACGACACATGGCGCACCCTTAATCCTAACGGTAAAGATTATACTTTTTTTTCCGCCCCACATAATAAATACTCAAGGATCGACTACCTATTCCTTTCCCAAACTGACCTACATACTCTTCAACAGGTGTCTATTGATCCCATGTTTCTTTCTGACCACCATCCTGTCTCAATGACCTTAACATTCTCATGCGCACCCCCCCGCCCTCCCTCTTGGAAACTAGATCTTTCCCTACTCACAGACCCGACTGTTGCAGCTGACGTCGATTTATGCCTTAAGCAATACTTTGCGGAAAACATATCGAGTGATACCTCCCCTCTTATCACATGGGAGGCACACAAATGTGTAATACGGGGTGTCCTGTTGGCGGCGGTGGCTAGGCGTAATCGAGAGAGACGGGCACGCATTTTGGATCTCACAATTCAAATACAAAGGTTGGAGGGAGTACATAAACGCTCACAGGCTCTAGATACCCTACAGACTCTTATACAAACTAGAGCAGAATTGCTAGAACTACTGGGCAAACAAATTAGACGTAAGTTCATTCTCTCTCAGAGAACTTTCTACGAATATAGCAACAAATCAGGGAAGCTTCTAGCAAGAGCATTACGAGACAAAAGAGTGTCCACAACGGTACACTCCCTGACTGACTCTGGAGGTCGCAAGGTAAACGCCACACCGGACATAGCGGAACAATTTGTGTCTTACTATTCACGATTGTATAACTTGCAACCCCCAGACACGCCTGCGGGCAGTATTCCTAGACAACAGGCTATTAAAGACTTTCTAACGCAATATAGCCCCGAACCAATCTCTGCCTCCGTAGCTCAGGAGTTAGACGCCCCCCTAACTAATGATGAAGCGATCGTCGCACTTAAACAGATGAAACCGGGTAAATGTCCTGGCCCGGATGGATTCCCAGCCGGTTACTACAAGACTTACTCTGACCTCCTTTTACCCTTTTTTTTTTATCTGCGTTTAACTCTTTTTCGGATTCCATTACACCCCCGCGCGACTTACTAGCGGCACATATAACGCTGATACCTAAACCAGGTAAGGATCACTCCTCAGTAGCGAACTATAGGCCCATATCCCTTCTAAATGTAGACCTGAAATGGTACGCCAAGATACTTGCCAACCGTCTTGTACCCCTTCTGCCCCAACTAATAGACTTAGATCAGGTAGGCTTCATCCCGGGTAGAGAAGCAAGGGATAATACGTTAAAGGCAATTAACATTCATCATTTCCTAACCTCGAAGCGTAGACAGGGATTTATGCTTTCCCTTGACGCGGAGAAGGCCTTCGACAGGGTGGCCTGGGATTACATGACGGAAGTTTTGCAATTCTTGGGTTTTCCCCAACGCATGGTCCATTTCATACTTGCACTTTATGCCAATCCCACTGCTAGGGTACGTGTCAACGGCCACCTGTCGAGGGCTTTCTCCTTGTCCAACGGTACAAGACAAGGCTGCCCCCTCTCCCCGCTTATCTTTGTCCTTACTCTTGAACCACTGCTAAGACGTATCAGAGCCAACCCGGACATCAAGGGTGTCCCCATAAATCAACATGTGCACAAATTGGCTGCTTTTGCGGATGACATCCTCCTCTTTCTGACAGAACCTCTCACTACTATACCGAACTTATTGAAAGACTTCCAGATCTTTAACTCTCTGACCAACTTACAAATCAACTTCGGAAAATCCACTGCCCTCAATGTCTCTCTACCCTCCGACATCTGCTCACAGTGTAAGGTCAACTTCCCATTTAAATGGGACAACCACTCAATTACGTACCTATGCATTCAGCTTCCCTCTTCCCTAAAAGACCTATACTCCGCTAACTTCCTCCCTCTGCTACAGTCCATACGGAAAGATCTACAGCGATGGTCCGTTGGTCTTTTTTCATGGTTTGGAAGGGCGGCTATCGTCAAAATGAATGTCCTACCTAGAACCCTTTACCTGCTACAAACAATCCCGATTAAGATCCCTCCAGCCTTTTTTGCTGCATACAAGAGAGCATGTACGGAATTTGTGTGGGGCAGGCTCAGACCACGAATTAGTTTTGCCAAACTCACCATACCTAAACTTAGAGGGGGCATGGGGCTCCCAGATATCCACAAGTACCACCAGGCCTGCCACCTAGCTAGAATAGTCGACTGGAACATACACGCGATGACCAAAGCATGGGTCCAACTGGAACACTCCTTCTCACCAGTCCCGCTATCTCAGACCCCTTGGATTGGGCCAAAAAACACCCCGACTCCCTGTAAGGAACATCCGCTCATTCAACCCACACTAACATGTTTCCGAGAAGCGTGCAAAAAGTATCGAATATCGTCGACTCTGGGCCCAATGACCCCTCTAAGACTTAACCCAGACTTTGAACCGGGACTGCCATCCTCCTTTCTTTCAGATTGCTGGCCACATAGTCACATCCGAGCTGAACACTTCTTCGAAAATAACCACATGCTCTCTTACACAAACCTGGCCTCTAAAATGATCACGGGCTCCTTCCCCTTTTGGACCTACGTCCAACTTAGGAATTTTTTTGAAAAACCCAGCCCGAAACCGGATTGGGCTCGGAAACACACACCCTTTGAATCACTCTGTCTCAATGTTACACCACTAACTCACCTGATCTCCAGCACTTATGCACTTTTTTATTCTGACCAACGTCCGAAACTGAACTGGGCGAGCCACAAATGGGAATGTGAACTCGCCATTACCCTCTCGGACCAAGAGTGGGAAAACACCTATGCCTGCATACACAAAGGGTCTGTTAATGTTCATACACAGGAAAACGCGTTCAAAGTCTACTCGAGATGGTATAAGACCCCCCTCAGACTACACCACATGTACCCTTCCCAATCCCCGCTATGCTGGAGGTGCGGGAAGGACATAGGCTCCCTGTTACACATATGGTGGACATGCCCTAAAATCAAACCATTCTGGACAGAAGTCCACCGTCTTATCAATTCCATCACCACGCACTGTCTAGAATTTACCCCAGCGCAATTCCTACTTCACCACTCCAACATACCGCCAAGAACATACATGAAGTCCCTGGCTATGCATATGGTCAACGCTGCAAAATTGTGCATACCAGCGAAATGGCGTTCACCGGAACCACCTTCAATAGCGGAATGGTTCCAACGCATACACAAGATAACAGAAATGGAGGACTTAATACATCAGGCCAATGATACACCCTCTAAATATACGCGTTCTTGGGCATGCTGGCTGCACTTTATCACTACAGACGAATATAGAGGATGTGTCGCATGAGGGCCCTCCGGGAGCCGTGGTGGGAGGAAGAGTCCTACTTTGACTCCCCTTTTCCAACTTCTCTCGCCTTCCTTACTGTCCTGTTCTCAACCCCGCTCTGATCCCACACTCCGACCTCCCCTTCCCTGCCAATCCATTCTCAAATATACGCACTCCTGTTGATGCTGTACCACTCTCACTATCTGAATTGCCCTTTCTAGATACTATCTGATAATGTTCAACCCTCCTGGTACCCGATCCCCACTAGGTTTATATAACTGTATATACCCTTTTTAAAATCTCCCTTCCCTACCCCTACAACTCTGCATGCCCGCCCCTTAGATTCCCGACTCACCATACACCACCATGTAGCCACATGACCATACTTTTTACATGGTGATTAACCTTCATTTGATTTCTCAGCTACCTTCTCAGAGTTATATTTAGACATCTGTTAATGCTTACTGTTACCAGTTACATTTAAATATTAAGTAGTAGCAGTACATACTCAGGCGTTGTCGCATTTGATCACCATATTCGCCTTAATTGGCGGCTGCGCCCGCTATATTGTTTGGCGGCTGTGTCCGCAATTAAATGCTCTATTGTATACCTTGACTTCAAACTCAATAAAATCTGTTTAAAGAATGCGTAGGTGTTGAAAATTAATTAGCCTGAATAAAGCTCAAAAGTAGGGATGAGCTTCGAGTTCGAGTCGAACTCATGTTCGACTCGAACATTGCCTGTTCGCCCGTTCGCCGAACAGCGAACAAATTGGGGTGTTCGCGGCAAATTCGAAAAATCTATGGGAGAAATCTAAAGTGTTAATTATAAAGGCTAATATGCAAGTTATTGTCCTAAAAAGTGTTTGGGGACCGGGGTCCTGCCCCAGGGGACATGTATCAATGCAAAAATAAGTTTTAAAAACGGCCGTTTTTTCGGGAGCAGTGATTTTAACCACTTAACAACCACCTGCCGACAAATAACGGCGGCAGGGTGGTTGCTTAACTCTGGGAGGACGTTATATAACGTCCTCCCAGAATCGCGCTCCCGCGCGCCCCCTGGGGCGCGCACACGGGAAACTCCGTGACCGCCGGGTCCAGAGGACCCGGCGGATCACGAATCGCGGTAAATCGCCGCTGATAGCGGCCGTTTACCACGTGATCGCTCCGTCAAATGACGGAGCAATCACTTGTAAACAGACCGGCGTCATTTGATGACGCCGGTTCCTCCCTCCCCTCTCTGTACCGATCGGTACAGTGTGAGAGGGGAGGGGGAGGGAGCGGATGGCAGCAGCAGCACTGTGGGCTGGATCTGTGACAATTGCAGTCACAGATCCAGCCATCCATCCATCCCTGCTCAGCCATCCCTGTGCTATACCCTGCCAATACTCTGCAATACACCCTGCCAATACTCTGCAAAATACCCTGGTGCAATACTCTGCAATACTCTGCAATACCCTGGTGCAATACTCTGCAATACCCTGCGAAATACTCTGCAATACCCTGCGAAATACTCTGCAATACCCTGCGAAATACTCTGCAATACCCTGCGAAATACTCTGCAATACCCTGCGAAATACTCTGCAATACCCTGGTGCAATACTCTGCAATACCCTGGTGCAATACTCTGCAATACCCTGCAAAATACTCTGCAATACCCTGCAAAATACTCTGCAATACCCTGCGCAATACTCTGCAAAATACTCTGCAATACCCTGCACAATACTCTGCAATACCCTGCACAATACTCTGCAATACCCTGCACAATACTCTGCAATACCCTCCACAATACTCTGCAATACCCTCCACAATACCCTGTGCAATACCCTCCACAATACCCTGCCATACACCGCAATACCCTGCCATACACCGCAATACTCCGCAATGCCCTGCAATACTCCGCAATGCCCTGCAATACTCCGCAATGCCCGGCAATACTCCGCAATGCCCGGCAATACTCCGCAATGCCCGGCAATACTCTGCAATGCCCGGCAATACTCCGCAATGCCCGGCAATACTCTGCAATAACCACTTCCCGCCCTCCGGCCGTCATATGACGTCCTTGACTTTGTGCGGGGATATCTGAATGATGCCTGCAGCTACAGGCATCATTCAGATATCGGCTTTTTCAGCCGGCGATTCCCTACACCATAAGAACAATCATAGCGGCTGTTCCGCCGCTTGATCATTCTTACGGGAGGCGAGAGGGGATGTCCCCCCCCCCCGCCGCCCTCCGGTGCTTCTACCGACTCACCGCTACGATCAAAGCCAGGATTGTTGTTTTTTTTTTGTTTTTTTTTTCAGGCTTCCCAGCCTAGAGGTGAGATGTGGGGTCTTATTGACACCCCCCCCCCCCATATCTCACTGTAAAGAGGACCTGTCATGCCATATTCCTATTACAAGGGATGTTTACGTTCCTTGTAATAGGTATAAAAGTGATCAAAAAAATGTTTAGGGCGGAAAAACATGTCAAACTAAAATAAATAAAGTAAAATGAAGAATAATTTTTTTTTTTTTTTTTAAAGCGCCCCTGTCCCCGTGAGCTCGCATACAGAAGCGAACGCATACGTAAGTCCCGCCCACATATGAAAACGGTTTTCAAACCACACATGTGAGGTATCTCTGCGAACGTTAGAGCGAGAGCAATCATTTTGGCCCTAGACCTCCTCTGTAACTCAAAACATGTAACCAGTAAAAATATTTAAAGCGTCACCTATGGGGATTTTTTAAGTAGCGAAGTTTGGCGCCATTCCACGAGTGTGTGCAATTTTTAAGGGCGACATGTTAGGTATCTATTTACTCGGCGTAACTTCATCTTTCACATTATGCAAAAACATTGGGCTAACTTTACTGTTTATTTTTTTTTTTTTAAGCACAAAACATTTTTTTTCCGTAAAAAACGCGTTAAAAAAATTGCTGCGCAAATATCGTGCGAGATAAAAAGTTGCAACAACCACCATTATATTCTCTAAGGTCTTTGCTAAAAAAACATATATAATGTTTTGGGGTTCTATGTAATTTTCTAGCAAACAAATGATGATTTTTACATGTAGGAGAGAAATGTCAGAATTGGCCTTGGTGCTCCAGAACGCCTGAAGGTGCTCCCTGCATGTTGGGCCTCTGTATGTGGCCACGCTGTGTAAAAGTCTCACACATGTGGTATCGCCATACTCGGGAGTAATAGCAGAGTGTGTTTTGGGGTGTAATTTGTGGAATGCATATGTTGTGTGTGAGAAATAACCTGCTAATATGACAATTTTGTGAAAAAAAAAAAGAGAAAAAAAAAATCTTGATTTTTGCAAAGAATTGTGGGAAAAAATGACAACTTCAAAAAACTCACAATGCCTCTTTCTGAATACCTTGGAATGTCTTCTTTCCAAAAAGGGGTCATTTGGGGGGTATTTGTACTTTTCTGGCATGTTAGGGTCTCAAGAATTGAGATAGGCCGTCAGTACTTCAGGTGTGATCAATTTTCAGATATTGGCACCATAGCTTGTGGACTCTATAACTTTCACAAAGACCAAATAATATACACCAATTTGTACTTATTTTTACCAAAGATATGTAGCAGTATAAATTTTGGCCAAAATTTATGAAGAAAAAATAGTAATTTGCAAAATTTTATAACAGAAACGAAAAAAAAATCATTTTTTTACAAAATTTTCAGTCTTTTTTCTCTTATAGCGCAAAAAATAAAAAAACCCAACAGTGATTAAATACCACCAAAAGAAAGCTCTATTTGTGTGAAAAAAAGGACAAAAATTTCATATGGGTACAGTGTTGTATGACTGAGTAATTGTCATTCAAAATGTGAGAGCACCGAAAGCTGAAAATTGGTCTGGTTATTAAGGGGGTTTAAGTGCCCAGTGGTCAAGTGGTTAATAATGCTTAAAATGAAAAAATAAAAGTGAAATATTCCTTTAAATTTCGTACCTGGGGGGTGTGTATGATATGCATGTGAAGTGGCGCATGTTTCCCGTGCTTAGAACTGTCCCTGCAAAAAATGTCATTTTTGAAAGAAAAAAAGTCTTTTAAAACTGACTCGCGGCAGGGGCGCATGCGCGACATCCACGGGACCGGTCGCATGATTGAGTAGCTCCGCACTACTCCAACCATTTAGCCTGCTTCCCGGGGCCATAAACTCCTAATCTTCACCATAGATACTCTCCATAACCCCCGGACCGAGTTGTGCATGCCTTCGAAGCAGAAGAAGGACGATAAGACCGCTCAGAGGTCCCTAACCACCTATCTGCTAAGGAACCAGGTCCGCTACAGCATGTCCCAAGATGGCGCCGGCGGCCCGGCTTCTCCCTCACTGCAGGCCTCACAAGATTCGCAGGATACAGCTGCTTCGGTTCTGGACTCTGCACAAGACTGTGAGTACTTTCCCCCCCTGACCAAAGCAGACCTAGACAGGAGCTTAGAATCTATATATAGCAAGATTGCTGCCAAGTTCCAGACGGAGCTACACAAAAGCACCAATACGCTAACGCAGGAGATCTCGGCCCTGGGCACCCGCACGGACCGCTTAGAGACTATGCACGATGAGCTCAATATCGCTCACAATGATCTCTCCAGAGAGTTTGATTCCCTCAATGCCACGGTCACTCAACTGCAAACCCAAGTTGAAGACCTTGACAATCGAAATCGTAGGCACAATCTTCGGATAAGGGGGGTCCCTGAAATCACCACGGATCTCATCCCTGCCATACATAAGCTGTTCCTTTCCCTCTTGCCAGACCGTGAGGTGGGAGCATTCACATGCGACCGCATTCACAGGGCTCTGCGTCCCAAGCCTCCTCCATACAAACCCCCCAGGGACATTGTCCTATGTCTAAAAGACTTTCTTATCAAGGAGGAGATTCTTAGGGCTGCCCGCAATTCCCAGTCCATCTCCCTGGATGGCTCCCCTATTCAGATCTACCCGGACATCTCCCCTGCTACCCTGGATAGGCGCCGCAATATGAAGGAGGTCACCACAGTGCTGGCAAAAGCGCACATTCGCTATAGATGGGGCTTCCCCTTCAAGCTTACCATTCCACATAATGGTACAACTTATACTGCCACCACTCTATTGGAAGGTCAAGAAATTCTTGTCAAAATGGGCCTCCTGGAGGTTGAAGCCCTTCCTCGCCAACCCTCTACTCCTAGACCTAAACCCATTTGGAACACCCCCTCTCCTAGACGAGACCGCAGACGTCACAGACAAGATGCTGGCCATAACGCCTTTCAACACTAGCTAATCCTTCGCCTCTTTTGTGAGTTCTCCCTGCTGCACGTCTTGAACTTCTGCACACCAGTGCCACTTCTAGCATCGGTGCGCCATCTACTGCTCTATTTTTGAACTACTGATCTTCTGATGGTTCCACATCTCTTCACCCTGTCTCTACAAACAAGGTTTCAGCCCAGCAGGATTCTCCCATACATTTCAGACTTTCTGGGCCCTCTTCTGATTTGACACCCCGCATGCCTTGCTTTTCTTCGTTACTCTATTTTCTACAGGATGATGGTTCACAGTTCATTTAATGATCTACTATGGCGATCTAACACATACTGGCATGCACAGACTTTTTTTTTTTGTTTTAATTTGCTGCAGGCTAGTTCGGTTGATGTCGATGCCGTGCTGCCCCACTCCTCTCATATCCCGACCTCCTTTGGAGCTCTGGATATGAACTGGGGAGTTAAGGGAGCTTTTGCCCCTTACAAGATTTACCTCACTGTTTCAGGCTTTTGCTACTTGCAACCTGACCCACTGTTTGCCCAGCACATGTTTTCACTGCTGGCACTAAGTTTAGACGCTTTTTATGTTCTATCACTTCTTTTGTTTTTTTTATTTAGGATGTTGAAGCAATTCAGATGTATTTTCTATTACTATGTACTTGAAGCGGTATATTACTCTCAGCTCTCCCAGAATGACGTCCCCCTAGTGACGGAGAATTTGGACTCAGTTGTCTCAGGGTCCTTAAACCCCCCAGGTAAGCCTATGACATCCATATATACATAAATGGTGATTACATGTATTACACATAATGTTCAGGGCTTTAATTCTCCCCACAAGCGGAAAAAGGCATTCACAGCCTATAAAAAACTAGGGGCACAAATCCTATTATTGCAGGAAACCCACTTTGCTGCTGACAGACACCCAATTTTTTTTCATGGCTCATATAAGCAAGCCTTTTACACCTTATACGACTCTAAATGTAGAGGGGTGGCAATCTTCCTTCACAATTCATTCCCCATGGAAGTTCAGCAGGTCTATAAGGATCCTGACAGTAGGTTCCTTATTGTTAAGGGACTAGTAGCGGGACGCGAGCTCACGATCGCTAACGTCTATGCCCCTAATGTCGCACAGGCCACCTTTTTTTCCGCCTTCTTTAGGACACTTGAGAAATACTCCTCGACACACATGTTCGTTGGGGGAGACTTCAACCTCGTCGCACACCCGCAATTAGACAGAAGCACCTCCTCCCAACTAAAGTTGGCTTTTCCTAAATCCCTGTCCAGAACTCTACAGGCTCTCCAATTATCCGATGCTTGGAGAGCACACAACACGGGTGCAAAGGACTTCACCTTTTACTCCCACCCCCACAATTCCTTTGCCAGATTGGACTACATTTTCTGCACACCCATCATTCTTGCCAACTCCACACAATCGGTGATCCATCTCTGCCCCTGGTCCGACCATAATATGGTCTCCATGTCAACCTCCCTTATAGGCCTATCTGATACACCCTATACATGGAGACTTAATGACTCTCTCTTATCTGACCCTATCATACGTCAGGAAGTATCCAACGCTATTCAGGAATACTTCACGATCAATGCCACCCCGGACATATCCCCTAGCACTCTCTGGATGGCCCATAAGGCAGTGTTACGAGGCCACCTTATTAGTATTGCTTCACGGAAAAGTAAAGAAAGATGGCAGCAAATCTTCACGCTGACCTCAGAACTGGACCGCCTTCATAAATCCCAAATAGGTAACCCGTCGATTGCCAACGCACGCCTGGTGGCACAAAAAAGATTAGAACTGGATACTCTGTTATCTGCTAAGACAGAAAAAGCACTAAGGTGGTCCAAAGCAAACTTTCTCCTTCACAGCAACACAGCATCTGCTATGTTTGCTCGCAAATTAAATCACACACTACGTCCTCCCCACGTGTATAAACTCCGCAATTCCTCAGGCAAAATAGTCTCCCACCCTAAAGAAGTCCTAGGAATTTTTGAGGACTTTTATTCCAAACTTCTTTCTCGCCCTCCGCCGTGTCCTTCTCAGCCCTCCCTAGACTGGCTAGCCTCCCTTCCCCTTCCCTCTTTGTCCGATTTACAAATTGAATCCCTTAATGCCCCCTTCACAGAGGAAGAACTGCTCGGCGTTGTTAAATCCCTAAAACGCTCTGTGGCTCCAGGCCCAGATGGTTTCACTGCTAGCTACTATAAAAATTATGCTCCTATACTACTCCCACGCCTCACTAGCATGTTCAACAAGATTCTTGCAGGAGAACAGTTCCCCTCTGAAATGACCTTAGCTAGCATGTCTCTCCTGCCCAAACCTCTCAAGGACCACTCTCTCCCCCAAAATTATAGACCGATTTCAGTCATTAACAATGACCTTAAAATTTTTAGTCGAGCCCTAGCTGACAGACTAGCCGCTATTATTGAAACACTGACCTCCCCTGACCAATCTGGTTTCATCCCCAATAGACTCATCACGGACAATATTCGTTTGACACTTAATGTACTCCAAGACGCTAACATACGTAAAAAACAAGTCCTCCTCCTTAGCTTGGACATTAATAAGGCGTTTGACAGCGTACAATGGCCTTATTTACTTGCAGTGCTTCAAAGACTTGGCTTTCGGGATGAATTTTTGTTGGGTGTACAGGCTCTATACCACCACCCACAAACCAGAATCAAAATCCCAGGCTGCAGCTCTGGGTTTTTCACACTGGGCAGGGGCACCCGTCAGGGATGTCCCCTATCACCCCTTTTATTCGCCCTGGCCCTGGAACCCCTTGCCACCGCAATTAAACAACACCCTGACATCTCCGGATACCCCATGGCTTCCACCACATCTCATCTCTGTATGTACGCAGATGATGTCATGCTTTTTCTAACCCAACCCCAGATTTCCCTGCCCAATCTATTTTCCCTGCTGTCCCGATTCGCCTCTATTTCTGGACTCACTGTTAACATGTCTAAATCCACTGCACTCCCTATCAACATTCCCCCTGCTCGGTGTGAGACCCTCCAGAGCTCCTTCCCCCTGCAATGGTCTACGGACAAAATACCCTACTTGGGCATCTATATCACACCACATTGGTCCTCTATTTTCGATGCAAATTATCCGGCATGTGTGTCCCGTCTCCGCAACTTGCTCAAACTATGGGGCACCTACCATATCTCGCTCCTCGGGAGAGTCACGGCGATCAAAATGACCCTCCTACCCAAACTCCTATTTCTATTCAGAGCCCTTCCAATCCTGATCCCTAAGGCTTTTATAGATAAAATACAACAAGATATCCATAAATTTATCTGGCAAAACAAACGACCAAGGTTCTCTAAACAGGTCTTGTTCAAACCACAAACACTTGGGGGACTGGGCCTGCCAAATCTTTGGCTATATTTCCTTGCGGCTCGCTTCTCCCAGATGGCGCAATGGACCATCACTAACTCTAAAGTACCCTGGGTAGAATTTGAATCACATTCCATCGATCCATACAGGCTCTCTGGTATACTTTGGTCCCCCTCTAAAGTGGGTCATAAAATTATCTCCCTTAACCCCCTAGTTGCCCACTCTCTTACCCTATTGTACAGATACAAACATAAACTAGGCCTGGCGTCCCATGCTCTCCGAGGCTCTTCCTTTGTAGGAGAACCCCTATTTCCCTTAGCCTTCTATAACCCTGAGGGTTTCTCCTGGTGGATCTCTAACTCTGTGGTCACGTTAGCCGACCTGCAGATTGGTGACGCCTTTGCTTCATTTGACCTGTTACGTACGCATAAACAAATCCCGCTAAGAGAATACTTCCGTTATTTGCAAATCAGACACTTTTTTCTCTCCCACTTTGCCCTCACCCCATCAACCCCTTCTACCACATTTGAACAGATCTGCCGTGACTCCCCCAGGGGAAGGGGGCTTATCTCTACCCTCTACAAATCGGCTCTTACTGCGTTGTTTCCCGGGGCGGTCCCGTATAAAAGTAAATGGGAAGCTGACTGCAACGAAAACTTTGACTCGGACGACTGGGACACAATGCTGACTAACCTACGCAAAGCGTCTAAATCCCTAGCTGTCAGAGAAACAGCATATAAAATATTGACCAGGTGGTACTATACCCCATCCAGACTTCACTCTATTTTCCCGGGTACCTCGGACCTCTGCTTCAGAGGTTGTCGCCTTCCTGGGACCTTTATGCATATATTTTGGGACTGTGATCGACTTTCCCCTATTTGGACCACAGTGATGGCTCTAGCTTCAGCACTATCAGGTACTCCAATACATCTTACGGCCTCTATGTGCCTCCTTGGTGCATCTATCCCAGGTACGCTTCCCTCTGAAGAATGCCTTATCCACACAGTTTGCTTGGCCACTCTGTGGGCCATTGCCCTGCACTGGAAGTCCCCTGCGGTCCCTATCGCCTCCATCCTTCATAGGATGGACTCAATTATGATAATGGAAAGGATTTTATATACGCTAAATGACAGGATGCACTTATTTGACCAAAGATGGAATCCCTGGAACTGACACAGGCATATTCTATTACCACAATCTTAGCCGCTGACGCAGACTCCCCAACAGCTTTAGTCCATGGGAGGTTACTACTCCCGCTCTCTGTTATACCTCATATGTAAGACTATGTTTCCTGTAGGTTCTCTGTAATCTGCTATGGCTTTTCTCAGATGCTTCAAAGTAAATTTTGTTGTTTTTTTTTTTTTCTTTTTTTTTTCTCTTTCTGTCTCTTTTTTTGTCACTGCGTTGACATTTATGATTATATTTCAACCTGTATTATGTGATACGCAGATTTTCAGATGTATGTACTACTTTATTGTCTTCTCTCAATAAAAAAACGTTTGTAATAAAAAACTGACTCGCGGCTATTAATGAATTGTCGGCTCCCGGCAATACATACAAAAGTCATTGATAAAAAAAAAAAAAAAGCGTGGGGGTTCCCCAGAATTCAATTACCAGGCCCTTCAGGTCTGGAATGGATATTAAGGGGAACCCCGCCGCAAATTAAAAAAAAAATTGACGTGGGGTTCCCCCAAATATCCATTCCAGGCCCTTCAGATCTGGCATGGATTTTAAGGGGAACTCCACCCCAAATTTAAAAAAAAAATGGCGTGGAGTCCCCCTAAAAATCCATACCAGACCCCTTATCCGAGCACGCAACCTGGCCGGCCGCAGGGGAAAAGGGGGGGAACCGTACCAAGCCACATGCCCTCAACATGGGGAGGATGTCCCCATGTTGATGGGGACAAGGGCCTCATCCCCACAACCCTTGCCCGGTGGTTGTGGGGGTCTGCGGGCGGGGGGCTTATCGGAATCTGGAAGACCCCTTTAACAAAGGGGACCCCCAGATCCCGGCCCCCCCCTATGTGAATTGGTAAGGGGTACGTTGTACCCCTACCATTTCATGAAGAAAGCGTAAAAAAATGTTTAAAAAAACACACAAACACCTTGAAAAAGTCATTTATTAAAAAAAATAAAAATAAAAACATTCCAGCGGTGAAATCCAGTGTCCCGCGGCGATCCCGATGTCCAGCGCTGTCCTTCATTGGTTGTGCCTGAGCGGACCTGATGGGGAACTCCCTCTCAGTATTTTAAATGTATAGACCCGCCCCTTCTAAAGTTCCCCATCAGGTCCGCTCCCTCGGTATGTCGGACCCGCCTACGTCATTGGCTTGAGCGGGGAACTTCCTTCACTGTGTAATTTAAATTTACATAGTGAAGGAAGTTCCCCGCTCAAGCCAATGACGTAGGCGGGTCTGACATACCGAGGGGGCGGACCTGATGGGGGACTGCTCTCACTTTGGTAATACATGTATAGACCCGCCCCTTCTCATGTTCCGCATCTGGTCCGCTGAGCGGACCTGATGGGGAACTTTAGAAGGGGCGGGTCTATACATTTAAAATACTGAGAGGGAGTTCCCCATCAGGTCCGCTCAGGCACAACCAATGAAGGACAGCGCTGGACATCGGGATCGCCGCGGGACACTGGATTTCACCGCTGGAATGTGTTTTTTTAAACCTTTTTTTACGCTTTCTTCGTGAAATGGTAGGGGTACAATGTACCCCTTACCAATTCACATAGGGGGGGGGCCGGGATCTGGGGGTCCCCTTTGTTAAAGGGGTCTTCCAGATTCCGATAAGCCCCCGCCCGCAGACCCCCACAACCACCGGGCAAGGGTTGTGGGGATGAGGCCCTTGTCCCCATCAACATGGGGACATCCTCCCCATGTTGAGGGCATGTGGCCTGGTACGGTTCAGGAGGGAGGGGGGGCCGCTCTCTCGTCCCCCCCCTTTTCCCCTGCGGCCGGCCAGGTTGCGTGCTCGGATAAGGGGTCTGGTATGGATTTTTAGGGGGACTCCACGCCATTTTTTTTTTAAATTTGGGGTGGAGTTCCCCTTAAAATCCATGCCAGATCTGAAGGGCCTGGAATGGATATTTGGGGGAACCCCACGTCAATTTTTTTTTAAATTTGCGGCAGGGTTCCCCTTAATATCCATTCCAGACCTGAAGGGCCTGGTAATTGAATTCTGGGGAACACCCACGTTTTTTTTTTTTTTTATCAATGACTTTTGTATGTATTGCCGGGAGCCGACAATTCATTAATAGCCGCGAGTCAGTTTTAAATGCATTTTTTTCTTTCAAAAATTACATTTTTTGCAGGGACAGTTCTAAGCACGGGAAACATGCGCCACTTCACATGCATATCATACACACCCCCCAGGTACAAAATTTAAAGGAATATTTCACTTTTATTTTTTCATTTTAAGCATTATTAAAATCACTGCTCCCAAAAAAACGGCCGTTTTTAAAACTTCTTTTTGCATTGATACATGTCCCCTGGGGCAGGACCCGGGTCCCCAAACACTTTTTAGGACAATAACTTGCATATTAGCCTTTATAATTAACACTTTAGATTTCGAACGTTCGAATCCATTGTATTTAATAGGGTTCTAAAGTTTACACGAACATTTTGTCTGTTCGCAGGTTCTGGTGCGAACCGAACAGGGAGGTGTTCGGCTCATCCCTGCTCAAAAGTATTGGAAAAGAAAGATCAATTGCGCAACCTAAAAAGTGTATCTGATAAATATAAATTCTGAACTGAGTTATATCAGTTTTTGGTTTCTTGGGATCTCCTGCACCACATGTTTGTGTTTTTTACTATATGGACTAGAATAATTCAGTTTTTCTCAGTTTTTTATGGACTCATCAACATGTTAATTATCACAATGACATTTTGGTTACATTGATTTATAATTGATTTCATCACTTAATTTTGTATATAATAGTATCACTTCACTTTCCTGGTTCAGAATTTATATTTACCAGATACAGTTTTTAGGTTGCGCAATTGATCTTTCTTTTCATATATATATATATATATATATATGTGTGTATGTAGCGATACCTCCAACTAAGAAGGCCGCAGATTTAGTTGGGCCCTGAAGACAGCTCCGCCAACCCCCGGCAATATGCTCAACCCCCTACTGGCACAGCTAGTAAGGGGAGATAGGACAGCGTGACCGCAGCTCTAGGTGACGCAGTCCTATGGCAAACACACACAGTGATATACTTTAAAACTTCTATTAAAGTAAGTGAAACTGACATCAATGTACTTGACCCAGATATTTTACTGAGGCTAATGGGCAAGTAATAAACAACAGTATAACAAGTTGCAGATCCCTGCAATAAACATTAATAAAGATAAACAGAGTAATCAGAATAATTAAGTATTGCTATGCAACTCTAGCGCTGCCCTTTTACAGCTACTTCCCCTCATGGGTAGACTAACACCCAGCAATGTCTACCTATGCAGTCAGGCCTGACTGATCTAAATGGAAGTTCAGTGAAGCAATATTCGCTAGAAATCTTTCGGTGGTGCACTTGAAGAACAACTTTGTAATCCGAACGAATAGTAAAGATAAAAGTATCTGTCTTTAAACAGCTCTCACCACCCGGACAAGTCCAAGTCCGTTTCCTCCATCGATTCGTCTAGGAACAGGAATCCACCGACATCCAAGTCTTCAATCCTTCTGGTGTACTGCAGCAAGGATGAGAAGATGTCTCTAAGGCTCTGCTAGGCTGGCAGAGGGGCTCTTTGGAAAGGAGCACAAGGCCCAGGCTTCAGGCCTTGTGCACACAGCAGTTCAGCACAGAGATCCTCTTGCTAGGAGAGGGGGTGTCCAAAGAGACCGAACAAACTCCACCTCCCCTTTATAAAGTCTGCCCCAGCAGTCTCTGTTCCGGAGCAATGTACCCTGGGTGCTGCAAGATGTACTGGAAGATGTAGTCTCTCTCTCCTCTGCTTTCACTTCCAGTAATGTCCTTTCTCTACTTCCTCCTGACTCACCTCTCCCCTAGAACTTCTTGTCTCTCTGCATTAAAGGGGAACACCCCGCTACACACTCCCCCCACTTTGAATCTTTGGTCCCCAAAGAAATTTTTTAGGTCTGCAAAACATTCTAGATTCAATGCGGTTGCATAGGGTTGACAGAGGAGCCTCCCACCAATCATCATAAGATGGGGAGCTGTCCTGTCTACAGGTCGCTTCAGTGGGGGTGACCTGTCTAGCTGTGCCAGAGAGTGAGCTGGGGTTGCCCTCCACCAAATGGACCGTGGAGGGATCCGGATTCTCAGCATTCCTCCTAGCAGTAACTACAGAGTCTTCTGAGCTGTTCCCCATTTGTGGGTAGGTCAGCTTCTTAGGAGGCCGGATGACTCTTCGAGCCCTTTGCTCTCTTGGGATTTCTGGCTCTGGCGCCACAGGCTCCTCTTCCTCTGAACAACCATCATGGGCATCTTCCCAGTATTCTGCTGAAGGACTAGAAGGGATGAACTCTGTGGCTTCTGGGTTCAGTGTTTCATCTGTGGTGTCTTCAGTGGTTGGAAGATCTATGGTAGAAGTTCCTGGAGTTGGGGAAGGCCACAGCCAATCAAGTTCTCCCTCCTCACTTCCACTAAGTTGAGAGGCCTCTCCATCTTCAGCTCGGGAGGTCTGCGACCGAGTGTTCGGCCTAGGAGTATCCAGGATAGAGGCCGGTTCAAGGGAGTCTCCCACGGGAGGTATTCTAACTGCCTCAGCAAGTGGGAGAAGGTGGTTTCGATGCCACGTCTTCAGTGGGCCTACCTTTCCTTCTGGCTTCAACGTATAGACAGGTAGGCCTGGCAACTTCCTGCAGATGATATAGGGTCCAGATCTCCATCTGTCTGCAAGTTTGTGCTTTCCAGGGACCCCCAGATTGCGTAACAGTACTCGATCCCCGGGCTGTAGGTCTTGTACCCGAACCTTCAAGTCGAAGTTTCTTTTATTTCGAGCTCCCCTTTGATCTGAGGCCGCTTGAACATGTTCATAGGCTACTTTCAGGCTGTGTCTGAGCCTGTCCACATATCCTTTGTGGGATGTGGCTGAGGAATGGTCCAGAGAGGTGCCAAAGGCCAAGTCCACCGGTAGTCTCGCTTCTCTCCCAAACATGAGTCGATATGGGGAGTAGCCTGTAGCATCACTGATGGTGCAGTTGTAAGCATGTACTATGGCTGCTATGTGTTGGCTCCAATGTTGCTTTTTCTCGCTTTCCAGAGTCCCCAACATGTTGAGCAAGGTTCAGTTAAACCTTTCCGGCTGAGCATCTCCCTGTGGATGGTAAGGTGTAGTTCGAGTCTTCTTAATTCCCAAAGAATCCAGGAGCTTCCGGATCAGTTTACTCTCAAAGTCCCTCCCTTGATCTGAATGGAGTCGCTGTGGCAGCCCATAATGGACAAAGTACTTCTCCATAAGTACCTTGGCTACGGTGGAGGCCTTCTGGTCTTTGGTGGGGAAAGCCTGGGCATACCTGGTGAAATGGTCGGTTATCACCAGAACATTTCCTAGTCCACTCAGGTCGGGTTCGAGGCAGAGAAAATCAATGCATACCAGATCCATTGGGCCTTGACTCTGTAGATGGCCCATTGGGGCAGCTTGATGGGGTAAAGTCTTCCTCTGGACGCACCGTGCACATGAGTGGCAGTACTCTTCTATCTCTGCCCTCATGCAGGGCCAATAGAACCGACTTCTGACAAGTTGAAAGGTCCTTTCAGCCCCTAGGTGGCCATGGTTGTCATGCAGGGCAATCAGAACAGTCTCTCGATATTTCTCTGGGAGGAACAGTTGCCACTTATCTTCTGAGTCATCAGAGGGGCCCCTTCGGTAGACCACTCCCTGATGTAACTGCAACCTGTCCCACTCTTTCCTCAGCAGGCGAGCTTCTTTTGAAGGTTGACGCATGAGTCTGTTTGGATCCTGATTCTCCAGGGCCTCCAGGACCAATCTCCCCATGGGGTCTTCCAATTGGTCACACCTCAACTCCTTCTTAGACAGTCTTGGCAGGTTGTCTTCTTCCAGCTGAGTTACTCCACAGTAGTGTTTGGGGACTCCCACCATGGTAACTCCTATTTCCTCTGCTCTGGAGCCTCCTCTGGCTTGGAATTCAGCTCCTTGACAAAGGGCCCGCACCCCGTCCGGTGCCACTTGGGTCCAATCTTCTACGTCACTGGTGAGAGAATGAGATCTCCTGGACAGAGCGTCTGCATCTCGATTCCCAGTCCCTGGCCTATACTTTAGGCTGAAGTTGAATCCAGAAAGTGCGGCCAGCCACCTGTGTCCAGTGGCGTCCAGCTTGGCCGTGGTGAAAAGGTAGGTAAGGGGGTTGTTATCGGTCTTCACAGTGAACTCCGCCCCATACAGGTAGTCTTTAAGCTTGTCTACTACCGCCCACTTAAGGGCCAGGAACTCCAGCTTGTGAGTGGGGTAGTTCTTCTCAGGGGGGGTCAGGCTCCGGCTCACATAGGCAACAGGCCGTTGTTGCCCTTCGTGTTCTTGATAAAGTACTCCTCCCAGACCGTCATGACTAGCATCTACATGTAGTTCATAGGGCTTGGTTGGGTCTGCATAGGCCAAGACTGGGGCAGTGGTTAGGCTCTCCTTTAATGCCTGGATGGCCTCTTCACACTTTCAGCAATTCGCTGTTTCTTGCTGTGTTCTGGAACTTCCCATTCCTCTAAGGCCTGAGTGGTGCCATCTAGCCACTCCTCAAATCCTTCTTCCCCTGAGGGCACAGGTTTTCTCCCTGAGAATATCGGGAGCTTTCTGTACCCCGACATTGGGTAATCTGTGGGATTCTTCTTGCACTGGGCCACAATCTCTCCCAGTACAGCGCATAGTTCTGTGCTGAGGGTGGCCGGTGATGATCTGGGACTCTCTGTATCCTCCTGCTCTTGTGCCTTAGGGGATGGTGGGGAAGGTATCTGTGGAGATGATGACTTTCTTATTTGGAACCGATCTCCCTTATGTGGCAGCGCATGTGTCAGATGGTAGGTCTGCCCATCCATAGCTTGTATGCTCTGGCTTTTAAAATGCTCTGGAATTTCGTCTTTCCACTCTATTAATGCGTATGTACACGAAGCATGTGGTCTCACATCCATCACCCATGATTTCTGGCATGGTGATAGGGATGTCATTAACTGCTTTATCGCATCTCTTTGCCAGATCCCCAGGAGTTCAATAACTGCCGCCGCGGCCGGATCTGCGCCAGCCATTGTGTACCACTGTCCTACTTCTAGCGGGTCCATGCCGGTCTTTTGGCGTGTTCGCTTGCTGTATCAGGATCCCGGACGAGAACCCCCACGTGTAGCGATACCTCCAACTAAGAAGGCCGCAGATTTAGTTGGGTCCTGAAGACAGCTCCGCCAACCCCCGGCAATATGCTCAACCCCCTACTGGCACAGCTAGTAAGGGGAGATAGGACCGCGTGACCGCAACTCTAGGTGACGCAGTCCTATGGCAAACACACACAGTGATATACTTTAAAACTTCTATTAAAGTAAGTGAAACTGACACCAATGTACTTGACCCAGATATTTTACTGAGGCTAATGGGCAAGTAATAAACAACAGTATAACAAGTTGCAGATCCCTGCAATAAACAGTAATAAAGATAAACAGAGTAATCAGAATAATTAAGTATTGCTATGCAACTCTAGCGCTGCCCTTTTACAGCTACTTCCCCTCATGGGTAGACTAACACCCAGCAATGTCTACCTATGCAGTCAGGCCTGACTGATCTAAATGGAAGTTCAGTGAAACAATATTCGCTAGAAATCTTTCGGTGGTGCACTTGAAGAACAACTTTGTAATCCGAACGAATAGTAAAGATAAAAGTATCTGTCTTTAAACAGCTCTCACCACCCGGACAAGTCCAAGTCCGTTTCCTCCATCGATTCGTCTAGGAACAGGAATCCACCGACATCCAAGTCTTCAATCCTTCTGGTGTACTGCAGCAAGGATGAGAAGATGTCTCTAAGGCTCTGCTAGGCTGGCAGAGGGGCTCTTTGGAAAGGAGCACACGGCCCAGGCTTCAGGCCTTGTGCACACAGCAGTTCAGCACAGAGATCCTCTTGCTAGGAGAGGGGGTGTCCAAAGAGACCGAACAAACTCCACCTCCCCTTTATAAAGTCTGCCCCAGCAGTCTCTGTTCCGTAGCAATGTACCCTGGGTGCTGCAAGATGTACTGGAAGATGTAGTCTCTCTCTCCTCTGCTTTCACTTCCAGTAATGTCCTTTCTCTACTTCCTCCTGACTCACCTCTCCCCTAGAACTTCTTGTCTCTCTACATTAAAGGGGAACACCCCGCTACACATATATACAAAGCCTGGATGTATATACTTATACTAAATACACTGCAGCTAACTAAATCGCCTGCCTGCTCAAACTAAATGAAATGACACTCTCTCTCAGTCAACACCAGCAACACAACACAGGGTCAACGTGCAGGCAGCCTTATATAGTGTGGGGCGTGGATTTAAGCCCCTGAGCCATAATTGGCCAAAGGCACCTTGCCTTTGGCCAATTATGGCTCTCTTTGCTGACGGCGCTGTGATTGGCCAAAGCATGCGGGTCATAGTGCATGTTTGGCCAATCATCAGACAGCAATGCACTGTGATGTCGCAGTGCATTATGGGGCGTTCCGCGCCGCTCGAATTTGGCATGAACGCCCCATAATGTTCCTTTTTCGACGCACGGGCAAACAGCCAATGTTCGAGTCGAACTCTTGTTCAATCCGAACATAAAGCTCATCCCTACTTAAAAGGAGGCTATTCTTCCCAATTTAGACAGGCTTGAAGTTCGCATTTGATTAAGTAGTTGAGGGAGTTGTTTTTGGAGGACTCTGTAGTTTAAATCATAGAGTTGGGTGGGGGACAAAGATATTTTAATCCTTAGGTAAGGACTAGTCTGTGTGGCTCAGGTGTAGGGGAGATCTTTTCACAGGAGAGATTCTAAGCTGGCTGAGAGGTGCAGGGGGAGGATCAAGGATTTATTGGAATTAAGTTTGTAAAAGGACACTGAACTATATTGATGGAGAATTTCTTGTATCGCTGGCAGGGAAAGGGTTGGGTCGGATATCATGAGGATATCATCAGCGAAAAGACAAATTTTGTGGTCTATACCATTACAGGAGATTCCAGAAATACAAGGGTCATTCCTAATCTTAGATGCCAGGGGTTCCATCAAGAGGGCAAAAATTAGAGGAGAGAGCGGACAGTCTTTACGGGTGCCATTGGAGATTTTGAAGGGTTTGGACAATGTAACTTCAGTTAGCACTCTAGCCGTGGGGTTGGAATATAAGGAAAGTTTTGGCTGTTTGGAACTATCTGTCAGAAACCATGAATCAGACCGAGACAGAAGTACCGTTAAATCACAGTTGTTTATAAATAATAATAAAAAGGTAAACAGAGTAAGCGTAGTCAAAACATAGCCAGGGTTCAGTAACTGGATCGGGTAGTCGGCCAAGCCAGAGATAAACGTAGTAGTACAGCAAGCATAATCAGGAGCCAGAAGGAACGTCAGGCGAGCAAGTCCATAACGGCAACGCAGGAGAAAGTCTCTGTGATGTTGACAAAGGCGAAGGCAGAGAGCAAACGAACTGGAAGGCTTTAAGTAGGCAGGACTGACGAGCAGAATCAACAACAGGTGAGTCACTGTGGAGATATAGGAGCTAGTAATTAGCTGACAGCTGAGCTGCCAGCTCAGAGAAGGAAGGGCTGAGCTCAGCCCTGACACCATCCAGTTATACCAAATTTAGTGAGGACTGATTTCAGGAATCCCCAATGCACTCTGTCAAACGCCTTCTCTGCATCTAAAGACAGAAGCAAAGAAGGCGTTCGTTCCTGAGAGGCCTGGTGAAATAAATTGATGACTCTCCTAGTCGCATCAGGAGCTTGCCTGCCTGGTACAAATCCCACTTGGTCCGGGTGAACCAGGGATGGGAGGTAGGTTAGTATTCTAGAGGAGATGACTTTGGCAAACAACTTAACATCAGTGTTAAGAAGAGAAATGGGTCTATAGTCAGTTTTAGATGTCATATCCTTATCTGGCTTGGGGATAGTTGTAATAATCGAACGTAACATGTCCAGCGGTAATGGAACAGAGGAGGCAGCAGAATTGAAGAGGGTAGTAAGATAAGGAGAGAGAATGTCCACAAATTGTTTGTAAAATTCATTAGTGTATCCATCTTCAAAAGGAAATTTGTTATGGGGAAGGGTTTTAATCGCATGAAGGATTTCAGCACCTGTGAAGTGCTGGGATAGTTGTTGTAGTTGGGCTAAGGTGATAGATGGGAGGTCCACTGAAGACAGGAAATTGTGAATAAGTAGGTCTGTAGGTTGGGGGGTAGTGGGGTCAGTAGCTAGGTTCAATAGGGATGAGTAGTAGTCGCTAAAAGCATTTGCAATATCCTGTGAGTTGGTCAATAGTTGCTTGGAAGTGGGGTGGTGTAGCTCTTTGAAGTTTGACCTGACGGGCAAGTAAAGCATTGGATTTGTTGCCCAGAGCGTAAAAATAGGCCTTAGTGAGTTTAAGGTTGGTCTCAAATTTATAAAGCAGAAGAGAGCAGAGTCTGTGTCTCCGGTCAAGAAGATCATTGGCTAGACTTTGGGAGGGGGATTGTTTGTTTAGCTTTTCCAGTTGGTCAATTTGGGATAGTACCTCTTCAATTTGCCACCACCTGTGTTTTTTGGCTTTACCGTTTGATAAGTATACCCGCATATATGCCGTATATGTAGACCATAGAACAAACCAGTCTATTTTAGGATGGTTATTGAGTTCAAAAAAGGAACGGTGTTCAGCAGTGATTTTTTGGATGTTATCAGGATCTGCTAGGATGAAAGCATTGAGTCTCCATAGGAAAGGCAGTCCCGTAGTGTGGTCCCCTATAGTAATTTAACCACTTGCCAACCAGCTGCCATTATACAGCGGCAGGTCGGCACGATCCCGCGAACCGTCGTAGCTTTACGTTGGTCCCTTTAAGCGGGATAGCAGGCGCGCACCTGCTGCATCGCGGGGGTGCCGATGCTCGTGACCGGCGGTCGCGATGGCCGCCGGTCACGAGTGATCGCGGGCACGAGAGCAGAACAGGGACTTGCATGTGTAAACACACACATCCCCATTCTGGTCTGTGAGGAAAGACAGATAGTGATTTCCTAATAGCTAGGAACCATGATCTGTCATTTCCTCTAGGTCATTCCCATCCCCCTACAGTTAGAAACACACTAGGGAAAACAATTAACACCTTGATCGCCCCCTGGGGTTAACCCCTTCCCTGCCAATGACATTTTTACAGTAATCATATATACATGGGGTTCGCCCTGGGACTTTGAGTGAGGTGAATATGGTTAGCCAAAAAACATATCATGATAGTAAAAAAGTAGATTTACTAAAGTTTGTTGCGCATATAAAACACAACAGCAATTAATACAGGCAATAAAATATGCATACAATGTGAACATGGATCAGTCCACATAAATGGTAAACCAATATACAAACATCAGAGAAATGTGCAAGCATCAGTAGTACCCGACGATGTTTCGCGAGACCGCGCTTGCTCTTCAGGAGAAAATGCTTTACTATATCTGTAATACAAGTAGTAAATCAAATGAATGTATGTAGCATAAAATAGGCAGGGAGGTGAGTAATCATCGGGGTCAAACTGTAGGACCCCATACTCACCAATGGGCTGGGCCAGGTCATCAATCGCTGATTCCACTGGCGGCAGCGGCAACAAACATCCAGCACAGGAGCTGAGGAGGTGGAGCAAAAGGTAATCCCATCAGGGGAACAACCGAAGCACCGACATGGCATTGATAGGTATAAGTACAAGTATCCCTAGAGGTCTCCCTTTGTCCATAATCGTAAACTGCAAAAATAGTAAAAGTTCCTTTTACAGTAATCAGTGGTGTGGTCAGACCACGTGATGGTACCGATCGTTGAGTCTGTCACGTGGTCTGACCACGCACCCGTTTAACCACTTCAGCCCCGGAAGAATTGGCTGCTCAATGACCGGACCATTTTTTCGGATTCGGCACTGCGTCACTTTAACTGACAATTGAGCGGTCGTGCGACGCTGTACCCAAACAAAATTGACGTCCTTTTTTCCACAGAAATAGAGCTTTCTTTTAGTGGTATTTGATCATCTCTGCGATTTTTTTATTATAAACAAAAAAAGAGCGACAATTTTGAAAAAAAACACAATATTTTGTACTTCTTTCTATAATAAATATCCCCAATTTTTTTTCTTTAAAACAATTTTTTTCTTAGTTTAGGCCGATATGTATTCTTCTACATATTTTTGGTAATAAAAATCGCAAAAAGCGTATATTGATTGGTTTGTGCAAAAGTTATAGCGTCTACAAAAGAGGGGATAGATTTATAGCATTTTTATTATTATTATTTTTTTTACTAGTAATGGCGGCGATCTGCTATTTTTTGAATTGAAGAAAATGTATCTCTTCAAATTTTTTTATATTTAGAAAGTATTTTCCCCTCTTTGTCTCATGTATACATTGCCTGTCTCTTTGCCTATATTTATCTGTATAACAAGGATTTCATGTTTTAGTCAATTTTGTCTGAATATACTGTATGTAGTGCACCCCCCAAGGAGCCAGAAGTAGGATGGGATTCCCCACCCTGCACAGCCAGGCACACCAAATTTCCACAGGCACTCAGAGTCAGAGAACAGTCGTCTGTGACTTTTTTTTTGTTTTGTTGAGGGATATAACTTGGATAGGGGTGGGAGATTATGGGATACCCACTTGACTTCAAACAAACTTCAGGGACAACTCTTCCAATATACAGTCTATATACAGCTCCTATTCTTCCTCCAGCACACACTTGCTTGCAGAACCCAGCTATGTCGCCCTGTAGTATTTTTGTAGCTAAGGCCCATTACAGGTAGGGACTTGCAGCCCCTATTCTTAGAGAACAGATGGGGTGACACAGCTCAAGCTTCCCAGCACTTCCTCTCTGTGGTCACTACTCCCAGCACCACTTCTTCAGGCCCTGTCAGCCCTCCTGGCTGCAGCAACCCTCTTCTCTAGCCCTCCAGGCTAACTTCTCCCCCAGTCCTCCAGACTGACACTCACCAGCCCACCCGGCTGACTCTCAGGAGATCTTCTGGACATGCTGACCTGCTCCTGCTGTCCTCTTCTTGCTCCTGTACCTCCAGGAAGGGTGTCCTCCGTGTGTTTTAGAGGACCCTTCCAGCACCTGTACCCCATATCTGAAGTCACCCCCCCAGACTAGGGGACCTCAAGGGCCACCAACAGCCTCCTCAACACTCAACCTGACTGCCCTGCTGGCATGACTCATGCTCCCTGCAAGCCCATTTGCAGGGATTAGCTGAGGGATTGACTGAGGCCCTCATAAATATGCATGACAGCCCTCCTAGCTTCCATCCACTATGTCTAGAACATTATCCAATGTTCCAGAAAACAGGGGGGGGGTACAAGAAGAGCTGTCAAGATGAGTCATTCGGCCTTCCTGAATACTGATCCCTGACCCAGATTCACAACCCAGGCCTGGCTCTCAGCCAAGCCAATTTACTTACACTAACAACTAAACCACGTTGCACTCACTAGCACACAAGCTAGAGGGTGCTACACCGCCCCCCTCCCCCTAGAAAACCAGCCTGTCTCTATGGCTGCACCCAGAGGATGAACAGGACATCAAAAAAATAAAGGAGGGGGGAAGGAAACAACGTTGATAGGTGATATGTACAAATAAATATCAGTATCCAAAAAAAACAACATATATACAGTATCTCACAAAAGTGAATATACCCCTCACATTTTTGAAAATATTTTATTACATCTTTTGCAGCTTGTATAACAGTGTAAATCTTCTGCCCCCTCAAAATAACTTAACACACAGCCATTATTGTTTAAACCGCTGGCAACAAAAGTGAGTACACTAAAATGTCCAAATTGGGCCCAAAGTGTCAATATTTTGTGTGGCCAGCATTATTTTCCAGCACTGCCTTAACCCT
This sequence comes from Rana muscosa, assembly GCA_029206835.1. NCBI lineage: Eukaryota > Metazoa > Chordata > Amphibia > Anura > Ranidae > Rana > Rana muscosa. The sequence continues at coordinate 883,035,142 of CM055118.1, forward strand.
CTTGGGCATAGAGTTTACTAGGGATTAGGGATGACCCAACCCCCCCCCCCCGCGGTTCGCAGCAGAACATGCAAAAAATTTGTGCGAACACCGTTAAAATCTATGGGACACGAACGTGAAAAATCAAAAGTGCTAATTTTAAAGGCTTATATGCAAGTTATTGCCATAAAAAGTGTTTGGGGACCTGGGACCTAAAGTTTTTTCGGGAGCAGTGATTTTAATAATGCTTAAAGTGAAACAATAAAAATGTAATATTCATTTATATATCGTGCCTGGGGGTGTCCTTAGTATGCCTGTAAAATAGCACACCTTTCCCATGTTTATAACAGTCCCACAGCAAAATGACATTTCACAGCCCTCACAATTACTCTTGTTGAGCGCAGGAACGGGCCCTGCTGTGAAATAATATATCAAGAATTATAATTACACGCCCCTGTTAAACAGGGGCAGAAAAATGGGCCTTTGGTTTTGGTGGTGCCACAACACTGTAACCCCTCACAGATACTCTTATTTAGTGCAGGAACGGGCCCTGCTGTGAAATATTATAGCAAAAATTGTAATTACATGCCCCTGTTAAACAGGGGCAGAAAAATTGGGCCTTGGGCGGTGGTGGTGATGCCACAACACTGTAACCCCTTACAGATACTTTTATTGGGCGCAGGAACAGGCCCTTCTGTGAAATATTATATCAATAATTTTAATTACATGCCCCTGTTAAACAGGGGCAGAAAAATTGGGCTTTTGGTTTTGGTGCTGCCAGAACACTGTAAGCCCTCACAGTTACAACGAATGGGGCCTGCGTTGAAATATTGTATCAAAAATTGTAAATACATGCTCCTGTTAAACAGGGGCAGTAAAATTGGGCCTTGGGTGGTGGTGGATGTGCCCAAAACCAAAAATATTGTTGGAAGCTAGCATCATCAAGATTGAGGAGGAATAGGATAGTCAGCATAGGCAGTCTTCAAGGGATCCCAGATCCATAGCAAATTCAGTCAGTTACATCAGCATCAGGTGCTTGATAGCTGCTGATCCAAGACTGATTCATTTTTATGAATGTGAGCCTGTCAACGGAGTCTGTGGACAGACACACTCTTTGATTCATTACAAACCCTCCAGCAGCACTGAATGTGCATTCAAAAAGCATGTTGGATGCAGGACAGGCCAGTAGCTCAATTGCATATTGAGCAAGATCTGGCCAGTGGTTCATCCTCAAGACCCAGTAACCCAGTGGATGCTCTGTTGGAAAGGTCTCCAAATCTGCTCTTGCCCCTAGATATTCCTGCACCATATAATGCAGACGCTGGCGATGGTTGCTTGAACAGATCAGACCTTGCCGCCGAGGACTGAAAAATTGTTTAAAGGCATCGGTCAGACGGCCACCTTCTCCACCGCTCTTCCTCTGACTGAACGAACCCTCAGCAACACGTTGTCCAGCACCAGAAAATGGTAACCTCCCAGGGTCTGGAAATGCATTGCACAAACCTTTCTTCAAGGCCTCCGAAAGATGTTTCATCCTCTGCTCCCTCTGCGAAGGTAGGATTAGTTCTGCAACCTTACCCTTGTAACATGGATCATCAAGGGTTGCCACCCAATAATGATCCCTCTCCTTAATACCACAAATCCTAGGGTCCTTTCGCAGGCTTTGCAGAATCAGGGAGGCCATGCAGCGTAAGTTTGCAGAGGCATTCAATTCTCAGTCCTCTGGGTCACTAAGGATCACATGATCCGTAACTATCTCCTCCCAGCCACGTACAACTCCTTGGGTTTTTGGGGACTGAAAACCATCCCTTGAAGACTTCTGCTGAGTGTTATCCTCTGCATCCATGACACAATCCTCCTCCTCCTTCTCCTGCTCCTCTTTTTCTTCCTGTGTGTTTGGCGGGCTCGCAGGAATGCTATCTGGATAAAGGGGGCCTTGAGAGGAAAGGAAGTCTTCCTCCTCCTCCCGATGTTCTGCCTCAAGTGCCCTGTCCATGATTCCACGAAGTGTGTGCTCCAGCAGGAAGACTAGATGGACAGTGTCACTGATGCATGCATTGTCGCTGCTCACCATCCTTGTGGCCTCCTCAAATGGTGACAGGACTGTGCATGCATCCTTGATCAGTAGCCACTGGTGTGGTGAAAAGAAGCCAAGCTCCCCTGACTCTATCCTGGTGCCATACTCGCACAGATACTCATTGATTGCCCTCTGCTGTGGCATGGCATCAACCACCTCTGAGCCTGCCCCTGCAGAGCTGATAGAATCTCTGCCCCAGTGTGGCTCCTGTCCCCTAGGCAGACCAACTTAAGCACCACATGGCATCTTTTAGCCTGACTGCTTGCGTAGCCCCTTAAACGCTTACAGAGCACCACTGCTTATGAGGACAAATCTGCAGAAGAGGCCATAGAGTAAGAATAAGAGGAGGGGGTGAAGGATTACCACTAGCATTTTGTAGGTGTGGTGGTGGAACAAGCTCCAACAACACTGAACCCTGTTCTGCTTCCTTCCCAGCTGCCAGCAGAGTTATCCAGTGCACCGTAAAGTAAAGGTAATGTCCCTGCCCATGCCTGCTGGACCATGAGTCAGCAGTAATATGAACCTTACTGCTGACCGTCCTGTCCAACAAGGCCAAAAAATTGCCTTCCACATGTCGGTACAGAGCCGGAATGTCCTTCCGTGAAAAGAAATGGCGTTTTGGAACCTGCCACTGAGGTACAGCAAATTCCACAAATTCACGAAAGGGGGCATAGTCTACCAGCTGAAAAGGCAGCAGTTGCAGTGCTAGCAATTTGGCCAAGCTAGAATTTAGACGCTGAGCATGTGGATGAATGGGACCTAATTTATTTTTACGGTTCAGCAACTGAGGTAGGGAAATTTGCCTGCTAAAATCAATTGGTGGTGTACTGCTAGCAGATTGGCTGCAAGTACTTGGGACACCTAATGCTATACCTTCATTGCTCTCAGTGCAGGTTTTTGAGAGGACTGGAGGTATAGTAGGGTTGGAGATCCCAGATGAGGAGCAAGGAGAAGTCCACCTTTTTCTTTGATGTGGGTCTTTCAAGTGCTGTTGCCAATGGACTGCATGGCAGGTCATCATATGTCTGGTCAAGCATGTGGTGCCCAAGTGGCTTCTGTTCTGGCCATTATTATTACACTTCTGAAACCAGGGAAGGAGCCAACCTCTTTCTGTCCCATATCTCTACCAAATCTTGATCTAAAAATGTATGCCAAAACTATAGCCAGATGTCTAAATGAACAGTCAGGATCCACTATAGGGAGACAAGCGCCAGACGCCACTAGACGGATGATTAATGTGATACACCATGCAGAAACCAGCGGAACGCCTTCACTGCTGCTATCCTTAGACGTAGAGAAGGTGTTTGACAGAGTTCACTGGTCTTATCTACAGAGGGTACTTCAAAAATTTGGCTTCAGAGGCCATATCTTTAGAGCCTCATGGCACTCTACACCACTCCATCAGCACAAGTATACTCAGAAGACATGTCATCTCAACCATTCTCCATAACAAACAGCACTCACATTAATGTTCAACCTACTGGAGCCCCTGGCGGAGCAAGTTCGATCAAACCCTCTAATCACAGAATTGACAATAGGCAAATCCTCCCACAAGATAAGTCTCTTTGCGGACGATGTGATTTTGATTCTTACAAACCCAGCTTCATCCCTGGCAGAGGTTTAAAAAATGCTCAATTGGTTCAGTAGGGTCTCTTACTACAAACTAAACACAATCAAATCCCATATTTTAGATCTTAAGTTAGATGCCACTTTACCTGTTCAGAACACTCCCTATCCCCATACCCAGATCCTTCTTCAAATCTCTCCAAACCTTATTCAACAAATGTATATGGATGGGCGCTAAACCTAAATGTGCACACTCAAAACTCAGAAAAAAATGAAATCACAGGAGGTTCAGGGACCATAGACTTTGAAGACTATTACTTAGCATCTGTGCTGGACCAACTAACCGAATGGTTCCATCCATACCCTAAAAAGCTGTGGGGTAAAATAAAAAAATGAACATCAATCTTTTACCCAAATCACAGTGGTGGCTGATGAGCATCCCCTTGGGCTCTAACATTCCATCAGCACTATCCCCTACAATGAAAGCCACAGCTAACGCATGGAAAAAGCTGGACCACCCCCAACGTCCCAATGATCCCAATCCCAATTAAATCTCTCCCCCATTTATCTCCAGATTTGTCCCTAACCCAATGGGCTCAAAAGGGCATTAAATCCATCCAAAAGCTACTCCAGGGACCCCAACCTAAACCATTTCCCCCTCCTACAACGTGAATTTAAACTACCCTCTACGGATCTTTTCATGTATACCCGTGTAAAGCATTGCCTTAACGCAATCTCCCAACCTCATTATAACATACACCCAAAAAGCGTGGGAATTCCTAACAACCCCTTCCTCCAAAACAAAAGGGATATCCCTATTTTATAATATCCTCCACCAAAAACTCCAATTCACAAAATCATTTCCCCACATTCACTGGGAAACGGACCTGGGACAAACGTACACTGACCACCAATGGCAACGAGCCATATAAATGTAGCACTACCCCCGTAGGAGCCGGGTCTACGCTCTGCCTATCAACCCCAAAAGTTTGGCTCAAACCCTCCCTTGGCACAACTGGACAACACAATGATTGTGAAACCCACTGGTAGCTGGGAACCACAATGAAACCATACAGTAATGATAATATAATGAGAAACTGTTACCTTATGCTGGTTACCTGTAGACATGTGCGATTAGTTTCGTACGAATTAGAAATTCGTACGAATTTTTCGAATTTCGTACATTTGTACGAATCCAAATTACGATTTTTTACGAATACGTATTCTGTACGAAATACGAAATTTCGTTTACGAATTTCGGCTCCAAATTATCCGAATCCAAACTACCAAAAAAGAAATTATAGCGGATATAACGAATGATTCGAATGAATTCGAGATTCAGTATAACGAATATCGACACTCTGTGAATAATAACGAATTTGTTTTCGGTCCAAATTTCTTTACTACAGAAACATGTGACTGTTGGTTGACCAATCAGAGGTTTTCTTCTGATGCTGAGGCCTACAGCGCAGGCCCGATCATGTGACTTCCTTTTGTGGGTAAGTTAGTGTAGTGGAGCAGATCACACAATTATTTGTCTGTGCATCTGAGCGAATATCTTTGCAATCCTTTGATTTTCGTTGTTCATTTTAGTTTATATCTCTTGTAGTGTGCGAGTGTATCATCTGTTAGTGTTTAGTTTCTGGTTTTATTTGTTTTTTGGTTGGTTTTGAGAGATAATTTTCTTTTTTTATTTCTTGTTTCATTTAGTTAATATTTTGTTATTTTCTGTTGGTATAATTTTTTTTTTGTACATTTGGTGATTTTGGTGTTAGTTTGCTGCGATCAAAATCATATTTTTTTTGTCTATTTTTCTAACTTTTAAAGGAAAAATGAGCAGCAAACAAGGCCAAAAAAGCAGTAAGAGTGCTGCTGGGAGAGGAAGAGCTATGAGCCGTGTACATGAGCAGCAGGTGGGACGTTCTGTCTCTGTGCCCTCTGAGCTCAGCTCACCTCCCATAAAGCTGAGGCGAACGGGAGTGAAGACTGCTGGTGGTAAAGAGCCTGGCAAACAGCAGACATTTGCACGTCGCCAGCTGTTCCAGGATTTACCTCCTAGAACCAGCAGCACAGTTCACGTTCATAGCAAAAGTGGCGCTACCACCTCTGCCACTGCTGCTGGTAGCATGGTGCCTATTGGTACCTTTTATGGAAGAGGGCAGGCCAAAGGGGTTCCCAGTGCACATACATTTGTGCAGCCAAAGCTGGAGATCCTGGCCATGCAGCAGGAAACATGTCAGGAGGCCGAAGCTCATGATGATTTCACCACCACCACCATTGCTGCCAGTGCCAACACCATCAGCACTACAGGGAGCTTGGCAGTGATCAGCAAGGAGACAGAGTTTACTGCTTCTAATGATCACTCTTCCCCTGGCAACGTGGAAGAGGTGGAAACAGGCTTTCCTGACATTGTTCTAGACAAATTTGATTTCCAACCCAATACCCATGTTGGACCCACCGACAGCCCAGAATGTATCTCCCCTCAATCCCCACTACTTTTCTCTCCTGAAAAGTCCCCTGCCCAAGTGCTTTCTAAGCCTCCAGCATCAGAATGGGCCAATGCAACCATTAGGCCTCAATCCAGGACCATCACAGCACCCAAAATACCTGGGATGTTCAGGTCTCTTCCTCCTGCTCCTGCCGAACCTCAGGAAGAGAGTGTGACCACTGCAGTGGATGGGATTCCATCAGGCAGTGTCATTGGTGGTGGCTGCTGTTCCAGCATTTGGCAGCATTTTAAAAGAATTGGTGTTGGTCAGAAGGCCAAATGCAATCACTGTGGCAGGGAGGTCAGCCGGGGCCGAGATATAGGGCATCTCAGTAACAGTGGCATGAACCAGCACATGCGTGTGCACCACCACGCAGTGCTGTTAGGGGAGAAAAGTATTATGCTTATTTTGTGAAAGAGTCAGTTACCAACACATAACAAATGTTGCAAACATGCATATATATATTAATTTCAGTGACACCAAGTGACTGAGTGTGATCCGTGAAAAAAAATATTAATTGTAAATAAATCAAAACGAAACAGTCCTCTATTGTGACCACACACAAATAACAGTCCAAAAGTGTAGAAAAAACTGCAAGGTTGAAATAAAGAGTCCCACATGGATATGACCCTCTCTGTGAAAGGATAGAGACACCACCACCGATATAAGGAGGAGGCTTACCAGATGGTATTGACTTGGTAAGGTGTATACCACCCAAGTCAAAACAGGCTTAAATAATCAGTCAGCAAGGTGTATCCAGCTGGTCCTGAATCCGCATATCAGTCGGCACCGCAAATTCCCGTAAAAACCAGGAAGTGTGAATATATGTATATGTATTCAGGCCCTGGAAGATTTTGGTGGCTTTCAGAGTAATGCCCCATACACACGATCGTTTTTCATGCCGTTAAAAATGGCATTAAAAAAAATGGCCATTAAAAATGATCGTGTGTAGGCTCCAGAGCATTTTTAATGACGTGAAAAACGGCCATTAAAATTTTCGAACATGCTCTCTTTTTTCACGTCGTTTTTCATGTCGTTTTTTTTAACGACGTGAAAAACGATAGTGTGTATGCTTTAACGACGTGAAAAAAACGCGCATGCTCAGAATCAAGTATGAGACAGGAGCGCTCGTTCTGGTAAAACTAGCGTTCGTAATGGAGATAGCACATTCGTCACGCAGTCACGGACTGAAAAGCACGAGACTGAAAAGAGCGAATCGTCGCTCAACAAACTTTACTAACATGAAGGGTGGCGCCATTCGAACGGAACTTCCCCTTTATAGTGCCGTCGTACGTGTTGTACGTCACTGCGCTTTGCTTGATCGTTTTTTAAAATGATCGTGTGTACGCAAGACAGGCTTGAGAGGAAACATGAAAAAAAACGACGTGAAAAACGGCAAGAAAAAAAATGGCAAGAAAAACGATCGTGTGTATGGGGCATTAGGGTATGTCTCGGGCACAGGTACGAAAAATAACACGCCTGATCGGCCAGCTCATTGCAGTTGGAGGAGCACCTTGCACCACAGTACAGTGTGCCATCGCGTAAGACCTTCAGCCAAACTGTGGTGCCAGCCTTATACAGGTCTTGTGTTGGGGTGCTCAAGGAGGAGATTGGAAGGGCAGGTGGACAGGCAGTGCACCTGACCACTGACCTGTGGAGTGCGTGTAGTGCCCAGCACGCCTTCCTGTCCCTGACGGCACATTGGTGGCAGGGCAAGGTGTCCCATGATGTAGTTCAAACATCTGGATCCTCGTCAGCAGTTGACAAACAGGGGCACCGTTCCTTCCTCCTGCACGCTGAGGTGCTTGATGAAAAGCACACAGCGCAAAACATCCTGCAAGCCCTGCAGAAAATGTTGTTGCAGTGGTTTGAACAGGCAGACAGCAACTACCGGATTGGCTATGTTGTCACTGATGGAGGCAACAACATGGTCACGCCTGTAAGGGATGGCAGTTTTGTGGGTGTGCGCTGCTCAGCCCACCTTCTCCACCGGGTGGTAGCTGACAGTTTTCGGTTGGTGGAGGCTAATTCTGGCGGCGATGGAAGGCTGTCCAAAGTGGTGGACTCTTGTCGGAAGATGGCTGGCCACTTCCATCGGAGTGTGAGGGACAGCCACCTCCTCAGGGTGGAACAGAGGAAGGCAGGCCTTCCAGAACACTGCCTAAAACAGGATGTGGGGACTAGGTGGAATTCAACCCTAGCAATGCTGGAACGCATCCTTGAGCAGCAGAAGGCTCTCCATGCCATGGCCTGTGATCATAACATTGGCATAGAGAGACCTTTAGGCAGGGAGGACTGGGCCATAATTGGGCAGATTGTGGCAGTCCTCAAACCTTTCCTCTCTGTCACAGAACACCTAAGCCGCGAGGATGCCAGCATTGGTCATGTGCTCCCACTCTTCAACCACCTTCAGAGCAAATTGGAGTGATTCAAGTCGGCTGAGGAACCTTTGCCTTGTGGTGGCCCTCAACCTGATGTGTTGGCTCTGCTAAACACATTTCTGATGGAATTGGGCAGGTGCACGCAGGAGTTGACCGCCTCTTGCCCAGAACTGATGCTGGCTGCCATGTGTGACCCTCGCATCAAGGGCAAAATGGGTGTGCAGTGCAGTGCTCTGACAACATGGCGGGACAGACTAATCGACAGGGTGCGTCAGAGGGAAAGGCAGATGGTAAGGCCGCTAGAGCTGGGAGAGGAGGAAGAGGAGGAAGAAGATATTGAACACCCCCTCTCCCATGCAACATTGACATCTAGTGAAGTGAGCAGAGCTCCTGCCAGCGGAGCATCTTCTGTCTTGGCTGAGGCACTTGACACCCTAATGGGAACCTCCAGCATAGTGCGCCCCAAGAAACCCATTTCAGCAAAGGAGGTTGTCATGTCCTATTTGTCAGCCCCACCAGTGCACCCCACCACAGATCCAATGTTTTTTTGGCAGGAGAAGAGCGAGGAGTGGCCTGCCCTCGCAGATATTGCCAAGGAGCTACTGTCCTGCCCTCCGACAAGTGTCCAGAGTGAGCGGGTGTTTTCTGTGACGGGAAACATCCTGTCACCCCAAAGATCACAGTTGTCCCCCCAGCTAATGGAGCAGTTAGCATTTTTGAAAATCTATTTGCCAAAGCTGGGGTACCCCTCCCTCACTCTGGACATTCCTTGAACTGACTGTCTGCAGCAGAGATGGCCACTTGGTCTTAGTTGGCCCCTGTCCCTCCCCACAATCACAGTTTATTAAATGCCCAAAAAATATTTATACTCAATTGTTGGTCAATGTGCCAAATTTATACAATAATCCACAAGCTGGTAAACGCTGTGCCCTGATGTTCCCCAATGAGCCCCAATATGCCCTGATGTGCCCCAATATGCTCCAATATGCCCTGGTGTGCCCCAATGTGCCCTGATGTGCTCCAATGTGCTCCTATATGCCCTAAAGTGCCCCAATGTGCCCCAATGTGCTCCAATATGCCCTGATGTGCCCCAATGTACTCCTATATGCCCTAAAGTGCCCCAATGTGCCCTGATGTGCCCAATGTGATCCAATATGCACTGATGTGCCCTAATGTGCCCCAATGTGCTCCAATATGCCCTGACGTGCCCCAATGTGCTCCAATATGCCCTGATGTGCCCTGATGTGCCCCAATGTGCTCCAATATGCCCTGATGTGCCCCAATGTGCTCCAATATGCCCTGATGTGCCCCAATATGCCCTGATGTGCCCTGATGTGCCCCAATGTGCTCCAATATGCCCTGATGTGCCCCAATATGCCCTGATGTGCCCCAATGTGCTCCAATATGCCCTGATGTGCCCTGATGTGCCCCAATATGCCCTGATGTGCTCCAATGTGCCCTGATGTGCCTTAATGTGCCCCCGCCATTCTTCTCATTTACACATGTGACTGCTAGAACAGATAAAAAGACATTTAGGGGGGGGGCGTGGTCTCGGCATGGAAGCGTGAAGACGTGTCTTCCCTGGGCTCCCGGACCGCGGCTCCTCGGCAGCTTACCCAGACAGACATACCGCATATTAAGGCTTCTCAACACCGCATAAGGACTTGGGGAAGTGCCACCACAGAACAAAAGGCTCTGCTGCCCATATGGAGCGATTCCTGGTGCCGATCCAGCCGGCCTCTTCCACCCCGGACACAGCCAAGATGGCGCCGGCACCTGCCACAAGGATGGAGCTCAGCCTGTCTGCTAATGACAGAGGGGGAGTAAGGTACGATCAGGGGAATGACATGCCTCTGTTCTCCCCGGCCAGTGATCTCTCCCCCTGCCTCCCCCGCTCGCTGTCCCTCACATCACTTGGCAGCCCTGGAGGAGACATAGGCGGCTCCACACAGTGGGCTGCACGGGACACACAGGCCTCCCAGTATCAGGTCTCCATACCTGACACACCGCTGCTCATATCTTAATGCAGGCAAGCCACAATGAGTACTACTCCCCTAGCTTTGCCCCCACGAGAATCCTCATCTCAGCTTTTCAATGAGCAAGCTCTATGGGCTCTCCTACAAAAGCTTCCCACCAGAGATGATATGGACTCTCTAGCTGCCAGAATGGAGGCAGCACTCCGCAGTGAACTCACAGGCATTAAACAAGAAGTGGCAGAAATGTCCACCCGGGTCTCCTCAATTGACACTGACACTGCTGCCCTCCGCCAAGATGTCTCCAGTCTGCAAACTAAACAGGAGGAAGTGTCAGACCAAGTTGCACAGTTGCATCTTTTGATAGATGACCTGGAAAACCGTAATCGCAGGCGTAACATAAGAATTTGCGGCCTGCCTGAAGCAACTCGCCAGGCAGATCTTAAAGCAACCGTAATTGTATATTTAATAACTGTTTGGAACGCCCCTTGGAGACACCCATTGAGATTGACAGAGTGCACAGAACCCTAGGTCCCAGAGATCCCGCGGCGGACAGACCCAGAGATGTCTTATGTTGCCTACATAACTACTCAGTCAAAGAAAACATATTGCAACGGGCCTGGTACAAGGGACACTTAGACTTTGATGGGGCACAAATCATTCTTCTGCCTGATGTTTCCCGGAGGACCCTACTGATGCACCGCTGTATGAAACCACTGCTAGAGAAGCTCAGTGAACATGAGATCACCTACAAGTGGGGCCACCCTTTCCACCTTATTGCACAAAAGGAAGGCCATTCATACACCCTTCGACACCCTGCAGATGTCCCCGCCTTCCTCAACTCCTTGGAATTGCCTTCGGTGTCGATACCCAACTGGTTGGCGTTTACTATTCCTCCAACCGGCATTAAACCTGTGGAAAATCCATCGGGAAGGCCTCAACGATCCCGGCGCAATCGTCGACCTTAGCGTGGAAGACCACAGGCCCCGCAAGACAGCGAGCCTTAAGCTCCCAAGGTCAGAATTGTTCCTGGTTTGAGGGTTAACCCTGGGTTGGAGAGGCTTCTCCCGTAAGTACTGCATAACTTTACCTTTTTCCTGATGTCCCATTAGCCATGGACGCACGAATTTGATGACTCTGACTCATGACTTTGATGAGTCGCTGCCCCCGGGGCTTGACTGTTTCCTGAGAAAACTTCAGGGGGCCATCGGCTCGGAATTGACCTATCCAAGGAAGGGAGCTGCCCCGTAAGTCTTATTTAGCGATGACACCCTAGGGTTTTATTCAAAAAATAGCTAGGTCCGGCTGGATCTACCACCATAGACTGAGTGCTTACATCGGGGCTCCCAACCTATTTGTTCCCCGTTTGTCACATGGTCGTTTCAATGGATGTCTTGGATGGATTTAGATATTTTTAGTTCTAACCTTTTTTTTCTCTCTCTTAATGTTCAGGTTATACTCGGGGAGCCGGGAGAGATCTTTTCGGAGCTGGCCAGTACAATTGCCTATCCTACAGGCTTAGATCGAATTAAAGTGCCGTGGGCGTTCGCCCGAGGGCCGGCCTCCGGAGGGTCTCTCCCTCCTACCTGACAGACTCTTTAAAGCATTAGTTAATACATGTTTACCAATGAATCATAACTCTTAGTGTTGTTTGCCTGACATTATTGGTAGTGTACTCCCCTGTGCTTTTGCAGAAACAACCGTGCACACTCCCTCGGAGGAAGGTCCACTTAGGCTGAGCGGGGAGGGGGTAAAGGGAGGGTAATCTCCCCACGGGCATGCCCCTTCTAGATACCCACGATCTGTTCCTATCTAAGAATAACACATCTAGAGGGGTCAGCATAGGCGGGGGACACACGATTTGTTCTCACAGGGTCTCGACTCTATGGGAATGAGCAGTTTCTCCTGCCGGCTAATTTAGAGTTAATATTATATTTCTGTATGTGACGGTTTACTATTTGTTACCACTCCCTGTACTCATTAAACTCACGTATTAACTGTGGTTGTTTTTTGTAATTTTTATAATTCTTATTTTAAAAAAAAATTCTGTTAAAAGAGAAGCTTACCTTTGCAAAGCGGCTCCTATATGGACCGCCTCTAATGAGGGGCTGTTGGGGGGTCCGCGCTTCGGGGGCTTAACCCCTGCAGTGCCTTACCTCTTCCCCCACTAGGCTTCACTGCCCAATTAGGCAGTAGCCCTCCGTTTGGAGATTTAGTTTCCCCCATCCTTTCCATACCTCTCCACTCTTTTTCTCCCTTTCTCCCCGGCCCTCCTTTGTAGCCCTCCATAACCCACCCCCCCTTGTTTTTTTCTCCTCTTCCATCTTCTTCTCCACTTATCTTTTTCACCTTCCCCAGTACTTTAATCCACTTCCCTTTTCTCCCCCCTCCCACACACTAATTTTCTGTTCCGGATTCTGGTGGGGCTCGTCGGCCCCGACTTCACCCTGCTAAAATGTCACTGAGATTTGTGTCCTGGAACGTAAAGGGTTTAAACGTTCCAGAAAAACGTTGCAGTTGTCTATCTGAACTCTGGAAGCAAAGACCCCAAGTAGTGTTTTTTGCAAGAGACCCACTTCGGGCAGACAAGATCCCAAAACTGAACAACAAAACACTTCCCACGGCTTATCACTGTGTGTCTCCCTCAACAAAATCGAGCACTAAAGAATGCTTTTATTAGGCAAAAATTATTTGCATTTATTTATTTGCACAAACAAATGTAGAAAAAAAAAAAACATGTATGTTAACTACGTATACATATATACAACTATTAACAAAAAGGTGAGCTGAGCTGCCTTGGGTCCTGGAGCAGAGAAAGAACTAGCCCCTCAGATTTAGAAGGAGAGGGTTCTCTGCTGCTCTGAGTACTAGCAGACGAGCTCCCAGGCAATGGAGCATTGTGCCTAGAAATTGCTTCCATCAAAGAGAGTCTCAAATGCATCCATTGCCTGGTTTCTGCTGTTGGTTTACCCAGGCCAACATAATCTCCCATATGGTCAGTCTGTTGCCTGACTGCAAGCTGAATGGTCCGGCTTAAGCTCCTGAAGTCCCGTGAGATCCTTTTATTGTCACTTGCCAGCCCTCGAATTTCTGTGAGGTCACTCTGATGCACTGCATCGTGGACAGTTGCTGGTCCAGGCGGTACAGCAGTAGGTGACAGTGCCATCTGGGTAGGAGGAGGCAACCAGCTGTGGCTGCTCCTGTAGAGGCACACTAGGGACAGCATCAGATGGTGGTAGGATGCGGGAAACATGGCCCGTGACCTCCTCCTCTGGCCATGGGAGAAGACAGGAGTATCGTTAATCACAGGGGTCAGCTCTGGCTCATTCTGGAGCTCAATGCCCTCGCAAATAAGGACAGGTGAGCGAGGCGGGCAGCACTGCGCTCTCCCCTCTGACAGGTCTTGTTGATCTGAAATAGACGAGATATCCAATGTTGATGATAGCATTCAAAGAAATAGATTCTAGAGATTAGAATAAAAATATTTTTTTTACTTTTATTTTTTATTTTGACATAGTCCTTTAAAAAATAAATACATTTTGTGTCACATATATTCCTATTACAAGGAATGTAAACATCCCTTGTAATAGAAAAAAAGAATGACATGTCCTCTTGCACTAAAATGCAATAAAAAAATTGTATATAAAAGAAAAAACTGAATGTTTGCTTGTACACGATTGGATGATAAAATCAGCAGAGTTTCTCCCTCAGATTTACAGCGACTGCACTTTTGGGGAGGACATCCCATCCGGCTGTTTGTATAACAGACAAGCGGCTGCTTAGCCACATCGGTTGTTAAAAAACGGTACCGGGTGATGTCTGCCGCTGTAAGTTTGTCAACGATAACGATTATTACAAAAAAGTGGCCACCAAAAATCGGTCGACCCCTAGTTTGAGGTGTGTGTGTGTGTGTTTGTGTGTATGAACTTAATAATGGATGGTTGTTAAATAGCTTTTATGTGTTTTATAATGCCTGTTTGTAAAGTGTGGATGATGATGGTGCCTTGAGTCCTGTTTCTTTATATTGGCAGCTTGCGTATTCTACAGTACTTACGCTGAGGATTATGGGCCGCTGCTTCCTGACAGAAGCTGATGCTGGAGGGGTCCGGGATATGGCTCAGGCTTTCTGTTAAAGATAGAATAAAAGAGTTAAGGTAAACCACTTCTGGACCAAGCCTATTTATGACAGTTATTGTTTACAATTTAAAATCATTATTTTTTGCTAGAAAATTACTGCGAACCACAAATAATTATTTATATATATATATATATATATATATATATGTAGCGCCTGCCCCTCTTCTCTCTCCGTGCGGCTCGCACTGTCTCTTGTCTAGGGGTATCTGGTAGGGTGGAGAGAGAGAGAGAGAGCGGGTGGGCTACGCCTAGCCTCCACCACGTGTAGAATACCGGTGGTATCAGCAATGTCTCATTTACCTTCGGGTCCGTGTTGTGCACCCGGATCCTCCCTCCAAGAGTCACCATGAACTTCGTCCGCCAGGAATTGAGCCTCACACCATTAAAGTCCAACACTCCTTTATTAGAACACACCCGTACAGGGACTCCCTTGATAGATAGAACAGAAAAGGAGGTGTGAGTGTGAATAGGCCCAGACACAAATTCGCTCCTCCACCCATCCTCCTGGAGAGTGGGATATGGTCTCCGCACAAGGTAAAGGGGAACCTTCTGGACGGTCCTCCGACAAGAGACTCACCCGTCAACGGCAGTCTGCTGCACCGGGTCTTCGAGTGAGGAGCTCTCCCGGTCCATTGCGTCTTACTCAGATTCAGGCCTCCATCCCGAAGTGCCTTAGGACCCTTCCGTCGCGGAACTCAGTGTTGGGCACTGAGCTCCGGACCTTCTTGCAAGTACCTCATCCCAGGGCTGAAGGTGCCTGGGGTGGAACACGATCTCCCGGTGGTCCTCTAGGCCGAGGCCTCCTAGAGGACGGGCACAAACCCACATCCGCAAGCTGAAGGTGCTTGGGACGAAGGACCCCGTGACCAAGATGGCCGGCCCCCTTATCTCCTCTCCCAGCAAGCCCGGCGGGTTCCCCGCCCCACCAAACGCCGCAGAGAGAGGACAAAAAGGACCCTCGGCACACAGTGATATTCATCCCCCCGGCCACGGTGACAGCGTCACCTATTGAACCGCAAGGAACATAGCACTGAGGTCACAGCTAAATTCAAAAAATGCACCCAGGAAAGTAAGTACCCGCTACACTCTCCCCCCTGTCTTTTGACACTGGACCCCAGTGTCTGGAGTGAATCACGCCCTCAACGGCTGACACAATCCAATCCAGAAACCAACTAACAATTTTTAAAAAAACAAAATTTTTTCAGGAAGCTATCCTAACAGCGAAGTTTGTGTCTGAGCCCCTGCAACAAAAGTGGAGTGAAAGACAACATTTTTAAAAAACATAAAATCACATTCCAACATTATACTTTTCCCTCCCATCCTAACTAAGAACCACCCCAGGTTCCATAATCTTGACTGGACGCTCTCCTGCAGAGGGAAGAGAAAGAAACAATAAAACCCTGACACATGTGTGTGTGAGAGAAAATAAACTCCTCCGAAGAGAAATATCTTTTCCTCCAGTGTGATTGGTACAATGTGTAACGTTGCACAAGACTGCCACCTGGTGACAGCCTCGCGGTAACTGCACCCGTTGAACCATCTTTCTTTTCTTGCTGCTTGATTCTGGGCCCTATCTACCCCAAAGTCTACAACTTCTCACCGGAGAGGAAAGAACAACAACTGAACAGTTCTTCTTGGAATGACACAAGCACCCCTCTTGCGGGGCAAACACTGATGATAGCACCAACAAGAAAGTCAAACAGCAAAGTTCAGGGGGTGCAAGGTCCTTTTGAAACAAAGCAAACAAATGGAGTCTCTTTCTCCTCAGAGGTAGAAGCGGGGATGCTGCAAGGACAAGAGGCTTCAAATGCCAATCCATGGTCTCCAATGGTACTACCACATCTTCCCCTTCTTTGCGTCGGATCAACACTTTATCTGCATGGATGTGTCTTCCCAACATCCACTCTGCCTTACAGTCTTTGAACCGCTGAGATGTCTTGGAGAGCATGTCAAATACCTGCGGGCGTGTGGGACCTTAAGGTGGGTCCACACAAAGTCATTATACCAGCGCTCTCGGCACACCTCCACCTCGTAGAGCATCTCCTTGGAGAGGTACGGATATTCCCACCCGTAGTCAGCAGCGACTTTCTGGCAGAAGAGTCTCTGAAGCCTTGACAGCGGAGGCATTGTGGCTCTGTCCCCTTCGCTGGGCAAAAACTATAGAGTCCGGGTGGCGAGGGGCCTTGACCACTTCTGGTTGGGGCATAGGTGCCCGTAGTATCAACTTCTGTTCCCCATTACCTGATGCAGGTGGCACCGGAGATGCAGATGTGGGCTGGGGACAGTACCTTGTTCAGGCGCTGGAGCCTCCACCCGGGTGTACTCTCCCCCGTGGACATGGGTGAATCTCGAGGCCTTCGAACGAAGCTAGCGGCACTTTGTCCCATGCCCTTTTCTGCAAACAGTTCGTCAATGGCTGTGTCCATCTCCCACATCAGAGAGCGGACTCCAGATCCGAAGTATCACACTCCTCCGCGGGTATGTAGCCCGTGTAGAGACAGAGCTAACACTTCCCGCGGACATACTGGGCCATGCCTTCCCGGCATTTCCGCCCATACACCAAGTCTCTTTGCCCGGCTTACCTCGGCCTTTACTTGAAGCGGGACGTCCGGAACACTCGTCAACGGATCCGTCTATGCCTGGCGTAAGCTGGCGAGAGGGTCCGTCACCACGCTGGTTCTCTTCTTCCGGTGGCGGACGCTGTGAGACAGTGGTGGACCGAGTCAGCATCCTCGGATTTCTCCCGTTGATTTTTAACAACCTCCTCCGCGGTCGCTTGCAGTGTGCGCTGGGATGGCTTTTACAGCAGTAATTCCTCCTCTGCGAGTAGTGTTACCTAAAGCCCGGCCTGGGTAGATGGTTCTTGGCCTGTCTACTGCCGGATCCACCTCGAACAGAACTCCCCAGTGGCCTCACATTGTCCGAAGGGCTTCAGGTGGCACACCAGTCCTGAGCACCAGGACAAATTACACCCAGGGCCTCTACGTCCATGCACGAGTTACAGGCGAATCGACCCCTTGGCTTCAGCCGGATCCCGGTATCCGTTATCGGAGCAGCAGCAGTCATCGTGGTAGTAGCAGGGTGAACTGGAATCCATGAGGTATGTCCAAACATGGTGAACTTGTTGCTGGTCCATCGCACACTGCAGCGTTTTCGCGCCAATGTCCCACGTGTAGCCCTCTCACGTATTGGACTCCTCCCCTTTGCTCCAGTTCGCGGGCTTTCTTCACTTTCTTTGGTTGAGCCACGCCCCGACGAACTAAGCGCGGGGGTTGTGTCTGTTGGCGCAGTGCAATTAGAAGCCCCCACGTGTAGTACCTCACACGCTGAGCCTCCCCCCGTTCACAGCGCTCCTTCCTGCGCGGGCCTTTCCCTTGTCTAGGGTCAATTCCACGACTTCGAGCAGGGCTGCACTTTGGCCTATTCAGTTAACTCATCCAGCAGACTTGTTCCATACTGTGATGCACAACACAATACCGGACCCGAGCCCCACGTGTAGCGCCTGCCCCTCTTCTCGTCTCCGTGCGGCTTGCACTGTCCTCTTGTCTAGGGGTATCTGGTAGGGTGGAGAGAGAGAGAGCGGTGGGCTACGCCTAGCCTCCACCACGTGTAGAATACCGGTGGTATCAGCAATGTCTCATTTACCTTCGGGTCCGTGTTGTGCACCCGGATCCTCCCTCCAAGAGTCACCATGAACTTCGTCCGCCAGGAATTGAGCCTCACACCATTAAAGTCCAACACTCCTTTATTAGAACACACCGTACAGGGACTCCATGATAGATAGAAACAGAA
Organism: Rana muscosa; assembly: GCA_029206835.1. NCBI lineage: Eukaryota > Metazoa > Chordata > Amphibia > Anura > Ranidae > Rana > Rana muscosa. The sequence goes on from CM055118.1 coordinate 883,053,536, forward strand.
AAGGAGGTGTGAGTGTGAATAGGCCCCCAGAACACAAATTCGCTCCTCCACCCTCCTCCTGGAGAGTGGGATATGGTCTCCGCACAAGGTAAAGGGGATCCTTCTGGACTGTCTCCGACAAGAGACTCACCGTCACCGGCAGTCTGCTGCACCGGGTCTTCGAGTGAGGAGCTTCCCCGGTCCATTGCGTCTTACTCAGATTCAGGCCTCCATCCCGAAGTGCCTTAGGACCCTTCCCTCGCGGAACTCAGTGTTGGGCACTGAGCTCCGGACCTTCTTGCAAGTACCTCATCCCAGGGCTGAAGGTGCCTGGGGTGGAACACGATCTCCGGTGGTCCTCTAGGCCGAGGCCTCCTAGAGGACGGGCACGAACCCATGTCCCGCAAGCTGAAGGTGCTTGGGACGAAGACCCCGTGACCAAGATGGCCGGCCCCCTTATCTCCTCTCCCAGAAAGCCCAGCGGGTTCCCCGCCTTACCATACCGCCGCCGAGAGAGGACAAAAAGGACCTCGCACACTGTGATATTCATCCCCCCGGCCACGGTGACAGCGTCACCTAGTGAACCGCAAGGTCACAGCTAAATTCAAAAATGCACCCGGGAAAGTAAGTACCCGCTACACACATATATATATATAGTATATATATATTATATATATATATATTATATATATATATATATATATATATATATAATTATATATAAATATATGTATATATGTGTATTTGCACAGCGGCCTTTCAAAAGCAATTTTGGGGAACAATTTACTGAATTAAAAAATAAAATTACAGTTAAATTATTTAGCCCCAATTTTTTGGGATATTGCGATAGACGATGTTACTCCAAGTAAATAGATATCGAACATGTTATGGCTTAAAATTGCAAACGCTCTTGGAATGGCGAGAAACGACGGTACTTAAGAATCACTATAGATGAGCATGGAATTTTTGTTTTACGATTACCAGTTTACAGTTACAGAGGAGATCTTTTGCTATAATTATTTCTCTCGATGTGAGGATCGCGGCAATACCTCACAAGTGTGATTTGAACACCATTTACATTTGCGGGCGCCACGTATGTGTTTTCTTTGGTCAGCGAGCATGCGGGGCACTTTCAAATATTTTTTTTTGTTCTTATTTGTTTATTTTTTCCAGTTTTAATAAAAAAAAAAAATACCAATCCCCAAATCCCTCCTTTGCATGTACAAGTATTCAAAAAGCAAAAATCTGCATATTTGAATACTGTGGATTTTTTCAGATCGGCGCCATTGGCAGCCAAGTAAACGAGTACGTAACTTCTGAGTTACTATGTTGGAGACTCAATTGAAGCCGATTCCAGCTTTGTTTGCGACTCTGCCATGCCGGCGGATGTGCCGGCTGGTCGCTCCGGACTGGAGACCCGGGCGAAGCGGTGGAAGGCGGCGGGCGGGCGGGGGCTTGTCGTGTCCTCACCCACTCCTTATGATGACAGCTGAGCAGCTTCTGAGCCGCTTCGGTTGTTATCATAACAATGCCGACCAGCGACCACCAGATCTAAAAAGCTGTACCGGGGTGACGACTGCAGCTGCTTATCACCCCGGTACAACCACTTCCTCCAAGAACTGTACAGAATACAGATACATTGTTTTGCGGGAAGTGGTATGCTACAGGACTAATTTGAGCTTTAATTTTTTTTATTTATTTCCTTGCACAGTGTGCCATTTATTGGCTGAAAACAATCAGCTAATCTCTCAGCCAGAGAATGGATGGCAGAGGATTGTCACCCAGCTTCGGCAGCACAGCAGAAGCCAGATGTCGTAAATCTGACTTCATAACAAAAAAGGATCCTAGCAAGTCCCAGTTAGGAGGACAAATCATTGCTATATGGTTTGTGCTTTGACAGCCCCTCCTCTTTTATTTCTCAATCCAATTCTTACATCAGTTTCCTCAGTCCCCTGGCATATCACAATCCCCCTTCACATCACAGTTTACAGTAGTTTTCTGAACCTCCATTCACAATGGTATCTTAACCGCTTAAGGAACGCCTCCTGCACATATACGTAGGCAGACTGGCACGGCTGGGCACATCAATGTACAGGTACGTTGTCCTTTAAGAGCCTGGCCGTGGGTCGCGCGCACATCGCTGGCGGCGCGCTCGTGACCCGGTCCTGAGCTCCGTGACTGTGGCCGTGGGACCAGCGGACCCGATCACCGCTGGTGTCCCATGATCGGGTCACAGAGCTGAAGAACGGGGAGAGGTATGTGTAGACAAACCTCTCCCCGACACTGTCACTGATCGTCTGTTTCCTGTCATAGGGAAAGACGATCAGTGACGTCACATGCCAAGCCACGCCCCCAGACAGTTAGAAAACACACACAGGGCTCACTTAACCCCTCCCCCGCCCGCTAGTGGTTAACTCCTTCACTGCCAGTGTCATTTACACAGGAATCAGTGCATTTAAATAGCACTGATTGCTGTATAAATGACAATGGTCCCAAAAATGTTGCAGTCACAATAAAAATCGCTGATCGCCGCCATTACTAGTAAAAAAAAAAAAACAATATTAATAAAAATGCTATAAAACTATCCCCTATATTGTAGACGCTATAACTTTTGCGCAAACCAATCAATAAACACTAAGTACGATTTTTTCTTACCAAAAATATGTAGAATACGTATCGGCCTAAACTGAGGCAAAAAATTTTTTTTTAGATATTCTTTGGGGATATTTATTATAGTAAAAAGTAAAAAATATTGTTTTTTTTTAAAAAATTGTCGCTCTATTTTTGTTTATAGCCCAAAAAATAAAAGGTGATCAAATACCCCCAAAAGAAAGCTCTATTTGTGGGAAAAAAAGGACAACCATTTTGTTTGGGAGCCACGTCGCACGACCGCGCAATTGTCAGTTAAAGCGGCGCAGTGCCGAATCGCAAAAAGTGCTCTGGAAAGGAAGGGGGTAAAATCGTCCGGGGCTGAAGTGGTTAAATAGATGTTTGTTATTATGTTTATTATTATGTTTGCTTTGTGTTTGTTACGTAGGTACTCACCACTGCCAGAAAATTGAGGGCAGGAACTTGGAGCTGTTCCCTCCACAGATGACTCTGCTCGATCTGGAAAACATGAATGTAAAGCAAAATGTAAGTCTCTCATGCCGTAGTCATAAAAAAAAATAGTGAGCTGGAAACAACAACCATATAACTGCAATATATAATGATATATTTTATTTTACTCACCAGCTCTCTGATGCTCAGCTGGACCCTTTCTGCTGACTCCAGGGACATCCTCATCTGCAAGCAGGCCATCTCTCAGCTCTGCCTCCCACTGTCTGAAGACCACAGCCTTTCCTCCAGTAGACTGGGCCAGAAGATGCTTCTCTATCTTTTTATTAACTGACGCCCGACAATCATAAAACCTGCAAATGAAAAAAAGATAGAGTATAGTTAATACACGTTACAACAATATTATTTTTATTTTACATGTTACTTTTCTGTGTCTGTGCCAAATAAATATTTGTGTTACGTTCAAATCAGTTTATTGACTAGACTACTATACTGTGTTTTTTCACATATATGGGGTGTGTTCTTATGCCGCGTACACACGATCATTATTCACGGCGGTTAAAAAAACGCCGTGAATAATGTCATTTAAAACGGGGGAACAGCTTGTTCCCCACACACGGTAGTTTTTCACGTCATTTTTTTTCTTGACGAGAAAAACGACCGTCTGTGGGCTCCGCGGCAGTGTTTCCCTATGGGAAACTCTGGCGCGGAAAACATGTCGAAAAAAACGACGAGAAAAATTAGAACATGTTCTAATTTTTATCGTCGTTTTTAATGCAGTTTTTCTCGTCGGAAAAAACGACAGAAAGCCCACAGACTATCGTTTTTCTTATCGAATGGGAAAAATTTCGTTTTTTTGGACGAGAAAAACGGCCGTGTGTACGCGGCATAAGAGTGATATAATATTTGAATAATTACCTGTGCCTGACACCATCGGTGGCCCTGCGAACCTTGGAGACTGCATTCACTGAGTCCCGGACTCGTTCCCAGGCTGCTCTCTTCGCAGAGGTTGAGACATTTAGGCTGAAGAGTCTCACTTTGTCTCTGTTCACTGCAGCAACCAATGCACAATTCTCCTGTGGGGTAAATACGGGCCCCCTTGATGTTTTCTGTCTCTTGGTTCGCTGCTGCTGCAGGTCGGCATCAGAAATCTCTTCTGATGTGGTGGGGGACACTTGCCTCTTTTTTTTGCCATGCTCCCGCTCCACTCCACCTCCATGAGCATGCTCTCTTCCATGCCTTGGCTCCACTCCACGCCTCCGTTCACCTCCACTCTTCCTCTTCCCTTCACGCCTCTCCTCTCCTCCACGCCTCCTCTCCCCTCTACGCTTACTCTTCTCTACTCTCCCCTCCACACCTCCTCTTCCCTCCTCTCCCCTCCATGCCTCCTCTTCTCTCCTCAACCCCCCACTGATCCTCCTCTCACCTCCACTCTTACTCTTCTCTACTCTCCCCTCCACACCTCCTCTTCCCTCCTCTCCCCTCCATGCCCCCTCTTCTCTCCTCAACCCCCCACTGATCCTCCTCTCACCTCCACTCTTACTCTTCTCTACTCTCCCCTCCGCACCTCCTCTTCCCTCCTCTCCCCTCCATGCCTCCTCTTCTCTCCTCAACCCCCCACTGATCCTCCTCTCACCTCCACTCCTCTCCCCTCCACCCCTACACTCCTCCTCTCCCCTCCATGCCTCTCCTCCGCTACACTCCTCCTCTCCCCTCCATGCCTCTCCTCCGCTACACTCCTCCTCTCCCCTGAGTCCCCTCCACTCCTCCGCTCCCCTGAGTCCCCTCCTCCACTCCTCCGCTTCCCTCCACTCCTCCGCTCCCCTCCACTTCTCTGCTCCCCTCCACTCCTCCGCTCCCCTGAGTCCCCTCCTCCACTCCTCCGCTCCCCTGAGTCCCCTCCTCCACTCCTCCGCTTCCCTCCACTCGTCCGCTCCCCTCCACTTCTCTGCTCCTCTGAGTCCTCTCCACTCTCACTCACAACAACAACTCTCAAACCAACACCATCATTCTCACTCACAAGACTCACACATCCATTCTCACTCCCAGACATTCTAATTTCACCAAAAGCACCAAACCACACATAAAAAACAACCACAAATCCAACAATACCACTCTCTGCTCTGCTCTCTGCTCCTCCCTCACCACACCACACTATACGGCCTCTCAAAATGACATACAGGGGCGGAGACTATAGCCAGTGCCACATGTCAAAACGAAAGTAAAAAAAAACGAGATTTCGAATAGTTAGGAATAACCGCAATGTATTAGAAAAGTACGAATCCATTCGAAGCATGCAGCGCCACTGTCAGACATGTAAATTTACGAATCAACAAACAAAAAAAAAGTTACGAATGTACGAATCCATTCGAAGCACGTTAGACAGCGCCATTGTGAGAGACACGTAAAATTACAAATCAACAAACAAAAAAAAGTAACGAATTTACGAATCCATTCGAAGCACGTTAGGCAGTGCCATTGTAAGAGACACAGAAAATTACGAATCAACAAACAAAAAAACTAAAAAAAGTTACGAAAGTAGGCGTTGTGTCCAGAATCAACTAAAACAATGTACTATACCGAAAGTACGAATTATAAATCAACTAAAAATAAGGCTTTCAGAAATACGACTCATTCCGATTCAATGAAAAACGTTGCTTGCGAAAATACGAATTAGTCCGAACACGAAAATCCCGTTTGACGAAATTACGAATTTTTTAGTTAACACAAGTCTATTGAGTAGACTTGTGCATATGTAACCTTAATACGTTTTCGGATAATTCGTTATTATTCGTAGAGTGTCGGTATTTGTTATCAAAATTAACGATTCGTACGAAATTCGTATTTCGTACAAATCTGAATTAGATTTCGTACACGAATTACGAATTACGATTTTTTTTAAATACGAAACGGAACAGAACGAAACAAAACAAATTTTTTGAGGACTCCCATGTCTAGTTACCTGTCCCAATTGTAACAGACAAGATTCCACACAAGTGTAGTTTAAACAAGGATAAAGTGTTTACTTGGTGAAAGAAGAATGAAACAATGTTAAACAGATTTTAAAAAGGTGAAAATATCTGCGCTATCCATGAATGAAAGGTGAGTAGCAGCTGACAGTCTGTTGATAGCAAACACAAATAATAAATTCAAAAAATGCATCCTCTGATGATATCCACATAGGATGAAACATGTCAGGCTGGCCGATGCAAGCACGCTGAGAGCCACGGAATTGTTTTATATGCCTTGATGTTACCTGCTATTTGTAAGTAGACTAGTGATGAGCCGAACACCCCCGGGTTCGGTTCGCACCAGAACCCGCGAACGGACCGAAAGTTCGTACGAACATTAGAACCCTATTAAATACAATGGATGCGAACGTTCGAATTCTAAAGTGCTAATTATAACAACTATTATGCATGTTATTGTCCTAAAAAGGGTTTGGGAACCCGGGTTCTGCACCAGGGGACATGTATCAATGCAAAAAGACGTTTTAAAAACGGTCGTTTTTCGGGAGCAGTCATTTTAATGATGCATAAAGTGAAAAAAAAAAAGTCAAATATTCCTTTAAATATCGTACCTGGGGGGTGTCTAAAGTATGCCTGTGAAGTGCCACGTGTTTCCCGTGTTTAGAACTGTCCCTGCACAAAATGACACTTCTAAAGGAAAAAAAAGCCATTTAAAACTGCTTGCGGCTTTAATGTAATGTCTGGTCCCGGTAATATGGATGAAAATCTTTAAGAAAAATGGCATAGCTACCCCATGACCCCCCCCCCCCACCCCAGCCCATTACCAGCCCCTTTGGGTCTTGTATGGATATTAAGGGGAACCCCGCACATAAAATAAAAAAGGCCCTATATACTCTGAACAGCCGTATACAGGCGGTGCATACAAGACAGGGACTGTAGGGTTGTTCTTATGTAGAATCTGTTTGTAATTTTGAACAGGTACATTGTTGAAGTGTAGCTCCAGCCCAAAAATCTATTTTTAAACTTTTTGGAAAACATAGGTAAGGGTTATCACCCCTGTAACATTTGTTTTGCTGTCTGTGCCCCTGTTCAGAACATTTCACCTCACTTTCCGTCCCAATGACAACTGTTTTTGAAATGTGGTGTTTTTCTTGAAACAAGGATTGCTGATAAAGCATCAGTACAGAGGAGACACCTTTCTCCCATATTTATTCTTACAGGAGAGAATTTTCCTTCCTAGTGGTAGATTTCCTCTCACTTCCTGTTGTCTTCTTGCGTTTGCAAGTAGGAGTCGTTTGTAAGTTGGATGTTTGAAAGTAGGGACCTGCCGTATATACTCTGCAGAAATAGGCCCCTTAGTTGTTGGTGTTGGCACAACACTGTAAGCACTCACAGTTACTCTTGGTTGGTGCTGGAACGCCCTGCTGTCAACTATTATATCAGGAATTTTAATTACATATAAGTGTTGAACAGTGGTAGTAAAAATTGGGCCTTTGATGGTGGTGCTGGTGCCACAACACTGTAAGCCCTGACAGTTACTCTTGGTGGGTGCAGCAATGGGCCCTGCTGTGAATTATTAGATCAAAAATTGTAATTGCATGCCCCTGTTGAACAGGGGCTGAAAAATTGGGCCTTTCGTGGTGGTGGTGGTGGTGTTGCCACAACACTGTAAGCCCTCAGAGTTACTCTTGGTGGGTGCAGGAATGGGCCCTGCTGTGAATTATTAGATCAAGAATTGTAATTACATGCCCCTTTGAAACAGGGGCTGAAAAATTGGGCCTTTCGTGGTGGTGGTGGTGGTGGTGGCGTTGCCACAACACTGTAAGCCCTCAGAGTTACTCTTGGTGGGTGCAGCAATGGGCCCTGCTGTGAATTATTAGATCAAGAATTGTAATTGCATGCCCCTGTTGAACAGGGGCTGAAAAATTGGGCCTTTCGTGGTGGTGGTGGTGGTGTTGCCACAACACTGTAAGCCCTCAGAGTTACTCTTGGTGGGTGCAGGAATGGGCCCTGCTGTGAATTATTAGATCAAGAATTGTAATTACATGCCCCTTTTGAACAGGGGCTGAAAAATTGGGCCTTTCGTGGTGGTGGTGGTGGTGGCGTTGCCGCAACACTGTAAGCCCTCAGAGTTACTCTTGGTGGGTGCAGCAATGGGCCCTGCTGTGAATTATTAGATCAAGAATTGTAATTGCATGCCCCTGTTGAACAGGGGCTGAAAAATTGGGCCTTAGGCACTGGTGGCACAACACTACAACCCCTCACAGATACGTTACTTGGAGCACAGCAATGAGCCCTGTTGCAAAGTATTGCTTCAAAAATTGTAATGACACGCTCCTGTTAAACAGGGGCTGAAAAATTGGGCCTTAGGCACTGGTGCCACAACACTCCAACCCCTCACAGATACTGTACTTGGAGCACAGCAATGAGCCCTATGGCAAATTATTGCTAAAAAAATTGTAATTACACGCCCCTGTAAAACAGGGGCTGAAAAATTGGGCCTTAGCCACTGGTGGCGGCACCCATAAACAAAAATGATCTTCCAAGCTATCATCATCAATCGTATCATTGAGGACTCGGAGGAGGAGGATAGCCAGTCAACATAACAGCACAGGCACTCAGCATCAGCATCAGTCTTGAAGGGATGTGACATGTTAAAATCAATTAGTCTGTTATATCAGCATCAGGTGTGTGGTAGCTGGTGGTGATCCAAGACTGGTTCATCTTGATGAAAGTCAGTCGATCAACCGAGTCGGTGGACAGGCGCACCCTGTGATCCGTGACAAATCCTCCAGCAGCACTGAATGTGCGTTCCGAAAGAACGCTGGATGCAGGACAGGCCAGTAGCTCAATTGCATACTGTGCAAGCTCTGGCCAGTGATCCATCCTCAAGACCCAGTAAGCCAGAGGATTTTCGGTGGGGAAGGTGTCCAAGTCTGACCTTGCCCCTAGATATTCCTGCACCATGTTTATCAGACGCTGGCGATGGTTGCTGGAACCGATCATACTTTGGGGCTGCGGACTAAAGAATTGTCTGAACGCATCGGTCAGACGGCCACCTTCCCCACCGCTCCTTCTTTGACTGGCCGAAGCCTCAGCAACTCGTTGTCCAGGACCAGGAGTTTGTAACCTCCCAGTCTCTGGGAACGCGTTGCACAGACCTTTCTGCAAGGCCTCCCGGAGTTGTCTCATCCTCTGCTCCCTCTGCTCCCTCTGCGACGGTAACATAAGGTCCGCAACCTTACCCTTGTACCGTGGATCAAGGAGAGTGGCCAGCCAGTAATGGTCCCTCTCCTTGATCCGAAGAATACGAGGATCCTTCCGCAGACTTTGCAGGATCAGGGAGGCCATGCAGCGTAGGTTTGCTGAGGCATTCGCTCCGGAGTCCTCTGGGTCACTAAGGACGACATGATCCGCAGCCACCTCCTCCCAGCCACGTACAAGTCCACTGGTTTCTTGGGACTGTAAATCATCCCTAAAAGACTGCTGCTGATGATGCTGAGTGCCAGCCTCCACCTCCATGCTGACACAATCCTCCTCCTCCTCCTCCTCCTCCTCCTCCTCTTCCTGTGCGATGGGTGGGACAGAAGGAACACTGTCTGGGTAAAGGGGGCCTTGAGAGGCAAGGAAGTCCTCCTCTTCCTGCCTCTGTTCTGCCTCAAGTGCCCTGTCCATTATTCCACGCAGCGTGTGCTCCAACAGGTGGACAAGAGGTACAGTGTCACTGATGCATGCACTGTCACTGCTCACCATCCTCGTGGCCTCCTCAAATGGTGCCAGGACAGTGCATGCATCCCTGATCATGCCCCACTGGCGTGGAGAAAAAAAAACAAGCTCCCCTGACCCTGTCCTGGTGCCGTAGTCGCACAGGTACTCATTGATGGCCCTCTGCTGCGTGTGCAGCCGCTGCAGCATGGCCAACGTTGAGTTCCACCTGGTGGGCATGTCACATATAAGGCGGTTCTTGGGCAGGTTCAACTCCTTTTGCAGCTCAGCCAGGCGAGCACTGGCATTATAAGATCTGCGGAAATGCACACAGACTTTCCTGGCCTGCCTCAGGACATCCTGTAAGCCCGGGTACCTGCCCAAGAACCACTGCACCACCAGGTTAAGGACGTGAGCCACACAGGGCACATGGGTCAGTTGTCCCTGTCGGAGGGTGGAGAGGAGGTTGGTGCCATTGTCGCAAACCACCATTCCTGGCTTAAGCTGGCGTGGCGTCAACCACCTCTCGGCCTGGCCCTGCAGAGCAGACAGGACCTCTGCCCCAGTGTGGCTTCTGTCCCCCAAACACACCAGCGCAAGCACGGCATGGCATCTTTTTGCCTGCGTACTTGCGTAGCCCCGTGAACGGCTACGGAGCACCGCTGGTTCATAGGACAAACCACAGGAAGAGGCCATGGAGGAAGAAGAAGAGGAGGGGGTGGAGGAGAGAGGTGTGTCACAACCAGTAGTAGCATTTTGGAGGCGTGGCGGTGGAACAACCTCCAACACTACTGCACCTTGTCCTGCATCCTTCCCAGCTGCCAAAAGAGTGATCCAATGGGCCGTGAAAGAAAGGTAACGTCCCTGTCCATGCCTGCTGGACCATGAGTCAGCGGTAATATGCACCTTACCGCTGACCGCCCTGTCCAGCGAGGCCAAGACATTGCCTTCCACATGCCGGTAGAGAGTCGGAATAGCCTTCCGTGAGAAAAAGTGGCGTTTGGGAACCTGCCACTGAGGAACCGCACATTGCACAAACTCACGGAAGGGGGCCGAGTCTACCAACTGAAAAGGCAGCAGTTGAAGCGCTAGCAATTTAGCCAAGCTAGCATTCAACCGCTGGGCATGTGGATGGCTGGGAGTGAACTTCTTTCGACGGTCCAGCAGCTGGGGCAGGGAAATTTGCCTGCTAGAATCGGACGTCGGTGTACTGCTAGCAGAGTGGCCGCAAGTACTTGGCTGTGACACACCTAATTCTACACCTTCATTCCTCTCAGTGCATGTTTCAGAGAGGACTGAAGTTATAGTGGGGTTGGAGATCCCAGCTGATGCGGTGCAAGGAGAGGTCCGCTTTGTTCTTTGGTGTGGGTCTTTGAGGTAGGCTTGCCAACGAGCTGCATGGCAGGTCAACATATGTCTGGTCAGGCATGTGGTACCCAAGCGGCTGATGTTTTGGCCACGCGATATACGCTTGAGACATATGTTGCAAACAGCAGCTGTGCGATCTGATGCACTAGCCTCAAAAAAGGCCCACACCAAGGAACTTTTTGAATGACGGGCAGAGGCAGCGCCCTGCACAGGCGGAGCTCTGCGGTGTGATTCCGTCGGTGTACTGCCCTTACGCTGGCCACCAAAGGGCATCCTGCCTCGTTGGAGATGTGCCTCCTCCTCATCCTCCTCCTCCTCCTCTCTCCTATTAGGCACCCACGTGGAGTCAGTGACCTCATCATCCCCTCCCTCCTCATCACTGGAGCCAATCTGGCAGTATGCTGCAGCTGCTGGAACATGACTGCCAGATTGGTGTCCTTCTTGAGCATCCCCTCTGTCTGCTCTCACGCTACTGCCTTCCTGTAGCTGGGTTTCATCATCAGACCCTTCGAAACGCTGGGCATCCTCCTGGAGCATGTACCCAACACCGTGCTCAAACAGTTCGGGGGACTCCTCAGGAGGAGGACATGGTGGGTCTAGGGAAGGAGTGACTGATGATGAGTCTGACATTGATACCAGGGAAGAGGACGCTTTGGCAGCTGCTTTGCCAGTACCCTGAGCCTGGGTGAGAGAGGATGAGGAGGAGGAGGAGGGCTTGGTCATCCACTCTACCAAGTCTTCGGCATGATGTGGCTCAACATGTCCAGCTGCGGAAAAGAAGGACAAGCGTGTCCCATGGCCATGTGCTGATGACAATGCACCGCGTCCACGACCAGCACTGTTGCCCCCAGACACAGAGCCTGCTTGCCCTCTTTTATTGCCTCCTGACTGTCTGCCTCTCCTTGTTTGCCTTCCAGACATTCTAATAGATGGCCTGCAGGGAGATGGGAATAAAGCAATAAGGGCTACCTTCAGGTGTCCTTCTCTGTCCCTTTACTTAAGGATTTCTAAATATGGTTGAGGATTATTGCTTTTGCACAGAATAGCACAACGACAATTTCCCTGACTGTCCAAAAAACAAGGATTTCAAAGATGGTTGATGAGGAATGCTTTGGCACACTATAGCACAAGGAGAATTCCCCTCACTTTCCTTCTTTGTCCCTAGAAACAAGGACTGGCACAGTGAAAGAAACTGACACTCTCCCTACCTACAGTTTTCTGTCCCTAGAAAAAATGTTTTTTTAAAGCACACTATAGCACAAGGAGAATTCCCCTCACTTTCCTTCTTTGTCCCTAGAAACAAGGACTGGCACAGTGAAAGAAACTGACACTCTCCCTACCTACAGTTTTCTGTCCCTAGAAAAAATGTTTTTTTAAAGCACACTATAGCACAAGGAGAATTCCCCTCACTTTCCTTCTTTGTCCCTAGAAACAAGGACTGGCACAGTGAAAGAAACTGACACTCTCCCTACCTACAGTTTTCTGTCCCTAGAAAAAATGTTTTTTTAAAGCACACTATAGCACAAGGAGAATTCCCCTCACTTTCCTTCTTTGTCCCTAGAAACAAGGACTGGCACAGTGAAAGAAACTGACACTCTCCCTACCTACAGTTTTCTGTCCCTAGAAAAAATGTTTTTTTAAAGCACACTATAGCACAAGGAGAATTCCCCTCACTTTCCTTCTTTGTCCCTAGAAACAAGGACTGGCACAGTGAAAGAAACTGACACTCTCCCTACCTACAGTTTTCTGTCCCTAGAAAAAATGTTTTTTTAAAGCACACTATAGCACAAGGAGAATTCCCCTCACTTTCCTTCTTTGTCCCTAGAAACAAGGACTGGCACAGTGAAAGAAACTGACACTCTCCCTACCTACAGTTTTCTGTCCCTAGAAAAAATGTTTTTTTAAAGCACACTATAGCACAAGGAGAATTCCCCTCACTTTCCTTCTTTGTCCCTAGAAACAAGGACTGGCACAGTGAAAGAAACTGACACTCTCCCTACCTACAGTTTTCTGTCCCTAGAAAAAATGTTTTTTTAAAGCACACTATAGCACAAGGAGAATTCCCCTCACTTTCCTTCTTTGTCCCTAGAAACAAGGACTGGCACAGTGAAAGAAACTGACACTCTCCCTACCTACAGTTTTCTGTCCCTAGAAAAAATGTTTTTTTAAAGCACACTATAGCACAAGGAGAATTCCCCTCACTTTCCTTCTTTGTCCCTAGAAACAAGGACTGGCACAGTGAAAGAAACTGACACTCTCCCTACCTACAGTTTTCTGTCCCTAGAAAAAATGTTTTTTTAAAGCACACTATAGCACAAGGAGAATTCCCCTCACTTTCCTTCTTTGTCCCTAGAAACAAGGACTGGCACAGTGAAAGAAACTGACACTCTCCCTACCTACAGTTTTCTGTCCCTAGAAAAAATGTTTTTTTAAAGCACACTATAGCACAAGGAGAATTCCCCTCACTTTCCTTCTTTGTCCCTAGAAACAAGGACTGGCACAGTGAAAGAAACTGACACTCTCCCTACCTACAGTTTTCTGTCCCTAGAAAAAATGTTTTTTTAAAGCACACTATAGCACAAGGAGAATTCCCCTCACTTTCCTTCTTTGTCCCTAGAAACAAGGACTGGCACAGTGAAAGAAACTGACACTCTCCCTACCTACAGTTTTCTGTCCCTAGAAAAAATGTTTTTTTAAAGCACACTATAGCACAAGGAGAATTCCCCTCACTTTCCTTCTTTGTCCCTAGAAACAAGGACTGGCACAGTGAAAGAAACTGACACTCTCCCTACCTACAGTTTTCTGTCCCTAGAAAAAATGTTTTTTTAAAGCACACTATAGCACAAGGAGAATTCCCCTCACTTTCCTTCTTTGTCCCTAGAAACAAGGACTGGCACAGTGAAAGAAACTGACACTCTCCCTACCTACAGTTTTCTGTCCCTAGAAAAAATGTTTTTTTAAAGCACACTATAGCACAAGGAGAATTCCCCTCACTTTCCTTCTTTGTCCCTAGAAACAAGGACTGGCACAGTGAAAGAAACTGACACTCTCCCTACCTACAGTTTTCTGTCCCTAGAAAAAATGTTTTTTTAAAGCACACTATAGCACAAGGAGAATTCCCCTCACTTTCCTTCTTTGTCCCTAGAAACAAGGACTGGCACAGTGAAAGAAACTGACACTCTCCCTACCTACAGTTTTCTGTCCCTAGAAAAAATGTTTTTTTAAAGCACACTATAGCACAAGGAGAATTCCCCTCACTTTCCTTCTTTGTCCCTAGAAACAAGGACTGGCACAGTGAAAGAAACTGACACTCTCCCTACCTACAGTTTTCTGTCCCTAGAAAAAATGTTTTTTTAAAGCACACTATAGCACAAGGAGAATTCCCCTCACTTTCCTTCTTTGTCCCTAGAAACAAGGACTGGCACAGTGAAAGAAACTGACACTCTCCCTACCTACAGTTTTCTGTCCCTAGAAAAAATGTTTTTTTAAAGCACACTATAGCACAAGGAGAATTCCCCTCACTTTCCTTCTTTGTCCCTAGAAACAAGGACTGGCACAGTGAAAGAAACTGACACTCTCCCTACCTACAGTTTTCTGTCCCTAGAAAAAATGTTTTTTTAAAGCACACTATAGCACAAGGAGAATTCCCCTCACTTTCCTTCTTTGTCCCTAGAAACAAGGACTGGCACAGTGAAAGAAACTGACACTCTCCCTACCTACAGTTTTCTGTCCCTAGAAAAAATGTTTTTTTAAAGCACACTATAGCACAAGGAGAATTCCCCTCACTTTCCTTCTTTGTCCCTAGAAACAAGGACTGGCACAGTGAAAGAAACTGACACTCTCCCTACCTACAGTTTTCTGTCCCTAGAAAAAATGTTTTTTTAAAGCACACTATAGCACAAGGAGAATTCCCCTCACTTTCCTTCTTTGTCCCTAGAAACAAGGACTGGCACAGTGAAAGAAACTGACACTCTCCCTACCTACAGTTTTCTGTCCCTAGAAAAAATGTTTTTTTAAAGCACACTATAGCACAAGGAGAATTCCCCTCACTTTCCTTCTTTGTCCCTAGAAACAAGGACTGGCACAGTGAAAGAAACTGACACTCTCCCTACCTACAGTTTTCTGTCCCTAGAAAAAATGTTTTTTTAAAGCACACTATAGCACAAGGAGAAATCCCCTCACTTTCCTTCTTTGTCCCTAGAAACAAGGACTCGCACAGTAAAACACACTGACACTCTCCCTACCTATCCTTCTCTTTCCCTAAACTAAAGGAATCCAGGTTAAGCAAGAAAGAAATAAATGTCACTGTCCCTGCCTATGCTTGTCTTTCCCTGCTCCGGAACACACTACACTAGGCCGCCGTGCTGGCGGCCTTTTATAGTGTGGGGCGTGTACTAAACACCCTCAGCATTAATTGGCCACAGGCATCCTGCCTGTGGCCAATCATTGCTCTCCTCGCTGCCGGCGCTGTGATTGGCCAAGCATGCGGGGTCACAGTGCATGCTTGGCCAATCACAGCGCCTGGATGACACTGCGATGGCGTAGTGCATTGTGGGCCGTTCGCGTCACTCGAATTTGGCGCGAACGGCCCAAATCGTTCGATCTTCGTCGAACGATCGAACAGCCGATGTTCGAGTCGAACGTATGTTCGACTCGAACACGAAGCTCATCCCTAAAGTAGACTACAATAAATGCTTATGTTTTTTACCTTACGGGCTTCACTATGCTGCCTCATTTTTCTCTCATTGGGTAAAACTTCTGGCTGAGATTTGCATAGCTCCACATCTATACTCTGGAAATTGCCTTGACATTAGTGATGTTGGTCTTCCCTATGATCGAACCATCTGATTTGGAGTGTCCTTCTCTCAACGTCTGACCCTCTGCATCATTTGATTACATTGCCTGTTATTTTCCACTTTCTGGTAAGCAGATTGTGAGCACGTTGGTGTGGTGTGCCTTTATTTTCTGTTTTTGTACACTGAAGCTTGGTGGCGGTTTCATCTCATCTTTACCTCCATCCAATGTTGATTGCCTTCAATTGTTGGACTTTTATTTGTTATTACACTGTAGCGCTGCATTTTTTGAATTTATAATGTTAAACAGATGACAGTTGACTGCAAACAGGGCCCTGTAAGAGTCAAAGGCATGGAATTCAATAACAAGGTTAAACAATATGAGCTGCAGTCAGACCTAAGTAGGCACGCAGTGGAGGGATTTCCCCAATGCAGTAAGGTTAGCACTGAAGTACCTCTCCACCAAGCCTCACCCAGCTCTCTGTAATAATAATGACTGTACAAACTAGTATAAACTGTTATATATATGTAGATGAGTCTATATGCTCTTTGTCTATATTCTCCCGTAAATGTTAATTCCGGTTAAGAGTAGTCTTTGCTAGCTTTTAGTTGGTGCACATGAATAATTTGTAATCCAACTGGTATGAAGAAAACAAATATTCACAGTATGTATAACGTGCTGGCGGCACAAGCGCCAATCCTCTTAATGCACTGCCACTGCAAGATGCAATGTGTCTCTGCACGTGGCGTGTTAACTTCCAAACAGTAATATTGAGTCTATACGATCCACCCTCCTGCGACACAGTTACTTATATTGTTGGGCAGGTGCCCTCTCACCCAATGAGGCCTCGCCTCTCCGGTATGTTCCGCCTGTGGTGTCTCGGTTCTCGGCCTCTCCGCAACTTGCAGTCCCTGGTCCTCCGCGCAGCAGTCACAAGGTGTGGGTGGATGGGCGACTCTGGTTGCTGTGGAGTGTAGGTCGGACACGACGGAAAAGGATCCCTCTCAGGCTAGGCGATCCGCTCTGGCGACTGGAGGCCCTGGCTTCTTGGGCCTAGGCACAATGGCAGCAGGTCTCAGCGCAAGCTTCCTGCTTGCTTGAAGATGGCGTCCCAAGAGCCCTGCTGGTAGCTTCCCCTTCCTTTAAATAGCCCCTCCCAGAAGGCTGTGTGTGATGCAATGTACCCTGGTAGCACAGCAGCACTGTGGGTATTGTAGTCTATTTAACACCTAAGGCAATGAAGCCTTTATCTCCCTGTACTTCAAGGTCCATAATGCAATGTTCCAAGATAATTAAACTGAACCAGTTGAAGCAATATAACAATTGAACACCGGAGGGAGCTGAGGTCCTTCTTAATCACAAACTGTAGTCTATTAGCTACGTGCAAAAGAAAAGGACACCTTGCTACATAAACAATATACAAAGCAACAAAATGCTCTGCTCTATGGGAACCCTATGGCTGCTGGAGAGAAACTCCCACCACTCCACTGTGAGCACAGCCACACTGAGTCCTGGTGACCGGACCCCTGCAACATTCATCTATCCATGGCTGCTATATCTATGTAATGTCCTCATCCTCTAACCACCTCCTGTATCATGTCTACAGCCTTGAACCATTTCCAGTATCCTGTCTGCAATCTCTGACTATCTCCTTGTATCATGTCCACAGCCTCTAACCATCTTGTGTATCATGTCCGCAATCTCTAACCATCTCTTGTCTTGTTTCATGTCTGTAGTCCATGAGGGGGAGCCTGGAGAGGGGTAAGAGCGCTGCCAGGCTGGGTCCGGGTATCATGGAAGGAGTCAGACATGTGTGGTCTGTGGAGAGGAGACTATAGGATAAAACCAGAGCTGGAGCCCGGAGAGGACCATCTGGCTGAGCCCTGCACAGTGCACATGAGAGGAGGTCTGTGACAGTGCCGTCAGGCCAGTCTAAGAGGTGTCACTGATGTACGGGGGGAGTGAATACCAAAATGTAAGGGAGCACTGATATAAAGGTACCCTACCTTACCTTAGTATATTCACTCCAAAGAAGGTGGTCTCTGGTCACCAGAGTCCCTCCCACATAAGAGTTCCCGGCGTTCCCCTTTACATAAGAGTGTGCAGGACCCTGATGCAGAAGGGAATTTTAATGTAAAGGGCAATGCTGCAGGACCTTAAAGTAAGTGAACTCTGGTGTAAAGGTAAACGCAGTGAACTCTGATATAAGGTGGTCTACATCAAAGTCCCCCCCTTAGATCATAATCTGCAGCATTCACCTTTACATATGAGTCCCCTTGAACTGTAAGGGGGAATTCTGCAGACTCTGATATATGGGGGAACTATGTGCTGGCTGTGTAATATTAACCTGACCTGATGTAAATGGAGAAATATGTTTTTTGACTTTTATCTAACTTAACCACTTCCCGAGGGGGCGCGCATCGCGGCGATCGGTGGTGCGGTGTGTCAGTCTGACACGCCGCAACACCGATCTCGGTAAAGAGCATATTACAATCATGGTAATTAGGGAAGGATGAAAGAAATACAATACATTAGAATACATGAAATACATAAAATGTGATGTAAAAGGAGAAAACTTACCCTAATATAGTCCTCCTGCAGGACTTGTATAATGGCAGAACAGGTGTCTGGGATTATGAGGCCCAGAGCCTGGGAGGAGATGCCTGTCGTGAACTTCAAGTCCTGCAGACTTCTCCCTGTCGCCAGGTAACGTAAGGTGGCGATGAGCCTCTGCTCAGCACTGATGGCTTCCCGCATAACGGTGTCCTGCCTGGTAATATAGGGGGACACCAAAGCCAACAGATGCTGAAAAACGGGGTCAGACATCCGCAGAAAATTCCTGTAGTCCTCAGGATTATTCTCGACAATCTCCCGCAGCAGAGGTATATGACAGAATTGGTCCCGCTGGAGCAACCAATTCTTGGTCCATGAACTCCTCCTCACCCCGTTCATGGACTCGTCTTGGTCCAAAACAAGCAGGCCAACACCAAGCGCCCGCACAGCACGAACTCGACGATGAGAACGTACCCGCGACATGGCTAGGAAACGGTCATCTTATCAGAACGTACTAAACAGAACGCACTTTAGAACAGCAAGGCCTATGAAGAATGAACTGAAATTCAGAAACGAACGGGCAAGAATGCACTGTAAAACAGATACGACCTGCCTACACGCCCTGAAATACAAGATACGAACCCACAAGCACAAACTGAACCGCAGAAAACTAACTGAAAGCACGAAGACTGAAAAGCGCGAATCGTCTCTTCCCAAACTTTTACTTCACACGCGGTAACACAAGATCAGCAAAAGCAGCCCAAGGGGTGGCGCCAGGGAAATCGATCTTCCCCTTTATACTGCTGTGGTACGCGCTGGACGTGACCGCGCAGAACAACGACAAGATTTGGAATTGTCAGTGTGTACGCATGGAAAGCTTGACGAGAAACTCGTCAAGGTTAACAAGAATCTCGTCCAGAAAAACTACGTGTTTTTAACGAATGAGAAACTCGGTCGTGTGTACGAGGCTTCACAGTTGAAGAGTACCTATGATAAAAATTACAGACCTCTACATGCTTTGTAAGTAGGAAAACCTGCAAAATCGGCAGTGTATCAAATACTTGTTCTCCCCACTGTAGTATTTTGTTTTACCAACTGCTATAATGACCCCATTACATGTCTGGTTCAAAATGCTTGGTAAAATATATAACCTCCTAT
Source organism: Rana muscosa (assembly GCA_029206835.1). Lineage (NCBI taxonomy): Eukaryota > Metazoa > Chordata > Amphibia > Anura > Ranidae > Rana > Rana muscosa. Next base: position 883,073,119 of record CM055118.1, read on the forward strand.
CTCAATGGACATACAGTATGGTCTTGACAATACAGGAAGGCACAATTCTAGATGTTGCTGACATACCCTCTTTAGGCCCCATTGGGAAGACCTACAGCTGATCTTGTTTTTGAAAGCCTTTAGTCCATTTCAGGTAGGTTGATACCGCAGAGACCAGGTCTAACCTACTCCACTCATCATCCGCTGTATCCGCCAGAAAGGCTGGGAGAATGGTCTCCCAGTTCATATGAAATGATGGGGCCATCTTAGGTAGAAAGCTTGGTACCGGCCTAAGGACTATCTTGTCTGGGAGCACCAAACAATATGGTTCTTTAGATGAGAAGGCGCACAACTCGGAGATTCTTCTGGCCGAGGCAATGGCTATCAAAAAAAAAAAAAAAACTGCTAAATTAAATAATGAACAAGAGAAAGCCGGATCAAACGGTGGAACCAGCAAGGCTCTCAAGACTAGCGTTAAGTCCCATTTTGGAAAAAAACTATTTCAATGGAGGTCTGATTTTCACGGCTGCCCTTAAAAATCAGATCATCAACGGATGTAGAGCAGATCTTGTACACGACATAGCCGACAAGGCGAAGATTTGACCCTTCAGGGAATTATAAGCTAACCCTTTATCGAGACCACTCTGCAGAAACTCCAAAATGTTTGATACTGAAGGAGATCCAAGGTCCCAACCCCTTTCTGTAGCAGTCTGGGAAAAGTATTCCAGATCCGGTGATAGGTTACATTCGTGGACCTCTTATGAGCCTGTAATATTGTCTCCACTACACGGTCTGAAAGATCCAAGCCAGTTAAAGCCCCCTCTCAACTTCCAAGCTATTAACTTCAATCTCTGATAGAACCCCCAGATACTGCATGCATTCCTTCACCATCATAGAAAGCCTGGCCATCACTGTTTTTGTCTGAGACTGGATCTCCTGGACCTTCCTCTGAGGAAGAGAAACACGACCCGATCCGTGTCGAATTGTACTCCTAAATACTCCAACATTTGTGTCGGATGCATCTGGCTCTTCCGAAAGTTGATCTCACCTGCAAAACATTAGCTTGTTTTGGTTGGTTGATTCACATGAACTAGAAGGAGCTCTTTTGATGGACCCAGAAGTAGCATCTAGATAATGGAATATTTGCACTCCCTTGACCCTGAGAGTCGCGACAACAGCAGATAGTAGCTTTGAAAACGTTCTCTGAGCTGTGCAGAGACCGAATGGGAGACATTGAAATTGAAAATGAGAGCCTTCTATGGAAAATCTGAGAAAGCGATGGTGAGATGCGTCTATGGAAACATGAAGATACGCATCCGCCAGATCGATGGAAACCATCCAATCTCCTGTCTCCACAACCAAAATGATCGTTTCCAATGACTCCATTTTGAATGGTGGAACCTTCATGTAAGAATTCAGGACTTTGAGGTCCAAAACTGGTCTGAAACCCCCTGAAGCCTCTGGGACCAAAAACGGAGGGGAACATACTCCTTGACCCAATTTGTTCCTTGGAACCGGAAGGATGGCCCTTGCTACCAACAGCTCCCCTATATATCCTTTGCAAACTTTGCCTCCTTTCCAAATCCGTAGAAAGTCGAGTTTCTACGAACAAGGTCTGAAAGGGCCTTGTTCTGAACTGGAGACGATAACCTGATTGAATGACGGCTACAATCCAGGCATTCTGTATTTCGTCTGCCCAAACCGCCCAGAATTGTCTTGCTCCTACTTGAGAGGGTTGAGCGGAGACACCTTCAGAAGGACTTATTTTAAGCCTTAGGAGCTTTGTTGGCCCTGGGCTTGGAAGGTTTCTGGAAGGTTGAACCAGCTCCCTTCTACTGTCTGAAAAAATGGCCTACCAGGTCTGTAAGCACTGGCCTCTCTGAATCCTTCTTTGGATCTCTTGTTAAACCAAAAGGGCTGCCAGTGGCTTTTCCTCTCCTGCGGGATTAGGCCAGATCGGCCGCTGAAAACCCGCTGAATAGCTCATTCTAAAGTCTTCCCGAAGAGTAGCTTCTCATCGAATGGAAGCGAACATGGACTGTGCTTAGAAGCATTATCGGCCGACCAATGCTTCAACCATAAGGCCCTGCAGGCTGTGACGGAATGAGCCATTATCTTTGCTGTCATCTTGACCTGGTCGACAGCCATTTCAGCCACAAACTCTACAGCAGTCTTGACAAACTGCAAAGGAGAAGAACTGTCACTTCCAAGACTTTCGTCCGAACATCCATCCACCAGCTCTGCTACCCACACTCTAAGGGCTGCTCCCACAAAAATGAGTGCTACCGCCGGTCTGCATGCTGCTCCGGCCAAACTATACAAGCTTTTTAGGTCTGTGCCTATTCTGCGATCCATAAGATCCCTAAAAGACATGGAATCCTCCAGCAGAAGCGTAATGTGGCGGGCAAGTCTCTGTAACGAAGCATCCACCTTAGACATAGTGTCCCAAGGGGTACAACTTCGATACGATATTGTGCACATTAAGCTTCTTCTCAGGCCTCGCCCACTCATCGTCAATCACTTCTTTAATTTTAGAAATTAATGGGAAGGAAGGTAACGATTTCTTTAAATACGGGTAGAATCTTTGCTGTTTCTTTGGAGGTGACGTTTCTTCCTGCCACTTCATCGCATCCTTAATAGCCTCCAACAGGGGAACCAGTGCAAAATCAAACGTATGTGATTCCAAGTCCATTTCTGCCTCAGATCTATCCAAATCGCTATCGACTTCAGGGTTAAAACGCACTGAAAACTCATGATCTGAATCTGCAAATGCTGATGATACAGCAGGATGAGCAGGATTCCTTGAAACACTCTTTAATCCTTCTTTGACTGCGTGCTTAATGTAGGATTTAACCTGGCCTGCTTTCGCAGCATTGTCCCGAGCAGCCTCCTTGAAGCAAGATGCACATATCAGCTTTCCTGGGAGGACCTCAGCTGAGCAGGCCAAACAGAATCTTTCTTCTGCCTGGGCTGCCGATGAAGACCTATCTGAAGAAGATGATCTTCTTCTGTGTCTGCTCCCGGATGTGCTCTTTCTAGAGGCTTTCCGATGTCTTGACCTCTCTTGACTCGGGTCCAAGCGACTAAAGTGAGGAAAGGCCAGGGAGATCTGGAATGCTGCGACAACGGGCGTCTATCCAGCTGCATGCGACTCTGCGATTTGTCATGTCTAGTCCCTTTTTTACTCCTTTGGGGCTGGAATGCTGATTTGGAACCTCTTTGCAGGCGTTTATCCTGCTCTGGGCCCTTCTCTCTGTAAAACACAGAGGACGTGCTCCCTTTTGTTTTTATAAATAAATGAAAAACTTTTTTTTTTAAACAAAAAATAAATACAATTAAAAGAAACTTCTCCATCCGAATCTTCAGTGCTAAGGCAGCTTATAAGTCATAGGATAATATAAACACTCTGACAGACAACTAACACAGCAGTAAGTAATGAGAGTCCTGGAAGGAGGCTTACCAGAGCAGAGCAGAGTAGCAGATTAATCAGCTGGAGGCTGAGATTAGTGCAGTAGAGCAGCGTAGAGTCCTCCTGCACACAAAGCGGCTCAGAGAGTGCCCTGGCCCGCCCCTAGAGGACAGAGCCTGTTTGCAAATTAGCAGTGAGCATTCTGCTAGGCAACCCAAAGAGGAAGCTGCCTCTGACCTCACCTGCCCAACTCTGAGATTCCTGAAAGGAATACACGTGGGGGGCGGTGAACTACAAGTCCCAGAGAGCAAAACCACTGCCTGAACACACAAAAACATGGAAGGAGAGAGTGCCAGCACCTGCCTAACCAAGGTATATACAGTCATTTATACTGCCAGTGTCAGGAAAGGTTCCATCCGCTGGTGGCATTTATTATTTATCTTGCAGTACTGTGGTCCACCAGCAGGTGTCTCCTGGCAGTTTGTAACTGTCAGGAGAATCTTTCCCTGCTGGTGTTGTATTATCTTTTGGACGCAGTACTGGTTTCCACCAGCGGATGGATCCTGGCAGTGTGGAGCAGACTGCCCTCCCTCCGATCAGGTGTGACCTGAAGCTAATCAAGCATTCCTATAAATACCCGGCAGGTGTATACACACACGGCCCTGGTATCGTCCTTGTGCCCTGACCTGTAGCCTGTCTACTTGAACCTCGATTCCTGTAACCTGAACCTGTTGTGTCTGTCCTGATCCCTGCTCTGCAGCCTGGTTGCCCCCTGCTTGATCCTGTCTCCCTGTCCCGATCCATCCATCCGTCCTCTCCCTGTCCTGTGTTCCTTACCCCATCTGCTGATCTCCCTGTGTATGACCTTGGCCTGGCTAACGTTTATGCTTCTGGAATACCCCTTTGTCCATCTGCCTACCTGCTGTGTATGACCCTGGCCTGGCCCTGTTTATGATTCTGGTTTCCCCATTACTTGTACATACTTGTCTGTTACTGTTATTATTTGTGGGTTCTGTTTGGTATTGGTTATTGTGCACTGTGTGGTTTGGAGGTGGTTGTATCTATACTATTTCACTTATCTTTAATAAATCATTATATTTCACTTACACACGTTTGGGTTTCCTTTGTTGCAGTTCACATAGTTCTGATCTTACCTGATATGTGACAGTATACCAGGGCCATTCCTGATCAGAAGTGACTGCACAGGGGAACTGTTTGTTTGCAAACATGAACACGGATGAGGTTATTTATTTTTCTCTGCTGGCAACTGAAAGTGGTGATTATTGCCGTCAGGCTTTGGAAGGATGGTCTAGGGATCAGTTGTTTGCGGCTATCCGATCGGCTCACCTCCTGGTCGATCAGGGGTATATACTGTTTGGGGAGGTGCAGCCTCTGATTAAAATCTGTACTGAGCTGGCCCTGCCCTGTATTCCTGAGGGCCATGATGATTTCACCCCTCCTTTCCCCATAAATCAGGTTATATCCCTAGTATGGCTGTTTGAAGATGATCCTGCTGATTTTTGTGAGCACTACTCAGCCAGTTCCCCACAGGTGATTGCTGAGTGCATTAAGTCTGGTCAGTCCTTTGTTAAACAGGGAAATTTAAGACCACAGTTTGTACAACCAATACTCTCGGCATGGTCTGATATGTTACAATCAATCCCAGCCGACCCACAACAAACCACTTCTACCATCAGACACCTACCTGCTCAAAAGCCTTTTCTCCCGTCACCCATGGCAACCCCAGTCGCAGCTCGGTATACGCTGCTTCCCACCAGATACCAATATCCAATCTCTGCCCCCTGTACCTATCCTGCATTTAATCCACCTGTCTCTTCTCAACTACCTACAGCTTCCCCACAAGATTTTCCTCTGGCCACTGTTCCCTCTTCCTTGACATATCCCAGCCCTTCTCGTCAGTATGTCTCACCTCCTACCTACAGTCCTGCAGCCACCTACAGATCTCCAGCAGTTAAACCAAAAAAGAAACGGAAATTCTTTCCAACCCACACGATCCTGCCAGTAACCCAACCTGCCTTCACACCAAACAGTCTAATCCAGCCTGCAGTTCCAGAACCAGCCTTCCAGCCTGTAGTTTCAGAGCCAGCCTTCCAGCCTGCAGTTTCAGAGCCAGCCTTCCAGCCTGCAGTTTCAGAGCCAGCCTTCCAGCCTGCAGTTTCAGAGCCAGCCTTCCAGCCTGCAGTCCTTGAGCCAGCCTTCCAGCCTGCGGTCCTTGAGCCAGCCTTCCAGCCTGCGGTCCTTGAGCCAGCCTTCCAGCCTGCGGTCCTTGAGCCAGCCTTCCAGCCTGCGGTCCTTGAGCCAGCCTTCCAGCCTGCGGTCCTTGAGCCAGCCTTCCAGCCTGCGGTCCTTGAGCCAGCCTTCCAGCCTGCGGTTTTCGAGTCAGCCTTCCAGTCTGCGGTTCTCGAGCTAGCCTGCCAGCTTGAAGACCCTGTACCAGCCTGCCAGCCTGAAGACCCTGTACCAACCTGCCAGCCCGAAGTGATCCCGTCTGCTGCCCAGCCCGAAGTGATCCCGTCTGCTGCCCAGCCCGAAGTGATCCCGTCTGCTGCCCAGCCTGAGATGATCCCGTCTGCTGCCCAGCCTGAGATGATCCCGTCTGCTGCCCAGCCTGAGATGATCCCGTCTGCTGCCCAGCTCGATGACCCGGAGCCTGCTGCCCAGCCCGAAGTGTCCCTGCCTGCTGCCCAGCTCGATGACCCGGAGCCTGCTGCCCAGCTCGAAGTGTTCCTGTCTGCTGCCCAGCTTGATGATCCGGAGCCTGCTGCCCAGCCCGAAGTGTCCCTGCCTGCTGCCCAGCTCGATGACCCGGAGCCTGCTGCCCAGCTCGATGACCCGGAGCCTGCTGCCCAGCCCGAAGTGTTCCTGTCTGCTGCCCAGCTCGATGACCCGGAGCCTGCTGCCCAGCTCGATGACCCGGAGCCTGCTGCCCAGCCCGAGGTGTTCCTGCCTGCTGCCCAGCTTGATGTGATTGTCTGCCCGGATGTGACTTTGCCTACTACCCAGCTTATTGCCATGAACTTTCTCCGGCAACAGCTAGTTGGAGCGTCCGGAGGCCGCTCCTTTGAGGGGGGATACTGTCAGGAAAGGTTCCATCCGCTGGTGGCATTTATTATTTATCTTGCAGTACTGTGGTCCACCAGCAGGTGTCTCCTGGCAGTTTGTAACTGTCAGGAGAATCTTTCCCTGCTGGTGTTGTATTATCTTTTGGACGCAGTACTGGTTTCCACCAGCGGATGGATCCTGGCAGTGTGGAGCAGACTGCCCTCCCTCCGATCAGGTGTGACCTGAAGCTAATCAAGCATTCCTATAAATCCCCGGCAGGTGTATACACACACGGCCCTGGTATCGTCCTTGTGCCCTGACCTGTAGCCTGTCTACTTGAACCTCGATTCCTGTAACCTGAACCTGTTGTGTCTGTCCTGATCCCTGCTCTGCAGCCTGGTTGCCCCCTGCTTGATCCTGTCTCCCTGTCCCGATCCATCCATCCGTCCTCTCCCTGTCCTGTGTTCCTTACCCCATCTGCTGATCTCCCTGTGTATGACCTTGGCCTGGCTAATGTTTATGCTTCTGGAATATCCCTTTGTCCATCTGCCTACCTGCTGTGTATGACCCTGGCCTGGCCCTGTTTATGATTCTGGTTTCCCCATTACTTGTACATACTTGTCTGTTACTGTTATTATTTGTGGGTTCTGTTTGGTATTGGTTATTGTGCACTGTGTGGTTTGGAGGTGGTTGTATCTATACTATTTCACTTATCTTTAATAAATCATTATATTTCACTCACACACGTTTGGGTTTCCTTTGTTGCAGTTCACATAGTTCTGATCTTACCTGATATGTGACAGCCAGTGACCTTTGCCAGTAATACACAGTCATTTATCCTGTACCTTACTATCCCAGCACCACGGGAACCCACCTCCTCAGGAGTTTTACAACCTATATGGGGGGGTCTTCTGAACCGGGAGAGGCTGAAACTGAACAGGATGGATGGTGGATGGAGAAAAAAAAAATGGGCTGTATTTGTACTGTCCTGGCATGTGTGGGCCTCAAGAAATAAGATAGGCCATCAGTACATCAGGATTGATCGATTTTTCATATATATATATATATATATATATATATATATATATACTGTGTGTGTATGTGTGTGTGTATGTAGCTGGTATTTGAACTTAGGGGAGGCATCTAGGTGGTAGTGTAACCCAGATGCACTGATTGTTAGGGAATCTGAGACCCTTTTGTGGTTCTTGGAGGACTCTGGTGGTGTGAGGTTCCCTGTGGCCTGCAGGTGGAGCTGTCGCCCTGGGCTGGAGCTGAACACTTACCGCAAGACTGCATCCCTTTTTGTCCTTTCCTGGCGCTGGTACAGCGGGGCGGGGAACCTGCTGTGACGCAAAGGGAGAGGAGATAAGAGGGGCGGGCGCCCTGACCTTGGGGTTCAGAGTCGGAGGACGCAGCTGCGCCCAGGCACCTTCAGCCTGGGTGCTGGCGTTTCGGAGTTCCGGGCCCAGGTGCCCTTGACCTGGCGGGAGATGGAGTCCATCCCAGGCACCTTTAGCCTGGGGTGAGGTACTAATGCGGAGGCCTGGGACTCAGTACCTTTGACTGAGTTCCGCGAGGGTGGAGGAATCCGAGGGGGCCCTAACGCCTTGGGTGCCCGTGTCTGAGATTGAGGAGGCCGGTGAGCGGAACTTCTCCGGAAAGTCTGGCGCAGCATTTGCCGGTGACGGAGAGGCCTCCGGTAACTCTCTTGGACGGATGTCTTCCCTCTGACAGGGGCTGTGATAGCGAAGGTAATTCATGCTCTTGTTCTATATAGTCGGTGGAAGTGACTATACATCATAACCATTGGTGACACCACAGTGGTTAGCTCTACTTAAAGAATTGTGCCTTGACCTACTCCCCACAAATACTGAAGTGTTCTATGGGTCTCAACCTGTCTGTGCTGTATGACGATTTATTGCTGGAAGAGAATAAATACGAGTTGGACCTTTTCAGTGTGTGGAACTCTGGTTACTAGGAGAAAAAGGGAGTCAATTCGAAGAAAGGATTTGACTCTGGGACACACACACACACAAAACCCGATAGTTCTGGCTTTCACCTCCACTCTCTCTGGAGGACATGGGCCGTGGTGTATCGCATCCCCCCCCCCCAGTACTAAACCCCTAGACAAGACCAACAAGCCGAGACTGAGAAGGGGTGAGGTCGCTACACGTACATATATATATATATAATGTGTGTGTGTGTGTGTGTGTATATGTATGTGTATAGGAGGGCCAGTATGGTGGCCTGAATGTATGGGAGGAGTCCGGGGGTATATAAGCAGGCCACTCACCTGTGGTCCCTGTCGGTTCTAGTGCACATTACCTTACGCCACCAAGCCGACTTTCCAGCTCACTTCGTGTTTGTGAGTCTGTGTATTCGAATTCCAGCGTGTTGCGGCTTCCCTGTTTGTGGTTTTCGTCGATCGATTCTTGCTTACTGTCGCAGGTAGGATTTGCAACTCCTTTTTCGTATCAAGCATTGTTGTTTCGATTCGTCATGTTCTCAACTTACAAATCATTCGTACATCCCTGATCTTAGTCTGTCACTTTAACCACCGTAACACCCATAGCCATCCATTCGTACACTCCTACGTACTCATACCTCAGCCGATACTCTGCTCCACATACTCTGACAGCTCATTTTCATACACTCTACAGTCCGATTCGAGTCTAGTCATGTCGGCAGCACAATAATTCGAATTGGGTCTAGTTAAACACTACAGCTCGATTCGGATCTAGTCGCATTGGCAGCACAATGATCCAAATCAGGTCCATTCGTACACAGCCCGATTCTAATCTAGTCGCGTTGGCGGCACAATGATCCACGTCAGGTCCATTCATACACTCTACAGTTGGATTCGAGTCTAGTTGTGTCAGCAGTACAATGATTCGAATCAGGTCCATTCATTCACCCTACAGCCCGATTCGAGTCTAGTCGCACAACGACCCGAATCCGCGGCATGTCACAAGCTCGCAGTTCATTATGGGGCATTCCGCGAGCGCTCGAATTTCCAGTGAACTCCCCATAATGTTCTAAATTCGATGAATGGGCGAACACCCGATGTTCGACTCAAACTTACGTTTGACTCGAACATCAGGCTCATTCCTAGTGTACGACTTGTTTAAGTCTCATTATTTCCACATCCCAAGTTTAAACTCCAATTCCTTCCGAGGAGTTTATCCCTTTAATATGCATCGGTTGACCTAGCTATCCAAGCAATTATTAGCACAGGCGTGGGCGCACAGCTGTCCAAAGCGGACATTTCAGACGTGTTCAAATTACTACCCATTGAGCCATCCCTCTGGCGGTGTCATGGCATCAAATGGAAAGGTTTGTATTACTTTGCCACCAAGTTAACAAGAAGCCCATGGCTGTTTGACACCTTTGCTGAGTCTCTTACACGGATCCTGTCGCAACAAGCACAATGCCAGAAAGTCTATCACTACCTCAATGACTTCCTGCTGATCAAACGGCCCGGCGGGCCCAATTAGACTTGGACAGATTAAGAGTGGTATTTGGCAATCTCGACGTGCTGGCCAGCCTATCTCCCGACAAGCTGACCTGGAACAGGTCGGTTATTCACGCCTTTACTCTTTCACAGGGGTGTACCAAGAGACAGCTACAATCCCTGTTAGGGATGCTCAGTTTTGCCATGTGGATTGTCCCCCAGAGGTGGTTCTTCATTTCCCGCCTCTTGGTTTTCCTCTCTTAAAGCGGCGGTGCAGCCGAAAAAAAAAGTCAGCAGCTACTAACAGTGTAGCTGCTGACTTTTAATAAGGACTAGAGTTGAGCGGACACCTGCATGTTCGGTTTCGACGGGTTCGGCCGAACTTCGGAAAAAAGTTCGGGTTCGGGACCGAACTTTAACCCGAACCCGAACCCCATTGAAGTTAATGGGGACCCGGACTTCTAAGGACTAAAAAGGCTCTAAAAAAGTAGGAAAGGGCTAGAGGGCTGCAAATGGCGGCAAAATGTTGTTAAGAGCATGGCAAGTGCTCTGCAAACAAATGTGGATAGGGAAATAACTTAAAATAACATTAAAAAAAATAAAAATAAAAAAAAATATGCTGGAGGCCCCCTTTTCAGCAGAAGAGGTACGGGAAGTCATTAAGAAGCTCAATGGCACAATGCCACACATATGGTGGGAATGCCCCAGAATACGCCCTTTATTCAATTTAATGGATAAGCTAGTGGGAAAATAAAATACTTTGAAATAAAAATGTAGCGGGGTGCTAAATTTAAGGGAAGTGTTTGAGTGGTAAATAGGCTCAAACACCCTAATTCTGTAGGATTCATGGACCATTTTGTCCTCGGGGGACAGTATTGGTGTGCAGTTCCCTGCGGCCTACAGGTGGCGCTGCCATGGTAGGCTAGGGTTGAACCGCCGATACAGTGCTGTGCCTTTTGTGTCCCCTCTTGGCAGTAGTACAGCGGGGCGGGGAACCTGCTGTGCATGCCTGGAGAGCATATAAAAGGGGCAGACCTTTGGCCTGGGGACTGATGTCCAGTGGGGTCCACGCCCAGGTGCCTTCGGCCTGGGTGCATGTGTTCCTGTTCCATCTCGGGTACCTTTAGCCCGGGGTGAGGTACTATCCTGGAGTTCCTGCTGCCCTGGGTATGGAGGCCTAGGTGCGGGAGTAAAGCCTGGAGTCCAGAGCCTTCGTCTGGAGTCCGCTAAGGGTCGAGGAGTCTTAGGGTGCCGCCTCGTGTAGGGGACCATGTTCCAGGGAAGGGAGGATCATTCTGATGGACCGATGCAGGAGTCACGGTGAAGGAAGGGTCTGTTGACTCCCTGGAGAGATGTCTTCCCCTTGATATGGGCTAGGTTCGTAGAAGGAGAAGCTCAAGGTCATCTTGACTGTATCAGAGGCCTTATTCACCCGGCCCGTGGCAGGGGCCTTATACACCCTGGTCTGTGGCAGAGACCAAAGTTCTCCAGGTCCGTGGCAGGGGCCTTGTACACCCGGTCTGTGGCAGAGACCAACCTCAAGGTCGGTGGCAGAGACCGTGCACCTAAAACTGTTTGAGAAACCTAAGCAGTGAAGTGAATGTGCTACGTTTGTGCCTGGACCTCCTGCACACCTTAAGCTGTCCTGTTTCTTTGCCCTAACCTTTTCTATCCGAGTAGAGTTTATTTTGCCATTAGAGAATAAGATTTGTAATTTCAGCTGGTGTGGACATTGACTTTACTGGGAATTAAAGGACTTGCCTCTACCTACAGTAGAGGTGAGAATCATCCTCTGGAGGAGTTTTGACTCCGGCTGTGGACACGGCCCATCAAGTACACCGCTCAACCTCTTTATATAGGAGGGTACGGGCTGGTAGTGCGGTGTGCCTTTCTCCCTCCTGCGAGGAGCCAACAACATAAAGGCAGGTAAGGGGGAAAGGATCTGTGCGCTACAAAAAAATAAAATAAAAATTATAATCTTGACCTAGGAGGACGAGGTCCATATGGAGTAGGAGGTTGAGGTGGCGGTGGATGTGGCTGTGTAGGTGGAAGCGGCGGTGGAGGAGGACGAGGTAGCCAACACTGGTTCAAAAATACAACAATGGCTTGTTAAGGCCGGTGATGTGTTGAATTCTGTCCCCCGTCAAATACTGTCCACCCTGTACTGCGCTTGCTCAGTATGTAGGACAAGGGGATTTCGAAAATCTCCCAAGACGAACGGCGCCTGCGTGGTGAGTTCAGGTGAAGGCCACACCATCCGTGGTTCAAGCCGAGCCAAGCGAGGCCATACCCGAAGCGTGGCGATCGAACCGAGCCCGTGAGGGGCCCTGTTACTATGTGCTACCGTATGTCCACTTGGATGGTGGGGCTTGAACCTGCACTCACTGCGCAGGCGCCGTTCATCTTCTGAGATTTTGTGAATCTCCTTGTCCTCTGTACTGCGCAAGCGCTGCGCCTTCGCAGGAAGGGGCGGACACAATCCGATGGCCGGACAGTTTGTCACAACACCGGTATACATGTCTATTCTGCAGAAGGTACGGACAAGTCCTGTGGGATCCATGCCTGGTTAATTTTAATGAACGTGAGCTTGTCCACATTGGCTCTGGACAGGCGGCTGCGTTTGTCTGTTATAACGCCCCCTGCCGTGCTAAATACACGTTCAGATAATACACTGACTGCAGGGCAGGCCAGCACCTCCAAGGCATAAAGGGCAAGCTCAGGCCATGTGCCCAATTTGGAGACCCAGAAGTTAAAGGGGGCAGACCCGTCATCCAGTACGTGTAGGCCTGTGGACACATACTGCTCAACCATGTTGGTGAAATGCTGCCTCCTGCTAAGACGTTCCATCTCAGCTGGTGGTGCTGGTTGTTGTGGCGTGCTGACAAAGCTTTTCCACATTTCAGCCATGCTAACCCTGCCTTCTGAGGTGCTGCCGGTGCCCCGGCTGCGTTGGCGACCTCTTCCTCCTCCTCTGCCTTCGCCTTGTGCTTCCACCGTACGCCCGCTGTCAGGTGGGAATGCCACCAGCAGCGTGTCTACCAGCGTGCGCTTGTACTCACGCATCTTACGATCCCGCTGCAGTGAGGGAATTAAGGACGGTACGTTGTCCTTGTAACGGGGATCCAGCAGGGTGGCCACCCAGTAATCAGCACGGGTTAAAATGTGGGCAACTCGGCGGTCATTGCGGAAACACTGCAGCATGTAATCGCTCATGTGTGCCAGGCTGCCCAGAGGCAAAGAAAAGCTGTCCTCTGTGGGAGGTGTATCGTCTGTGTCCTCTGTATCCCCCCAGCCATGCACCAGTGATGGCCACGAGCTGGTTTGGGTGCCACCCTGCTGTGAAAATGGCTCCTCCTCCTCCATCTCCTCCTCCACCTCTTCATCCTCCAGAACTGTGCCCTTTCTGCCGGACAATTGTGTATCTGGCGTTTGTTGGTGCAGGAACCCACCCTCGTAGCCACTTGTGAAAGACTGCCCTGAAAGCCTTTGAAATGATCCCGCTTCCTCCTCCTCCTCCTCATCCTCCTGTGCCACATCCTCTTCCATCATCGCCCGAAGCATTTTTTCAAGGAGGCATAGAACTGGGATAGTAACGCTGAGAACGGCGTCATTGGCACTGGACATGTTGGTGGAGTACTCGAAACAGCGCAACAAGGCACACAGGTCTTGCATGGAGGCCCAGTTATTGGTGGTGAAGTGGTGCTGTTCCGCAGAGCGACTCACGCGTGATTGCTGCAGCTGAAACTCCACTATCGCCTGCTGCTGCTCGCACAGTCTGGCCAGCATGTGCAAGGTGGAGTTCCACCTTGTGGGCACGTCACATATGAGGCGGTGAGCGGGAAGGCCGAAGTTACGCTGCAGCGCTGACAGGCGAGCAGCAGCAGGGTGAGAACGCCGAAAGTGCGCACACATAGCCCGCACTTTCTGCAGCAGCTCTGGCATATTGGGGTAATTTTTAAAGGAACCTCTGGACCACCAAGTTCAGCACATGCGCCAGGCAAGGGATGTGCGTCAAACCGGCTAGGCCCAGAGCTGCTACGAGATTTCGCCCATTATCGCACACCACCAGGCCGGGCTTGAGGCTCACTGACAGCAACCACTCATTGGTCTGTTGTGCTATGTCCCTCCACAACTCCTGCGCGGTGTGGGGTTTTCCCCCCCCAAACAGGAAAGTTTTAAAACTGCCTGCTGTCGTTTACCCCTGGCTGTGCTGAAGTTGGTGGTGAAGGTGTTACGCTGACCGGATGAGGAGGCGGTAGAGGATGAGGAAGCGGAGTAGGAGGAGTTAGCAACAGGAGGCAAACTGAAGCGCCCTGCAATCCTCGGTGGTGGAAGGACATGCGCCAAACTGCCATCTGCCTCAGGCCCAGCCGCCACTGCATTTACCCAGTGTGCTGTTAGGGAGATATAACGTCCCTGACCGTGCTTACTGGTCCACGCATCCGTAGTTAGGTGGACCTTGCCACAGATGGCGTTGCGCAGTGCACACCTGATTTTGTCCCCCACTTGGTTGTGCAGGGAAGGGATGGTTCGCCTGGAAAAGTAGTGGCGGCTGGGCACGACGTACTGTGGGACAGCCAATGCCATCAGGCTTTTAAAACTCTGCGTCTCCACCAGACGGAATGACAGCATTTCAAAGGCCAGGAGTTTTGAAATGCTGGCATTCAGGGCCAGGGATCGCGGGTGGCTAGGGGGGTACTTCCTCTTCCGCTCCAATGTTTGGGAGATAGAGAGCTGAACGCTTCCATGGGACATTGTGGAGATGGTTGGTGACCCAGGTGGTAGTGTTGCTGGCAGATCCTCTGTTTGCGGGGTGGCAGGTGCCACTGTCACTACAGAGTTGGATGAAGAGGCCGAGACTGCAGCAGAAGAGGAAGCAGGAGGAGCCAGAGACCTTTCTTGGTTTTTGAGGTGTCTACTCCACTGCAGCTCGTGCTTTGCACTTAGATGCCTGGTCATGCAGGTTCTGCTCAGGTTGAGAACGTTTATGCCTCGCTTCAGGCTCTGATTGCACAGCGTGCAAACCACTCGTGTCTTGTCATCAGCACATTGTGTGAAGAACTGCCACGCTAGGGAACTCCTTGGACCTGGCTTTTGGTGTGCTCAGTCCCTTGCTGCGTTGGGCAGTAGCAGACATACTGTCTAGGGGACGGACGCTCCGCTTTTGCACCCTACTCCCTCTTCTGCTGTGCTGGTGGCTCTGTGCGACCACCGCCTCTTCCTCTAAACTACACTGGTCACCTGCATAACGTTGATTCCATGTGGGGTCGAGGACCTCATCGTCCTCCACATCATCTTCCACCCAGTCTTCACCCCTGCCCTCCTTGTCTGTCTGCACAATTGCGAAAGCAGCAGCAGTTGGCACCTGTGTTTCGTCATCATCCGAGACGTGCTGCGATGGTCCTCCCATGTACTCATCATGAAACATAAGTGGTTGGGCATCGGTGCACTCAATCTCTTCCACTTCTGGGGCAGGGCTAGGTGGATGGCCCTGGGAAACCCTGCTAACAGAGTCATCGAAAAGCAGAAGAGACTGCTGCATGATTTGGGGCTCAGACTGCTTGGCTGATTTGCAAGGGGGTGAGGTGAAAGACTGATGGACATGGGTTTCAGGTGCCAACTCTGATCATCAGAAGAGTGGGTGGGAGACAATGTGAAGGAACCCGAGGCACTGTCAGCAACCCAATCTACTATCGCCTGTACTTGTCCTGGCCTAAACATTCGTACAGCCTCATTAGGCGCGACAAAATACCGCCGCAGGCTCGGTCGCCTACTCGCACCTGAGGAAGGTGTTTCACTTGTGCGTGTATCTGGCACAGATCCACCACGTCCTCTTCCTGCAACAGGAGCTCCACCAGCAGCACCACGACCGGGGCCACCACGTCCCTTTGACCTTCTCCTCATATTTTCCAAATTTAGGATCTTGCCCTAAATGGGTGTTTTTGGAAGAGCAGAACACACCTACAGTACGTAACCGCTGAATCGCACAGCTACAGAACCGCAGAAAATGCTATTCAAAAAAAAAATTTGTTTTTTTAGTATAGAACAGTAGAAGAAAACTATATAGAAATTGTTTATTTCACACGCCTCCACATATGTATAACACACTGCAAAATATTTTTTGTGGTCCTAAATGGCGTTTTTTGGAAGACCACAACACACCCACAGTACGTAACCGCTGAATCGCACAGCTACAGAACTGCAGAAAATGCTATTCAAAAAAAAATGTTGTTTTTTTAGTATAGCACAGTAGAAGACAAATATATAGAAATGGTTTATTTCACACGCCTCCACATATGTATAACACACTGCAAAATATTTTTTGTGGCCCTAAATGGGTCTTTTTGCAA
Source organism: Rana muscosa (assembly GCA_029206835.1). Classification (NCBI taxonomy): domain Eukaryota; kingdom Metazoa; phylum Chordata; class Amphibia; order Anura; family Ranidae; genus Rana; species Rana muscosa. Next base: position 883,089,371 of record CM055118.1, read on the forward strand.
GTGTACATTAAAGTACAATTTTTTTTTTTTGCCCTAAACGGGTCTTTTTTTGCACAAGCAAAATAAAATGCAATTTTTTAATTTTTTTTGCCCTTAATGGGTCTTTTGGAAAAGAGCACAATAAAGTGCCTTTTTTTTTTGCCCTAAATGGATCTTTTTCCAAGAGCAGAATACACCCACAGTATGGAAACGGTGTATCTCTCAACGTAATATATGCAGTGCTGGTGCACTGAGCTTGCAGATAAAAGGTAGATTTTCTCTGACACTGGGCTCATGGCAGTGTAAAAAGACTGCACTGCAACACAAACAGGTAAACCTATGCAGATCGCTGAGTTATATCTCTGAATCTGGACTCCTATTCCTATATAATATATCTCTCTCCCTGAAAGCACCAACAGGAACCTGGCCCTACACTACACTGTCTCTCTATCTTTTCCCTCAGATTCCAGAATCAAGACTAACTCATGTATTTTTCAATCTCTCCCTAAAAGCAGCAGCAGCAGACAAGATCCTCTCCCTATCTATTCTGAAGCAGAGTGACGTGTGTGCTGTGTGCCTCTAGCTTATATAGAAGCTGGGTCACATGTTGCACTGACCAATCACAGCCATGCCATTAGTAGGCATGGCTATGATGGCTTCTAAGGGCACACCAGCTAATCAAAAGGTGATTGGCTGGCCCCTGAAGCATTTCTAACTGCGCCATTAGATTGCCGAACCCGAACCCGGACTTTTGCGCAAAGTCCGGGTTCGGGTAAAAGCTAAAGTTCGATACAGACCCGAACTTCGCTCAACCCTAATAAGGACACTTACCTGTCCTACTCGCCTGCGATGTCGGTCCCGCCACGGTGATCGATCGCTGCTGGCAGGTCCCGGCTCCTCCATCCTGAGTAAGGGAAACAGGCAGTGAAGCCGTAAGGCTTCACTGCCCGTTTCCTACTGCACATGCGCCACTCGCACGGCGCTTTGTGAATGGGCGGCTTGCCTCCTGGGATACACACAGTTCCCAGAAGGCAGCGCGCCCCATTCACAAGAAGAGGAAGCGGAAGGAGACCCACCGTGAACGAGAAGAGGAACATTAGAGGAAGATTAGGGGACTTCCGCATAGCAATAGGCATTTAGGGTGAGTATAATTTTTTTCTATAAATTTTTTTTTTTTTGGGGGATTTTTAATGTTAAATTTTTTTTCAGGGTGGACCTCCGCTTTAAGTACAAGACCCCAATCAAATTCTCAGGCTGGACTAGACAGCAATAGCAGATTTGACAATGTGGGATGAGTTCCTCGCTAACTGGAACGCCATATCTATGTTTGTTCCATTAGCATCAGCTTCATCACCTCACGTAGTCACAGATGCTGCAGCCTCCACAGGCTTCGCTGAAATTTTTGGCCATCACTGGTTCGCAGGGCAGTGGCCACCATAGATCCTCCTGATCCCCGGGTTTAGCTAGTCATCCTCACTTTTTGAACTCTATCCCATTGTGGCAGCAGCTCATGTCTGGGACCATACCTGGACAGGGCAAACGGTGGTCTTTGCCACAGACAATCAGACCACGGCCGAAATCGTAAACAAAGTCAGGTCCGAGTCACAAGCCATCATGTCCTTCCTGCATAGGTTGGTGCAGTTGTCCCTGCAGGATCAATTCAATGTGCACTGTACCTATTTTTGGCCTTGGCCTGTACCTATTAAAGGCCCCTAGTAATTACACATATGTAACATAGTATATATGTCGCTAGTAATTAAAAACGTATTATATACAGTGTTTTGCTAGTCGATACATGTATGTAAGCTACATGTTTATTTTTTATTTTTGGAAACATAGGAATCTCCATGCACTTTAAGGCCCCATTCACACCTATGCGAATTGGATGCGGCTTACAACGCATCCAATTCGCATAACATTATAAAAATACATTGATTGTAACGAGGCTGGTTCACATATGTGCAATGCATTCGCACTGCGCATTGCCCAAAAAACGTGTGCGTTTTCTAGGCATTGCGGTCGACTCAGGTGCGAATTCAGGCCCATTATCTTCTATGGGCACGCATCTGATTCGCAGATGTGTTCAGTTCTCCTCAGGATTTCTCTCCCAGCTCACTACGCTCCCCCTCCCCTCCCCCTCTCCCTCCCCCTACCCTCCCCCTACCCTTCCCCTCTCCCTCCCCCTACCCTCCCCCTCCCCTCTCCCTCGGTCACCAAATTTGCAGCTAAAACTGAGATGATCCGCTGAACAGCTCTCTTATCTCTTTGCAGAGATAACAGAGCTGGAATTCGCACCGCACAAGTGTGAACCCACCCTTAAGATTTTCTTGGGGAAAAAAGGTTTTGGTATAGATTTTACTTGCAGCACCACCTGCTGGTTAAGCATTATAAAATCTCAGTACACAGCGCTCAATTGTGTTATGTTATCCTGGTGCTATTATTTACCATTAATCAACCATATAAATTCATCATTCACATAAAGTGCTCCTGTGCATAAATAATTAAAAAAAAAAAATCGCCTTTTCTATCTCATTGGTGAACTTTAACATAGTAATCCATATACAAAGTGTCCAATTTCTTTACAATGCTGTTCCTCTGTAAATAAATCAGTGATGTATCTTTTCAGAGTGCTCTGCGTTCAAAGTGGCAAAAAAATTGTATACATATATTCTCTTCTGTGTTTCTAATCCTCCACCGTGCGTCACCATAAAAAACTTACACTCACCAGATGACCATGACCTCTCTGGAAAGAGTATGGTCCAAATGAACTTTTCCCCCCAAGGGGTTAATAATCATGGGCAGCAAATTTTCCACTCCAGGGTAATTATCGCCATACAGGTGAGTCAGTGAGCTGCACCAATCCTCACTTTGGGTTATTTTTTACCCACATTCATATATCTAATAGTGTAAAACCTTTTTATAATCTAAAAAAAAAAAATGTGTTTGAAATTATTCATGCACAGGAGCACTTTATGTGAATGATGAATTTATATGTTTCACACAGTTGATTATAATAGCACCAGGATAACACAATTAAGCGCTGTGTACTGAGGATTTATAATTATAAGAACATTGATTGTGTTTTACACAGCAGCTGTTACTATAGAGATCAGTAGCATGGGTATTTTTGATACATATATTAGGCTGGGTTCACACTAGTGCAACACGACAGCCGTCCTACTTTGGATCCGACTTTGCCCCGTGACATGAATCCGACATATGTCCGACTTTCAATGAACGGGGATCCGACTTGGATCTCCGCCAATACCAGGCACTGTGTTTGGTATGAATCTTGAGGGGGAACTCCAGGCCAAATTTTAAATAAATAACGGCATGGGTTCCCCCTCCAGGAGCATACCAGGCCCTTGGGTCTGGTCTGGATTTGAAGGGGAACCCTACGCCGAAAAAAACGGCGTGGGGGTCCCCCCCAAAATCCAAACCAGACCCTTATCCGAGCACGCAACCTGGCAGGCCGCAGGGGAAGAGGGAGGGACGAGAGAGTGGCCCCCCTCCCTACTGAACCGTACCAGGCCGCATGCCCTCAACATGGGGGGGTTTGGTGCTCTGGGGAAGGGGGGGCGACCTGCGGCCCCCCCACCCCAAAGCACCCTGTCCCCATGTTGATGAGGACAGGGCCTCATCCCGACAACCCTGGCCGTTAGTTGTCGGGGGTCTACGGGCGGGGGGCTTATCGGAATCCGGAGCCCCCTTTAATAAGGGGGCCTCCAGATCCCGGCCCCCCACCCTATGTGAATGAGTATGGGGTACATCATACCCCTACCCATTCACCTGGTGGAAAAAAAATGTCAATAAAAAACACACACAGCTATTTAAAGTAATTTATTGCACAGCTCCGGGGGTCTCCGCGCTCTCCGGTTCTTTCTTCTGTCGGGCCTCCGCTATCTTCTTCCAGCTCTTTTGCTAGCGGGGCCCAGTCTTCTCCATCGCCTTCTTCTTCTCCCGCTCTCCGGTTCTTCTCTCGCTCTCCTGTTCTTCTCTCGCTCTCCTGTTCTTTCTTCCGCCGGGCCTCCGCTATCTTCTTCCAGCTCTTTTGCTAGCGGAGAGGACCGGTCTTCCCGTCGTCTCGTCCGGCTCTCCGTTGTCCTTCTGCCGGCCCCTCCACTATCTTCTTCCAGTTCTTTTGCTAGTGGAGGGGCCGGTCTTCCCATCGCCGTCGCCGTCTTCTTCTCTCTTCTCCTCCTCGATGTTGACTCGTCGCTTCCTCCCGCTGTAATACTGGCTGTTCGCTCCGCTCCGAATTAATATAGGCTTCTCATGACGTCACAGTCACATGCTCCCATGACGTCACAGTCACATGCTCTGGGGCCACCCGGAGCATGTGACTGTGACGTCATGAGAAGCCTATATTAATTCGGAGCGAACAGCCAGTATTACAGCGGGAGGAAGCGACGAGTCAACATCGAGGTCGCCCCCTGCCCCAGAGCACCAAACCCCCCATGTTGAGGGCATGCGGCCTGGTACGGTTCAGGAGGGAGGGGGGCCACTCTCTCGCCCCCCCTCTTCCCCTGCGGCCTGCCAGGTTGCGTGCTCAGATAAGGGTCTGGTTTGGATTTTGGGGGGGACCCCCACGCCGTTTTTTCAGCGTAAGGGTTCCCCTTCAAATCCAGACCAGACCCAAGGGCCTGGTGTGCTCCTGAAGGGAGAACCCATGCCGGTTTTTTAATAAAAATTTGGCCTGGAGTTCCCCCTCAAGAGCAGCACAGCACAAGTCGCATGCCAAAGTCAGATCATGACTGCGGTCCGACTTTGATCCGACTTCAATGTTAGTCAATGGGCTGAAGTCGGATCAAAGTCGGACCGAAGTAGTACAGGGAGCATTTTCAAAGTCGGACCGACATGTGTCGGACCAGTTAAGACGGCTCCCATAGGGAAACATTGATTTTCACACGTCATACGACATGAGCTCCCAATGTCCGAGCGTTTGTCGCCCCAGTGTGAACCCGGCCTCAAACTAAGCATTGCAGCATGACCCAAAATACATTGCTTTCCTATGGAGTAGAATTTGCAAGGTGTCATGTAAGGGGTCCTACTGTTGTTTATTAGGAAACTACAGAAGGTGGAGACTACTACTGCTACTATACAGCAGGAGCCCAGACAAATAGAAGATTTCAGTTTTTCTTGCATTTACTATACTGATAATCTGTTGAGAATACCCCCTATTGTTTTCCTGGCTATAGGAAAATATCAGTCTTGGCTAACATAGAAACTAATTTGTGTTTTAAGTGTAATAGTCCTACAAGATTGGTTTGTATTATTGTATTTTTTGCATCATTAAATGAAAGGTCAAATATAGTAGGCACTGTAAGCAAAGTAAGGCTTTTGTTTGTTTTAAAATACATAAAAAGCTGACAACCAGTAGTTTTATTATCCATTTACAGGGCCACTATAAATGAGGCATGTTACCTCAATCTATGCATAGCTGCCAAAATGTAGATGTTATTTCAGGATACATCTTAGGGTTTTACTACAGATCGAGTTCCCTCTATAAATTAATTTACTTATAAAGGCTAAGAAAATCACACAGTTAGAAATGGTCCCCAGGGTAGGTTGGAAGTACAACTTGGGAATGTTGGCCTCCTCCAGATGCTTCTCTTCTCAACAAAATTAGAAGAATGGAAAAAATGTGTGTTGCACAATCAGTGTGTTATTTAAACTTTTAATGGCTGAGTTTATGGAAGTTGCATGGCTTATTAGCATAGTGTATTCAGTATAGTATAGGTCTTTAATAAGTAAGTTTGGGCTTGGTAACACTATAAAAAATCATAAATGCAGTTCTTTAAAGAGACACTGTCATCAGGAAAAGTGATGTAAGCCCCCCCCCCCAACCCCTAATACTCACATTTCTGGCATGCTCTCAATGCTCCTTCCAGCCAGTAAAAACGTCCCGATACTTCCAGGTATGGGGGAGCATGTGACCTGCTCACCTGTGACAGTGCTCAGGCCTCGTAGCCAATAGTAGACTTGAGCCCTGTCACATGACCTATGTAATGACATTGCCATTTCTCGAGTCACTGACACCCCTGATTTCAGCAATGGCTGTGATAAAGGAAGGAGAAGCATGGAAGCTCAGGTAAAGCTCAGGTAAAGTTAGTATGGGAGATGGAACCTTTGCATAGACACTTCTACTTTGCCCTTCATGGTCAAGGTGACAAAAATTCAGGGCTTAGCAATAGATTTGCTTTAACCTTTCCCTGCATGGACAAAGCACAGGTTCACTTTAAAGTTATAATACAAGGGGTTACTACCGGTAGTTTAAAATACACTCAACGGCCACTTTGTAAGGTACACCTGTTCAATTGCTTGGTAACACAAATTGCTGATCAGCCAATCACATGGCAGCAACTAAATGCATTTTGGCATCTAGACGTGGTGAAGACATTTTGCTGTTCAAACCGAGCATCAGAATGGGGAAAAAAGGAGAGGTAAGTGACTTTGAACGTGGAATAGATGTTGGTGCCAGATGGGCTGCTCTGAATATTTCAAAAACTGCTGATCTACTGTGATTTTCACGCACAACCATCTCTAGGGTTTACAGAGAATTGTCAGAAAAGGAGAAATATCCAGTGGCAGTTGTGTGGACAAAAATGCTTTATTGATGTCAGAGGAGAATGGGCAGACTAGTTTAAGATGATAGAAAGGCAACAGTAACTCAAATAACCACTTGTTATAACCAAGGAATGCAGAATACCATCTCTGAATGCACAACACATTGAATCTTGAAACAGATGGGCTACAGCAGCAGAAGGCCACATCGGGTGCCACTCATGCCAGCTAAGAACAGGAAACTGTGGCTACAATTCGCACAGGCTCACCAATATTGGACAATTAGAAGATTGGAAATACGTTCCCTGGTATAAAGAGTCTCTATTTCAGCTGCGACAGTCAGATGGTAGGGTCAGAATTTGGCGTAAACAACATGAAAGCATGAAGCCATCCTGCCTTGTATCAACGGTTAAGGCTGGTGGTGATGTAATGGTGTGGGGGATATTTTTGGCACACTTTGGACCCCTTAGTATCAATTGAGCATTGTTCTAATGCCACAGACTACCTGAGTATTGTTTCTGACCATGTCCATCCCTTTATGACTACAGTGTCTTCTGATGGCAACTTTCAGCAGGAAAATGCACCATATCACCAAGTTAAAATCACCTCAAACTGGTTTCTTTAACATGACAATGAGTTCACTGTACTCCAATGGCCTCCATAGTCACCAGATCTCATTCCAATAGAGCACCTTTGGGATGTGGTGGGAGATTTGCAATATGGATGTGCAGCCGACAAATCTACAGCAAATGTGTGATGCCATCATGTCAATATGGACCAAAATCTCTGAGGAATGTTTCCAACACCTTGAATCTATGCCATGAAGATGAATGCTAGTTTTCAAGCTGTCAAGTATGCAGATAAAAAATGCAGATTTTTCTCTGATTTTCCTGATAATCCATACTTGTGCCAAGTCGGTGTTTTTAGAAAGCATTAAAGCTGGTGGATGATGGCAGTTATTTCTCCAGAATTTCCCCAGAAAACAGTACTTTTCCACTACTAGCAAACATATCCTGAGTGCTATATTGTTATCTCCCTCAGTTTCTCGCTGTTTTAAAACCTGGCACCACATTTATTAAAGGGGTTGTAAAGGTTTGTTTTTTTTATTTTCTAAATAGGTTCCTTTAAGCTAGTGCATTGTTGGTTCACTTACCTTTTCTTTCGATTTCCCTTCTAAATTTTTTTTCTTCTTTGTCTGAATTTCTCACTTCCTGTTTCTCCTCACTAAACTTCACACCATCATCCGAGCCGTGTTTAGTCAGCCAGAACAGCTTACTGAACAGCTTACTGAGGAACAGGAAGTGAGAAATTCAGACAAAGAAAACAAAGAAAAATTTAGAAGGGAAATCGAAGGAAAATCGAAGGAAAAGGTAAGTGAACCAACAATGCACTAGCTTAAAGGAACCTATTTAGAAAATAAAAAATGAACCTTTACAACCCCTTTAAGCAATACTGTGATAAATAACATGAATGCAGTTCTTATTCAAAAATGCATTTTAAAGATGTGTCACAATTAAAAAAAAAAATTAAATACAGTGAATAGATAGATAATAGCAATTCTGCTTTTACTTGTAAATGTGTTTTTGTTCCCTAAAGTGGAAGCAGAAATGCCTCTAAAATACTGGCTGGCGCAATTCTTCTTAAGTGTGAAGTACGGTACATTACCTTAAGGCAATGAAAAGACAGGAAATGAAGCCATTGGTTTTACAAGAAATTAAAGTTCCATTCACATTTTAAAGTCTACTGTCCATATTTTGTATTCAGAAACAAGCATGAACTTAGGTCTAATAATATTTAGGTATGCAAAGAGGAATCTTACATATCTCAGTTCCGTAACTGTGACAATATTCTATGTTGATACTTTTTTGCTTTAAATATCTATTTTTTGCTGAAATGTCTGAATGATAACTACAGATAAGTTCGGGACTGATTCACAAGTGTACAGCTTATTAACATTTACACATTTCTTTATCAAAAGCAAAGCATAGCATAATAAAAGAGAAGCTGTAAAGCGTTTGGGCCAATTATAATCATTTATATTTAAGTTTAAAAAACGCAAACTGACATTTAATTTTGCTTGTGTTACTTATATCACATTTCTATTATTCAAATCAGCATAATGTAGGATGCAAATATGGCTTTGCAAAAAAGACAGCACAGAGGTAGTTTGCTTCTATCTGTCTTTCCATCATTGAAAGTCTATACAAAGCCATACAGAGCAGAAAGGGTAAAGGGGTGAATCAGACAAATCTCTCCTCTGATACATTTAGTCCTGTGTTTAATGTGGATCTCAGATATTCATTTCTGTGAACAGTTTTTTTTTTTTTTCCCAGGAAAGTAGTTAAAAGGAGTTGTAAAGGTTTGTTTTTTAATTTTCTAAATACTTTTCTAAATAGGTTCCTTTAAGCTTGTGCATTGTTGGTTCACTTATCTTTTCCTTCGATTTCCCTTCTAAATGTTTTTTTTCTTTGTCTGAATTTCTCACTTCCTGTTTCTCCTCAGTAAACTTTACACCATCATCCGAGTGGTGTGGAGTCAGCCAGAACAGCTTACTGAGGAGGAACAGGAAGTGAGAAATTCAGACAAAGAAAACAAAGAAAAAAAACATGTGGAAGGGAAATCGAAGGAAAAGGTAAGTGAACCAACAATGCACTAGCTTAACCACTTGAGACCCGCACTATAGCCGAAAGACGGCTGCAGCGCGGCTCTCAAGTGCCGAGAGGACGTCCTTCTCTGTTTACATCCCGCCGCACGCCGCCGAGGGCGCGCGGCGGGGAACAGCTGTGCGGCGCGCATCACGTGATGCCGAGGAGCGTGCCTGGTGGCCGCGATGTCCGCCAGGTACATTCGATCGGCAGTTACAGAGGCAGGACGTGGATCTCTGTGTGTAAACACAGAGATCCATGTCCTGTCAGGGAGAGGAGACCGATGCTGTGTCCCTTGTACATAGGGACACAGGTCGGTCACCTCCCCCAGTCAGTCCCCTCCCCCACACAGTAAGAATCACAAATAGGGCACACATTTAACCCCTTCCTCGCCCCCTAGTGTTAACCCCTTCCCTGCCAGTCACATTTATACAGTAATCAGTGCATTTTTATAGCACTGTTCGCTGTATAAATGTGAATGGTCCCAAAATAGTGTCAAAAGTGTCCGATATGTCCGCCGCAATATCGCAGGCCTGACAAAAATCGCAGATCGCCGCCATTACTAGTAAAAAAAAAAAATATAATAAAAATTTCATAATTCTATCCCCTATTTTGTAGGCGCTATAACTTTTGCGCAAACCAATCAATATACGCTTATTGCAATTTTTTTTACCAAAAATAAATAGAAGAGTACGTATCGGCCTAAACTGAGAAAAAAAAAAACATTTAAAAAAAAATTGGGATATTATTATAACAAAAAGTAAAAAAATACTGTGTTTTTTTTCAAAATTTTCTGTGTTTTTTTGTTTATAGCGCAAAAAATAAAAACCGCAGAGGTGATCAAATACCACCAAAAGAAATCTCTATTTGTGGGGAAAAAATTATAAAAATATAATTTGGGTACAGCGTTGTATGACCGCGCAATTGTCATTCAAAGTGTGTCAGCGCTGAAAGTTGAAAATTGGTCTGGGTACGAAGGGGGTTTAAGTGCCCAGTAAGGAAGTGGTTAAAGGAACCTATTTAGAAAATAAAAAACGAACCTTTACAACCCCTTTAAGATTATAGAGGTTATAAGTGAAAAGTAGTCCAAAACATTACCAGTCACCTAATAATTGTAAATCAGAGATATCCCTATACAATACTTTATATTTACTTTACAAAGTACAGTGTACACTAAATAAAAATAATCAAATGTGTCTGTGTGTTTGTGTATACAGTTCAATCTAGGTACATTCCTGCATCTGGATTTTAATTCACCAGCATTAACTTCTGCTATTTACAACAGTTATATAATTTGGCTGTGTTGGTTGCTGAAATATGCAGGAATTTATGAGAATGTTCCACTAAAAAATAAATTTGCAGGATAAAAAAAAAAAAAAAAAAAAACTGTAGCTAATGTGTTCTTCTGAGCAGGATAGAGCATACTAGGTCTCCAAGAAGGAATTATTGATAAGAAGAGTGAATGCATTAAGGAGATTTGGCTTGGAAAATTATACATTGGTACTAATATAAATAAAGCAAATGCTACTGGACAGGATATCCCATTGAAGAATAGGAAATCCAGAGATTGACTGAGCAGAGTCAGAAGAAACTTCATTGGACACACGTAATGCAAAAAATCAGTGTAGGGACAATTAGAGGTTTATTTCTAACATAGCCCCTATTTAGCTTAAAGGGGTTGTAAACCCTCACTGTTTTTCACCTTAATGTAATCTATGCATTAAAGTGAAAACCCCCCGTAATCCCCACAACGTTAACGAGTACACCAGCTCCGGCTGGTGACTCGTGTCCTGATTGGATAGACTGATAGCAGCGCAGCCATAGGCTCCCGCTGCTGTCAATCAAATCCAATGAGGGGGCGGAGCCAAGTACTGCAGTCTCTGTCTACGGACGCAGCAGCAGGAAACAGGAGTCCATCTGCATGAGTGTCCACGAAGGAGAGTGCTTCTCCGACGGGGCACTCGAAGAGGAGGAGCCAGGAGCGCTGAGGAGGGACCCCAGAAGAGGAGGATCGGGGCCAATCTGTGCATAACCAACTGCACAGCGGAGGTAAGTATGACATGTTTTTTTTTTTTAACCGCTTGTCAACCGCTCACCGTCAAATGACGGCGGGCGGAAGACCCTGTTCTGGGCGGACGTCATATGACGTTGCGCCCTAAAAAGCCACTAGGGGGCACGCACGCCCGCCGCATCACTGGGGACCCAATGCGCGTGCCCGGCGGCCGCGATGGCCGCCGGGCACCCGCAATTGCCCAGTAACCGAGCAGGACCGTGGATCTGTGTGTGTAAACACACATATTCACGTCCTGTCAGGGAGAGGAGACCGATGGTGTGTCCCTTGTACATAGGGACAACCATCGGTCACCTCCCCCAGTCAGTCCCCTCCCCCCCACAGTAAGAATCACTTCCAGGGAATACATTTAACCCCTTCCTCGCCCCATAGTGTTAACCCCGTCCCTGCCAGTCATGTTTATACAGTAATCAGTGCATTTTTATAGCAGGGATCGCTGTATAAATGTGAATGGTCCCAAAAATGTGTCAAAAGTGTCCGATGTGTCCACCGCAATATCGCAGTCACGATAAAAATCCCTGATCGCCGCCATTACTAATAAAAAAAATAATAATAATAAAAAGGCTATATATCTATCCCCTATTTTGTAGCTGCTATAACTTTTGCGCAAACCAATCAATATACGCTTATTGCGATTTTTTTTTTACCAAAAATATGTAGAAGAATACATATCGGCCTAAACTGAGGATTTTTTTTTAAACTTGATATTTATTATAGCAAAAAGTAAAAAATATTGTGATTTTTTTTTAAATTGTCCCTCTATTTTTGATCAAATACCACCACAAGAAAGCTCTATTTGTGGGGAAAAAAAGACGCAAATTTTGTTTGGGTACAGTGTCGCACGGCCGCGCAATTGTCATTCAAAGTGTGACAGCGCTGAAAGCTGAAAAATGGCTTGGGCAGGAAGCTGGTGAAAGTGCCCTGTAGGCAAGTGGTTAAAGAAAAAAAACAAAAAACAAAAAAAAAACGGAAAATTGTATACTTACCTTTCCGTAATTTTCCTTTCCTGTTGCCTACCATGGCAGCATACTAAGGGTTAATGGCTCCGCCCCAATTAACTCACAGGACCACGTAACTCTATAAAAGAAAGAGTTACTCCCCCCTCAGGTATTCTTGTAACTAGTCTTCAGAACTTTAAGGATTATAGAAGGTATGCTGCCATGGTAGGCACCAGGAAAGGAAAATTACGGAAAGGTAAGTATACAATTTTCTGTTTTCCTGGTGCCTTCATGGCAGCATACTAAGGGTACCTAACTCGCTTACAGGGAGGGTACTGCAATAATACAATTAAATGAGTTTACAGAACTGATAGTTCCAAGAGACCTCCTCCCAAATCTCAGGAGATAAGGATTGCCGCGCCTAGGGTATAGTGCGACATGAAGGTGATGAAGGATGACTAACTAGCCATCCTGAAAATTGTCTCCGGAGAGACCCTAGCCCAAACGTTGCCGAGGCAGAGGACCTTCCCTGTGATGAGTGCGCATTCGGCGCACTTTGGACTGGGAGACCACTAGCCTGATACGTCCTTGGACTAGCTTGGAGGGCGTCATTGCTTTCTTTGCGCCCTTGGCAATAACGAATGAACATTGATCTTTGCGAAACTGTTGTGTTAGTTCTAAGTAACGCCTCAGGGATCTGGCTATATCCAAACCGTGTAGTTTGAGGAGATTGATGTTCTCCGAAAGTCAGGAGAAGCCATACCCGGCTGAGAATGTAGAGTGCAGACACTTTAGAGACATGCTGGTGAATAGGCTGTAGGGCTACCCTGCCTGTGAAAAATGTGACGTAGGGTTCCTGTGCCCCTAGAGGTTGTGTTTCTGACGCCTTACGACCTGATATGATGGCAATCACTAAGGTAGGCTCCCAATGTAATTCCTCCCAACGCACACTCTTTAGTGGGTGCAAAGGAAGGGTCTGCTAAGACATCTGTCAGACACCCATATGGGGTATCAGTCTTCCCGGGAGGACATGGACTTTGACTGTTTTCAGGAAACGTTCTACGAGAAGATTCAGTGCCCAGCATGCGCCCGTCAAAGCTGACAAGGCTACAGGCTGAACCTTCAGAGTGCTTTAGACTTCAGCCTAAGTCCAGACCAGTTAGTAGAAATTGTAGAATCTTTGGAGCCCAGGGCCTAGTGGATTGAAATGGTTGGATTCTGCCAGTTCTGTGAATCCCCTTCGAAACCTAATATAAGATGGCATAGGTGGAGGACTCTCTTGGTTGTAATAATGTTTGGGTGACACCATGCGAGCACCCTAGGTCACCCAGTCTGCTCTGCTCAGCTTTCAGGGCTTCAAGTCCAGGATCCCCAGACGTGGGAGAAAGAAGTCGTCTTGATATAGGAGGTTGACCGTGTGTGGAAGCTGTACTGAGCTATTTGACTAATAGTGGAAACCGTGTGTGGAATCGGAAGTGGGCTGCACCGAGCCATTTTAACTGAGAGTGGAAACCATTGTCCCCTTTCCCAGTATGGCATGGTTGCCAGGATAGTGACCTTCTCCGACAATAGAAGCTGGAGGAAACTCAGTATCAGAGTAATCTTGAGGGAATCTCATAAAAAGCAAAGGAGTTTCGCTTTTGAGTGGGAAGCTCAAAGCTCTCAATGGGGAGTACCCCGCTGTTGGTATATCCACCGGACAATCCACGGGCCTAGTGACTATTCGTTGTTGCCGTTGAAAGACCTTGAAAGGCGATCGGTTAGCTGATTCTCAGGGGCTGGGATGTAGGCTGCCTGAAGATTGACCAAATTGTCCTCCGCCCACGAACTAATTGGGGCCACGTCGCTGGACAGAGACCTGCTGTGCGTCCCGTCTAGGCTTTGAACATAGGCCACTGCCGCCTTGTCTGTCTGAACCAGTATGGACTTGCTCCCAAGAAGAGGGACTAGATGCGCCGTCCATGCCACTCTTAGCTCTAGGATATCGGAAATCATACTCTCCGAGTTGAAACACCATCTTCCTTGTACTAACTGGTTCTTTTGGTGATGTGTCACCCCCCAGTCCAGTTGACTTGCTTCAGATGCAAGAATGGGTCAAGGGAGCGGTGAACTAGGAGGTTGGGAGGCCGTGCCCACCCAAGGCTGGTTTCCACCGATAACTCTCATTTGTCTTCGGTGCCCCTTTCTTCGTTGTGCCAGAAAGTCCAAACAGAGATTGTAAACACCAACTATTCACTTCCTCCACCTTCTGTACCAATTCAGAGATCCTCTGATGGAAGTGACACCGCCTTCACTGGGATGTTGACTAAAGTTTGCAGCTGCACCCGTAGGCGTCAATTGACTGAGCAGATAAGTCACTCGAATTGGAAGAAGTGCATGACCCTGACCTCCTTTCCCAGAAGGAAGCCAGGGTGGTTGCTAAGACCTTGGATAAGGTTTTGGGGATTGATGACATCCCTGAGGGAAGATATTGGAAGTGGAGGCGCAGATCGCCTACTTTCAACCCGGGAAAAAGATTGGAAAGATGGATGAGAATGTGAAGGGAAGAAATCCTGGAGACTTAGAGATCATCCAAATATCTGGCTGTACTGACAGAATTACGGTGTCTAAGGATACCGAATGACATGTTCTACCCAAACTTATCCGTCAACCTCTCTGGATCCAACTTGAGTCTCCAGCCCCTGATTTCCTGGGAACTAAAAGAAAGGACTGGGGAGTAGAGCCCCGGTGTTTCTCCAAGTTTGGTACTGGCAATACTGCCTGTTGGTGTAGAAGTATTTGAATACACTGAAAGAGAGCTTCCTTCTCGCCCTTGGAGATCAGAATTTGTGGGTCGGTGAGAAGGGGGGTGGAGGATGGATTGAACTTCCAAAAAAGAATAAGCCCTTAAAAGGATCATGGAGGCTGCATGGACCATTGCAGTTTTCCCACTCAAACCTAGACGAAAGGCCTGATGTTACTGCCAGACCTGTGGATCAGGGGGGTCAGAAGGACTTCTGGCTCTCAACCGACGAAGACGTGGTCTTAAGAATTGTCCAATTTGGGAAAGGTGGCTCGTGAGCCTTACCAGCCTCTTTTCTCTTGATCTTTGTTTGACAACTGATCGTGAGGCAAAATCTCTTCTCCTATCTTAGGGATAAAATATAAATATATATTATATAAAAAAAAAATATATATATATATATATATATATATATATCGCCGAATTGGGCCTTCCATCATATGCGACATCAGGATTGCATTGCAGATGGGTCAACTGACCATGGCTTTAGCCGAAATGCCCTTCTGGTCGTGATGAAGTATAGCATGGCTCTGGGGGAGCACCCCAGGACATCGATGGCTGCATTCTTGGCTAGCCTCATGACCGACGCACTTAAAGTCGGATCTGAATCAAGGAGCTGCGCATCTGCTTCTGAGACATTGATTGTAGGCGATGTGCTTTTGCCCCTCGTTCTCCTGACCTCGTAAAGGTAACGGTCAAAGCTTTATCAGGTGAGGGAAAAAACAATATATACTCCCGTTTGGACAGAGGATACCGGATCTTCCTCCCATGAATCGCATCTTTAAATGCAATAACATGATAACAATGTGATGCGATTTTATTAAACTGACATCAAAATGTTGATATGTTCTTTTTGGCTGCAATCGACTTCTGAATCAGCTTCTGAACCAATCTGGAGAGAAAACAGCGCGTTTTATTGCTCTTTCCTCCTTAGGCGGACCTTGGCCATACGCCCATTTTCCCAGTAGGGCTTGTTCCCACAAACTCAGGCTTTTCCCCTGGACGTGCAAAATTGCGCTGGGAGTCATGCCTGGTTGGGGTATGCTGGGGTGACCTCCGTCACTGCTGGAGGTATTTCCCTCGAGAGAACCCTTGCGGGTGGCTCTCGGTGCGGGCTTGCGGAAATAAACAGAGAATATTTCCATATGCCCTGTGCTCTTTGAATGAAGGAACTTACCTGTTAGTTGCAGCCCTTACCTAGCGATATGTTGAGGATCTTTATTGATGCGGCATTGTAATATCAGAGCGGCTAGGGCTAAGATTAAATCTAAATATGTAAAAGGTATAGGAAGGGGATACTAATTAATACTACTATTAATTATTTACCAATATACCGATGTACCTACACATCGATATACGCATATACATGTGCGCATGCGCATGCACATACACACATATACATACACATGTACCATTAAAACTACTGGTCAGGCCATATGAAAATGTAATGGAGGGAGCAGAGATTAGGAGATGTCTTATTTTTACTTTGGCAGGCTTTAAATTAGCCAAAAAATCATACAATCTACAGGGTGTACCAAGATGGCCGCTGCTCGGCCTCAGAAGGCTACTGCGCATGCGCTGTGATGTTCCGCTCTGACTCCACCCCTGAGATGATGAGACTGTGCAAGGAGACGCGCGCGAAGCGCCCGCACCCACAGGGAGGGGGGGGGGAATGGCGGCGCACCTGGCGGTATTATCAGGCCACTCACGGCTCCCACCAATGGAAGGAGTCTTCAGGAGAGGACCGCACCTGGAGGCAGCGCCTATGAGTATAGCGTCTAGCGCCACAGCACCGTGTACACCCAGGTACATATGGGAGGCAATGTTAGGCCAGAAATTCATGAGTGCAGAATTAGGTGCACATGGAGGCATCACCAAGTACACATGGACTCAGTTTTAGGTGCACATGGAGGCATCACCAAATACACATGGACTCAGTGTTAGGTGCACATGGAGGCATCACCAGGTGCACATGTATGCAGTGTGAGGTGCACATGGAGGCAGCACTAGATACACATAGATGCAGTGTTGGGTGCACATGGAAGCATCGGCAGGTGCACAAGTATGCAATGTTAGGTGCACATGGAGGCAGCGCTAGGTACACATGGCTGCAGTGTTTAGGTGCACATGGAGACAGTTGCACATGAATGCAGTGTCACGCATGAATGCAGTGTCAGGTACACATGAGGAAAAAAAAAGAACGCCACTGAATTGCTCTAAAGGGTACCTTGTGCTGTCTTGCCCTGGAATAGTAAGCCAAAAGCCACAGAGGAGAAGGAGGTGCTCCTGGATGTTTTAGACAGGCCCCAAAAAGATCCACAAAAAAACAGGCTCCCATACTTATGTGATGCATTTAGCAATCCAAGTGATGGGACTCCATCCTGCAGGAGAGCATGAACCTGCAATGGTTACACCATATGCCGGTGAGGTAGGGCTGATCTGTGATCCTGCAGTTTTGGATGAGGACAGGAAAAAGAATACCTGAGGGGGGAGTAACTCTTTCTTTTATAGAGTTACGTGGTCCTGTGAGTTAATTGGGGCGGAGCCATTAACCCTTAGTATGCTGCCATGAAGGCACCAGGAAAAACCTTTACAACCCCTTTTCAAATTACTTCTAGAATTAGTCTTGCTCGTGTGAAATCCATGTAAGCTGCATTTTCATCAAGATTTAATATACCACCGCACTGCTCTTTGTCTCCTACAATGTTTGATTATTTTTAAAGAGGGGGGTGCCTTGCCTTATGAAAACACTACATTTAAAAAAAATCTGCATTTGCATAGGATATTTGGTAGGTCACAAGGACCTATGCAATAGAAAATTCCACCCCCCACCAAAAAAATAAATATATAAAAAAAAAAAAAGCAGTGGTTAAAGCAGCCTATTTGTTTGGTTCATTATATTGTATCTGGCATGTTCTATTGTACCCATATCTGTTTTGCTCCCGGATAGTTCAGCCCTTTGCTTAGACTGTAGTTTATTGCTGTTTCACCCTTGTGAATGAGGGGGCATAAGATAAAAAAATGTCCTTTAACCACTTCAGCCCCGAAAGATTTCCCCCCTTTAAAGACCAGGCCATTTTTTGAGATACGGCACGGCATCGTTTTAACTGACAATTGCCCGGTCGTGCGATGCTGTAACCCAAAAAATTGTTCCTTTTTTTCCCACAAATAGAGATTTAATTTGGTGGTATTTGATCACATAATCAGAGTACTGATCATCAGTATTCTTATTATTAGTGCAGCCCCAACAGTGCCCACCAGTGCTGCCAATCAGTGCCCACCAGTGCTGCCAATCAGTGCCCATTAGTGATGCCTATCATTGCCACCTATCAGTGCTGCCTATCAGTGTCCATCAGTGCCGCATATCAGTGCAGCCTCATCAGTGCCTCCTCATCAGTGCCCATCAGTGTTGCCTCATCAGTGCCCATCAGTGCACCCTATCAGTGTAGCTTTATCAGCACACATCAGTGAACAAGAAAAAATTCAAAATTTTATGACATTACATTTTGGCCTAAATTTTATGAAGAAAGATTCTTTATTTGCAAAACTCTATAACAGAAACTAAGAAAAACTTATATTTTTCAAATTTTTCGGTCTTTTTTTCATTTGTTTAGCAAAAAAGAAGGGGGTGAAAATGCCCAGCAGGCAAGTGGTAAAATGTGGTATAGAGAGGGGGGAGGAAAAAAAGGGGGAGGGTCTGCAAATGTTTGGGGAGGCATCAGGAGGGAGAAGAAAAATTGGGGAAGGGTAGAGTGAAGAAATAGCGTATAGGAGGAGCAGCCTGGAAAGGATTGCCTGAGAGCAAAAGAGAAGGGGAGGGGAGCTCTCATGCTTGGTCCAACTAGGTCACAATATTGTAGAGTCTCTGTGTATGGTCAAACTGAAAGTAAATTCCTGTCTTTGCACTTGAGAGTTGTATGCAATCCAGGAATCCCAAACCTTAAAGGGCTTGTAAAGGTTTGTTTTTTTATTTTCTAAATAGGTTCCTTTAAGCTAGTGCATTGTTGGTTCACTTACCTTTTCCTTAGATTTCCCTTCTAAATTATTTTTTTTCTTTGTCTGAATTTCTCACTTCTTGTTTCTCCTCACTAAACTTCACACCATCATCCGAGTGGTGTTGAGTCAGCCAAAACAGGTTACTGAACAGCTTTCTGAGGAGGAACAGGAAGTGAGAAATTCAGACAAAGAAAACAAAGAAAAAAAATATTTAGAAGGGAAATCTAAGAAAAAGGTAAGTGAACCAACAATGCACTAGCTTAGAGGAACCTATTTAGAAAATAAAAAATGAACCTTTACAACCCCTTTAACCACTTAAGCCCCGGACCATTTGGTAGCTAAAGGACCAGAGGTGAATTCAGAATTTTGCACTGCGCTGCTTTAACTGTAAATTGTGCGGACATGCAATGTTGTACCCAAACGAAATTTGCGTCCTTTTCTTCCCACAAATAGAGCTTTCTTTTAATGGTATTTGATTGCCTCTGCGATTTTTATTTTTTGCGATATAAACGGAAAAAGACCGAAAATTTTGAAAAAAAATGATATTTTCTAGTTTTTGTTATAAGAAAAATCGAATAAACTCAATTGTAGTCATACATTTAGGCCAAAATGTATTCAGCCACATGTCTTTAGTAAAAAAAATGTCAATAAGCGTATATTTATTGGTTTGCGCAAAAGTTATAGCGTCTACAAACTAGGGTACATTTTCTGGAATTTACACAGCTTTTAATTTATGACTGCCTATCTCATTTCTTGAGGTGCTAAAATGGCAGGGCAGTACAAAACCCCCCCAAATGACCCCATTTTGGAAAGTGGACACCCCAAGGAAATTGCTGAGAGGCATGTTGAGCCCATTGAATATTTTATTTTTTGTCCCAAGTGATTGAATAATGACAAAAAAAAAAAAAAAAATTACAAAAAGTTGTCACTAAATGATATATTGCTCACACATGCCATGGTTATATGTGGAATTGCACCCCAAAATACATTCTGCTGCTTCTCCTGAGTACGGGGATACCACATGTGTGGGACTTTTTAGGAGCCTAGCCACGTACGGGACCCCGGAAACCAAGCACCGCCATCAGGATTTCTAAGGGCGCAAATTTTTGATTTCACTCCTCACTACCTATCACAGTTTCGAAGGCCATAAAATGCCAAAATAGCACAAACCCCCCCCCCAAATGACCCCATTTTGGAAAGTAGACACCCCAAGCTATTTACTGAGAGGCATGATTAGTCCATGGAATATTTTATATTTTGTCACAAGTTGCGGGAATATGACAAACTTTTTTTTTTTGCACAAAGTTGTCACTAAATGATATATTGCTCACACATGCCATGGGCATATCTGAAATTACACCCCAAAATACATTCTGCTGCTTCTCCTGAGTACGGGGATACCACATGTGTGGGACTTTTTGGGAGCCTAGTCACGTACGGGACCCCAAAAACCAAGCACTGCCTTCAAGGTTTCTAAGGGCATAAATTTTTGATTTCACTCCTCACTACCTACTGTATCACTACCTATCACAGTTTTGAAGGCCATAAAATGCCAAGATGGCACAAAACCCCCCCAAATGACCCCATTTTGGAAAGTAGACACCCCAAGCTATTTGCTGAGAGGCATGTTGAGCCCATTGAATATTTTTTTTTTGTCCCAAATGATTGAATAATGACAAAAAGAAAAAAAAAAGAAAAAATTTACAAAAAGTTGTCACTAAATGATATATTGCTCACACATGCCATGGTTATATGTGGAATTGCACCCCAAAATACATTCTGCTGCTTCTCCTGAGTACGGGGATACCACATGTGTGGGACTTTTTGGGAGCCTAGCCGGGTACGGGGCCCCGAAAACCAAGCACCGTCTTCAGGATTTCTAAGGGCGTAAATTTTTGATTTCACTCCTCACTACCTATCACAGTTTCGAAGGCCATAAAATGCCAAAATAGCACAAAACCCCCCCAAATGACCCCATTTTGGAAAGTAGACACCCCAATCTATTTACTGAGAGGCATGTTCAGTCCATGGAATATTTTATATTTTGCCACAAGTTGCGGGAATATGACAAACTTTGTTTTTTTTGCACAAAGTTGTCACTAAATGATATATTGCTCACACATGCCATGGGCATATGTGAAATTATACCCCAAAATACATTATGCTGCTTCTCCTGAGAACGGGGATACCACATGTGTGGGACTTTTTGGGAGCCTAGCCGCATACGGGACCCCAAAAACCAAGCACCCCCTTCAAGGTTTCTAAGGGCATAAATTTTTGATTTCACTCCTCGCTACCTATCACAGTTTTGAAGGCCATAAAATGCCAAGATAGCACAAAACCCCCCAAAATGACCCCATTTTGGAAAGTAGACACCCCAAGGAAATTGCTGAGAGGCATGTTGAGCCCATTGAATATTTTTTTTTTGTCCCAAGTGATTGAATAATGACAAAAAGAAAACAAAATGTACAAAAAGTTGTCACTAAATGATATATTGCTCAAACATGCCATGGTTATATGCGGAATTGCACCCCAAAATACATTTGGCTGATTCTCCTGAGTACGGGGATACCACATGTGTGGGACTTTTTGAGAGCCTAGCCGCGTACGGGCCCCCGAAAACCAAGCACCGCCTTCAGGATTTCTAAGGGCACAAATTTTTGATTTCACTCCTCACTACCTATCACAGTTTTGAAGGCCATAAAATGCCAAGATAGCCCAAAACCCCCACAAATGACCCCATTTTGGAAAGTAGACACCCCAAGCTATTTGCTGAGAGGCATGGTGAGTATTTTACAGCTCTCATTTGTTTTTGAAAATTAAGAAAGACATATTTTTTTTCTTTTCTTTTTTAAATTTTTAAAACTCTGTGACAAAAAGCGAGATCTGCAAAATACTCAACATACCTCTCAGCAAATAGCTTGGGGTGTCTACTTTCCAAAATGGGGTCATTTGGGGGGGTTTTGTGCCATCTGGGCATTCCATGGCCTCCGAAACTGTGATAGGCAGTGAGGAGTGAAATCAAAAATTTACACCCATAGAAATCCTGAAGGCGGTGCTTGGTTTTCGGGGTCCTGTACGCGGCTAGGCTCCCAAAATGTCTCACACATGTGGTATCGCCGTAATCAGGAGAAGCAACAGAATGTATTTTGGGGTGCAATTCCACATATAACCATGGCATGTTTGAGCAATATATAATTTAGTGACAACTTTTTGTACATTTTTTTTTTTTTTCATTATTCAATCACTTGGGACAAAAAAAAAAAAATATTCAATGGGCTCAACATGCCTCTCAGCGAATAGCTTGAGGTGTCTACTTTCCAAAATGGGGTCATTTGGGGGGGGGGGGGGGTTTGAACTGTCCTGGCATTTTATGCACAACATTAGGAAGCTTATGTCACACATCATTCACTCTTCTAACCACTTGAAGACAAAGCCCTTTCTGACACTTTTTGTTTACATGAAAACATTTTTTTTTTTATGCAAGAAAATGATGTTGAACCCCCAAACATTATATATATTTTTAAAGCAAAGGCCCTACAGATTAAAATAGTGGGTGTTGCATTTTTTTTTCACACAGTATTTGCGCAGCGATTTTTCAAATGCATTTTTTGGGGGAAAAACACACTTTTTTTATTTTTAATGCACTAAAAAACACTATATTGCCCAAATGTTTGATGAAATAAAAAAGATGATCTTAGGCCGAGTACATGGATACCAAACACGACATGCTTTAAAATTGCGCACAAACGCGCAGCGGCGAGAAACTACATTCATTTTTAAAAGCATTTAAAAGCCTTTACAGGTTACCACGTTAGATTTACAGAGGAGGTCTACTGTTAAAATTACTGCCCTCGATCTGACCTTCGCAGTGATACCTCACATGCATGATGCAATTGCTGTTTACATATGACGCTAGACCGACGCTTGCGTTCGCCTTTGCGCAAGAGCAGGGGGGGACAGCGGTGCTTTTTTTTTTATTATTATTTATTTTGCTTTTTATTTTATTTTTAAACTGTTCCTTCCATATTTATTTATTTTTATCATTTTTATTGTTATCTCAGGGAATGTAAATATCCCCTATGATAGCAATAAGTAGTGACAGGTACTCTTTTTTTGAAAAAAAATGGGGGGTTAGACCCTAGATCTTTCCTCTGCCCTCAAAGCATCTGACCACACCAAGATCGGTGTGATAAAATGCTTTCCCAATTTCCCAATGGCGCTGTTTATATCCGGGGGGGGCATTCCCTCCCACTGCTTGTAAAAGCAGTCTAGAGGCTAATTATCTGCTAGAATTGCTTTTACATGAAAGCCGGCCACTGGCTGAAAAGAATGATACCAAGATGATACCTAAACCTGCAGGCATCATTCTGGTATAAACATTCAAAGTCCAGCAACATACCAGTACGTTGCTGGTCCTTGTTGGACATGTATTGTAATCTTTTTTTTCATGCAGCCTGTTGGCTGAACGAAAAAAAGAGATTGATCGGTGGGTATGCCCACCATTAGAATACCTCCCTTCATCCACCCACTTCTAATGATGGGCATATATGCCGAAGCATGGGGGCATCCTCCCGCAAAAAAGTTATGCCGCGTACACACGGTCGGACTTTTCCACGGGCAAGCCTTCGTCGGAATTTCGACCGTATGTACGCGGCATAAAAGGTTATGCCGCGTACACACGGTCAAACTTTTCCACGGGCAAGCCTCCGTCGGAATTTCGGCCGTATATACGCGGCATTAGGAGCAAAATCGCTCCTCCGCCCATGCTGCCCCCATGCTTCGGCATATATGCTCTTTTTTTAACTGTGGTGGTGAAATCACCTCCTACAGCGTTGGAGTCACGGCTTTATGCATCGTGGGAGCAAACGCTGTTGCTGTGAAGATAAATAAATCTGCGATGCAACTGAATGGCGTACCTGCTAAGCAAATGATGGTTAACATTAAAACAAAGTAACATTACAGTACAACAGTAAGACCTTACCATACCATACCTGCAAAGCAAATACCAAAACAAAACCTAGTAAAAAATAAAACATTTTTTTAACGCAACCTGTGCCTAAAATATATATATGCCGAAGCATGGGGGCATCCTCCCGCAAAAAAGTTATGCCGCGTACACACGGTCGGACTTTTCCACGGGCAAGCCTTTGTCGAAATTTCGACCGTATGTACGCGGCATAAAAGGTTATGCCGCGTACACACGGTCGAACTTTTCCACGGGCAAGCCTCCGTCGGAATTTCGACCGTATATACGCGGCATTAGGAGCAAAATCGCTCCTCCGCCCCTGCTGCCCCCATGCTTCGGCATATATGCTCTTTTTTTTTAACTGTGGTGGTGAAATCACCTCCTACAGCACTGGAGTCACGGCTTTATGTATCGTGGGAGCAAACGCTGTTGCTGTCAAGATAAATAATTCCGCGCTGCAGTTGAATGGCGCACCTGAAAACAAAAAATTACATACCTGAAAAGCAAGCATGATAAAACATTGCAGAATGGAATACAGTAAAAAAGAGCAGAACAATAGAGAGAAAATAGAGAGAGAGAGAGAACAATAAAACGCCAACTATTTTTTTTTTTTTTAATTTTTTTTTTTTTTTGTGTTTTTGTTTTTTATGTTTTTTCTTTTTTACACTTTTTTTTTTAAACTTTAACAACTGTAATGGTTCGGGTCTCTCAAAATGTAATGGCATCTTGGGAGACCCTGTGTAAGTGTGTCCTAGTCTGTGAAATGCTGTACCCTACGCTAAAACTTCACTTTTGAGTGGTAGCGTTCAAAACATTCACCAAGGCAAAGACCAGGTTTGTCAGGACAGAGTGGACAATAATGACGGGTGTCACGCCTAAATCCGCGCTTGCTTCAGACACGACATCTTTTTTGGGGGGCTCGTTGGGTAGGGGTACTCGGGAGGACATACGTATAATGCCTCTCACGCAGCCGGCTTACTGCATTTGGTAGGGGATGGTGAGGTGCAGAACCGCCTGGATACAGGAGTTCTGTGACTATCTCATTCTGGAATTTTAGAAGAGATAAAGTCCCGCCTGAAGCTCTGTATAGCACATGAGCGTTCAGCAAAGCCAATTGGAATAAGGATAGAGACACTTTTTTGTACCAGCGTCTCGCCTTACGGTCAATTAGATATGGCGCCATCAACTGGTCGTTGAGGTCCACCCCTCCCATATTTTTGTTATATTCGTGGACACAGAGGGGTTTCTCCACAACACCAGTCGCCGTACGAATTTGGACTGTCGTGTCTGCATGAAGGGAGGTAAGAAGGAAAACATTCTTATTGTCCCTCCACTTCATAGCGAGCAAGTTATTACACTTTACGCAGGCTCTCTCCCCCAGCCTAAGACGGGCATCTACAAGCCGCTGGGGAAAGCCCCGGCGATTAGGTCGCACGGTGCCACATGCTCCAATCTGATGATCAAACAAGTGACTAAACAGTGGCACGCTCGTGTAATAATTGTCCACATACAAGTGGTACCCCTTTCCGAATAAGGGTGACACCAAGTTCCACACTATCTTGCCAGCGCTCCCTATGTAATCCGGGCAGTTGACCGGCTCAACCTGACTATCTTTTCCCTCATAAACCATAAAGCTCCATACATAGCCTGTTGCCCTGTCACAGCACTTATAGAGCTTGACCCCGTATCTGGCACGCTTGCTGGAAAGGTACTGCTTGAAAGCCAAGCGGCCAGAAAATTTAATCAGGGACTCATCAACGCAGACAGCTTGATCGGGAATAAACAAGGCTGCAAAACGTTCGTTGAAGTGGTTTATGAGGGGCCGAATTTTATAGAGCCGGTCGTATTCAGGGTCCCCACGTGGACGACAAAGTTCATTGTCGTTGAAGTGCATGAACCGCAAAATCTGCTCGTATCGTTTCCTGGGCATGGAGGCAGAGAACACGGGCATGTGGTCAATTGGGTGCGTGGACCAATAAGCACGCAATGACGGGAATTTATGTGTAAAAAATTAGATATGGGATATACTGCGCTGTGCAATGAGTGAACACAAAAATTAGCTGCCAACACAGCTGAGACAAAGCAAAAACTGGTGAATATGAAAAAGTGTAGCGCTTATTTTTGTGAAAGAGTCAGTTAACAAAACATAACAAATGTTGCAAACATGCATATATATTAATTTCAGTGACACCAAGTGACTGAGTGTGATCCGTGAAAAAAAATATATTATATGTAAATAAATCAGAACAAAACAGTCCTCTATTGTGACCACACACAAATAACAGTCCAAAAGTGTAGAAAAAACTGCAAGGTTGAAAAAAAGAGTCCCACATGGATATGACCCTCTCTGTGAAAGGATAGAGACACCACCACCGATTATAAGGAGGAAGCTTACCAGATGGTATTGACTTGGTAAGGTGTATACCACCCAAGTCAAAACAGGCTTAAATAATCAGTCAGCAAGGTGTATCCAGCTGGTCCTGAATCCGCATATCAGTCGGCACCGCAAATTCCCGTAAACACCAGGAAGTGTGAATACATATAGTCTTGTTGGAGCCAGAGATACGGTAACCACATAACATGCGTAATGGGGAAAAAAACTCACATAGTGTGATACCGTACAAGGAAGTATTTATTTAAAAAAAGATTAAAAAATGTACACTCACATTTGGAAGAACATCATAGGCATATCACAAAATGCAAGAGCGATGTGTGTAAATGGGTCCACCCGACGCGTTTCAACTAAAAAGTCATCATCTGGGGTGTGGACCCCCACAACAACACCGCTATTTATAGATGGAATGACCCCAGCTGGAGTGACCCCGGAAATTACATCACTTCCTGTTGGTGAACAGGAAGTGGCGGCTGCTATTTAAAATATCCCATTTGATCTCAAAAAATCTTCCCATAATATAGGATAATACTGCCAATGAATATTTATTAGATTGTGTTAGATCAATAGATAAATAAGCAGTATAGACATGGCCAGAACTTCTATATCAGCCATATAGAACAGGAAGCGCCATCCAAGCCTCTCTATGAAGACGAGGCTGGATGACATCACTTCCGCTCTGCACAGGAACATTGGAAAAGATCCCCAAGCCTCACTATGTCTGATATGGCACTGTTTTTTATGAGCCCTAACAAACACTTCCAGTGGTGGTGCTATGGGCAAAGCGCCTGATGTGTTATCGGGAGGTTGTGAGTTCGAATCCCCGCTTTGGCATGCCGAATTTGAAGTCAAATCAAACTGGGGTCATCCCTAAAAATCTAGAATGCTAATATTGGTTAATGTTCCAAAACCGACAAATTCAACTGTCAAACACAAACTAGCCATTTGAATGGTGACTAGATAGTTGACAAGTTGAAATGAGTATTAAAAAAAGGATAAAATTTTAAATTACTACAAAAATTTATGAAAAATCGTCCTTGGAGTCAAGATCTATTAATAAAAGCGTTAATATCCCACTCCACATTTAACCCCTGTGGGTGGTGAGTCTGTAACTCGTAAATCCAGAAAGTTTCGAGTCTGGAAACTCCTCTAGTGTTGGCCCCACCCCTCCATGGAGCAACATAACGGTCAATAATCAAGAATTGGGTCCCTGTTGGGTCACGGGCATGATTTTGCCGATAATGCCGAGGGACCGTGTGTTTGACACTCCCAAACTTGATTAAGTTGATATGCTCGGTTACCCTGGTCGTGAATGACCTAATGGTCCGCCCAACATATTGTTTACCACATGGACATGTCAGTAAATACACGACATTAATAGTTGCGCATGTACAAAATGGTTTGATTGGATAGACCCGGTTAGTCGCTGTGGACCTAAATTCTTTACTGGCCTTTCTCCCACAGGTGTTATACTGGCATACAAGGCATTTCTTACAGGGGTAGTAGCCTGTCCAGTTATGAAAAAATGTTGGCCTAATCGGAGGATTAATGATGGTTGGTGCAATTTTACTTTTAAGTGAGGGCACTCCTCGGTATATCACTTTAGGTCTTTCTGGTAAAAGTGTACCAAGGATTCGATCATTCCTCAAGATACCCCAATGTTGTTCAAAAATAGCCTTGATTTGCTTGTGTTGGGTAGAAAAGGCTGTAAGAAAAGACCATCTAAAATTGTCTTCCCTTTCTCTTTGAGGTCTATCTGCTAACAATAGAGATCGGTCGATATTCAGAACCTTAGTCATCTCATCACCATTCAAATGGCTAGTTTGTGTTTGACAGTTGAATTTGTCGGTTTTGGAACATTAACCAATATTAGCATTCTAGATTTTTAGGGATGACCCCAGTTTGATTTGACTTCAAATTCGGCATGCCAAAGCGGGGATTCGAACTCACAACCTCCCGATAACACATCAGGCGCTTTGCCCATAGCACCACCACTGGAAGTGTTTGTTAGGGCTCATAAAAAACAGTGCCATATCAGACATAGTGAGGCTTGGGGATCTTTTCCAATGTTCCTGTGCAGAGCGGAAGTGATGTCATCCAGCCTCGTCTTCATAGAGAGGCTTGGATGGCGCTTCCTGTTCTATATGGCTGATATAGAAGTTCTGGCCATGTCTATACTGCTTATTTATCTATTGATCTAACACAATCTAATAAATATTCATTGGCAGTATTATCCTATATTATGGGAAGATTTTTTGAGATCAAATGGGATATTTTAAATAGCAGCCGCCACTTCCTGTTCACCAACAGGAAGTGATGTAATTTCCGGGGTCACTCCAGCTGGGGTCATTCCATCTATAAATAGCGGTGTTGTTGTGGGGGTCCACACCCCAGATGATGACTTTTTAGTTGAAACGCGTCGGGTGGACCCATTTACACACATCGCTCTTGCATTTTGTGATATGCCTATGATGTTCTTCCAAATGTGAGTGTACATTTTTTAATCTTTTTTTAAATAAATACTTCCTTGTACGGTATCACACTATGTGAGTTTTTTTCCCCATTACGCATGTTATGTGGTTACCGTATCTCTGGCTCCAACAAGACTATATGTATTCACACTTCCTGGTGTTTACGGGAATTTGCGGTGCCGACTGATATGCGGATTCAGGACCAGCTGGATACACCTTGCTGACTGATTATTTAAGCCTGTTTTGACTTGGGTGGTATACACCTTACCAAGTCAATACCATCTGGTAAGCTTCCTCCTTATAATCGGTGGTGGTGTCTCTATCCTTTCACAGAGAGGGTCATATCCATGTGGGACTCTTTTTTTCAACCTTGCAGTTTTTTCTACACTTTTGGACTGTTATTTGTGTGTGGTCACAATAGAGGACTGTTTTGTTCTGATTTATTTACATATAATATATTTTTTTTCACGGATCACACTCAGTCACTTGGTGTCACTGAAATTAATATATATGCATGTTTGCAACATTTGTTATGTTTTGTTAACTGACTCTTTCACAAAAATAAGCGCTACACTTTTTCATATTCACCAGTTTTTGCTTTGTCTCAGCTGTGTTGGCAGCTAATTTTTGTGTTCACTCATTGCACAGCGCAGTATATCCCATATCTAATTTTTTGCACAGTTTACTTGACATTATATTGCAGCAGTGTTCATTATTTATTTGGTGTAATACCAACCACTAATATGGATGTATTTGACTACCGTGCATCACGCACAGTCAATACAGAGGGTGTGTTTGTAGCCACTGGTAGCGACACAGAAATTGGAGGGTTATTTTTAAGGCTTAGGAATGTCATGGTGTCAGAACTCCATCTTCAGTGGGACCTTGTGTTCCTGGAACAATATGTGACGGAACAGATGGTCCCACGAAGTCTCAGATGGGACATTCATCCACAACAGGGTGAGGGAGATTTTGACTCCTGGTTTAAATATTTCAATGAGGCTGGTACCAAATTTTTAAATTTCCTCATTACCAGGAAGAGAAGTCGCCTCTCTGTCTTGGATAGAGAGATCAAGGAATTAAAGGAAGGACTGCTTGTGTATAAAAACTCAGTTGAATACAATTCCTTGTCCTCTAACCTTCAGGCCCATTTGATCAAGGAGGATAAAGATCAAAAGGCTAAAAAACATAAAAAATACTCGCGGGATATAGGTGACTATAGGGCGGGTAAGGTATTCAGCTGGCAGAAAACCCCAGTACAGGATCAAACTATGGAAGTTAATTCTTCTAATATAGGAGCGCAGGCTCCTCTGATTGATTACCAGACCCAACCGAAACCTTCTATGAATAGGAGCCTACTACCTAGGGATCCTCCTCCAACCCAGGGTGGTCGCCCCCAAAATGTACATACCCCTAGGAACACACAGAAGGGTAGAGGACATAATTCTAATAGAAGGGGAGGGAGAGGACATAGAGGGAACCATTCTAACCCTGACGGTCATTATTATGATTGTGAGCCATCCTATCAGAGGGGGTCTCCCTATTATAGGGGATCACCCGCTAGATATCAAGACCACCATAATGGTTACCCTAAACCGTCCCACTATAGTCATCCACCAACATCCACTTATAACAGATATTCTCCACTTCAAGATCAGTATAATGATGGAGTATATCCGTATCCAAATGCCGAGTATGATCAGCCTTCCTATGGATATCAACAACCAATCTCCCAACCCCGCCCAAATCAGGGTTTTCACGAGGACCCCCCAGGGAGAAAAAGGGGCCGAGACCCAAGAGAGGGTCCAGAGGAGGGAGGAGGAGCCAGAGACGAAAAGCGAGGGCGAACATAATCTGTAAAGGAGTGTTCAACCTGAGTAGTACTGTTTTAACACATGAAGAAAAGATTGTTTTGGACAAGGGTCTCAAATTTGCTCCCCCGCGGAGGTTGAACAAATTTGACACCTTTGTCGACATTCATAAGTACATTAGGAAGATTAACATACAGCGCTATATTACTTCCAATCCTACTAGAAGTATAGCGAGGGCAGCTACGTCAGGTACTGTCCATTCAGGTTTATCCAATCCATCCCTGTTCAACCCCCCTAACCAGCTTGCTCCAGCAATAAACATGTTTAGAGATCTGGTATTGAAAGATCTTGCCAAATTACCTCCTAAACAAGTTTTCAATAATCCTTTACCTAGTCAGGGTCTTAAATACTTGTGTGACAATAAGGATCTGGTTATCCGTCCCGCTGACAAAGGCGGAGGTATTGTATTGCTGGACAAACAGGACTATATGGGGGAGATGTACAAAATTCTGAGTGATCAGGATACGTACAAAGAGCTACCCAGTAATCCGACATCTAAATTCAAGAGACAATTAACCAGTCTTATCGCTCAGGGTTATGAGTCCTCAATTTTAAATAGTAAAGAAAAATCGTTCCTTGTTCCTTTCAGCCCCCCGCATTCCTGTTATTTATTATTTACCTAAGGTTCATAAAGATTCCCTTCATCCCCCTGGACGTCCCATCATTAGCGGGATAGATTCCGTCACCTCTAGAATTGGTAGGTACATTGATTTCTTTTTGCAACCATCTGTACGCAAAACTCCATCCTACCTTAAAGACACGAAGGATGTGATTAAACGCCTGTCTGCTATCACCTTTGAAGGCGATTTGATTATGGCCACAGCGGATGTGGCATCCTTATACACCTGCATTCCTCATCAGAGAGGAATGGAGGCTGCTAAGGATTTTCTAAATAGGGATGTCACTCTCGCTAAACCTCAGGTGGATTTTATAGTTGATTTGTTGGAGTTTGCCACCCAACATAATTATTTTTGGTTCGATGGTCGCTTTTATTTGCAGCATAAGGGAGTTGCGATGGGAGCAAAGTTTGCTCCCAGTTTAGCAAACCTTTTCATGGCCAAGTGGGAGGAGGATGCCGTCTATGCCCTGGAACACCCGCAGTTAATTATGTGGGCCAGGTACATAGACGACATCCTCCTCCTTTGGGCTGGCACCCCTGAATCTCTTGAAGATTTCTTCTCAGAGCTCAATGAGAATGACAGAGGGATTTCACTTACATACGAATTTAGCCAGTCTAAAATCCATTTTTTGGATCTTGAAATAGAAAGGTTTGAGTATCAATTCAAGTACAGTACGTATTTCAAACCTACGGATAGGAACGGATATATACCCACAGACAGTTGCCATCATAAGTCCTGGCTAAAATCCGTTCCCAAAAGTCAATTCCTGCGACTCCGCAGGAATTGTACTGACACAGAAACTTTCAGGATACAAGCTGACATTCTAAGAGACCGGTTTATTGAAAAGGGATATGACAATCGAGATGTCGAGAATGAGATGACTAAGGTTCTGAATATCGACCGATCTCTATTGTTAGCAGATAGACCTCAAAGAGAAAGGGAAGACAATTTTAGATGGTCTTTTCTTACAGCCTTTTCTACCCAACACAAGCAAATCAAGGCTATTTTTGAACAACATTGGGGTATCTTGAGGAATGATCGAATCCTTGGTACACTTTTACCAGAAAGACCTAAAGTGATATACCGAGGAGTGCCCTCACTTAAAAGTAAAATTGCACCAACCATCATTAATCCTCCGATTAGGCCAACATTTTTTCATAACTGGACAGGCTACTACCCCTGTAAGAAATGCCTTGTATGCCAGTATAACACCTGTGGGAGAAAGGCCAGTAAAGAATTTAGGTCCACAGCGACTAACCGGGTCTATCCAATCAAACCATTTTGTACATGCGCAACTATTAATGTCGTGTATTTACTGACATGTCCATGTGGTAAACAATATGTTGGGCGGACCATTAGGTCATTCACGACCAGGGTAACCGAGCATATCAACTTAATCAAGTTTGGGAGTGTCAAACACACGGTCCCTCGGCATTATCGGCAAAATCATGCCCGTGACCCAACAGGGACCCAATTCTTGATTATTGACCGTTATGTTGCTCCATGGAGGGGTGGGGCCAACACTAGAGGAGTTTCCAGACTCGAAACTTTCTGGATTTACGAGTTACAGACTCACCACCCACAGGGGTTAAATGTGGAGTGGGATATTAACGCTTTTATTAATAGATCTTGACTCCAAGGACGATTTTTCATAAATTTTTGTAGTAATTTAAAATTTTATCCTTTTTTTAATACTCATTTCAACTATCTAGTCACCATTCAAATGGCTAGTTTGTGTTTGACAGTTGAATTTGTCGGTTTTGGAACATTAACCAATATTAGCATTCTAGATTTTTAGGGATGACCCCAGTTTGATTTGACTTCAATCGGCATGCCAAAGCGGGGATTCGAACTCACAACCTCCCGATAACACATCAGGCGCTTTGCCCATAGCACCACCACTGGAAGTGTTTGTTAGGGCTCATAAAAAACAGTGCCATATCAGACATAGTGAGGCTTGGGGATCTTTTCCAATGTTCCTGTGCAGAGCGGAAGTGATGTCATCCAGCCTCGTCTTCATAGAGAGGCTTGGATGGCGCTTCCTGTTCTATATGGCTGATATAGAAGTTCTGGCCATGTCTATACTGCTTATTTATCTATTGATCTAACACAATCTAATAAATATTCATTGGCAGTATTATCCTATATTATGGGAAGATTTTTTGAGATCAAATGGGATATTTTAAATAGCAGCCGCCACTTCCTGTTCACCAACAGGAAGTGATGTAATTTCCGGGGTCACTCCAGCTGGGGTCATTCCATCTATAAATAGCGGTGTTGTTGTGGGGGTCCACACCCCAGATGATGACTTTTTAGTTGAAACGCGTCGGGTGGACCCATTTACACACATCGCTCTTGCATTTTGTGATATGCCTATGATGTTCTTCCAAATGTGAGTGTACATTTTTTAATCTTTTTTTTAAATAAATACTTCCTTGTACGGTATCACACTATGTGAGTTTTTTTCCCCATTACGCATGTTATGTGGTTACCGTATCTCTGGCTCCAACAAGACTATATGTATTCACACTTCCTGGTGTTTACGGGAATTTGCGGTGCCGACTGATATGCGGATTCAGGACCAGCTGGATACACCTTGCTGACTGATTATTTAAGCCTGTTTTGACTTGGGTGGTATACACCTTACCAAGTCAATACCATCTGGTAAGCTTCCTCCTTATAATCGGTGGTGGTGTCTCTATCCTTTCACAGAGAGGGTCATATCCATGTGGGACTCTTTTTTTCAACCTTGCAGTTTTTTCTACACTTTTGGACTGTTATTTGTGTGTGGTCACAATAGAGGACTGTTTTGTTCTGATTTATTTACATATAATATATTTTTTTTCACGGATCACACTCAGTCACTTGGTGTCACTGAAATTAATATATATGCATGTTTGCAACATTTGTTATGTTTTGTTAACTGACTCTTTCACAAAAATAAGCGCTACACTTTTTCATATTCACCAGTTTTTGCTTTGTCTCAGCTGTGTTGGCAGCTAATTTTTGTGTTCACTCATTGCACAGCGCAGTATATCCCATATCTAATTTTTTGCACAGTTTACTTGACATTATATTGCAGCAGTGTTCATTATTTATTTGGTGTAATACCAACCACTAATATGGATGTATTTGACTACCGTGCATCACGCACAGTCAATACAGAGGGTGTGTTTGTAGCCACTGGTAGCGACACAGAAATTGGAGGGTTATTTTTAAGGCTTAGGAATGTCATGGTGTCAGAACTCCATCTTCAGTGGGACCTTGTGTTCCTGGAACAATATGTGACGGAACAGATGGTCCCACGAAGTCTCAGATGGGACATTCATCCACAACAGGGTGAGGGAGATTTTGACTCCTGGTTTAAATATTTCAATGAGGCTGGTACCAAATTTTTAAATTTCCTCATTACCAGGAAGAGAAGTCGCCTCTCTGTCTTGGATAGAGAGATCAAGGAATTAAAGGAAGGACTGCTTGTGTATAAAAACTCAGTTGAATACAATTCCTTGTCCTCTAACCTTCAGGCCCATTTGATCAAGGAGGATAAAGATCAAAAGGCTAAAAAACATAAAAAATACTCGCGGGATATAGGTGACTATAGGGCGGGTAAGGTATTCAGCTGGCAGAAAACCCCAGTACAGGATCAAACTATGGAAGTTAATTCTTCTAATATAGGAGCGCAGGCTCCTCTGATTGATTACCAGACCCAACCGAAACCTTCTATGAATAGGAGCCTACTACCTAGGGATCCTCCTCCAACCCAGGGTGGTCGCCCCCAAAATGTACATACCCCTAGGAACACACAGAAGGGTAGAGGACATAATTCTAATAGAAGGGGAGGGAGAGGACATAGAGGGAACCATTCTAACCCTGACGGTCATTATTATGATCGTGAGCCATCCTATCAGAGGGGGTCTCCCTATTATAGGGGATCACCCGCTAGATATCAAGACCACCATAATGGTTACCCTAAACCGTCCCACTATAGTCATCCACCAACATCCACTTATAACAGATATTCTCCACTTCAAGATCAGTATAATGATGGAGTATATCCGTATCCAAATGCCGAGTATGATCAGCCTTCCTATGGATATCAACAACCAATCTCCCAACCCCGCCCAAATCAGGGTTTTCACGAGGACCCCCCAGGGAGAAAAAGGGGCCGAGACCCAAGAGAGGGTCCAGAGGAGGGAGGAGGAGCCAGAGACGAAAAGCGAGGGCGAACATAATCTGTAAAGGAGTGTTCAACCTGAGTAGTACTGTTTTAACACATGAAGAAAAGATTGTTTTGGACAAGGGTCTCAAATTTGCTCCCCCGCGGAGGTTGAACAAATTTGACACCTTTGTCGACATTCATAAGTACATTAGGAAGATTAACATACAGCGCTATATTACTTCCAATCCTACTAGAAGTATAGCGAGGGCAGCTACGTCAGGTACTGTCCATTCAGGTTTATCCAATCCATCCCTGTTCAACCCCCCTAACCAGCTTGCTCCAGCAATAAACATGTTTAGAGATCTGGTATTGAAAGATCTTGCCAAATTACCTCCTAAACAAGTTTTCAATAATCCTTTACCTAGTCAGGGTCTTAAATCCTTGTGTGACAATAAGGATCTGGTTATCCGTCCCGCTGACAAAGGCGGAGGTATTGTATTGCTGGACAAACAGGACTATATGGGGGAGATGTACAAAATTCTGAGTGATCAGGATACGTACAAAGAGCTACCCAGTAATCCGACATCTAAATTCAAGAGACAATTAACCAGTCTTATCGCTCAGGGTTATGAGTCCTCAATTTTAAATAGTAAAGAAAAATCGTTCCTTGTTCCTTTTAGCCCCCCGCATTCCTGTTATTTATTATTTACCTAAGGTTCATAAAGATTCCCTTCATCCCCCTGGACGTCCCATCATTAGCGGGATAGATTCCGTCACCTCTAGAATTGGTAGGTACATTGATTTCTTTTTGCAACCATCTGTACGCAAAACTCCATCCTACCTTAAAGACACGAAGGATGTGATTAAACGCCTGTCTGCTATCACCTTTGAAGGCGATTTGATTATGGCCACAGCGGATGTGGCATCCTTATACACCTGCATTCCTCATCAGAGAGGAATGGAGGCTGCTAAGGATTTTCTAAATAGGGATGTCACTCTCGCTAAACCTCAGGTGGATTTTATAGTTGATTTGTTGGAGTTTGCCACCCAACATAATTATTTTTGGTTCGATGGTCGCTTTTATTTGCAGCATAAGGGAGTTGCGATGGGAGCAAAGTTTGCTCCCAGTTTAGCAAACCTTTTCATGGCCAAGTGGGAGGAGGATGCCGTCTATGCCCTGGAACACCCGCAGTTAATTATGTGGGCCAGGTACATAGACGACATCCTCCTCCTTTGGGCTGGCACCCCTGAATCTCTTGAAGATTTCTTCTCAGAGCTCAATGAGAATGACAGAGGGATTTCACTTACATACGAATTTAGCCAGTCTAAAATCCATTTTTTGGATCTTGAAATAGAAAGGTTTGAGTATCAATTCAAGTACAGTACGTATTTCAAACCTACGGATAGGAACGGATATATACCCACAGACAGTTGCCATCATAAGTCCTGGCTAAAATCCGTTCCCAAAAGTCAATTCCTGCGACTCCGCAGGAATTGTACTGACACAGAAACTTTCAGGATACAAGCTGACATTCTAAGAGACCGGTTTATTGAAAAGGGATATGACAATCGAGATGTCGAGAATGAGATGACTAAGGTTCTGAATATCGACCGATCTCTATTGTTAGCAGATAGACCTCAAAGAGAAAGGGAAGACAATTTTAGATGGTCTTTTCTTACAGCCTTTTCTACCCAACACAAGCAAATCAAGGCTATTTTTGAACAACATTGGGGTATCTTGAGGAATGATCGAATCCTTGGTACACTTTTACCAGAAAGACCTAAAGTGATATACCGAGGAGTGCCCTCACTTAAAAGTAAAATTGCACCAACCATCATTAATCCTCCGATTAGGCCAACATTTTTTCATAACTGGACAGGCTACTACCCCTGTAAGAAATGCCTTGTATGCCAGTATAACACCTGTGGGAGAAAGGCCAGTAAAGAATTTAGGTCCACAGCGACTAACCGGGTCTATCCAATCAAACCATTTTGTACATGCGCAACTATTAATGTCGTGTATTTACTGACATGTCCATGTGGTAAACAATATGTTGGGCGGACCATTAGGTCATTCACGACCAGGGTAACCGAGCATATCAACTTAATCAAGTTTGGGAGTGTCAAACACACGGTCCCTCGGCATTATCGGCAAAATCATGCCCGTGACCCAACAGGGACCCAATTCTTGATTATTGACCGTTATGTTGCTCCATGGAGGGGTGGGGCCAACACTAGAGGAGTTTCCAGACTCGAAACTTTCTGGATTTACGAGTTACAGACTCACCACCCACAGGGGTTAAATGTGGAGTGGGATATTAACGCTTTTATTAATAGATCTCAAGATCGAGATCGAGATCCAAGGACGATTTTTCATAAATTTTTGTAGTAATTTAAAATTTTATCCTTTTTTTAATACTCATTTCAACTTGTCAACTATCTAGTCACCATTCAAATGGCTAGTTTGTGTTTGACAGTTGAATTTGTCGGTTTTGGAACATTAACCAATATTAGCATTCTAGATTTTTAGGGATGACCCCAGTTTGATTTGACTTCAAATTCGGCATGCCAAAGCGGGGATTCGAACTCACAACCTCCCGATAACACATCAGGCGCTTTGCCCATAGCACCACCACTGGAAGTGTTTGTTAGGGCTCATAAAAAACAGTGCCATATCAGACATAGTGAGGCTTGGGGATCTTTTCCAATGTTCCTGTGCAGAGCGGAAGTGATGTCATCCAGCCTCGTCTTCATAGAGAGGCTTGGATGGCGCTTCCTGTTCTATATGGCTGATATAGAAGTTCTGGCCATGTCTATACTGCTTATTTATCTATTGATCTAACACAATCTAATAAATATTCATTGGCAGTATTATCCTATATTATGGGAAGATTTTTTGAGATCAAATGGGATATTTTAAATAGCAGCCGCCACTTCCTGTTCACCAACAGGAAGTGATGTAATTTCCGGGGTCACTCCAGCTGGGGTCATTCCATCTATAAATAGCGGTGTTGTTGTGGGGGTCCACACCCCAGATGATGACTTTTTAGTTGAAACGCGTCGGGTGGACCCATTTACACACATCGCTCTTGCATTTTGTGATATGCCTATGATGTTCTTCCAAATGTGAGTGTACATTTTTTAATCTTTTTTTAAATAAATACTTCCTTGTACGGTATCACACTATGTGAGTTTTTTTCCCCATTACGCATGTTATGTGGTTACCGTATCTCTGGCTCCAACAAGACTATATGTATTCACACTTCCTGGTGTTTACGGGAATTTGCGGTGCCGACTGATATGCGGATTCAGGACCAGCTGGGAATTTATGTGTGCCCATGTTGAGGGAAAGGCCCAGAAAGGTCTTAAATTCGGAAACCGGAATTGGTTTCCAATCTTTGGCAATGGAAGGCAACTGGGGATTAGCGGCGATGAATTGACCAGCATATAAATTACTCTGGTCCACAATAGATCTATAGAGATCTTCCGTGAAAAACAGCGAATAAAAATCGATTGGCATAAAATCAGCTGTTTCCACCTAAATACCGGGTTGGGCAGTGAATGGGGGAAGTACGGGTTCTGCAGAAGTGGTGGGGACCCAATCAGGATAGGTGAATTCTGCAGGAAGAGCACTATGGGTACGACGGGCCTGCCTTTGTCTTCTTATTGGTGGCAGCAGGACACTACTTGTGCTTGCCACCTCGCCAGCTTGAACTGCACTTATGGGACTCGCCACGTCACCAAGTGATACTGCAGTGCTGGATGTACGCCCAGGCTGTACTAGGTCGCTGGTGCTTGCCAATTCACCAGAAGGAATAGCGGCGCTAGTACTACTCTGCTCCATGATACGAGAGCCCTGCGGTTCTTGCTCCTCAACAACCTCAGAAGATCAGGATCGGGTACGCCTGACCTTAGCAGGGACCTCAACTTCGTCGTCAGAGCTATCTGACGTGGGGCCGCTGACGTCACTGTCTTCTACGGGAAGATATTCTGAGCCTGAATCTGACAGATACGTGACCTCCTCTTCACTATCTGTCATGCTCAGAATCTCGTAGGCCTCTTTACTAGTGTACCTTCGACTTGCCATTTTGGGCTCTAAATTTAGGGGTACACTAGTAAGATTCACAGGAAAAAAAAGCAAATATATCAAATGCTACAAAAAAAACTGCTAGCGGTCGCAGGGATCAGGACTGTCTCTGCGAACGCTGCAGTTATGTGTTTTGTGTTTGGTAAGTGACAGTGATCGATCAATACTGCACTTGGGTGGGCTGGGCTGGGCTGGGCTGGGCGGAGGGGCTAAACGCAGGTGCTAGCAGGTATCTGGGCTGATCCCGCTAACACTGCATTTTTGGGAACCCTAAACCGCTGGGGACGCTAGTATAGATCTGATCAGATACTATACCACTAAGGGAGGTGTATGCTTTGCGCGTGGGTGTTAGCGTTACTGGCACTAACCTAACGCTGCCTGGGGCGATGCAGACCCTCTCTGGCGCTAAAACCTAATTGATCTCACCCGCCGGGCGATCAGGGGGTTAAACCTTTATTGGACTATATACGGCGGGTGCCCTGATGCTATAAAAAGCAAACTAACCAACCAGCGTCACCCGTAACCTTTATATGGTGATCACTGGTGAAAGGGTTAACTAGGGGCAATCAGGGGGTTAAAACCTTTATTAGGTTAAATATGGGGGTACCCGACGCTATATAAAAACCTGACGGGTTATCTAAATAACTAACTGGGTAACCAGTGTCACCAGTGACGCTTATACGGTGATCATTGGTGAAAGGGTTAACTCTAGGGGCAATCAGGGGGTTAAAATAATATATGGGGGTACCTGACGCTCTAAAAACCTGCGGCGAAACTAAAAATAAATAACTGGCTATCTAGGGCACCACCGGCACTAAATACAGCGATCGAAAATACGATCGCTTAGTGACGCTGGCGTTAGGGGGTGAAAGGGTTACCTGGGGGGCGATCAAGGGGTTAAACCTTTATTAGGGGGGGTTAGGGGGCTACCCTGGACCTAAAGGGGCCTAATCCTAACTGCCCTGCAACTTTTTACTATCACAGATGACACTAAATGCAGTGATCAGTAAAATAAATGATCACTGCAATCAGTGACACTGTGATTGGGGCTGGGGGGTGACCTGGGGGGTGATCTGGGGGTGACTGGGGGGTGAAATGTGTGCCTATGTGTCAGTGGACTGTTGGTGCACTAACCTGCTTCTTCTCTCCTCGGCGCCGGAATCTAAAAGACCGCCGCGAGGGAGATGACATCACTTCCTCCTGCCTGTGTTTACATCACATGGCGGAGGAAGCATTTTCATTCGCCGGGAGCGATCGCGAGGGGGTGGCCGAAATCGAATGGTCACCCCCTCATCTCTGATCGCTCCCCAACGATAAACGGCCGCTCACTGTATAGGAGGGGGGTCCGATCGGACCCCCCAACTGTACAAAGGCGATCACGTATGCTCTACGTGATTGTGCCTGTCGGTGCCATTCTGCCGACGTATATATACAGTGAGCGGTCGTTAAGTGGTTAAGGAAATTAGTATGGGTGTGCTCCAGAATGAAGGTGTGCTTTTTATGCACCATTGTGTCCAGGAGCCTGTGTCGCGCTTCTGTGAAATTGAGGAATGGTTGTTTCAATGCTCTAGCCAGAGTTTGTCGAGCAGCCAGGAACACAAACCTCACCAGCTTTCTCGGATTCACAGTTAGTAACGGAATCGGTTCATGCAATCGGGCTTCCCAGGGATTGCGGGCTGAAGTGATTTGAAGGACTGATCTGATCTTGGTATAGACTCGTGTCCAAAACACCAAATGTGAAATAGCATACCTCGCTCTCTGCAGCCTCAGGAGCACATGGGGGACGGAATTACCACATTTAGGGGTCCTGTAGATTGTTTTGAGTCAGAAAGATGCCATACTGTTTGTACAGACTGATATCACACAATATATATTTTGCATACAGCAACATTTGCCAAAAAGAATCAGACCTGCCCCCTGAAGACTGTTGATTTGATAACTGGTGGAGCTAATGATCAAAAAGCAGCAGTTGAATTGGAGAAAGCACATATTCACATTAAAATTAGTTGTTCCTCTCCAGTTCAAACCCCACTAAACTTCCTGCTGCTCCACGCTGCACATAAGATGTGACTTCTGTAGTTGACTCTCCCAGTACATACAGTATAAACATGAGCCCAAAGTGACTGCTGATGACATCTTTCCGGTTCACGTGTTGGTTTCCTAGTGCATCCTGGGATATCTCATACCTCAAATATCTCCTAAATAAAGCAAAGCTAACTCTGAATAAGTACCCCTCAACAGCTGCAGGTGCTGTTTGGGAGCTCTGTAGTAGACCTCTATGGAGATGCTTTGAAGCACCCAGAAAGCAACATGGGGTGTAAATTCTGAAGCAAAGCAGCACAAACTTTACAGTGTGTACAGGACTGTAAGGTAATCATTTTATTTAATGACAGCTGTTTTGATTTGCATTCAGAGTGCTATACAAAAATGCGGGTCAAATGCCACAAAGCACAAAGCGCTTCTTTTTTTTTTTTGAGTGACAGCAAGAGATGGAGGGGAGCTGCGATTGGCTGCCACCACAGCTGCAGAAGACCATCTCCTAGAAACAGGGGTAAAGGAGACTTTGGATTAGCTGGTCAGGAGGGCTACAGGATCTGATCGCTAAGCAGGTTTTCTGTGCCACAGGGACTTACAGTAACAGGGGCTACTCGGTGGGTGATGTGGACTATATTGGGTCTGGGGAGGATGAATATACCAAGAGCCCCATGGCAATAGGCAGGGCTGCACTGTATATGTGGGCCCTAAGTATTACTGGAGCCTATGTACAAGGCTGCAAGTGGGCTATCATTTATGCTACAGAAAACGCCAAGAGTTGGGCCATTTGCTGCCGGTGATTTGCCAGGACCAAGTGTCTATAAATCCATGGTGCAAGAGAAAAATTGGAAAGCCAACTGAATTTGTTCAGGCATGTCAGTGCTGCTATGTCCAGGTACAGAACTGAGTCATCACTTCTGCAGGGCAGAGGGGCCCACACAATCCAGCCGCTCCTTCAGGGGGTATGGTACTACAGAGGGAAAAGTAAATCTATAAATGTAAAAATATATCCTTGTTTTACTGTGTAGCAGGTATCAATATTTAGGGGGAGTATCTGGGCGGTAGCATGGCCCAAATGTAGCAATTACAAGGGTTTTATGGTTGTTTTTGCTTGTGGAAGATATCAATGGTGTCCAGTTCCCTGCGGCCCCTGGGTGGCGCTGTCACCTTGGGCTGGGGTTGAACCACCATTGTAGGGCCGTACCCCTTTTGTCCTCTCGCAGCAGCGGTACGGTGGGGTGGGGAAACCCACTGTGCTTGCTGGGAGAGGGTATAAAGGGGGCGGACATCTTGCACATGGGGTCCATTCCCCAGGCACCTTCAGCCTGGGGGCTGTGTTCTGTCGTTCGCGCCCAGGTGCCCTTGACCTGGGTGCAAGGGAGTTCGAGTTCCATCCCAGGCACCTTCGGCCTGGGGTGAGGTACTAGATGAGGCCTGGGACCCAGTACCTTCGACTGGGTCCCACATGGGAGAAGATACCTAGGGGCCCACTGAGTGCGGGGACCCGAGTCCTGGGCGAGGAGAACCAGGGAGCTTACCTGAAGATCCAGCGCAGCATTGGCTGGTGACAGCGAAGGCCTCTGGGGACCATCCGGGATGGATCATCTCCCTAACAGGAGCAGACAAACGAGAAGGTAGTCCATGCTCTTTGGTCTTTGCAGAGACCCAGCTACATCAGGTCAGTGGCAGGCCTATCCTAAGGCTTGTGGCAGAGGCCTCATCGTTCACCAGGTCTGTGGCAGGGACCAAATTCACGGTCGGTGATTGGGGCAGGAGAGTATATGATTCTTTGATTGTGCCTGGACCTCCTCATTCCCCACACCCTGTCTGTTCTATAAGTTCAACCAGTCTACTCTTCAAGGACTATTTATTGCTCAAACAGAATAAATAAGTGTTGGACTTTGTTTGGTGTGGGACTCAAGTTACTGGGAGCTAAGTGCCTTATTGTATGGTGGCAATC
This sequence comes from Rana muscosa, assembly GCA_029206835.1. Lineage (NCBI taxonomy): Eukaryota > Metazoa > Chordata > Amphibia > Anura > Ranidae > Rana > Rana muscosa. Next base: position 883,132,909 of record CM055118.1, read on the forward strand.
ATTCTCCACAAGAGAAGCTGAGGCTCCGGACGGGAACACAGACCCAAAGGTAAAGGTTTAAGCTCACACCTCTGCATACAAACATCAGAGGGTACGAGCTGGTGGTGTAACCGCACTCTCTCCTCCCAAGTACCCCTAGGCAGCAGTCTTACAGCCACAAAGTGAAGCGAAAGAGGGGGAGAGTGAGGCCGCTACAACAGGAAGAGGAGTTTGACTCTTCAAGAGTGAACTTACTTCTTCATAAGAGTTAGGCAGGCCATAGACGATGCATATTTCTTTCCTGCAACCACATTTGTATGATTCCCAAAACACAGACAGTTCCTGCGGAGCTATTGTCTGCTCCCGGTGGGGAGGGCTTTAAACCCTCTATGACCGGCCTAAGTCATTTTAAATCTCAGCTAACTGCAGGGTTCTGTGTATTGCTTTCTGTCACCTACATCTTCTGTCATTATCTGTGGTCCCAGGACCCTATGCACACAAGTTTCTCCAGACCCTATGCACACAAGTATTTCATAGAAGTTGGTAAATGGAGGCCATATACTGTAGAGGGTAAACTGGCAAGACAGAACTGGGTTTTTCAGCTTCATGTTAGATATACTGTAAATACAAGAATTATTTTAGTATACGTTTTAGGGTTTTTCTTTAGGATAGGTCATGGCCAGCCTCTGTTGCAGTCAGTAGCTACTATCTAGTAGCATTGGTTTTTATCTGTCCAGCTGTATACACCCTCAAGAGCAAGCATCCCCCAAAATAGAGTGGATTTAACTGGTATCTATGCTTTACTGAGAAGAAACTGCTGCGTGAAAAATACACTCGTCACTTGGGTTATCAGAAGTAGATGCCACAAAACATTTTTAAAGGCCCTGGAGGATCCTGTGCACAGAAACTCTAAAAACTTTATCTTGATGGGTTCCATCCATCAAAAGTAAGTGATTACAATGTTCAATATGGAAAGCATCTCCCTGAGCCACAGTCTACTGGGGAATGTCCTAGCATTTTTTCAAGTGTACTGAGATAGAACAGACCTTCTGTCTTGTTGAACATGGATCTTGTGAGCCTTTTACCAGGAAGATTTGGGACATGAGCCAGGATGTCTGGGAATCACACTTACATCACATAGAGAGAGAAAAATACTTTTGATCTCTGAATAACTGTTCCTTTATTATACTACTGTGTAGAGTGCTGAATATAAAAGATGGGGGGAAAATAAAGCATCTAATAAAATGTTTCTCAGCTTTCTTCACATCTGAAAGGAACATTGTTTCTCATTACAAAACCTTACTGTGTAAATAGTTTTCATCGTTTGCAAATGGCATAAAATACCTTTTGGTATACAAAAAAAAAAAGAAAATAGAAAACATTCCAGTATCATTTATATAATAAAAATATCAGAGTTTATTGTATATGCCAACTTTTAAAGGAACATGAGTAAGGCCAACCGCAAAGTTCAACAGTTCTTACTTCTAAGTCGATCCATAGGGAGTATTTACTTAAATTGGAGAGTGCAAAATCTGGTGCAGCTCTGCATAGAAACCACTCAGCTTCCAGGTTTTCAGCGTTCACACTGAATGCAGATTTGAAATCGTGCAAATTCATCTGAAATAGCATGATTTCAAAGGTGCATGTCAGTGCGACTCCAGGTGCGGCTTAGAAGACATCTGTGCGGCTTCATGCACAGATGTCTATGCAAGTCGCACCTGAAATCGCCCCAAAGTAGTGTAGGAACTACTTTTTCAAAACGATGCAGCACCACAAAGTCGGAGTCGCATCGATTTGAACAGTACCATTGCCGACAATAGGGTGTGACTTGTCATGCTAATTGACCTGTCCAAATCGCATGAAAAGTCGCTTCAGTGTGAACGGGGACTAATTGTCAAAGCTTGTTTGAATAAGTTGAAGTTTATTTTTTTCTCCAAAAGCTTTATTTGACAAATGCATATACAACGTGATGACAACATGAATTGAATAATAAAAACAACAAAAACAAATTTTCTTGTGGCATAAAAAAATCCAAAATAATCATAAGAGGAAGAAAACTCTAATGAGGCAATTCCTACAGTACATATTGCATACAAAACACTGGGCCTTCCTCCTCATTCAGAGATCAAAGCACATTCGACGAGGGGTATGGCAGCATCCTGGGCAGCATACACGAAGGTCGCCCCTGGGGTAGTTTGCAGAGCAGCAAGCTGGAGCGCGCCCAACACTTTTCTTAGGCATTACATGCTTAATGTGGCTTGTCCGCCTGAGGAAACATTTGGCTCTACGGTTATTACGGTGGCTGTTGCCCATTAAAAAGTTTGAGTAGCATTGCATTGAGAGTTTGGCTTATTTTTTATTTACATTTTATTTTTTGTCTTCCCTCCCTTCTTAATATTGCTTGTTACATCCCATAGTAGGCTGACATGGGGAGGTCCAGGAATAAGGAAAATTGTTATCCATACTTACCGTAATTTTCCTTTCCTGGATCCTCCCCATGTCAGCCGAGGTTTATCCGTCACGAGGCGGGTATTTTTGAACACTGGTGTGGGCAGACAGCCGCCGTTTATGGGCTAAGAAAAAGGTGGTCCTGGAGGGGTCAGAGAGGGCGGAGCTGACCCATAGTAGGCTGACATTGGGAGGATCCAGGAAAGGAAAATTACGGTAAGTATGGATAACAATTTTCCTTAATATATATAATGTATTTACATTTTTTTTTAATATTTTTTTTTAAATATTTTATTTTCCTTTTTTTTTTTTTACATTTTACTTTGTATTTCTATGGCCACAGTATGTAAAAATAAATAAGTAAAATGTAAAAAAAAAAAAAGGAAAATAAAAAATATTTAAAAAAAAAATAAAAAAAAAATGTAAATACATTATATATATTAAGGAAAATTGTTATCCATACTTACCGTAATTTTCCTTTCCTGGATCCTCCCAATGTCAGCCTACTATGGGTCAGCTCCGCCCTCTCTGACCCCTCCAGGACCACCTTTTTCTTAGCCCATAAACGGCGGCTGTCTGCCCATACCAGTGTTCAAAAATACCCGCCTCGTGACGGATAAACCCCGGCTGACATGGGGAGGATCCAGGAAAGGAAAATTACGGTAAGTATGGATAACAATTTTCCTTAATATATATATATAATGTATTTACATTTTTTTTTTATTTTTTTTTTTAAATATTTTTTATTTTCCTTTTTTTTTTTTTTACATTTTACTTATTTTTTTTTTACATACTGTGGCCATAGAAATACAGTGTTACCACAGTAATACTGTAATACTGTACCACTCTGGCATGTTTATCATGCTTTTTGTTTTTCACATAATATGATTGCTAGTAGTGAATTTCACTCCTATAAGCCCTGTCTGTACCATGTGATTACTGTGATCAGCTAGCAACAGCATGAAAGAAGGCCATTCATTGTTTGCAACTGTCATGTGGTCTGCTGTAAATTGGTCACAGCAATCACATTCTACCGGCAGCAGGCCGGTACATTGATTAGCCATCCGGTAGACACAGCGGGTGACAGATTGTGCCGGAGCAAGGCACGGAGCGGTCACGCGAGGAACATTCTAGGAAAGACGTCATATGACATCCTTCCAGAACAATAGGGTTCCAGTCTGTCATTTTACAATGACAGGGGCGGGAAGTTAAAGGGTAACTTTCGTGATAAAATGTAGCAAATGAAAAAAAATATATAGCATGTATAATTGTTACACAAATATTATTTTAATTTAACGTTACTAAAAATGGCCTTTTCTTTTCAATCTGCAGCTGCTGTAATTTTCAGTAAAATTCAAAGCAATTTTGCAATCTGGAGCCTTTCTGTACACAGTTGGTGTACAGAACTTCCCCAGAAATGTCATTTCCTGCTTGTGTAATTGGCACACTAAATTTTCCCAGAAGTCTGCACTAAGATACAAGTCAGATTTTAGACATCCTCTGCAATAGAAATTACATTTTGTGTGAGATACTCCCTAGTCCCTACTTCTAAAGGGATTTAGACACTGCAATTTTCCTTATTAGAACGCTGAAAGTGCTAATTATACTGAACAAAGATGCTCCCATTCGGGAATCAGTATTCCAAGGACGTAGTAGAACACAGAGCTTTTCCTTATGCATACACACTGGTACGACTCTGCTACAAAGTCACTGCAATGTACATAGATCACCCAGAGAGTATTGCTTTTTTCTCAAAATAAGTAGAGATATTCTTAAATCAGGATACTCTAAATGTACAGTGCATCCGTAAAGTATCCACGGCGCTTCACTTTTTCCACATTTTGTTATGTTACAGCCTTATTCCAAAATGGATTAAATTCATTATCAAAAATTCAAAAAAACAATAGCCCATAATGACGACATGCAAGAAGTTGGTTTGAAATCTTTGCAAATTTGTTAAAAATAAAAATCGAAACAAATCACATGTACATACAGTAAGTATTAACAGCCTTTGCCATGACACTCAAAATTGAGCTCAGGTGCATCCTGTTTCCACTGGTCATCTCTGAGATGTTTATACAACTTGTCCACCCATGGTAAACTCAGTTTATTGGACATGATTTGGAAAGGCATACACCTGTCTATATAAGGTCCCACAGTTAACCGTGCATGTCAGAGCACAAACCAAGCCATGAAGTCCAAGGAATCGTCTGTAGACCTTCGAGACAAGATTGTATCGAGGCACAGATCTGGGGAAGGGTACAGACAACTTTCTGCAGCATTGATGGTCCCAGTGAGCACAGTGGCCTCCATCATCTGTAAATAAAAGCAGTTTGGAACCACCAGGACTCTTCCTAGAGCGGGCCGCCTGGCCAAACTGAGCGATCGGGGGAGAAGGGCCTTAGTTAGGGAGGTGACCAAAAACCTGATGGTCACTCTGACAGAGCTCCAGTGTTTCTCTGTGGAGAGAGGAGGACTTTCCAGAAGAACAAACTTCTCTGCAGCACTCCACCAAGCCACCCTGTATGGTAGAGTGGCAAGACAGAAGCCACTCCTCAGTAAAAGGCACATGACAGCCCACCTTGAGTTTGCCAAAAGGCACCTGAAGGACTCTCAGACCATGAGAAATAAAATCCTCTTGTCTGATGTAACAAAGATTGAACTCTTTGGCCTGAATGGCAAGCGTCATATCTGGAGGAAACTAGACAGCGATCATCACCTGGCCAATACCATTCCTACAGTGAAGCATGGTGGTGGCAGCATCATGCTGTGGGGATGTTTTTCAGTGGCAGAAACTGGAAGACTAGTCAGGATCGAAGGAAAGATGAATGCAGCAATGTACAGAGACATCCTTGATAAAAAACCTGCTCCAGAGCACTCTGGACCTCAGACTGTGTCGAAGGTTGATCTTCCAACAGGACAACGACCCTAAGCACACAGCCAAGATAACAAAGGAGTGGCTATGGGACAACTCTGTATGTGCCCTTGAGTGGCCCAGCCAGAGTCCAGACTTGCACCCGATTGAACATCTCTGAAGAGACCTGAAAATGACTGTGCACCGGCACTCCCCATCCAATCTGATGGAGCTTGAGAGGTCCTGCAAAGAAGAATGGGAGAAACTGCCCAAAAATATGTGTACCAAGCTTGTAGAATCATACTCAAAAAAGAATTGAGGCTGTAATTTGTGCCAAAGATGCTTCAACAAAGTATTAAGAAGGCTGTGAATACTTATGTACATGTGATTTTTTTTTTTGATTTTTTTTTCTAATACATTTGCAAAGATTTTAAACAAACTTTTTTTAAGTTGTCATTATTGGGTATTGTTTGTAGAATTTTGAGGAAAAGAATGAATTCAATGTGGAAAAAGTGAAGCGCTGTCAATACTTTCCGAGTGCACTGTATTCAATGAAAACAGCTTCTTATGATTCAGGTGTTAACGCAATAATACATCAATATACCCACTTCACTCAGCTACATTCTCTCATTTAAGCACCAATACTATAGCCCATTTGAGGGGAAAACAAATATTTATACGGCCTACTTATTTCTACCAATAAATAATGAACTACTTTTATCAAGGCACGCAAAATGCAAAAATCTATCAAAATAATCAAAATACCCAAGATAAGAAGCTTAGGTACTTTAGCTGTACATAATACAGAATATTTACTTTCACCCCTAACTAGAATTTAAGCCAAGAATCCATCTTGTAACCATAACATGCTTACATTTCACTATAAACATAATATCTTCTCATATTAAAAGCGCTTTTGATGAAATCTCTTCAGTCTTTAGATTACATTAAAACTTGGCCACCAAATGATTGTAATACATTAAGCACATTAGGGATATTCTGCACAGACAGAATTCTGTTGCAGAATGTTTACATTTAAGTGCTGGCACAGGAATATATAAAACTTGATGGTGATTCATGCAGCAGCATGTTTCATTTGTGCTATATGTATTTCACTGTGCTGATTAGATGTAAATTTTTTGCAATATACTGTTTTAAATCCTTTAAGGTATCTGCCTTGACTACAACATATTTACAGTATGTGCTTATCAGCTATTTAAAAAGTATCTATGGAAAGTTATACTTTGTGATTAAGCGCTTAACCACATTAATACTGGGCACTTTCATCCCCTTCCTTCCCAGACCAATTTTCAGCTTTCAGCGCTCTCGCACTTTCAATGACAATTGCACGGTCATGCTACGCTGTATCCAAATTACATTTTTATAAATTTGTTCGCACAAATAGAGCTTTCTTTTGGTGGTATTTATTCACGACTCCGGTTTAATTTTTTTGCAATATAAATGAAAAAAGAGCGGGAATTTGGAAAAAAAAAAACAATATTTTCTTCTTTCTATTTTAAAAGAAATCCAATAAAATCGAATTTTGTCAAAAATGTAAGCCAAAATGTATTCTGCTACATGTCTTTGGTAAAAAAAAATCCTGTTAAGTGTATAATAATTGGTTTGTGTGATCACGGACAGATGTACGCAGATGATCATGTACAGATGTGCGCAGGTGATCACGGACATATGTGTGCAGATGATCATTGGGCCATGGGATTTTACTGTTACATATGTGGGGGACAGGTGTTTTTACTGTGTGGGGACATGTGTTTTGGGGACATTGTGTGGGGACTTTGTGTGTTTTACATTGTGTGTTTACACTAGGTTGTTGATCAGTGTGTAAAAAACAGCTCATACTCACTGATCACCAGCCGGCTGCAGCGATCCACTCTCCTCTCCTCACCGACAACTTCTGTGTGAAAAAAGGAGAGCCGATCACCTAGCAACCGGCTCTGTATTTACATCACATGATGGCTGTGATTGGACACAGCTGTCATGTGATCAGGAGGGCCAATCACAGAGCCCTCCTGCCGATCTGAGATGCGCCGTGTCCGGGTGACGCGAGCGCATCGGGATTGCGCCGCTGCGCGGGCACGCATGATCTCCTTCCTTCTGAGGGACGTTCCTGAACGTCCACTCAGAAGGAGGGAGCTGCCACTTGGCCGTATATGTACAGTGGCTGGGTGGGATGTGGTTAAGGACTGACCCACGTACATATACTGCAGCAGGGAGGCCTATTAATGCAAAATCACGTTCCTGTATGTGATTGTTTTCCTCGGCTCTGGGGCGTGTACATGCCGCTGGAGCCCGCTCTTGCTGTGATTGAACATAGCGGCAGCCAATTAGTGGGTACGGCAGACCCCATGTCCACCGGCGATCGTTCCGAGAGAGGCAGATGTAAACAAGGCAGATCGTCGTTCTGCTAGTAAGGAAGACAGATCTTGTTTTTCTGCTTAGCAGGAACACAGATCTCTATCTTTCTTCAGTTAAACCATCCCTCACACAGTAAGAAAACACTCCCAGGGAGCACATTTAACCCTTTGATTGCCCCTGATGTTAAACCCTTCCCTGTCAGTATCATTAGTACAGTGACAGTGCATTTTTTTAGCTTTTTTTAACTGTATTAGTGTCACTGGTCCCCAAAAAGTGTCAAAAGTGACAGTTAGGTGTCTAATTTGTCTGCCGCAATGTCGCAGATCGCTGCCATTACTAGTAAAAAAAAAAAAGAAAGTCTATAAATCTATCCTATAGTTTGTTGACGACGCTATAACTTTTGCGCATAGTGGTGGACTGTAGTTCATTATTGCTGTGAAAGCTGCGTTTTTTGTTTTACCATTACTGTTCAATTTATTTTTTAAGTGGCGTTTTGCTTTAACCACTTCAGTTCTTATACCATTATACCCAAACTTGGGCAAGTTTTACATTTCTGTTATGGGTCTAATATATGCTAAAAACGTTACAATAGGTTAAAGTGTCCCTGTCACCACAGGGTCACTTTAAGCCAAGGGGTTTCCTGTATAAAACATATTTTGTTCTATGCAATCATAAGGCTAAAAGATATGACAAAACATATGATTATTTAAATTTTTTTGACTAGTGGTAGTTTTAAAGTACGGTAAGTAGTATTACTATAGGTAAAAAGTATAATTTTTTTTTTATAAATTTGTCCCAATAAAAATACAAAAAATGTATGTTTCTGGTAAAAAAAAAGCATGGCAAAGCTATTTGCAAAAGAAAAAAGGCACTATTTTAAAATTGTTAAAATATTTTAACATTACAAACAAAACAAATGAATATTAACCACTTCTATACTGGGCACTTTCACCCCCTTCGTATCCAGGCTAATTTTTAGCTTTCAGCGCTGTCACACTTTAAATGACAATTGCGCGGCCATGCAGCACGTTTTTCTTATTTGCTAAATTTTCTAACAGGAACTAAGTAATATTTCTCCTAATGAGGCTGCACTGATGGGCACTGATGAGGAAGCACTGATGGGTACCGATAGGCTGCATTGATGGGCACTGATAGGAGACACTGATAGGCAGCACTGATAAGCACTTATAGTCAGCACTGATGGGCACTGATAGGTGGCACTGTTGGGGCTGCAGTGTAAAAATCCCCTGTCACACTTGCCAGTTACCGGCTCTCCTCACACTGTGACAGCACGTGAGGAAGGGAATACCGATAACCAACACGTTTTTTACATGTGATCATCTGTGATTGGACAAGCTGATCATGTGGTAAAGGGCTGCAGTGATTGGCGTTTACACCGATCTGTGGTCAGCTGTGTCCTTCGGACAGACCGTGCTGGATGTATGCCCCCTGGCCGGGTGCAGAGTGCAAGGTTCTGGGAGGACGTCCATGGACACCCTGCCAGAACTGGGTGACCAAGCTGTAGCCGTCTTTTGGCTATAGTGGGGTCAGAAAGTGGTTACAGGGCCAAATGTTAAAGGGGGCATAGTAGCTATTTAGGACTAATTAAGGTTAACTAAGGCTAGGTTTACATCTGTGCGGTTCTGCGGGCCTTGTTTTGTGCAGGAATGGCAGCCTATTCATTTGAATGGGCTGCTGTGCTTCTTGAAATGCAGGGAAAAGGTCCCTGAAGCATTTCAGGAATCACAGCCTGCACAGGAACTGTAAGTGCAGTGCGGTTCTCAATGCAGGTGCTATTCCCATTAGCATTTAATGAAAATAAAGAATTAAAAAAAAAGTTGCCTAAACACAAGGTCACATATTAGAACTAGGGATGAGCTTCGTCTTCGCGTCAAACACATGTTCGACTCAAACATTGGCCGTTTGATCGTTCGATGAAGAACGAACGTTATGGTCCGTTCGCGCTAAATTTGTGTTGCGCGACACGGCCCATAATTCACTGCGGCATCGCACTGCATTGCTGGCTGATGATTGGCCAAGCATGCACTATGACCCGCATGCTTGGCCAATCACAGCGCGGAAAAAACGGAGAGCCGTAATTGGCCAAAGCCAGGGTGGCTTTGGCCAATTATGGCTCAGGGGGTTTAGTACACGCCCCACACTATATAAGGCCGCCTGGAAGTCGGCCTTGTGTAGTGTGTTGGCGTTTGTGAAAGAGGCAGTTTCAGAGAGACAGTGTCATTTATATTGAGTTAGATAGAGCAGGCAGGCGAGTCAGTTAGCTGCTGTTACAGTGTGTAGAGGATATATATGCATCCTAGGTGTTGTATATATATTTATACACTGTATTGAGTTTAGCTAGATCCGTTCCTGTCCGTCTCTATACTGTGACAGGCAGGCAGGTGATTGTGCTAGCTGCAGACAGTCAGTGTTTCACTTAGTGTACTACTGTGTGCTTTGCATAGCGATCACCTAAAGCTCACCTGGATACAGTTATTCTCTATACTGTGACAGGCAGGACGGTGATTGTGCTAGCTGCAGACAGTCAGTGTTTCACTTAGGGCTCTTTCACACGGACGGACCGTTCAGGTCTGCCTGTCAGTTTTTTACACTTAGTGTACTACTGTGTGCTTTGCATAGCATTCACCTAAAGCCTAAATTTTTGATGCAATACTTTGCAACAGGGCTCATTGCTGCGCTCTAAGTACAGTATCTGTGAGGGGTTGCAGTGTTGTGGCACCAGCACCAGTGCCTAAGGCCCAATTTTTCAGCCCCTGTTCAACAGGGGCATGCAATTACAATTCTTGATCTAATAATTCACAGCAGAGCCTATTCCTGCACCCACCAAGAGTAACTGTGAGGGCTTACAGTGTTGTGGCACCAGCACCACCACCAAAGGCCCAATTTTTCCTACCACTGTTTAGTGATGAGCCGAACACCCCCGGGTTCGGTTCGCACCAGAACCCGCGAACGGACCGAAAGTTCGTACGAACATTAGAACCCTATTAAATACAATGGATGCGAACGTTCGAATTCTAAAGTGCTAATTATAACAACTATTATGCATGTTATTGTCCTAAAAAGGGTTTGGGAACCCGGGTTCTGCACCAGGGGACATGTATCAATGCAAAAAGAAGTTTTAAAAACGGTCGTTTTTCGGGAGCAGTCATTTTAATGATGCATAAAGTGAAAAAAAAAAGTCAAATATTCCTTTAAATATCGTACCTGGGGGGTGTCTAAAGTATGCCTGTGAAGTGCCACATGTTTCCCGTGTTTAGAACTGTCCCTGCACAAAATGACACTTCTAAAGGAAAAAAAAGCCATTTAAAACTTCTTGCGGCTTTAATGTAATGTCTGGTCCCGGTAATATGGATGAAAATCTTTAAGAAAAATGGCATAGCTACCCCATGACCCCCCCCCACCCCAGCCCATTACCAGCCCCTTTGGGTCTTGTATGGATATTAAGGGGAACCCCGCACATAAAATAAAAAAGGCCCTATATACTCTGAACAGCCGTATACAGGCGGTGCATACAAGACAGGGACTGTAGGTTTGTTCTTATGTAGAATGTGTTTGTAATTTTGAACAGGTACATTGTTGAAGTGTAGCTCCAGCCCAAAAAAATATTTTTAAACTTTTTGGGAAACATAGGTAAGGGTTATCACCCCTGTAACATTTGTTTTGCTGTCTGTGCCCCTGTTCAGAACATTTCACCTCACTTTCCGTCCCAATGACAACTGTTTTTGAAATGTGGTGTTTTTCTTGAAACAAGGATTGCTGATAAAGCATCAGTACAGAGGAGACACCTTTCTCCCATATTTATTCTTACAGGAGAGAATTTTCCTTCCTAGGGGTAGATTTCCTCTCACTTCCTGTTGTCTTCTTTCGTTTGCAAGTAGGAGTCGTTTGTAAGTTGGATGTTTGAAAGTAGGGACCTGCCGTATATACTCTGCAGAAATAGGCCCCTTAGTTGTTGGTGTTGGCACAACACTGTAAGCACTCACAGTTACTCTTGGTTGGTGCTGGAACGCCCTGCTGTCAACTATTATATCAGGAATTTTAATTACATATAATTCTTGAACAGTGGTAGTAAAAATTGGGGCTTTGATGGTGGTGCTGGTGCCACAACACTGTAAGCCCTGACAGTTACTCTTGGTGGGTGCAGCAATGGGCCCTGCTGTGAATTATTAGATCAAGAATTGTAATTGCATGCCCCTGTTGAACAGGGGCTGAAAAATTGGGCTTTTCGTGGTGGTGGTGGTGGTGGTGGTGTTGCCACAACACTGTAAGCCCTCAGAGTTACTCTTGGTGGGTGCAGGAATGGGCCCTGCTGTGAATTATTAGATCAAGAATTGTAATTACATGCCCCTTTTGAACAGGGGCTGAAAAATTGGGCCTTTCGTGGTGGTGGTGGTGGTGGCGTTGCCACAACACTGTAAGCCCTCAGACTTACTCTTGGTGGGTGCAGGAATGGGCCCTGCTGTGAATTATTACATCAAGAATTGTAATTGCATGCCCCTGTTGAACAGGGGCTGAAAAATTGGGCCTTAGGCACTGGTGGCACAACACTACAACCCCTCACAGATACTGTACTTGGAGCACAGCAATGAGCCCTGTTGCAAAGTATTGCTTCAAAAATTGTAATGACACGCCCCTGTTAAACAGGGGCTAAAAAATTGGGCCTTAGGCACTGGTGGCACAACACTACAACCCCTCACAGATACTGTACTTGGAGCACAGCAATGAGCCCTATGGCAAATTATTGCTAAAAAAATTGTAAGTACACGCCCCTGTAAAACAGGGGCTGAAAAATTGGGCCTTAGCCACTGGTGGCGGCACCCATAAACAAAAATGATCTTCCAAGCTATCATCATCAATCGTATCATTGAGGACTCGGAGGAGGAGGATAGCCAGTCAACATAACAGCACAGGCACTCAGCATCAGCATCAGTCTTGAAGGGACGTGACATGTTAAAATCAATTAGTCTGTTATATCAGCATCAGGTGTGTGGTAGCTGGTGGTGATCCAAGACTGGTTCATCTTGATGAAAGTCAGTCGATCAACCGAGTCGGTGGACAGGCGCACCCTGTGATCCGTGACAAATCCTCCAGCAGCACTGAATGTGCGTTCCGAAAGAACGCTGGATGCAGGACAGGCCAGTAGCTCAATTGCATACTGTGCAAGCTCTGGCCAGTGATCCATCCTCAAGACCCAGTAAGCCAGAGGATTTTCGGTGGGGAAGGTGTCCAAGTCTGACCTTGCCCCTAGATATTCCTGCACCATGTTTATCAGACGCTGGCGATGGTTGCTGGAACCAATCATACTTTGGGGCTGCGGACTAAAGAATTGTCTGAACGCATCGGTCAGACGGCCACCTTCCCCACCGCTCCTTCTTTGACTGGCCGAAGCCTCAGCAACTCGTTGTCCTGGACCAGGAGTTTGTAACCTCCCAGTTTCTGGGAACGCGTTGCACAGACCTTTCTGCAAGGCCTCCCGGAGTTGTCTCATCCTCTGCTCCCTCTGCGACGGTAACATAAGGTCCGCAACCTTACCCTTGTACCGTGGATCAAGGAGAGTGGCCAGCCAGTAATGGTCCCTCTCCTTGATCCGAAGAATACGAGGATCCTTCCGCAGACTTTGCAGGATCAGGGAGGCCATGCAGCGTAGGTTTGCTGAGGCATTCGCTCCGGAGTCCTCTGGGTCACTAAGGACGACATGATCCGCAGTCACCTCCTCCCAGCCACGTACAAGTCCACTGGTTTCTTGGGACTGTAAATCATCCCTAAAAGACTGCTGCTGATGATGCTGAGTGCCAGCCTCCACCTCCATGCTGACACAATCCTCCTCCTCCTCCTCCTCCTCCTCTTCTTCCTCTTCCTGTGCGATGGGTGGGACAGAAGGAACACTGTCTGGGTAAAGGGGGCCTTGAGAGGCAAGGAAGTCCTCCTCTTCCTGCCTCTGTTCTGCCTCAAGTGCCCTGTCCATTATTCCACGCAGCGTGTGCTCCAACAGGTGGACAAGAGGTACAGTGTCACTGATGCATGCACTGTCACTGCTCACCATCCTCGTGGCCTCCTCAAATGGTGCCAGGACAGTGCATGCATCCCTGATCATGCCCCACTGGCGTGGAGAAAAAAAACCAAGCTCCCCTGACCCTGTCCTGGTGCCGTAGTCGCACAGGTACTCATTGATGGCCCTCTGCTGCGTGTGCAGCCGCTGCAGCATGGCCAACGTTGAGTTCCACCTGGTGGGCATGTCACATATAAGGCGGTTCTTGGGCAGGTTCAACTCCTTTTGCAGCTCAGCCAGGCGAGCACTGGCATTATAAGATCTGCGGAAATGCACACAGACTTTCCTGGCCTGCCTCAGGACATCCTGTAAGCCCGGGTACCTGCCCAAGAACCGCTGCACCACCAGGTTAAGGACGTGAGCCACACAGGGCACATGGGTCAGTTGTCCCTGTCGGAGGGCGGAGAGTAGGTTGGTGCCATTGTCGCAAACCACCATTCCTGGCTTAAGCTGGCGTGGCGTCAACCACCTCTCGGCCTGGCCCTGCAGAGCAGACAGGACCTCTGCCCCAGTGTGGCTTCTGTCCCCCAAACACACCAGCGCAAGCACGGCATGGCATCTTTTTGCCTGCGTACTTGCGTAGCCCCGTGAACGGCTACGGAGCACCGCTGGTTCATAGGACAAACCACAGGAAGAGGCCATGGAGGAAGAAGAAGAGGAGGGGGTGGAGGAGAGAGGTGTGTCACAACCAGTAGTAGCATTTTGGAGGCGTGGCGGTGGGACAACCTCCAACACTACTGCACCTTGTCCTGCATCCTTCCCAGCTGCCAAAAGAGTGACCCAATGGGCCGTGAAAGAAAGGTAACGTCCCTGTCCATGCCTGCTGGACCATGAGTCAGCGGTAATATGCACCTTACCGCTGACCGCCCTGTCCAGCGAGGCCAAGACATTGCCTTCCACATGCCGGTAGAGAGCCGGAATAGCCTTCCGTGAGAAAAAGTGGCGTTTGGGAACCTGCCACTGAGGAACCGCACATTGCACAAACTCACGGAAGGGGGCCGAGTCTACCAACTGAAAAGGCAGCAGTTGAAGCGCTAACAATTTAGCCAAGCTAGCATTCAACCGCTGGGCATGTGGATGGCTGGGAGTGAACTTCTTTTGACGGTCCAGCAGCTGGGGCAGGGAAATTTGCCTGCTAGAATCGGACGTCGGTGTACTGCTAGCAGAGTGGCCGCAAGTACTTGGCTGTGACACGCCTAATTCTACACCTTCATTCCTCTCAGTGCATGTTTCAGAGAGGACTGAAGTTATAGTGGGGTTGGAGATCCCAGCTGATGCGGTGCAAGGAGAGGTCCGCTTTGTTCTTTGGTGTGGGTCTTTGAGGTAGGCTTGCCAACGAGCTGCATGGCAGGTCAACATATGTCTGGTCAGGCATGTGGTACCCAAGCGGCTGATGTTTTGGCCACGCGATATACGCTTGAGACATATGTTGCAAACAGCAGCTGTGCGATCTGATGCACTAGCCTCAAAAAAGGCCCACACCAAGGAACTTTTTGAATGACGGGCAGAGGCAGCGCCCTGCACAGGCGGAGCTCTGCGGTGTGATTCCGTCGGTGTACTGCCCTTACGCTGGCCACCAAAGGGCATCCTGTCTCGTTGGAGATGTGCCTCCTCCTCATCCTCCTCCTCCTCTCTCCTATTAGGCACCCACGTGGAGTCAGTGACCTCATCATCCCCTCCCTCCTCATCACTGGAGCCAATCTGGCAGTATGCTGCAGCTGCTGGAACATGACTGCCAGATTGGTGTCCTTCTTGAGCATCCCCTCTGTCTGCTCTCACCCTACTGCCTTCCTGTAGCTGGGTTTCATTATCAGACCCTTCGAAACGCTGGGCATCCTCCTGGAGCATGTACCTAACACTGTGCTCAAACAGTTCGGGGGACTCCTCAGGAGGAGGACATGGTGGGTCTAGGGAAGGAGTGACTGATGATGAGTCTGACATTGATACCAGGGAAGAGGACACTTTGGCAGCTGCTTTGCCAGTACCCTGAGCCTGGGTGAGAGAGGATGAGGAGGAGGAGGAGGGCTTGGTCATCCACTCTACCAAGTCTTCGGCATGATGTGGCTCAACATGTCCAGCTGCCGAAAAGAAAGACAAGCGTGTCCCATGGCCATGTGCTGATGACAATGCACCGCGTCCACGACCAGCACTGTTGCCCCCAGACACAGAGCCTGCTTGCCCTCTTTTATTGCCTCCTGACTGTCTGCCTCTCCTTGTTTGCCTTCCAGACATTCTAATAGATGGCCTGCAGGGAGATGGGAAAAAAGCAATAAGGGCTACCTTCAGGTGTCCTTCTCTGTCCCTTGAAACAAGGACTTGCACAGTGAAAGAAACTGACACTCTCCCTACCTACAGTTTTCTGTCCCTAGAAAAAATGTTTTTTTTAATCACAATATAGCACAAGGAGAATTCACTCACTGTCCTTCCAGGTCCCTGGAAACAAGGACTTGCACAGTGAAAGAAACTGACACTCTCCCTACTGTGAGGGGGTTAACTCGGTAGCGGGTGTGTGTGACCCCCTGGTTGGGCTCCCCACACAAAAACAGGGCCAGCAGACTGAGGTTGTGGTTTTCAAAATCAAAAGGTGCGGTTTATTTCTCTATGTACAGTGACAAAAACA
This sequence comes from Rana muscosa, assembly GCA_029206835.1. Classification (NCBI taxonomy): domain Eukaryota; kingdom Metazoa; phylum Chordata; class Amphibia; order Anura; family Ranidae; genus Rana; species Rana muscosa. Next base: position 883,149,256 of record CM055118.1, read on the forward strand.
CAGCAAAGCCAAAAAGAAACATAAACAAAATAAATCCTGGTCAGTTTGACCTCTGACTAAACATGCAGGTTTCCTAAACTAACAACTGGGATCAGCCTGGTGCTGTCCTAGTCCCTAAGTCCCTGGTTTAGTAAAAGTCCAAACAAATAGCCACACAGGCTTTGCCTCACCGCACAGGGGTTCACTCTCCCTAGACAGTCCACACAGGTCTGGTTCCAGGCATGAGCTAACACCTAATGAATCTGGGAGTTCTTATAGAGGCCTAAATGAGCTGACAAGCTTCAGCTGGCCTCATCAACTCCCTGTCTGTACGACGCCCAGCCCTCTCCCTAGAGGTATGAGTCATCCATGAGCCTACTAGCCTCAGCTGGGCTTATACAACTCTCCACCTAGTTGTACAAGTCAGCATAAAGCCTGAATCTGGGAGAAATATATCTACCCCCCTGGATGCAACCAGGTGACTTTACCTTCCTGCTGTCACACTACCTACAGTTTTCTGTCCCTAGAAAAAAATGTTTTTTTTAAGCACAATATAGCACAAGGAGAATTCACTCACTGTCCTTCCAGGTCCCTGGAAACAAGGACTTGCACAGTGAAAGAAACTGACACTCTCCCTACCTACAGTTTTCTGTCCCTAGAAAAAATGTTTTTTTTAAGCACAATATAGCACAAGGAGAATTCACTCACTGTCCTTCCAGGTCCCTAGAAACAAGGACTTGCACAGTGAAAGAAACTGACACTCTCCCTACCTACAGTTTTCTGTCCCTAGAAAAAATGTTTTTTTTAAGCACAATATAGCACAAGGAGAATTCACTCACTGTCCTTCCAGGTCCCTGGAAACAAGGACTTGCACAGTGAAAGAAACTGACACTCTCCCTACCTACAGTTTTCTGTCCCTAGAAAAAATGTTTTTTTTAAGCACAATATAGCACAAGGAGAATTCACTCACTGTCCTTCCAGGTCCCTGGAAACAAGGACTTGCACAGTGAAAGAAACTGACACTCTCCCTACCTACAGTTTTCTGTCCCTAGAAAAAATGTTTTTTTTAAGCACAATATAGCACAAGGAGAATTCACTCACTGTCCTTCCAGGTCCCTAGAAACAAGGACTTGCACAGTGAAAGAAACTGACACTCTCCCTACCTACAGTTTTCTGTCTCTAGAAAAAATGTTTTTTTAAGCACAATATAGCACAAGGAGAATTCACTCACTGTCCTTCCAGGTCCCTGGAAACAAGGACTTGCACAGTGAAAGAAACTGACACTCTCCCTACCTACAGTTTTCTGTCCCTAGAAAAAATGTTTTTTTTAAGCACAATATAGCACAAGGAGAATTGACTCACTGTCCTTCCAGGTCCCTAGAAACAAGGACTTGCACAGTGAAAGAAACTGACACTCTCCCTACCTACAGTTTTCTGTCCCTAGAAAAAATGTTTTTTTTAAGCACAATATAGCACAAGGAGAATTCACTCACTGTCCTTCCAGGTCCCTGGAAACAAGGACTTGCACAGTGAAAGAAACTGACACTCTCCCTACCTACAGTTTTCTGTCCCTAGAAAAAATGTTTTTTTTAAGCACAATATAGCACAAGGAGAATTCACTCACTGTCCTTCCAGGTCCCTGGAAACAAGGACTTGCACAGTGAAAGAAACTGACACTCTCCCTACCTACAGTTTTCTGTCCCTAGAAAAAAATGTTTTTTTTAAGCACAATATAGCACAAGGAGAATTCACTCACTGTCCTTCCAGGTCCCTGGAAACAAGGACTTGCACAGTGAAAGAAACTGACACTCTCCCTACCTACAGTTTTCTGTCCCTAGAAAAAATGTTTTTTTAAGCACAATATAGCACAAGGAGAATTCACTCACTGTCCTTCCAGGTCCCTGGAAACAAGGACTTGCACAGTGAAAGAAACTGACACTCTCCCTACCTACAGTTTTCTGTCCCTAGAAAAAATGTTTTTTTTAAGCACAATATAGCACAAGGAGAATTCACTCACTGTCCTTCCAGGTCCCTGGAAACAAGGACTTGCACAGTGAAAGAAACTGACACTCTCCCTACCTACAGTTTTCTGTCCCTAGAAAAAATGTTTTTTTTAAGCACAATATAGCACAAGGAGAATTCACTCACTGTCCTTCCAGGTCCCTGGAAACAAGGACTTGCACAGTGAAAGAAACTGACACTCTCCCTACCTACAGTTTTCTGTCCCTAGAAAAAATGTTTTTTTTAAGCACAATATAGCACAAGGATAATTCACTCACTGTCCTTCCAGGTCCCTGGAAACAAGGACTTGCACAGTGAAAGAAACTGACACTCTCCCTACCTACAGTTTTCTGTCCCTAGAAAAAATGTTTTTTTTAAGCACAATATAGCACAAGGAGAATTCACTCACTGTCCTTCCAGGTCCCTAGAAACAAGGACTTGCACAGTGAAAGAAACTGACACTCTCCCTACCTACAGTTTTCTGTCCCTAGAAAAAATGTTTTTTTTAAGCACAATATAGCACAAGGAGAATTCACTCACTGTCCTTCCAGGTCCCTAGAAACAAGGACTTGCACAGTGAAAGAAACTGACACTCTCCCTACCTACAGTTTTCTGTCCCTAGAAAAAATGTTTTTTTTAAGCACACTATAGCACAAGGAGAATGCACTCACTGTCCTTCCAGGTCCCTAGAAACAAGGACTTGCACAGTGAAAGAAACTGACACTCTCCCTACCTACAGTTTTCTGTCCCTAGAAAAAATGTTTGTTTTAAGCACACTATAGCACAAGCACAAAACACACTGACACTCTCCCTACCTATCCTTCTCTTTCCCTAAACTAAAGGAATCCAGGTTAAGCAAGAAAGAAATAAAAGTCACTGTCCCTGCCTATGCTGCTCTATCCCTGCTCCGGAACACACTACACTAGGCCGCCGTGCTGGCGGCCTTTTATAGTGTGGGGCGTGTACTAAACACCCTCAGCAATAATTGGCCACAGGCATCCTGCCTGTGGCCAATCATTGCTCTCCTCGCTGCCGGCGCTGTGATTGGCCAAGCATGCGGGGTCACAGTGCATGCTTGGCCAATCACAGCGCCTGGATGACACTGCGATGGCGTAGTGCATTGTGGGCCGTTCGCGTCACTCGAATTAGGCGCGAACGGCCCAAATCGTTCGATCTTCGTCGAACGATCGAACAGCCGATGTTCGAGTCGAACGTATGTTCGACTCGAACACGAAGCTCATCCCTACCACTGTTCAACAGTGGCATGTAAATACAATTCCTGATATAATAGTTGACAGCAGGGCATTCCAGCGCCCACCAAGAGTAACTGTGAGGGCTTACAGTGTTGTGGCAACACCAACACCTAAGGGGCAAATTTCTGCAGAGTATATATGGCAGGCCCCTACTTTCAAACATCCATCTTACAAACGACTGCTACTTGCAAACGGAAGGAGACAACAGGAAGTGAGAGGAAATCTACCCCTAGGAAGGGAAATTCTCTCCTGTAAGAGTTAATATGTGAAAAATGTGCCTCCTCTCCACTGATGCTTTATCATCAATCCTTGTTTCAATAAAAAAAACGAATTTTCCAAAAACATTTGTCATTGGGATGGAAAGTGAGGTGAAATGTTCTGAAGAGGTGCACAGACAGCAAAACAAATGTTACAGGGGTGATAACCCTTCCCTATGTTCTCTAAAAAGCTTAAAAATAGATTTTTTGGCTAGAGCTACACAGCTAAAAAATGTACCTGTTCCAAATTACAAACAGATTGTACTTAAGAACAAACCTACAGTCCGTGTCTTTTTTGCACTGCCTGTAGACTGCTGTTCAGAGTATATAGGGCCTTTTTTTTATTTTGGGTGCGGGGTTCCCGTTAATATCCATACAAGACCCAAAGGGGCTGGTAATGGGCTGGGGTAGGGTGGGGGAGCCATGCCATTTTTCTCAATAATTTTCATCCATATTGCCGGGACCAGACATTACATTAAAGCCGCAAGCAGTTTTAAATGGCTTTTTTTCCTTCAGAAATGTCATTTTGTGCAGGGGCAGTTCTAAACACGGGAAACATGTGCCACTTTACAGGCATACATTAGACACTCCCCAGGTACGATATTTAAAGGAATATTTAACTTTTTTTTTTCACTTTATGCATCATTAAAATCACTGCTCCCGAAAAAACGACCGTTTTAAAAGATTATTTTTACATTGATACATGTCCCCTCGGGCAGGACCCGGGTCCCCAAACCCTTTTTAGGACAATAACATGCATATTAGGCGTTATAATTAGCACTTTTGATTTCAAACGTTCGCGTCCATTGTATTTAATAGGGTTCTAAAGTTTGTGCGAAAGTTCGGTCCGTTCGAAGGTTCTGGTGCGAACCGAATGGGGGGGTGTTTGGCTCATCCCTAATTAGAACCTTTAAACATCACATCTCTATTTGTTTTTTTAACAAACTACATTAGCAATAAACTGAAAGTACATGCAAAGAGCCACATAGGTGCATATAATTCTTGTTTTAGCTGTTCTTTTCCAAAATAGCACCTTATCCCTGTCTTTCGAGGAACACAGAGTCTCAATATTAAGTAGCACACGTGCACCTACATAAACATTTTGTGCTTTTCAAAGTGTTCAACATGATCAACGAGACTGCTTTCAAATTCAAAAACGAAAAATTGTACAGGAAACTGGCCAAAAAAGTCCTTGTTGATGCAAATGTGCTACTATTTCACATCTGCCTCACGTACACTTTACACTTTATAATAAGATCTTGTCACGTCCTGGCAAATATGATGCTTTAAGTACATAGATTAAATATGTAAATATGTATAAAAACAGGACTTGTTTGTCTAAGCTCCATTAAAAAGACTCTTTATAAATGTTCAAAACATGAGTCAGAGAAGTATACAATGGGTGATCCTACTAATTAAAAAACACATAACACTGACACTCCGCAAGATTTTCCACATTATAATTTGTCTAGAAGGGATTTAGGTAAACTGTTCAGAAACAAACAAATGACAGACAATAGATTCAGTGGTAATATTCTGGCAATGTCTAGAGGACAGGTCATGGTAAATTAGGTAATGAAAATACTAAGAAGGCTGCAGCAAAATCAGTCTGTATTACAAGCAAATGAGCTAGAACTTAGCAAGAATAACATAATGCATAACCTCAAAAGAATTCTCTAAATATAATTTGTTGAAGACATTTAAAAATCCCCAGGTAAATATATAAAATAATGTGTTCGCTTATCTTTTCTCCTCTTCAAAGTCAAGAAATGTTTCCTATTTTCCTGGTGTAACTAAGAAAAACCTGGTCATTATTCCACATCAGTTGAAAATTACTTGGTAATACTTAGAATGGGATTTAAGAAGACCAGAGTTCTGCATGGACACCACTATTGGAGTGATCACTAGTAGAGATGAGATATGATTGTAACCCAATGCAACTTAGGATTTTTGGTGCTTTAGCTTTAATAATGCCCAACACCAAATGTTTCTGCAGCTGTTTCTCAATTTAAAAAAAATAACTTAATGGCCAATCCTGCAATATTGTTACCAGTTACTCCTCAGTGGGAATTGTTTTATGTTTCCTTCAGGCTAAATCATGCTGTTTATCTTCTTTTTGTGGATTGCTTTGATCAAGAATATTTGTTGATATAATCTCTATGAAATAGTGTAGTCTAACAGAGATTCCTATTATATTATAAATCGCCTGGTCTCTCCCTCTGAAAATTTGACCTAGCGAAAAGGCCTAAAGTGGTTGTAAATCTCAGACAGAATGAATGAATGAATGAATTAATGAATGAAGCATGCACAAAGCACATATCCCTGAATCTGCCTGAATCCAAAACATCGAGTCAGGGTCCTTCCCGATCTCACCTCTCTCTTCTATCTACATGAGTCACTGAAAATACCCTAAACTAATACAAACAGCCTAGAGGGAGATGGCCCGCCCCCCTCCAGCACATAGCAGGTGACTCATACCCTCATCTCTGGGTGTTTTTCTATGAGCCTGAAAACTTGTGTAGAAGGGGGTGTGTAACTTCCCTCCACCCAGCTATCAGATATCAGGGAGCAGTGTTTGTGATGTCAGATACCCACCCCTGCTGCTCGAGCTGAGAAAAAATGTAATCTGTGTGTTTTTAGAATGAACTACAGAGAGATTGCTGCAGATAAACCAATACATCTTATGTAGCAGGACTTGTATTATCTCTGTGTATCACCTGAGACCAGTCACTTCACTGGGTATATGCAAAGGTTTACAATCAGTTTAAGTACTGTACATTTTATCTGTACTATTTTTCTGTCTGGTGTCTCAGAACTAGGGATGAGCCGAACACACCCCCCCCCCCCCCTGGTTCGGTTCACAGCAGAACTGCGAACAGGCAAACAATTTGTTCGAACACGCGAACACCATTAAAGTCTATGGGACACGAACGTGAAAAATCAAAAGTGCTAAGTTTAAAGGTTAATATGCAAGTTATTGTCATAAAAAGTGTTTGGGGACCTGTATCAATGCAAAAAAAAGTTTTAAAAACAGCTGTTTTTTCGGGAGCAGTGATTTTAATAATGCTTAAAGTGAAACAATAAAAGTGAAATATTCCTTTCAATTTCGTACCTGGAGGGTGTCTATAGTATGCCTGTAAAGTGACACATTTTTTCTGTGTTTAGAACAGTCCCTGCACTAAATGACATTTCTAAAGGAAAAACAGTCATTTAAAACTACTCGCAGCTATAATGAATTGTCAGGTCCCGGCAATACAGATAAAAGTAATTGAAAAAAAACGGCATGGGTTCCCCCCCAGTCCATTACCAGACCCTTTGGGTCTGGTATGAATATTAAGGGGAACCCCGAACCAATTTTTTTTTTTTTAAATGCGTGGGCGTTCCCCTCAAATTCCATATCAGGCCCTTTAGGTCTGGTATGGATATTAAGGGGAACCCTGCGCCAAATAAAAAAAAATGGTGTAGGGGTCCCCCTCAAAATCCATACGGACCCTTCAGGTCTGGTATGGATTTTAGGGGAACCTCATGCCGAAATTAAAAACAAAATGGCGTGGGGTCCCCCTAAAAATCCATACCAGACCCTTATCCGAGCACGCAACCTGGCAGGCCACAGGAAAAGAGGGGGAACGAGAGGATGTCCCCATGTTGATGGGGACAAGGGCCTCACCCCTACAACCCTTGCCCGGTGGTTGTGGAGGTTTGCAGGCGGGGGGCTTATCAGAATCTGGAAGCCCTCTTTCAGATTTCTGACTTTTTGATTACAGTTGAAATCTGTCTGTTCTCTCCCTCTGACATTGCATCCTAGTAAACAGGATAACATGATGTGCATGACATCTGTGCAATTTTTCAGGTTTCTCTCTCTGGAAAAAAAAGACACCGTAGTTTTTAATTCCAAGTAAAATCTGCCAGCACGCCTTTGAAAATTGCATCCAAGTAAAAAAGATAACATAATACAGTTTTGGACCAAGGTCTTGAAGCTCATACCTTCTTTGTTTGATTGCCCTTTCCCTAGAGATCCTTGGTATGTCTTATTACACCTAAGCCCCAACCCCCCGATTTAACTAAACCCTAATTCAAATTGGCGACCTACATTTTGTTAGTGGCAAAACAGATTATCGCCAAAGCCTGTAAGAAACAAATTTGCTTCCTTTGAGGAAGTTCGTCGGCGGATCAACGGTTTCTTTATTAATGAGAAACTGACCAGCATCCTATCCTGCTGGACACGCAAAATACATTTTCTCAGATTTGGGCCCCATGGATATAATATGCCCATCTGTCACTTTCCCTAGAGAGCTATATCTCATTATAATATCCTAGCTTTGGGAAACTGGCTTTGGGCATGCCCGACACTCGCTCTCTTCCACCCTCACTTAACCTCTCTTTCCCACCTTCTCACTTTGAACATCCTTCTTTTCTCTTCCCTTCTTTCTTATTTGTTGCAGATCATGCTGTTTATGCAGACTTGATGTTTTGATTGCTTAACCACTTGCCACCCAGGCCAATTATGTCATTTCTCTCCTACATGTAAAAATCATCATGTTTTTGCTAGAAAATTACATAGAACCCCCAAACATTATATATATATATATATATATATATATATATATATATATATATAATTATATTTTTTAGCAGAGACCATAGAGAATACAATGGCGGTCGTAAAACCAGTAAAGTTAGCCCAATTTTTTTGCATAACATGAAAGATGAAGTTACGCCGAGTAAATAGATACCTAACATGTCACGCTTCAAAATTGCACACACGCGTGGAATAGCGCCAAACTTCGGTACTTAAATAATCCCCAAAGGCGGCGCTTTCATTTTTTTACTGGTTACATGTTTTGAGTTACCGTTAAAACCTCACATGTGTGGTTTGAACACTGTTTTCATATGTGGGCAGGACTTGCGTAGGTGTACGCTTCTGCGTGCGAGCACACAGGGACAGGGGCACTTTTTTATTGTTAATTTTACTTTTATTTTTTTAGTTTGACATTTTTCATTAATTAATTATTTATCACTTTTATTCCTATTACAATGAATGTAAACATCCCTTTTAATAGGAATATGGCAATAACAGGACCTCTTTACAGTGAGAAAAGGGGGTTAATAAGACCCCACATCTCACCTCTATGCTGGGGAAAAATATCTCATCTTTCCAGCCGAGGCGGCGTAATTTGTTTGAATCCAGAGGCCGGGCGTGACGTCATAACATCACGCCCGGCCTCCGGACGATCATAGAGACTCCGGCAACCATCTGGTCTGCCGGAAATCTTTATGGTAAACATCCGGGGCCGGCGGATCCTGTCTCCGACTCACCGATGGCAGCGGTGAGTCGGTAGAAGCACCAAAAAGCGGTGGGAGCGGGGGGCATCCCGTCTCGCCACCAGTAGGAACGATTAATCGCCTGAACAGCTGCTATGATAATTCTTATGGTGTAGGAAATCGGCGGCTGAAAGACAATATCTGAATGATGCCTGTAGCTGCAGGCATCATTCAGATATACCCGCTCAAATTCAAGGACGTCATATGACGGCCGTCGGGCGGGAAGTGGTTAATGTTTCACGGCCTGCGACAATATTTACCTGGCTCATTGATACCTACTCTAACCTGCAGGCTACAGGTTTTGTTTATGAATATGCTTTTTGTACTGTTGGATGTTTTTATATTCTCGGCAGCTATGTTACAGCTATGACTAAGCATTGAAATGCATTAGCTATTCTCCCCTGTTTCTCTATATGATTTGACTGCTGTACACTGGATTTTATTTTATTTTCTACAATAAAGATGCCTTTTTTACGGTGTGACGCCATCCAGGATATTTTTCTTCAGCTATGTTACAGCTGTCTAACATTTTCTTGGCATTAACAAAAAGTTTACGTACGCTATGTTTTGTACTCTAAATTTCCAATAAAAATCTATTGAAATTGAAAAAGATAACATACTAAGCATCTGTACAATGTTTCTGTTTTTTGTCACATAAACTAGAGTACTAAACAATGTAATATTTAAATCCATTCTCTCCCCTCGAATTGCAGCATAGCAAAAAGTCTTACAGAGCAATATGTCTGTAAAATATTAATACCTTTAATATGATATAATACACTCTTATTTTTAGAATTTCATACATTCTGGCTCATTTTTCCCTCCTAAATTGGTACCATGCGCATGAAGTATGTATAGTATTTTTGGCTCATGTTTGAAAACATACAATTCAAATGTTTAATTCCATTAAGCTCACTGTACTGCACTGACTTTTATTTCAGACAACATACAATATCATTTTTATTTAAAAAAAAAATGTTGGTGTCTTTCTCTGGAATTGCAGCCCACTAAAAAGCCTTATATATTATATATTTAATCTGTACTTTTTGGATTCTGACTCTAAAAATTACACTCTAATAATTGTTATTTCATGATAAAACATGCCCAGTCTCTCCCTCTTAAATTGCAGCCTGCAAAGGCTGCATACATAGGGTTCATAGAGTATGAGCAATATTTCCAGCTCTTGTGTCTGAAATACTTTTTTTGTTTCATAATAACACCTGCCTAGTATAAGAATAAATGGAAGTATTATTCCCGCACCAACCAAGTCTAGGTGTCGTACTGCAGCAAGCACTGAAGATGATATCAGAACCCAAGTGGGATAAAATGTAAAGATAGTGCTGCGCAGCACTATCTTTACGTTTTAAAACCTGCCTAGTCTCTTCCTCTTCTATTGTGGACTAGTAAAAACACGTAATATTTGTTATATTAGATGCTACAAAACATGTAAGTGCAGCGCAACGCAAAATAAACATGTGTCCATAACATATAAATACATCAACAGGTGAAAAAATAAATAAAATGAGAATACACATATATAACTTTTTCACAGTAGCGCTCAAAATTTTTTATTTATTAACATCTATAAAATGTGTCCAAATAAGTTTAAACATAAATAAAAAAATAAAAAAAATAATAATTAAAATATCTTGCAATTACACACAAAGTATAAATGACAGTCCTCTTGAAAAGTGCAAAAAAACCTGATATAATAACACCAATGCCTCCACCAGAGTGATAAGTTGGAGTTCAGCTCCCTTAGGAAACAGGCTCACCAGATGCTGTTGCCATTTAATCTCATGTTTGGCAAAATACACTCAGGATTTAAATTGAAGAGATTGCTGTTAGATGCCACACTCCATTCAAATGCCTAACTTTAAACTCCACATGTAGGAATAAAAGTAGAGACAAAGCCTCCGATAGTGTAAAATCACTTAAGGTAGTATATTTATTAAAAGATATATTGCACATACATCAGATACGTAAGACAAGCCTTCATGTTACATTATACAAGGCATGCCGGGAGGCACTGTGCTGCGATCTCAATGCTCCTTCAATTGCTAGGTATCAGATCACCCTCCCAGTCTCAGCATACAGTTGCTGTGTAGCCACACCCCAACGCATTTCCCGACTCCGTAATTGCTAGATTTAAGTTTAAACTTAAATCTAGCAATTACGAGGTTAATTGCACATTTGAATGAAGCTGCGGCAGATCTGTGGGGTGTTTTCACTCCAGTAGTTGGCCGCGCTGACAAATCGTAATAAACGTCTATGCGATAATCTTCGATCAGTTGTGTAATAGTTCAGTTTGACTATTAAAAGAGTACTAAGAGGTTAATGGAACAGACGGACAATATCGTACGTGATTACATGCACTTGATGTTATGTTGAGCTGAAAGCGGTTTCCATTGGCCAATTAGAAAGGAGGAGGATATTTTAGCTTGGTTGCCATGTCGCCGCCCCCCTGTGACGAAGTCGGAAGTGACAAAACGCATCTGAGTGTGGCTGCACGCCAACTGTTTGCTGCAGAAAGGAAGGTGATCTGATGCCTAGCGTGTAAAGGAGCAGTGAGATCGCAGCACAGTACCTCCCGACATGTGTTGTATAATGTAAAATTAATGCTTGTCTGTCTTGTATCTGATGTACATGCAATACATCTTTTAATAAACTTTGATTTTACACTATTGGAGACTTTGTCTCTACTTTTATTCTTACATGTGGAGCTTAAAGTCAGGCATTTCAATGGAGTGTGGCGTCTAACAGCGGCTCTTCAATTTAAATCCTGAGTGTATTTTGGAGTGAATGGCAACAGCATCTGGTGAGCCTGTTTCCTAAGGGAGCTGAACTCCCACTTATTACTGTGGTGGAGGCATTGGTGTTATTTTATCATTTTTTTGCCCTTTTCAGCAGGACTGTCATTTATTTTGTGTGTGGAATTGCAAGATATTTTCCATTTTTTTATTTTTTATTTATGGACATTTATTTATGTTTACACTTATTTAAACACATTTATACTGTAGATGTTAATTAATAAAAAAAATTGAGCGCTACAGTTTAGTTATTTATATATATATATATGTGTGTATGCATTCTCATTTTTTTTATTTTATTCACCTGTTGGTGTATATTTTGTGATTTATGTAGCAGCACTTTTACTCATTATTTCTGGTGTTTTAAGAGCAGTGCACACAGATTTATATACATTTACATGTCATACATGTGCAATAAAGTTCAATTGAAACAGTTCCAATAATACACCACTGCAAACAGTGTACTTGAAAGTCTTCTGTTTTGTGACACATATGGCGACCACCACCAATAGGTGAAAAACCTGCTCACCTCCACTTCTGACCCCACAACAGAGTCTAACGAGCACCAAAACGAATCCTCCTTTCTGTGTCTGGGACAGTAAAGCCTCTTTTCTATATCATCTCACAATATACACTCCACTGTCCGCACATACGTATATTAGGAAACACAAGAAAGAGACCCATACTGCTCTCTGTCTCTAACATTTTTTTTTAAAGCAGATATAACAACGTACAAATTTCTTGAAAAATGCATGCAAAGGTACACTAGTTCCTAGCGAATTATGTCACGGGCTCGGGTTCTCCCACCTATACGCATTGCGCCCTGTGATTGGGCTTCCTCAGTAGGTGGGAAACCGACTCATACACAGACTCATACCACTCTTCAATTGCGTAAGCCACCTTCCTGTATGGTGCCTTTCAATAAGCATAGCTCTGCCCTCCCATCCGCCCCCAATCCATCCCTCTATACACATCATTCAAAAAGATTTCCATCCTCCTTTCTCTGCTCCCTACCAATCCAGGTGTAGCGTTATGCCCAGAAGTTACATCAGCAGTCCAAATTACCCGCTCCTGCCATAACCAAGCCTCGCTCTCATCTAGGCCTGTTTATACTTAAATGTAACCAGCTTAAATAAGTCCCCGGGAGCTGTCCACTGGTGTCATTTCCAGTATTATATTAGCCAAGAAACACCAAACCCCATTAATGTCAATCTTGAAAATAAATTCTTGCCATTGTCAAGGCTAATATACAAGGGATTGACAAAAACGGGCACAGGGGGCTGAACACTGCTATAGGGTACATGTTGTTGTTCAGTCGTTTAGTCATGTCCGACTCTTCGTGACCTCATGGACCATAGCTCGTCAGGCTTTTCTGTCCTCCCCTGCCTCCCGGAGCTTGCTTTTTCCATGATCCAGCGAATGTTGACAATTTGATCTCTAGTTCCTCTACCTCTTCGAAATCCAGCATGTACTTGTGGTAGCTTTCGGTTCACATGCTGCTGAAGCCTAGCTTGGAGAATTTTCAGCATAACCTTGCTAGCGTGTGAGATGAGTGAGATCGTAGTTTGAACATTCTTTTTTTTAATTGTAATTTTATTGAAAAATTTTCATGAAATTACAATAATCACAAAGTAATTCAAACATGTCAAAATTTACGAAAGAGGTAGAAACATTTCAATTGAAGTGTCTAAACATACAGAACACAGGGGGTGAACTGCATAGCACAATAAATTGAGAAATAAACTCATATGTACAACAAAGAAAAGAAAAACATAACAGAGGTCACAGTCAAAGATCAGTGATAACTAAGGTAATACCAGTATGAGAAAAAAAGTTGCGCTAAAACATGATCGTGAATGGCAATATACCATACGTAAATAAACTTAAACACCAACCACTGAATGAATTAATATCCAAGTAGTGAAAAACAAATTATTAGTGAAATAAAAAATAAATTAAATAAATAGGACTCAGTTCATAAACAGAGATAAATGAAAAAAGTTTTTCCCAAGTGTCCAAGATTAAATGGTAGTAGAAATGTGAAGAATCCACTGTGCCAAACTGCTTCCAAACACGATTAGGAAATTGTGATGATAGTGAAGCACCTCCACCTAAGTAAACACTGCCGCTTACCAAATGGACGTGATCTCTTATAACAGGAGATCAAAAACAGCATAGGCTAATGACCCAGCCTGGGGTTCTTTATGGAAAACACCTCAGCTCCGCATACAGCATACAGGGATGTGGACCTCAGAAAAGCTTCTCAGCTCAGCATACAGCGTGTAGGGATGTGGACCTCAGCCAGCAGCACCCGGAGACCCGCCACATGAAATGATGAATGAATACGCATAGCATAAAACCCTTTAACGGTTTATTAAGAACAAGTAAGGTTACACTTACGATTAAGAAGTTTAAAAATAGCATGTAACAAACGAGCCGGCCGGCTCCTCGATATGCAGCCCGTATCTTCCGGGTCTGTCGTAAAAACGCGGTGACGTCAGAACGGCGTACACCGCGTTTTTACGACAGACCCGGAAGATACGGGCTGCATATCGAGGACCCGGCCGGCTCGTTTAATTAGTTTTTCACTACTTGGATATTAATTTATTCAGTGGTTGGTGTTTAAGTTTATTTACGTATGGTATATTGCCATTCACGATCATTTTTTAGCACAACTTTTTTTCTTATTATATCTGTTTGTGTTGTATAGCACTCTGTTGCCGCTCAATTAGTTTAATCATTTTGAATAGCGCAATTTTTTCTTTTTCCAATACCAGTATGAGGACTTTAATATAGAAGGAACTATACCGGGTATATCAGAAAAGGGGGAAAAAGGGGGGGTAGGTCATGACTCAGTATCCGGCAGAGGCGTTCCATATTCCGAGCGGTCCCATAAGTACAAGATTAAATCAAATTGGGGTACTGTGTCGTGTACAGAGGCCATCATATATTCCATCCTATGTATTTTGGCCATAAGTTGGAGAAATCTGGACCAGGGGGGAGTGGTGTTAGATAGCCAGCAAAGGGGAATCAGTCTCTTAGCAATACCTTTAAAGGGAAGGCCCAGCAAGTAGTGCAGGAGGTCAAGCGGTACAGAAACATCCACCACTTTCAGTATTAGCTTCATTACATCAAGCCAAAAGGGCTGGATCAGAGAACATTGCCAAAAAATATGGAACAGTGATTCCACCTCTCTGTTACAACGCCAACAATTAGCCAAGATCGAGGGATCATATTTATGAATAAGTTCAGGGGTCCTATACCAAAACACGAGGATCTTAACTGACGTCTCTCTCTGAACAACACACCTGGAAGATTTAAAGACGGAGGGACAAATCCTGTCCCATAATTGAGGACCTATGGGTCTGCATAACAGTTGAGCCCATTTTTTCATATACAGATGAGTGACCTCGGTAAGGGTGATAGACTCGTGGAGGATACAGTGAATAAAGGAGACCAAATGCAATTGATGGGGACCCTGGGCACATAAGTATTCAAAGGGGGTGGGAGCATTCAAAGTCAAGAGTGGGGATCTAGAGTGGAAGAAATACCTGATCTGTAAATAGAAATTGAATAATTGAGGGGGGATATTGAACTTCTCACGGAGAAAATCAAATGGGTGTAGCCTGAGAGTTTTAGGATCAACTAGGTTTCGGAGTTAAACCAAGGAGGCATTAACCCATGGGAGAATACAACCAAAGGATAAACTGTCTGGGATGGACGGGTTAAATAAAACATTAATAAGAGGAGGACAAGATGAAATGAGGGGATATGTTTTGAGACATTTACACCATACCGATAAAGTGAAGTTCATAGGGGCCGTACACTGGCGTCTATAGATAGGGTCAATGTGTCGGGGGAGAGACCAGATCAGGGAGCAAGGATGAACCGGATATAGCACTCCTTTCTCAATATCAGACCAGTGGCTAGGAGCATGTAAAGTAGACCAGGAAGCTATTGTCCTAAGGTGAGTGGCGTAATAATATTTAAGAATATCCGGAGCTCCCAAGCCCCCCTAGATCTCAAGGCAAAGACCACTGAATTCACAATGCGGCGAGCCCTACCATTCCAGATGAAATTCAAAAAGGACCTATAGAGAGATTTAAGTTGGGATAGGGGAATAGCGACTGGAAGTGTCTCAAAATAATATAATAACCGTGGTAAAATGGACATTTTCAATACATTAATTCTACCTAAAAGAGAGAGAGGATATTTGGACCAATTTTGCAGCGATTTATTGATGTCTAGTCAGTAGTGTATTTAGGTTTTGTGCTGCCCTAGGCCTGACTAAACTCGTGCACCCCCTTATTTAAATATGACCCACCCCTTCCTGTCAAGGCCACACCCCTTCCTGTTTAAGACCCGCCCTGAAATTTTCGAGTGGGGACACCAGTTCTGAGGGCCGGGGGGGGCAATGGATTCCCTTAATTTGCATAGATTTCCTCTCACTTCCTGTTTGGCTATAGGGCAGGAAGTGAAGGGAAATCTCTGCAATGGGACAGGGATGGTAAAAAATAAACTGACGGGCTATAACCCTCCCTTACTCTATCCAAAATGAAAAAAAAGTGTTGCCTATAGTTCTACTTTAAGCACAAATTTCTGATATTTTAAGGAGAGGACTAAGAAGATATAACCATGCCAATGGTGCAGCAGAAATCCCCCCCCCCCACAGTTGCAGAATGCCAGCCGTCCGCATACCGGAAGCAGTGCAGCCAATTTATGGGGGTGCTAGACTAATTTGCCTCTCAGCCTAGTCCACCCCATCAGCCGGTGGTGACTCTTTCCGTGCTGTCCCCCTGCAAAGTGCTGCCCTAGGCCTGGGCCTTGTTGGCCTAGGCCAGGATACAGCGCTGTGTCTAGTATTAAGGGAGGAAAATTAACTGAATATAGGGTAGAATATGTAGGGGTAAGATGGATCCCTAGATATTTGAGGGAGGTGGAACACCACTTATAATGATAAGAGTCCATAAGTTGGGACAATAATGCGGGGGAATGTGGATAGGGAGGGCCTCAGTTTTTGTGGTAACTTTGTAGCCTTATATAGCACCAAAAGAGGAGAGAAGATTATGTAGAGAGGGGAGGGATAACAGCGGATGGGTAACAGTGAGTAGGATATCATTGGCAAACAGCGATAATTTGTATTCCCTCTGTCGCATCACCACCCCACGAATGTCCAAATGTGAACGAATGGCCTCAGTCAGGGACTCCAAACAAAGGATAAAATGCAGTGGGGATAAGGAACAACCCTGGCGAGTACCATTGGTCACGGGGAAGCAAGGCTATAGAAAAGAAGAAATTTGGACCAGGGCCGTGACCCGAGAGTACAACGCACACATCACACTTAAAAAGGGACCTTTAAATCCATAAGCCAGAAGAGTCAAGAACATATAGGGCAACTTAATCTATCAAATGCTTTTTGCGCATCCAGGCTTAAAACTAAAGCTTGGCGTGAGGATCTATTCAAGAGATCAATCAAATCTATAGTACCGCGAGTATTGTCTCCACAATGTCTAGCGGGAAAAAAACACCTGGACCCTGTTGATGAGTTTGGGAATATATTTTGAAAGTCTAGATGCAAGGATTTTGGTAAAGATTTTATAATCTGAGTTTAGGAGTGCTATAGGCCTATAGTTATCAGGGGAAGAGGGATCCTTTCACGGCTTAGGTATAACAGAAATATAGGAGTGTGAAAACTGGGAATGTGGAGATTGGCCTTTAAGGAGGGTACCATAGAGGGTCAACAAATAAGGGGACAAAATATCTTCAAAAGTTTTATAATAAAAATAGGGGAGTCCATCAGGGCCAGGAGCTTTATGGAGCGGGAGGTCCTTAATTGTGTTATGGAGTTCTTCTGTGGTTATGGGTGTATTCAGGTCAGTTAGATCCGATGAGGATATTTTAAGGAGCTTAAAATCAGCAAAACATTTAGCAAATTTTTCTTGAGTAAAATTGAAGTGGTTTTCGGGTGTAAGACAATTGTAGAGCTTCCGGTAGAAGCTACCAAATATTTTAGACATCTCAAGGGGGCAATGAGTTCTAGTTCCATCAGCCTGGAGAAGAAAGTCTGGGAAATAGTGAAATGGGCGTGGCCTAAGTTTGTTAACCAACATCCTGTGAGGTTTGTTAAAGTACTTGTAAAACTTTTGTTTTGCCCAAAGCATAGATTTAGCTGCCTTTCTCTAAGAGATGTGACTGTGCGGAGCCTCGACACTGTGGGTTTGCACAACAGTTGACGTTCAGCTGACCCTAGGGCAGCTGTCAAAGATTTCAGGAGACTGTTCCTGTCTTTCTTCAGGCGGGCACCCTCCACGATACATGCACCACGGAAGACTGCCTTGTGTGCTTCCTACAGTGTGGAAAAATCCACGACAGATCCCACATTAAGTAGAAAAAATTCCCTCAGGGTAGCTGCTAATGTAGTGTGGGAGGGTTCAGATTGCAGAAGGTGATCATTTAATCGCCAATGACACGACCTAGAAGGAATTTGAGACAGCATAACATGTAATGTAATAGGGGCATGGTCTGACCATGTAAAGGAGGATATGTCAGATTCAATAATGTGGGGGATGAGTGGGGCCGAAACAAAGAAATGATCCAAGCGTGAGAACATTTTGTGGGCCATGGAATAGAAAGTAAATTGTTTAGCGGAAGGGTGTTTAATCATCCACGAGTCAAATAATTGGTGAGATCTAACACATCTACGGAAATAATTAGCTGTGGAGACAGCCTTCCGCGAAAGTGTACCATGAAAAACAGTTTGTCTGTCTCTAGTAGGAGACATGACTAGGTTGAAATCCCCCCCCCCACAATCATGAAGGGTTGGGGACGACACTGAGGTAGGTGAAAGACCTTATTTAGGAAATCAACCTGACCACAGTTAGGAGCGTAAATGTTAACTAGAATAAAGGAGGATGACATATAGTCACATTCCAGGATAAGGAACCTCCAATGAGGGTCAGCATGTGTACTCCTGACCCTGATGGGGCATGATTTTTTGATTAGGATCGCTACTCCAGCCTTGTCCGTGGAATCAGAGGCAAGGAAGGAGACAGGAAAGAACTTAGAGGCAAATTTCAGTGAACCTGTATGCTAAAATATATATAAATCAGTGTGCAACCTATTAAATAAGCCTACACAGTGCTTATAATTATACAAATGAGAAGTGAAAATGAACATGTGAATAGATAGACACTTAAACAAATGTCCTATAGTACCACCTAATTGGCAAGTGAAAAAAAAAGGGGGGGAACAAAAACCAAAACCACAACAATGTATATTATCCCCTGAAACTAATATACTCCTGGGTACACAGTTCAAGTGTGTTTAAAGTTCATATAGACTGGAATGTCGGCATCAGACGATTTCCATCAAACAAACAAAACCCGATCCTGTGGTGCAGATAAAGCGAGACTTTTTCAACTTGCTGGGATAATTGATAAAAGCATTTGTAGGCACAGAGAGTCCCGTATCCTCTGTCCCCAATAACGGGTCCATCGCGGCGAAGGGGTCAGCAGAAGAAATCGAGGCCACGGATTGTGGCCTAGTAATGAAGCGATCCATCTCCGATCCCACTCGCGGCCAAAACAGCGGATTGTAGTTGCGCTGCTGCTGGCCAATCTTTCCCATGGGGCGCCCAGGGAGTGGAGTGTGTTGTCAGGTTTACCCCGTTGCTATTGGAAGCTGATTTTGCTGTGTGGAGGTCACGGAGAGCGGCGGGAACCCGGAGCTCACTCAGAGCACGTCCGCCATGCCAGAAAGCCGCGCATGCGCCTCTAGTTTTAACATTCTTTGGCGCATGTACATGTACCAATGCAAAGACAAAAAATACTGTTCAGCAGCAGAGGGCCTTCTTTTTTAGAGTGACATGGGAAAAACACCAATGCTTCACATTACATGAGTAGGAGATACCTTTAAAAACTTATTGCTTGCCCTAAATACTGCCACATGCCTGTCCCTGAAGGTCCTCTTGACTCTATGGCTCAGTTCTCCAGTTCTCCCTATGACTCCTGTCCCCCAGGCATACCAGCTGCAAAACAATGGTGTGCCTGGGGCATTGCATAGGCTCTTGTGTATTTGGTGTGAACTGGTGGTTCTTAAAAGTCACCTTCTAAAGCCATTGAGGAAAAAGGGGGAGCCAGGACTGTCCTGTCTCTGTCATCAAGGTACAGGGTATGGGGTGGCAGCACCAGCTTCAGCACTGTGTTTCATATTATTTGCCCAATGTGCAGTGAAGTTGATATACAATCCCTGCCGATGCTTTCTGGATCACATGTCTGTGGTCACATGGACCTAGGCACTGACAGTTTGAACGAGCAAAACAGAGAAATTACCACTGCACATGCTGGTGGAAAGCAGGCATTGCCTTCTGTGGAAAAATTGTGTCTGGGTCCCTTCTTCTACAATGAATCAAAGACCATTAACTGACAGAAGGGGGTGCAAAAGGGGCAGGACCTGAAACTTTTGCTATTGAACTAGTTCAGAGCTCATGAAGGGGGAAGGACATGCTTTAGTATTTCACCTTGTGTCAAGGAGGTCTGGACAATGAGCTTGGGCCTTTTGCGGGCAACTGTTCTCACTGAGGTACTGCTGCCACACAGTTCTTGGTGCATAGTTATGCGTTTCTTCTTACACATAGTACCCAAATGTCTGGTATTTTAACCATGGCTGATACGCTGTAGGCATAGACTTCAGACCACACTGTTGTTGTTGACAGCAGATATGTTAAAAAAGGCACACATTGTACAGGTATTTCAATTTGCTGGTTACTCCAGTTTCTTACTCAAGTGCTCACATACTGTCCCGACACTAGCCAATTGCTTACAAACACATGCCTGAAGTATATAGTTTGAATATTTTAGGAATAATTAGAGATGCAGGGATGGGAGAGGGGGCCTGGGGAAATGTGGAACTGTGGTTTTGATGCATTTTAGTGTTTAAGTTCACTCTGTTGACATTTTAATAAACTTGTAAGAAAATGCAGTATGGCATTGTCGCAAAAAAGAAGCATGCCAACTATAGAATCACACTATTGTGCTGCTGGCCTATTTATATGAGGTTGAGGGCTTAAGCTTTATTTTTTGAAGAGTACAATTTGCTATATCTTTTAGATCTATTGTGGCTGGCTGCTACTCCCACCATTTAACCACCACAATACAGGGCACTTAACCCCTCTTCCTGCCCAGACCAATTTTCAGCTTTCAGTGCTCTCTCACATTTTGAATGTCAATTACTCAGTCAAGCAACACTGTACCCATATGAAATTTGCGTCCTTTTTTTTCACACAAATAGAGCTTTCTTTTGGTGGTATTTAATCACTAGTGGGTTTTTTATTTTTTGTGCTATAAATAAAAAAAGTCCGTAAATTCTCTGAAAATTGCCTTTTTCTTTGTTTCTGTCATAAAATTTTGCAAATTAGTAATTTTCTTCATAAATTTTGGCCAAAATGTATACTTTGGTCTTTGTGAAAGTTATACAAACTATGGTGCCAATCCCTGAAAATTGATCAATCTGATCACACCATCTCATTTCTTAAGACACTAACAAGTCAGAAAAGTACAAATACCCCCCAAATGACCCCTTTTTAGAAAGTAGACATTCCAATGTATTAAGTAAGTAGCATGGTGAGTTTTTTTAAGTTGTAATTTTTTCCCACAATTCTTTGCAAAATGAAGATTTTTTTTTACAAAATTGTCATATTAACTGGTTATTTCTCTCACAGAGACAAATTACACCCCAAAATACATTCTGCTACTCCTCTGGAGTATGGCGATACCCCACATACAAAGGCCCAACACTGAAGTAGCACCATCAGGCGTTCTACGAGCATAAATTGCACATTTCATTTCTCAACCACCTATTACAATTTTGAAGGCCCTGGAGAACCAGGACAATAGAAATGCCCACAAAATGACCCCATTTTGGAAAGCAAACACCCCAACGTATAATCTATGAGGCATAATGAGTCTTTTGAACGGTCATTTTTTTTCCAGAAGTTTTTGGAATATGTGGGAAAAAATGAAAACGCATTTTTTTACACAAAGTTGTCCATTTATAAGATATTACCAACACGTAGCAAATACATAGAAAAATGACACCCCAAAATACATTCTGCTACTCCTCCTGAGTATGGGGATACCACATGTGTGAGACTTTTACACAGCCTGGCCACATACAAAGGCCCAACATCCAAGTAGCACCATCAAGCGTTCTAGGAGCATACATTACATATATAATTTCCTGGCAACCTATAATTTTTGAAGGCCCTTCATATTTCTAACACATAGCATGTACATACAAAGAATTACAATCCAAAATAAATTCTATTGCGGTAGCAGGCAGAGGTGTGGTCATTTCATGCGGCAGGCAAAGGCATGATGGCAGTAAGCCAGCAGAAGGCTGAGTGCCGCAATTGCGTAAGACCTGTGCACAGGGGCACAGGGGTAGAGGCTTCGCCCACCAAAATCTCAATGAAGCCTCCGGACTCCAGACCCAAATCTGGAAATTACAAAACCCGGAAAAAACTAAAAAAATTGTTTTCTCCATCCGGAAAAACTATTCTGGAGCCCCTCACATATGTGAGACCCCTGTGTACTACAGTAGCAGGGCAACAGATCAGTCCAAGTGGTAGGCAAAAGCATAGTCCATAAAACAGGCCAGGGTCAGTTGACATGCAAGTAGTCCAAGCTGTAGGCAGAAGCATAGTTAAAAAGCAGGCCAGGGTCAGTTCACGTAGAAGCAGTGCAAACGGTAGGCAGAGGCATAGTCACAAAACAGGCCGGGGTCAGTTCACGTGGAAGCAGTCCAAACGGTAGGCAGAGGCATAGTCAAAAAGCAGACCAGGGTCAGTTCACGTGGAAGGCAGTGGCATGGTTATTTGGGGAAGCATGGAAAATGGTCAGCACAGATGATGAAAATGGGGAGATGGTTAAAAATATGGGCTAATATTTTAGAGATGTATGATTAAGTTGGAAGCATTCACTAATACAAAGGCCAGGTTGGGAGGGAAACTGGGGACAATGGTAGCTAGTATCTTTTTGAAATCCTCTTTTGCTGCACACACAACATTTTTTTTTTGCCGTCTTCGGCCTGCTTTAGATAGTGGAATGTTGTACGGGAAGTGGCGTTCATGAAGTCGGCTAACAGCTTTAGAGCAAAGGTCTTCTGGGTGGGGGGGGTCTTTGTTGATAGATGAGGGACATGACTACTTCTTCTATGAATTTTAGGAAGGGGGCGCTGCTTTCTGTGGATTTGGTGTAGACTATATAGGAATTATAAATGGCCAAATGGATAAGATAAATTGCTACCTTCTTGTACCAGAATCGGGACCTCCTTATTGACAAATAGGGCTGAATCATCTGATCATTGAAATCCACCCCCCCCCCCCATGTAGAGATTATAATCTTGGACACATGTTGGCTTTTCAATGGGACCTCATCTTCTCTGAACTTCAACTGTAGTGTCATCGTGAATGGTGGACATCATGTGCACGTTCCTGTTATCCTTCCACCTCAAGGCCAGCATTTCGTTGCATCTTCGTTGCAAGGTATATGTGATATCCTTTTTTCAGAAGTGGGTAAGCCAGGTCCCATACGATTTTTTCAGTTGTGCCCATGTAGGCCGAGCACTCAGGGGGCTGGAGCTGGGAATCTCTTCCTTCATATATGCGGAACGCATAAAGATATCCCGTGACTCTCTCACAGAGCTTGTAAAATTTTACTCCGTATCTGGCCCTTTTGATAGGAATGTATTGTTTCATTCCTAGCCGGCCTGAAAAGGGTACCAGGGACTCATCTACACATATATGCTTCTCGGGACATAGAGTTCTGCAAATCGTTGGGAAAATAAATTTATCAGTTTGCGAATTTTACATAGCTTATCGTAATTTGGATGATTGCAGGGAGAGCACTGGGTGTTGTCACTAAATTGAAAGAATCGCATAATCATCTCATATCGGGACCTGGACATTACAGAAGAAAAAATGGGCATGTGGTGGATGGGTTTGGTGGACCAATAGGTATGTCCTTCATTTTTTTGGTAAGCCCCATTTTTATGGTGAGGCCCATAAACAATTTGAACTCCTCCAAATTCAGATCTCTCCACTCAAATGGACGGGCATAAGATGATTGGGGGATGTTGGCAATATACAGCTAAATTGGTCTGGTCCACAATAAATTGCAGCAAAGTGTCGGGCAAAAACAGATGAAAGCAATCAATATCTGTGAAATTTTGGGTGTTGGCCTGCACACCTGGCTGTGCTGTGAAAGGGGGAATAATTGGTGATTCCGAGTAAGAAGGCAGCCATGTCGGGTTGGCAAGACCATCTGGCATGTATGTAGCGGCCCTGGCTCTTGGGGGATGTGACACTCCAGTTGTTGGGGGAGTTTAATTTCCTGTGCTGGTACTCAGGCGTGATGTGGCAGCACTGGTACTGGGCCTGGGCATTTGTTTGCGGGGCCTATCGTTGGCGGCAGCACTGGTACTGGGCCTGGGAATATAATCCTGGTTGCTGGCGGCTGCCTGGTTTCCAGAGTGCCGTGCCCTTTTAGGAGGGACCCATTCTTCATCCGAATCATTTGCCAATCCACTACTCTCGATCGGTTCAAATGCCGAATTTGATTCGGAATCAGAATTGGAATCTGATGAGAACTCCCCAATGCTCTCATCAGTCATGGAGAGGATCTGGAACGCCTCCTCACTGTTATATACTCCTTTGGACATGATGGCTGTGTGACGGGTAGCTGTGCGACGGGTGACAGATGGGTGGCAGGTTACTGTCACTGATGGGCTGTGCAATGGGTGGCAGGTGACGTTCACTGATAGGTGATGACGGTGTGATGGGCAATGGTCACTGATGGGTGACAGGCGATGGTCACTGATGGGTGACAGGTCACGGACGGAGACGGGTGATGGTCACAGATGGGTGACAGGCCATGGTCACTGATGGGTGATGGGTGAAGGGTGACAGGCCATGGTCACTGATGGGTGACGGGTGATGAATGACACGCCATGGTCACTGATGGGTGACGGGTACACCACTGACGGTCACTGATGGGTGACGGGTGCACCGCTGATGGTCACTGATGGGTGACGGGTGACAGGCCACGGTCACTGATGGGTAACAGGGCGCAGTCACTGATGGGTGACGGGTGATGGGTGACAGGGCACTGTCATTGATGGGTGACGGGTGATGGGTGACAGGGCACGGTCACTGATGGGTGATGGTTGCACCGCTGATGGTCACTGATAGGTGACGAGTGCACCGCTAATGGTCACTGATGGCAGTCTCTTATGTGACAGGTGCACTTTATGGGGTGACTGTTGGGTGACAGATGACAATTGGGGGGGGGGCAATGGGACAGGTGTGGTGTTGGTGCAGACACTACTGAACATAGATATGTAACTCACTGCTCCTGGCTCTTATCTCCTCACACTGGAAATGGTGTATGAGAAGAGAAGAGCTAGTAACAGTTAGTTACAGCTCTATGTTTACATTTAGTGATCGGCTGTGAATGGATCACAGCCGATCACGTTGTACACAGCCGCTGGCCAATGGCTGTTTACTTTTTTTTTGTTTCACAAGTTTTTATTGAATGAAAAAATTATAACATAATATATCGTTTTACAAGAATGAACATCTGAAATTCTTGACATTGGAAATTAGGATATAGCATATCTTGCAGAAGTACTTGGTATACATATAGTTATATCTAGAGGTATCAATGAGTGTAGTAGTCAAAACATATTACACCGTTTGTTTTTGTTTTTTCTGTTTTGTTCTAGAAGAATATTCTAGTTAATAAATAAATAAAAATAAAAAGAAAATGGTAAAAGGTAGAAATAGCAGATCACTGAGTTAGGATTTCTATTGTATAGAATTTTTTAAAGACATATATGAAGTTATGCTCCTTAAGAATGAATACTGTTACTACTCCATTGTTTGTATGCCTGTGAGTTTTTGAAAACAATCCTATCATGCCAAGTTACCGAGAATTTAATAATTTTTAGCTGAGAAATACTTATGGGTTCTTCAATTTGTTCTATATTGTTTATTCTCCTGAACCATTCTATTTTCGTCAGGGTCTTGTTAGAACGCCAGTGACAGGGGATACAGTGACGTGCTGCATTTATCATAAACATGGGTAATGACTTCAGGTATTGTTTTCTGGGGATGGAATTGAAATGCAACAAGTATTGTGCTGGTCCAAATTTTAGGTGCTCTGATGTAATCGAACTAATGGTTTCATGTACCATTTTCCAAAAGCTTTGAATTAAGGGGCAGGACCACCAAACATGAAGCATCGAGCCCTCGTCTTGTTTGCATCTCCAACACCTGTCAGAGCTTTGGGGGTAGAATTTGTGTATGGTAGTGGGGGTTCTGTACAACCCGGTGAGAATTTTAAAACCACTCTCCAGGGTGGCTAATGGCTGTTTATTATCGTCGGTGACGAGCAGTGTTCCGGGGAACACGCTGCCACCGACGGACACGTGCAGCGTGCTCGCGAACGTGTGCATGCACCGTGTAAAGTAGGGAGTTACTATCTGTGATCGGCCGTGACTTCATCACGGCCAATCACGTGGTAAACAGCCATGCCCAGTGGCTGTTCACCCCTGTCGGTGATGAGCGGTTTCTCGGTGACACGCCGCCACCGACAGTACAGGGCTGCGCGCACACGATCGCGCGCATGCCCTGTTTAAATGAACGGACATCATATGATGCGCGCTGCGCCGTCCAGCTGTCATATGACGGCCAGCGTAAGGCAAGCTGTTATTTATACTGGTTGTGGCAAGTTGTCAGGAAATCAAGTGTTGGATCCATAGCTACATAATTGTTATTTATTTTTTCCAAATTAGACTAATGAATCTAATTGAAGTGCTGCTGCCCTTATATTAAAGCCAAGCAATGACATAAAAAGTAACACAAATATTAATCCATATTACAAAAGGGATTTTGTATGCAATGCCAGATCAACAATAATTATACAAATATAACAATGTATATTTTATTCAAAAATGTTATTAAAAACCATTATACATGTATATAAATTTGAATATGTACAAAAATTATAGATATTAGACCATGTGAATGTCATTTTTTTTACCACAATGATTTAAAACCCTTGTCAACACCTTTCGCAGCTGAATCCACAACTTTGGCACAGAGTAGGTGCACAGTAAAATGGACAGATTGACTAAAAACAGCTTTTAATTAAGACATCAACATTAGAGTGTAATTCTTTCACAAAAAGTGAGCAAAATATTGTACTGACTCTATACACAGTAATTAAAAGAGAAGTATGGGATTTCTTTTGCATCAGTCCAATGATGCATCTGTCCACCACTGGCTATTATACTGAGAACCGAGCGATCAAACACCACTGATCGATCGGTTCTCAGACCTCCGTAAGCAGAGAGCCGGTGACTGTCAGTCTGCTCTGCCCCCCCCCTATGCTCACTGGAGCATTGGGCTGTGGAGGAGGTGGGAGAGGCCGGCTCAGGCACTCAGCAGCTCGCTGAGAGGCAGAGCTGGATTTCAGTCCAGGCATGTGGTGAATCCAGCTATGTGACGTCAGATGACATCAGGCTTCAGCCCGCTGTCTGCTGAAAACGGGTCACAGGAGTGCAGAACAAACTGCACTCCTGTGATCCACAGGAGAAGTACAACAAGCTTTGGCTGTACTTCTCCTTTAACCGCTTACAGACTGAAAGATTTGGCTAATGACCACTTAAGCATAATTTTAACTGACAATTGCGCGGTCGTGCAATGTTATACCCAAACAAAATTGACATCCATTTTTTCCCACAAATAGAGCTTTCTTTTTGTGGTATTTGATCTCCTCTGCGGTTTTTATTTTTTGCGCTATAAACAAAAAAAGAGCGACAATTTTGAAAAAAAATAAACAATATTTTTTATTTTTTGCTATAAAAAATATCCCCAAAAAACAAAGTTTCTTCATCAGTTTAGGCCGATATATATTCTTCTACATATTTTTGGTTAAATAAATAAAAAATAAAAAAATAACTAAATCGCAATAAGCGTATATTGATTGGTTTGCGCAAAAGTTATGGCGTCTACAAACTATGGGAAAGATTTATGACATTTTTTTTACACTAGTAATGGCGGTGATCTGATATTTTTAGCGGTACTGTGACATTGCGGCGGACAGATCGGACACTTTTGACACATTTTTGGCACCATTGACATTTATACAGAGATCAGAGCTAAAAAATGCACTGATTACTGTGTAAATGTCACTGGCAAGGAAGGGGTTAACACTAGGAGGCGATCAAGGAGTTAAATGTGTTCCCTAGTTAGTGGTTCTAACTATATGGGGATAGGACTGACTGGAGGAGAAAACATATTGTTGTTCCTACTTACTAGGAAAAAACAATATGTCTCCTCTCCCCTGACAGAACAGCGATTTGAGTTTACACACAAATCCCCGTTTTAGCTCTCGTTTCCCGGACACGCATCATGTCCGTCACCGCGCGCGCCCCCCGCGGCACTTAAAGGGGAAGACACACCCATACAGTGATTCGTGGAAACGTGCCACTTTGCCGATATATATATCGGCGGGAGCCGATCGGCAAATGATTAAGCACTTTTAGTGCATGGTTGCATTTTGAACGGGGGGAGGGGACAAAAAACAGCTTCTTTTAAAAAAACATTTAACAGAATGGTATATTTAACTCAAAAGAGTCAGATAAATATTTTACTGAATCCATATACAGTATGTAAGTACTTTTACTAAGATGTTTTTTAATAGAGAGAGATCAGGCAGGTTTTAATGAAGAAATCACAGTTAAAATACACAATTTCAGAGAGACAATAGTCACAATTATTCTTGATTACTGGAGCAATAGAATAGGCTGCAAACTAGGATACACAGAGCCTGATTTACACTGCAGAAAACACTACAAATTTTACAGCTGGGAACCAGCTAAGGAAACGTGTGGTATATTGACAGTGTCTGAGCACTGGAATAAGGTAATAGAGACAAGATCAGCAGATTACCCCGGAAAGTTTGGGGTGCAACGCAAGTGTGACCATGCGAAAAAAAAAGTCATTTTGCATTTTATGTGAGGCTTATTTTCAGTGCCAGAGCACCAGAATAGGGCAGTAGAGACAAAACAAGGTGGCAGTAAATGGTAATGGTGGCAGGCCATCAGTGGTGGAAAGAGCATGTAATGGCAGCAGGACATGGTATTTAGTTTCTGTCCAAACACAAGTTCGGATAGAACCTTGGCTGTTTGGGCATTCGGACAAACTCTCAAACGTTTACCTGTTTGGAGGAAGCTGAATGTCATGTATTTTAGTGGTATTACTACTGCTTGTTACTACAGCTGTTTTACATGATAATGTATAGAATTGGCTGGTGCTGCGCTGTTAAAGAGACTCAGAGCAAACTAAGCCCCATAGAACAGTATCAGCATCAGTCTAACAGGGGTGCTAGAGGTTATAGTATAAATACATCAATCAGTGTAATTCCATATGTATACAAATAAACATAAAGTGATCAGTGCATATAATAATAAAGTGACTTGTGGAGATAAAGTATGCAATATATAAAGTGCAGAAAAAACATTAGTCCTCTTCCATGCAATAAATGCAATTTGCAAAATTGCAAAAAGTAATTTTTCTCTTCTCCTGTGGAAAAATGCAGTGTGCAAGAAATAGTAGTGATTTCTCTTCTCCTGTGCAAAAACATGTGCAAAACATGCAAAAGAATATGTTCTCCTTTTCTCCTCTACTTGATAGTAGTTGTTAAGGATGATAGCGGGTTCAGGCACCAACGGACAGTGATGTCACAGGCCCCATTTACTTACATGGCTGAGAATCCCAATGTAAGCAAGGGGGCCAGGGATAGTTAAAAAAATGGCATGGAGGTTCCTCCCTAATTTGTACCAGGCCGGGGGCGTGACCAAGATGGCGACCAGGTCTAGGTGCAGAGCTCCGCAGCCACGGGCAAATTAATCCTGCTTACCCATCCTAGGCACTTCCAATCCTGTCGGTGTGCCCACTACTCTGCTTCGGCAGATGATGACGAGACGGAGGAATCAATCCGGACTCCAGGCGCCGAAAGCTACGCCAGCTAAGTCCGCCGGGGATACCGCACACGTGCCTGGGGCCTGGAGCATTGCTTCCCAGGCCTACGACGCTGCTCCGGCCACAGTTCCGGCCCTTTCGGCACAGGCAAACTTTGACGCCCTGATGCAGGCGATTATGGGCTGCCAGTCCACCCTCACCTCCAAAATCTACTCCCTGCAGCTGGAGATGAGCCTCATGAGGAAGGACTGTGACAAAATCCGAGGCCGGGTGGATGAGGTGGAGCGCCGGGCAGGAGCCACAGAGGAGACTGTCAGGGATCACTCGGCCACCCTCCATACTGTCCAAGTGAGGCTGAAGCACCTTGAATCCCGCGCCGATGACGGCGAAAACCACAACAGGCGCAATAATCTCCGGATTGTCGGCCTGCCGGAGGGATCGGAGGGGTCGGACACCACGGCCTATACTGAGCGCCTCCTCCATGCGCTCTTCCCGCAGGCAGCTTTCTCACCTCACTTTGTGGTGGAGAGGGCCCACAGGATGCCATCTCATCACGAAACTCCGGGGACGCCTCCCAACACCTTCATCTTTCGGCTGTTGAACTTCAGGGACCGGGATATGGTCCTCCGGGAGGCCAGGAAGATGGACGCCATCCGCCATGAAGCAGCGCGCCTGATGTTCTTCCCGGACTTCTCCATGAAGACGCAGAGGCATCGCAAATCCTTCGACGCGGTCAAGCAGTCCCTACGTTCCCGGAACATAAAGTATAGCATGCTCTTTCCTGCCCGCCTGAGAGTGGTTGGTTGATGGAGAGTCGACCCGCTACTTTACATCACCGGAGGATGCTGCACAGTGGGTGAATACCCTGCCCCGAGCCTGACTGCCTGCCTCTGGGCTGCTGTAACGCCAATGTGTGAGTACCTTTTGAACTGGGTGCCTCCTCTTTCTTTTTCCCTGTACTTTACCGAACTGGACTGACTGCCCTGTTGGCATTGCTCCGTGTGGGACAAATTATTATTTTTTTTTCTGCTCTGTGACCGGGAGTGGGGGAGGCTGGGGGCCCTGTGATGGGTGACTACTCCGTTCTCTGGCCCGGTGGGGCCTCTGTTGTGCCATGCTCCCCCTGAACGCCAGGGCCTCTATGTGACTGCCTCCCCCTCTTTTGCCCACTTGGGCCTGGATGTCCTGAGCCTGGACTGCCTGCAGATTGCTCGGACGGAGACTTGGTTTGTCCTGGTTCAGGGAAAGCCTACAACGGAGAGACCCTGACCCAATAGATAACTTCTGGGGTCCACATCCATCCAACAGACTGTTTGTTTAACCAAGGACCCACAGTTTCATTTACTCACTATTTTCTTATTCAATATTTTTATTGAGTTTTACAAGAAAAAACAAAAAACAAAACAAAATATAATAAGCAACATATAATTAAGATACATATATAATAAGTAAAGACATATCTATATGTACATAACTCTATCAAAACTAACAGGAGAGTAAAAAGAGAACTTCATAAATACCACATAGATGGATAGTAAATGTGAGGACCCAATTATGGGTCGAAAATTTTTGAGGGTAAAATTCAGTAAAGCATGCCTCCTGACCACTCATCCACCCCAAATGGGCTCAATCTGTGGACGAGTGGGAGCACGATCCGTAAATGTTGGAATTATTAAAGTGATTATTTTAGTACTGCCTGAAGCAAGTGCCCCCGACTCTGGTCGAGGAAATCCAATATCACTCTGCTCTGCCCCATAGGCGGCGTCTCTGCAGTATGCCTCAGCGCCTCTGGCCTGGGGTGAAATCACCTACTTGTCTGTTATTCATGACCCTCAGTGGTTGGTAAACCATGTTTGGCTCAGGGATCCACATGCATCACGGTTGGGGTGGCTGCATAGGGTGGGGGGGAGTTGGGGTTTCTGTGTTAATGTTATGGTTTATTGTTTTACATGTTCATATGTTTTTTGAAGGAATATCTGCATTTTGTGAAGAGCAGGACTTGTATGTGAGTGGGCGGACCCGGTCTGCTCCCTCGGGATGGCCTCGTCCCCTCGCTGACCCCCTTCTTCTGTTGGGGCTGGGCTGGAGGGCGGGGCTCCCCATTATATGTTTCAACTCCCTGTCATGGCTCCGCTGACATTGGTTTCTTGGAATGTCAGGGGGATGAATTCCCCTGTTAAGAGGACGTTAGTTTTTAAATTTCTTAAAGATTACAACCCGGATATTTGCTTACTTCAGGAGACGCAATTGGTCGGGGGTGGGGTCATTAGTCTCAAAAAGCCATGGGTGGGGCATTATTACCACTCCACGTACTCCTCCCGTGCCCGTGGAGTTAGCATTCTAATTCGCAAGTCCCTGCCTTTTGTCTTACTGGATTTGAAGTTGGATCCTGAGGGTCAATATGTAGTAGTGCACGCAACTGTAGATGGCCTCCCCATGGTGCTGATAGGCTTATACATCCCTCCCATTGCCACGATAGGACTCCTCACCAAGATCGCGCAGATAATAGCTGAATTTCCAGCTGCCACAGTGGTCTTGGCCGGGGACTTTAACATGGTCCCCTGTCCAAATGTTGACAAACTGGCTCAGGACCCGGCCCTAGATTCTCCACTTTCCCGCTGGGCCTCAATGCTCGGTCTCACGGATGTGTGGCGGTGGAAACACCCGCGGACCAGGGGATACACATGCAACTCTGCTACATACCTAGCAATGTCCCATATTGATCTTATCTATGTCAGCGGCCCCGTCTTGAACAGAGTGAGGGAGGTAGCGGCCCTTCCTAGGGGAATCTCGGACTGTGCTCCGGTTCTACTGAAGCTACAGATCGCTGCTACTCTGGCTAACTGCCTCTGGAGGCTCTCCAGATACTGGGCGACAGATGAATGGGTGGAACCACAGATAGACTCGGCTATAGCGTCTTTTTGGTCTTCAGAGCCCCCCCCCGCGTAAATCCCCCACTAGCTGGGAATGCTTTAAGACTCACATCAGGGGGCAATACCAGTTTACCATTGGCGCTGCCCGCCAGTCCTCCTGGGTTCCCTACTGCAGGCTGAGTCCCATGCCCAGGTGTTAGAGGCACAATATGTGGCGACTGGAGAGGAGTGCCGTAGGCTGGCCCTCTCTGCGGCGCTGAGGGAGGTTCAGCTGCTCAGGATATCTGCTGCCAAAAAACAACTGCTCTACAGGTCCCAAAGGATCTTTGAGCAGGGCGAGAGGACTGGGCGTATGCTAGCCTGGCTCTCGAGGGAGCAGACGGTGTCCTCTCCAGTGGCCAACGTCAGGGACAGTTCGGGGACATTGCTGACGGACCCGGAGGAGATTAACTCTTGCTTTGCCTCCTATTATACTGACCTTTACTCTTCCAAAGCCACGTATTCCGCGGATCAGCTCCAGTCTTACTTAGACAATATTGACCTTCCCATGCTCACGGCAGAGGCCCAGTCGCGGTTAGATGCCCCGTTCACTCTGAAAGAGATCCGGAGAGCAGTTGCTTCCATGCAGGCAGGGAAAACCCCGGGAGAGGATGGCCTCCCAGCCAAATTTTTCAAAACGCATAGTAAATCATTGGCCGCAGTGCTGGGGGAGGTGTTACAGACCTCGCTTCAGGACTCTCGGTTGTCGCCCTCAATGCTGAGAGCGATCATAGTGGTTATCCCCAAGCCAGGAAAGGACCCCAAACTTTGTTCTTCGTACAGGCCGATATCCCTCCTTAATGTTGACGCCAAGGTCCTCACTAAGATCTTGGCCAATCGGCTTAATGGAGTGATACGGTCCTTGATGCATGGAGACCAAATGGGCTTTATGCCAGGGAAGGGCACAGACATAAATTTCAGGAGGCTGTTCACGGTGATTGATGGGATGTCTGGGAGCGAAGGGACAGAGGTTATTGCCTCCCTGGGCGCTGAAAAAGCCTTTGACTCGGTGGAGTGGGAATACCTGTGGTCAGTGCTACACAAATTTGGGTTCGGACCGGTCTTCATTACGTGGTTGCAACTGCTGTACTCTGACCCTACAGCCAGGGTCCACACTGGTGGTGTTCTGTCCGCGGCCTTCCCGCTCCACCGAGGCACTAGGCAGGGCTCTCCCCTCTCTCCCACCCTATTCATGCTGGCTGTTGAACCATTGGCCGCGATGATCCGATCGTCCGATAGAATGGCTGGCATCTCGGTGCCGCCTCTAGTAGAAAAGATATCCATGTACGCGGACGACACTCTACTATATCTAGGCGACCATCATGCTTCCCTGGTGGCGACCTTGAGATTTTTGAGAGATTCAGCAGGTTCTCGGGCATTAAAATTAATTGGGACAAATCGGTGCTCTTCCCTATATGCCCGATGGCTCCCCCCCCGGTTTGCCGGCCTCCCTTCAGTGGGTAGATAAATTCAAATACTTAGGTATACATGTCCAGAGACACCTGCCGGATTACTTGGAAACCAATGTCCGCCCGATTTTACAGAACTTCCTCCGCAAATGCGCTACTTGGAAGACCCTACCGCTTACACCGGTGGGTAGGATAAACTTAGTGAAAACGTCCTTCCTCCCTAAGTTCCTCTATGCGTTTAGGCACACTCCTGTGGGAATCCCCAACTCCTTTTTTAGTAAGCTGGACCAAGCCGTTGGGGCGTTTGTGTGGCAGGGGAAGGTTCCTAGAGTGGCTAGGTCTACACTCCAGCTCTCGGTGTGTGGGGGGGGGGGTCTGGCATTACCCAATTTCAAGAAATATTATTGGGCGGCGGTCCTGGTCTCAGTGAGGTGGTGGTTCACACAGGATCAATCCAACCCCCGCAGTGAACCTCGAGGCAGCAATATTAGGATCCTATGCTGAACTCAGTAATTTAGTGTATAGAGGGCTTCGTTCCAACATTCATATCACCACCCCCATGAGAACCACTGTTGGTGTCTGGTGGAGGGTCTCGGGGTCTCTGATGAAGCCCCGGACCTATTCTCCCTATTCTCCCTTATGGGGAAACCCAGAGCTGCCCACTTGAGGTCAGTGCCTGACCCGCAGGCGTGGGCCGGACGTGGAATTAAAACACTCCGGGATGTTATGCCTGGGGGCCGTCTTCTCCCCTTCAGCGAGCTAAAAAGTAAATTCTCACTTCCTCCTTGGATGTACTTTAGGCTTCTGCAGCTTCGCCATGCACTTAGGGCCCAGTTCCCAGAGCCGGTTACCTTGGCTCCGCACACGGTTGAGCGACTCCTCACTGCTTGCAATATAGACAGAAAGCTATCCTCCATATACCTTAGACTCACTTGTGATGGCAATTCCGGTGCTAGCAGGGCATTCAGTGCCTGGCAGAGAGATATACCGAATCTGACAGAGGAGGACTGGTCCGAGGGCCTCCAACAATACGTCCCTCTGATGATAGTGGCCAAGGATCGTTTTGTCCAGATAAAATTTCTCCATAGAGTGTACTACACGCCACAAAGGCTGTCGGTCATCTACCGTTTGACTGATGACTATTGTCCGCACTGTAGAGGGAACGTAGGCAATTTTATGCACATTGTGTGGGACTGTCCCCAGGTACAGGGGTCCTGGCAGGCGGTGGTTGCTGACATCAGATTGCTTAGTGGGATACCCATCAAACTAGATCCCCTGATCCTTTTGTTAGGCGTGACCGATAACTTACCTACCGCCAGACACACCAAACTCTTCATTCTCTACTGTGCATATTATGCTAGGAAAACTATTTTGCTTAACTGGAAGATGCCTGAGCCACCCGAGTCTCTGCTTGGAAACAATTGGTGAATGCTGCCCTCCCCTTATACAAGCTGACATATATGGGTTGTAATTGTCCTAATAAGTTTGAAAAAATATGGTCAAGATGGGTGGAGGCCAGACACCTTACGGTGTAGATGGTGGATATGAGCTTTGCCCTGGTTCTTCCCTTCTTCCTTTCCTTCCCCCTCCTCGGTCCCTGTTGCTTTGTACCACAATATTATCTCCCCTCCCTGGTGGGTGGGCGCCTGGGTGGCCCTGTTAACTGGATGCATAACTGCCCTCTGTTCTTGTTTTCCCTTTATTTCTGTTCAGCTTATTGTTTAAGAACTGAGCATTGAATGGTTTGTTGCTCTACTTTTCTGATGTGAGATAATCTGTTTATTTCCCTTTGTATGACTTAATCCATTCTCCTGTATTGTCTAAAGCTATTCACATGTACACTGATATTTTTTTTCTGCAATAAAAATTCCTTCTGTTAAAAAAAAAAAAAATATTTGTACCAGGCCTTTCACGTCTGGTATGGATTGTAAGTGGAACCCCATGCAAAAATCAAGAAATAAAGCATGTGGTTCCCCCAAAAATCCACATCAGACCATTATCTGAGCTTGCAGCCTGGGAGGCCAGGAAAGGGGGAGACAAATGTGTGCCCCCCCTTTTTGAACCATACCAGACCACACGCACTTAACGTGGGAGTGGTACCTTTCCAGGTTAAATGTCCCTCCTTTCCTAGCCTGCCAAGCTGCATGCTCGGATAACAGTCTGCTATTGATTTTGGAGGGGGATCTCACCCTATTTTTTTCTTGCCTTTTGTGTGGGGTTCCCCCTTAAAATCCATATCAGACCTAAGAGGCTTGGATTGCATTATAGGGGAACCCCATTTTGGTTTTAGTGGGGGTCCCCTATTAACATCTATAGCAGACCCCAATCTAAGATATGGGTCTAAATAAATGGAATCCCTGGTAGCTGTGATTATAAACAGAATGAAGTTAATGGAAGCTGTCATTTTGATGACAATTTTCACACACATTTTTCTCTGTAAATGTCAGTTTTTCTGTAGTAGGCTGGATGCAACACACAGATGTGCCACGGGTAGGGTAATGCCGCGTACACACGATCATTTTTCCCGTCGGGAAAAATGACATTTTTTTTTTCGCCGAGAAAAACGATCGTCTGTGGGCTTTATGTCGTTTTTCTCGTTGAGAAAAACGGCAGAAAAAACAATGAGAAAAATTAGAACATGTTCTAAATTTTCTCATAGTTTTTTCCATCATTTTTTTCCGCGGCAGTTTTCCCATAGGGAGACACTGCCGCGGAGCCCACAGACGGTCGTTTTTCTCGTCAAAGAAAAAAATGACGGGAAAAACGGTCGTGTGTGGGGGAAACATGCCGTTCCCTCGTTTTTCATTTTTTTTCATGCCGTGATTCACGGCGGTGTTTTCACCGCCGTGAATCACGATCGTGTGTACGCGGCATAAGAGCATTCCCTAGGTGTGTGATTTAATGGAGTTCTGGATTTTTTAATGTTTCACATTAAGCATTACTTAAATCACTGCTCCCTGCCAAATGGAACATTAAAAAATAAAATGTTTTTGCTTTGGTACATGTTCATCAGTGCAGTGCCCAGTGCTTGTCAAGACCTTGCCTATTAGCCTAGAAACTGCGTAGAGTGCTTAAGTACTTACATACAATACTTTGTAGCCGCCACATTGTAATTTCCTGTATGTAGCACTATATAACTCTCTCTCTGCAGAATGTTCACCTGTCTACTCCATCTCCACATGCACTGACAAAAGGCTGCTGGGGACTTTTTTTTAGAAAGGTGACTGGCAACCCCCATTATTGTCACTTCTAAGCCACCTAATCACAGTTTGGATGAAACTCATGGTAAGCCTAAATCCAAGGCTTACTTCTGATGTTGGTCATGATGAAACATCAGAAGGATGAAAAAAATAAAACCATCTGTGCTGAACTGAACGCATCACCCAAATTTTGAGCTATGATTTTTGTGGTATCTGGACCTGCAGCATTTAATGTCTCTTAAAACATGCACGCTATGTTTAATGGCTATTCCGAGTCAAAACTGCTCTTCGACTTTGTCATTTTTTTTCAGCAGGCCTTATCAATGTACTGCCATTCACAAATTCTGCTAAAGTTATTAATACTGCGAAGCAATAAACATCATGTACAGTGGGTACGGAAAGTATTCAGACCCTCTTACAATTCTCACTCTTTGTTATATTGCAGCCATTTGCTAAAATAATTTAAGTTAATTTTTTTCCTCATTAATGTACACACAGAATCCCATATTGACAGAAAAACACAGAATTGTTGAAATTTTTGCAGATTTATTAAAAAAGAAAAACTGAAATATCACATGGTCCTAAGTATTCAGACCCTTTGCTGTGACACTCATATATTTAATTCAGGTGCTGTCCATTTCTTTTGATCATCCTTGAGATGGTTCTACACCTTCATTTGAGTCCAGCTGTGTTTGATTATACTGATTAGACTTGATTAACCACTTAACAACCACCTGCCGACAAATAACGTCGACAAGGTGGTTGCTTAACTCTGGGAGGACGTTATATAACGTCCTCCCAGAATCGCGCTCAAATGACGGAGCAATCACTTGTAAACAGACCGGCGTCATTTGATGACGCCAGTTCCTCCCTCCCCTCTCTGTACCGATCGGTACAGTGTGAGAGGAGAGGGGAGGGAGCGGATGGCAGCAGCAGCTCTGTGGGCTGGATCTGTGACAATTGCAGTCACAGATCCAGCCATCCATCCATCCCTGCTCAGCCATCCCTGTGCTATACCCTGCCAATACTCTGCAAAATACCCTGCCAATACTCTGCAAAATACCCTGCCAATACTCTGCAAAATACCCTGCCAATACCCTGGTGCAATACTCTGCAATACCCTGGTGCAATACTCTGCAATACCCTGGTGCAATACTCTGCAATACCCTGCAAAATACTCTGCAATACCCTGCGCAATACTCTGCAATACCCTGCGCAATACTCTGCAATACCCTGCGCAATACCCTGCAAAATACTCTGCAATACCCTGCGCAATACCCTGCAAAATACTCTGCAATACCCTGGTGCAATACTCTGCAATACTCTGGTGCAATACTCTGCAATACTCTGGTGCAATACTCTGCAATACCCTGCGCAATACTCTGCAATACCCTGCGCAATACTCTGCAATACCCTGCGCAATACTCTGCAAAATACTCTGCAATACCCTGCACAATACTCTGCAATACCCTGCACAATACTCTGCAATACCCTCCACAATACTCTGCAATACCCTCCACAATACTCTGCAATACCCTCCACAATACCCTGTGCAATACCCTCCACAATACCCTGTGCAATACCCTCCACAATACCCTGTGCAATACCCCGTGCAATACCCTGCCATAGTCCACAATACTCCGCAATGCCCTGCAATACTCCGCAATGCCCTGCAATACTCCACAATGCCCAGCAATACTCCGCAATGCCCGGCAATACTCCGCAATGCCCGGCAATACTCTGCAATAACCACTTCCCGCCCTCCGGCCGTCATATGACGTCCTTGACTTTGTGCGGGGATATCTGAATGATGGGAGCAGCTACAGGCATCATTCAGATATTAGCTTTTTCAGCCGGCGATTCCCTACACCATAAGAACAATCATAGCGGCTGTTCCGCCGCTTGATCATTCTTACGGGAGGCGAGAGGGGATGTCCCCCCCCCGCCGCCCTCCGATGCTTCTACCGACTCACCACTACGATCAAAGCCAGGATTGTTGTTTTTATTTTTTGATTTTTTTCAGGCTTCCCAGCCTACAGGTGAGATGTGGGGTCTTATTGACACCCCCCCCCCCATATCTCACTGTAAAGAGGACCTGTCATGCCATATTCCTATTACAAGGGATGTTTACGTTCCTTGTAATAGGTATAAAAGTGATCAAAAAAATGTTTGGGGCAGAAAAACATGTCAAACTAAAATAAATAAAGTAAAATGAAGAATAAATTTTTTTATTTTTTTTAAAGCGCCCCTGTCCCCGTGAGCTCGCATACAGAAGCGAACGCATACGTAAGTCCCGCCCACATATGAAAACGGTTTTCAAACCACACATGTGAGGTATCTCTGCGAACGTTAGAGCGAGAGCAATCATTTTGGCCCTAGACCTCCTCTGTAACTCAAAACATGTAACCAGTAAAAATATTTAAAGCGTCGCCTATGGGGATTTTTTAAGTAGCGAAGTTTGGCGCCATTCCACGAGTGTGTGCAATTTTTAAGGGCGACATGTTAGGTATCTATTTACTCGGCGTAACTTCATCTTTCACATTATGCAAAAACATTGGGCTAACTTTACTGTTTTTTTTTTTTTAAGCACAAAACATTTTTTTTCCGTAAAAAACGCGTTAAAAAAATTGCTGCGCAAATATCGTGCGAGATAAAAAGTTGCAACAACCACCATTATATTCTCTAAGGTCTTTGCTAAAAAAACATATATAATGTTTTGGGGTTCTATGTAATTTTCTAGCAAACAAATGATGATTTTTACATGTAGGAGAGAAATGTCAGAATTGGCCTTGGTGCTCCAGAACGCCTGAAGGTGCTCCCTGCATGTTGGGCCTCTGTATGTGGCCACGCTGTGTAAAAGTCTCACACATGTGGTATCGCCATACTCGGGAGTAATAGCAGAGTGTGTTTTGGGGTGTAATTTGTGGAATGCATATGCTGTGTGTGAGAAATAACCTGCTAATATGACAATTTTGTGAAAAAAAAAAAGAGAAAAAAAAAATCTTGATTTTTGCAAAGAATTGTGGGAAAAAATGACAACTTCAAAAAACTCACAATGCCTCTTTCTGAATACCTTGGAATGTCTTCTTTCCAAAAAGGGGTCATTTGGGGGGTATTTGTACTTTTCTGGCATGTTAGGGTCTCAAGAATTGAGATAGGCCGTCAGTACTTCAGGTGTGATCAATTTTCAGATATTGGCACCATAGCTTGTGGACTCTATAACTTTCACAAAGACCAAATAATATACACCAATTTGTACTTATTTTTACCAAAGATATGTAGCAGTATAAATTTTGGCTAAAATTTATGAAGAAAAAATAGTAATTTGCAAAATTTTATAACAGAAACGAAAAAAAAAATCATTTTTTTACAAAATTTTCAGTCTTTTTTCTCTTATAGCGCAAAAAAAAAAAAAACCCAACAGTGATTAAATACCACCAAAAGAAAGCTCTATTTGTGTGAAAAAAAGGACAAAAAATTCATATGGGTACAGTGTTGTATGACTGAGTAATTGTCATTCAAAATGTGAGAGCACCGAAAGCTGAAAATTGGTCTGGTTATTAAGGGGGTTTAAGTGCCCAGTGGTCAAGTGGTTAAGAAAGCCACACACCTGTCTATATAAGACCTTACAGCTCACAGTGCATGTCAGAGCAAATGAGAATCATGAGGTTGAAGGAACTGCCTGAAGAGCTCAGAGACAGAACTGTGGCAAGGCACAGATCTGGCCAAGGTTACAAAAAAAAATTCTGCTGCACTTAAAGTTCCTAAGAGCACAGTGGCCTCAATAATCCTTAAATGGAAGACGTTTGGGATGACCAGAACCCTTCCTAAAACTGGCCGTCCGGTCAAACTGAGCTATCGGGGGAGAAGAGCCTTGGTGAGAGAGGTAAAGAAGAACGCAAAGATAACTGTGGCTGAGCTCCAGAGATGCAGTCAGGAGATGGGAGAAAGTTCTAGAAAGTGAACCATCACTGCAGCCCTCCACCAGTCGGGGCTTTATGGCAGAGTGGCCCGACGGAAGCCTCTCCTCAGTGCAAGACACATGAAAGCCCGCATGGAGTTTGCTAAAAAACACCTGAAGGACTGCAAGATAGTGAGAAATAAGATTCTCTGGTCTGATGAGACCAAGATAGAACTTTTTGGCCTTAATTCTAAGCGGTATGTGTGGAGAAAACCAGGCACTGCTCATCACCTGTCCAATACAGTCCCAACAGTGAAGCATAGTGGTGGCAGCATCATGCTGTGGGGGTGTTTTTCAGCTGCAGGGACAGGATGATTGGTTGCAATTGAGGGAAAAATGAATGCGGCCAAGTACAGGGATATCCTGGACGAAAACCTTCTCCAGAGTGCTCAGGACCTCAGACTGGGCCAAAGGTTTACCTTCCAAGACAATGACCCTAAGCACACAGCTAAAATAATGAAGGAGTGGCTTCACAACAACTCTGTGACTGTTCTTGTATGACCCAGCCAGAGCCCTGACTTAAACCCAATTGAGCATTTCTGGAGAGACCTAAAAATGGCTGTCCACCAACGTTTACCATCCAACCTGACAGAACTGGAGAGGATCTGCAAGGAGGAATGGCAGAGGATCCCCAAATCCAGGTCTGAAAAACGTGTTGCATCTTTCCCAAAAAGACTCATGGCTGTATTAGATCAAAAGGGTGCTTCTACTAAATAGTGAGCAAAGGGTCTGAATACTTAGGACCATGTGATAGTTCAGTTTTTCTTTTTTAATAAATCTGCAAAAATGTTAACAATTCTGTGTATTTCTGTCAATATGGGGTGCTGTGTGTACATTAATGAGGAAAAAAATGAACGTAAAAGATTTTAGCAAATGGCTGCAATATAACAAAGAGTGAAAAATTGAAGGGGTTCTGAATACTTTCCGTACCCACTGTATATGGCTAAATTCAGGCCTCAAAGGCAAGGTACACAACAATAAAACAATGGTCCCACTGGTGCTTACAAGAAGGCTGTTTGAGCTTTGGAACAGTTGTATCATGTCCATGATACTAACATATCTCAAACTGTTTACGGTGGCTGAATTATAAAATAAATATCAGACATTCTATAATCATGAAACTGGAATTGCACAGCTGTCTATACTTCCTTACATCTAATCGATCTCACAGTAACTTCCATAGTAGACACCAAGGCATGCTCCTCTCTTAGGCGGTTTATTACCTAATACTAACTTGTAAATAATGCACAAACAAGAGAAAACAAAAGAGCACAGTTATGAGCCTAAATCAGGACTCTAAATCATATGCAGCCCTGTGACAAACTGCATGATGTTTGCCAGCACTTTCAAAATGGGGCTTTCTTGCCAGGCTGAGAATCCACAGAATTCAGCCAAAAAAAACAGCAAGAGGGAGCCAGGGCTCTCCCAAGTCTTGGCTTTACATTCTCTGTAGTAGCACTAGCTGAGGGCCTGTAGAGACAAGCACATACACCTTAAGGTCACATAGGAACATCACAATTGCTTGGTGCTTGCCTACATGGGATACATTGAAAAACATAATCCTTTCAGCAGTGAAGGGGTGAGTCCCAACATGTTTATTCTTTAGTTGCATTAAATGCCACCAACTATATCTGGCTGGCTGAAAACTTAGTGTAACCTAATACATCTGTGCCTTTAATATTGTCAGCACTGTTAATTATGTAATTTTTAGAGTTTTGAAATGTGTTAATGGGGTTGTGTAGTGTATTTCCAGTGAGTGTCTATTTTGAGTTATAATTGCTGTGTTTACCTCAAAGAAATTTTTTATATGACCTTATTTTACAAGCCTGTTCCAGTTTTTTATTATTGTATTGAATGCATATGTAGCGACCCTCTCTCTCCCTCTTGCTTTATCAGTTATGTGGCTGTTGTCTAGGGATCCCTGGGAGGGAGAGATGAGATACACCACGGTCCATGTCCTCCATAACTAAGAGGTGAAGGCCAGAAATTTGGGTCCTGTGCAGGTGTCCTAGAGTCAAGTCCAGTACTTCGTTCCTGACTCCTTTGCTCCTAGTAACCAGAGTTCCACACAGTGAGTAGGTCCAACTCAGTTTTATTCTTCTTTCCAAACAATAAACAGTTTCTTCTACTGAGTTATAATGGGGAATAGATCAAGGCACAATCCTTTCCCTTCTGATGCTAACCACTGTGATATCACCAGTGGCAGATAGTCACTGCCACTGACTATGTGAGGTAGAACGTGAATTACCTTCGCTAGCACGGCCCCTGTCAGGGGAACGAGATCCGTCCAAGGGAGAAACAGGAGGCCTCTCTGTCACCAGCGATGCTGCGCCGGACTCTCCAGAGAAGTTCCGCACACCAGTCCTCACAAACTCAGACATGGACACCCAAGGATTTAGGGCCCCCTCGGATTCCTCCACCCTTGCAAAACTCAGTCGAAGGTACTGAGCCCCAGGCATTCGCCATAGTACCTCACCCCAGGCTAAAGGTGCCTGGGTTGGACTCCATCCTCACTCTGGCCAGGTCAAGGGCACCTAGGCCCGGAACACCGGGACGCCAGCACCCAGGCCGAAGGTGCCTTGGTGCGGCCGCGTTCTCCAACTCTGGACTCCCGAACTCTGAACCCTGTGGTAAGGGAGTCTGCCCCTTTTATCCCCTCTCCCTTTGCGTCACAGCGGGTTCCCCGCCCCGCTGTACCAGCTCCAGGGGAGGACAAAAAGGTACAGTCTTGCGGTGTGAGTTCAGCCCCGGCCCAGGGCAACAGTGCCACCTGTGGGCCGCAAGGAACCTCACACCACCAGAGTCCTCCAAGAACCAGAAAAAGGTCTCGGATACCCTAGCATTCTGTGCATCTGGGTTACACTACCACCCAGATGCCCCCCTTAAATTCAAGTACCCGCTACACTTACATTTGTGGATTAGCCACCAGAGCAAGCTCTCAGTAGTACAATGCAATTTCTCAATCTCTCACGTAACAACTTTAGAGATAAGATATCAGTCAGTCATGCATTGTTCCAAATTCCTTGCTTCACGAGAAGCACAATCATTGTGGGGCAATACAAAGCAGGGTGCAGAGCTTGTGCATGGCTTAAACATATATTGCAGTTCCTCATATAAATATACAATTACACAAAAACATTTTTTTGGAACATTACCACATATTGATTATATTATTAACATGATTTGGTTCCCTTATGTATTAATCTTAACGAAGGCTTAAAAGGGCATTGGCAGTCAGGGACGTACCTAGAGCATTTGGCACCCGGGGTGGATCCTATATCTGGCACTCCCCCACGTTAAAATGTAAAAACACCCCACTGTGTCCCCTGCATACCTCTGCATCCCCCAATATCTCTTTGTCACTACTGTGTACCCCCTCTCCACAACTGCACGTCTGGACCCCTTTACATTACACAGCACCCTTCACCTCTGTACCCCTTTACATTACACAGCACCCTGCACCTCTGGACCCCTTATACACAGCACCCGGCACCTCTGGACCGCTTTTCATTACACAGCCTCCTGCACCTCTTGACCCCTTTACATTACACAGCACCCTGCATCTCTGGACCCCTTTACATTACACAGAACCCTGCACCTCTGGCCCCTTTTACATTACACAGCACCCTGCACCTCTGGACCCCTTTACATCAGTGGTCTCCAACCCTGTCCTCAGGTCCCACTAACGGGCCAGGTTTGCAAGATAACTGAAATACATCACAGGTGATATCATTTGCTGCTCAG
Organism: Rana muscosa; assembly: GCA_029206835.1. NCBI lineage: Eukaryota > Metazoa > Chordata > Amphibia > Anura > Ranidae > Rana > Rana muscosa. The sequence continues at coordinate 883,194,147 of CM055118.1, forward strand.
TGATTGCAGTATTCTAGTCTGCATCTCCCCAAGGTAATACATAAAACCTGGCCTGTTAGTGGGCCCTGAGTACAGGGTTGATGACCACTGCTTTACATTACACAGCCCCCAAACCTCTGGGCCCCTTCACGCAGCACCCTGCACCTCTGGACCCCTTTACATTAAACAGCACCCTGCACCTCTGGACCCCTTCACGCAGCACCCTGCACCTCTGGACCCCTTTACATTACACAGCACCCTGCGCCTCTGGACCCCTTCACACAGCACCTCTGGACCCCTTTACATTAAACAGCACCCTGCACCTCTGGACCCCTTCACACAGCACCCTGCACCTCTGGACCCCTTTACATTACACAGCACTCTGCATCTCTGGACCCCTTTACACAGCACCCTGCACCTCTTGACCCCTTTACATTACACAGCCCCCTGCACCTCTGGACCTCCTGCATGTTACATAGACAGCCCCCCCTTAATCATGCAGCCAGATGGAGAGACACAGCAGCTGAACAGAGGGCAGGAACTGCTGGAGTTATTTTTCATATTAACAAGCTAATGATAGGTTGCTAGGACCACCTAGCAACCAATCACCTGCTGGTTAACTCCAGCAGTTCCTCTGTTCAGCGCTGCTCACTGTCTCTCTCTCCATCTGTGGTATAGGAGGAGAGAGAGTATCTTCTTTTTCCTGCACTGCTCAGCTGCCTCTGGATGTCACACTGGTAGTGGTATGTTCCACATCCGGCCCGAGCAACCCGCACACTGTTACAGCTAGGCTCTCCTGGCTCTTCCTGGCTGCCCTGTCATAGCGCCGCTGCACTGCCTGAGCGGGTGTTGGTCTGACACATCCCCACAGTGTACGGCACCCAGGGCGGACTGCCCCCGCACCACCCAGTTGGTACGCCACTGTTGGCAGTTATTAGTGGGTGGGGTTAAAACCACCATTTATAGTTGTATAGCGAGCCAGTAATATTTGAGCAATGAGTATTCATTTGATATGATTGTGTAAGTTGTTGCCTTGTTATATAATTCATCATCTATACTATTGTCGTTATACCCACACAATATACCTGCTTAATGAACCACAAATGAGAGCCTCACAGACAAACATAAACAAAGGACAAAGGATAATTAAAATAAAAATCAACCCTTTTCCAGTTATATATAATTTTCTGCACATATCTAACATTATGTCAGAGCCTACCTTAATGAAGAACTTCATTAAAACAGTTGAGAGTTACTTCACCACTTTTGATATCAGCAACACTTTGTTATGGATTATGTTACATTACAGCACAAAGTTTACAGTGCAGTATTCAGGAAAATGTAATGTACTGCATAGCGTAGCATGTTCGCAAGGAACACTTTAGCCAGGAATATGTAACATACAGCACAGTGTACAGAGTCCAGTAGTCAGGACAGGGGCATACCAAAAAAACATTAACATTCAGCAGGGCTTTTTTTCGGGCGGAACACGCTAGAACACCGTCCGGCACCTCTGCCAAAGCACTCCCTGTGTCCACATCTGTAGGCTGCTGCGCTTGCCTGTAAAAAAGCACTGGCGGCCATGGAGAGATGAAATGTGATGGCACCTCCGCCAGAGCACTTCCCCTGTATCCTGTACTGCTGCGCTGCCTATAACAAAAAGACGCTGGTGGCTGCTGAGGGGTCAAACTGCTGCAGCTTGTGAGAGCGAAAGGCAGAGTGATCTATATTCCACCCTCCCTCTCAGTGCACCGGTGACCAGAAGGTCGTTTTGGTGCCAGTAAACTCGCTGTGTGAGAGGGAAGTGTGGTGCGGCTGCATGGATGATAATGGATGGTGTGGGCAGGTAGCCTGTTCTCCTCCTCCTCGCTAGCCTCCTGTTATGTGCTGGAGACAGTGTAAACAAGTTTTCTGGTAACAAAATAATAATGTTGCGTTCTCTTTGCTGTCCTGGACTGGGCTGTCCCTTTGCTGGACTGGACTGGGCTGTCTCTTTGATGTACTGGGCTATGACTGTCTCTTTGCTGGTCTGGACTGGGCTGTGACTGTCTCTTTGTTGGACTGGATTGGGCTGTCTCTTTGATGTACTGGGCTGTGGCTGTCTCTTTGCTATACTGGACTGGGCTGTCTCTTTGATGTACTGGGCTGTGGCTATCTCTTTGCTGGACTGGGCTGTCTCTTTGATGGACTGGGCTGTCTCTTTGATGGACTGGACTCTTTGATGGACTGGACTGTCTCTTTGATGGACTGGACTGGGCTGTCTCTTTGATGGACTGGACGTGGATGTCTCTTTGCTGGATATGGGCCTGTCTCTTTGCTGGATATGGGCCTGTCTCTTTGCTGGATATGGGCCTGTCTCTTTGCTGGATATGGGCCTGTTGAAATCATCTGGAAGGGCCTCTGAGCTTACTTGGTAAATGCTGGTAATTTCGAATGTTTTGAGCATTTTACTATGTTGCTTTTTATTAGCAAATTCCATACAAATTACTTGCATAGCCCCCCAAATTATACTTGGTTAAATGTTCTCTGAAGGGGGCGGTGCTTGGAAGTGTGTAGGGGGGTGGAAAAAAGGGCCAGTTCTAGGGGGTGGCTATGGGGCGAAGACAGGCGTGGCCTAGGGGAGGAGGGTGTATTTCTGCACCTTTTCGCTGAGAAAAGAAAAAGCCCTTACGATTGGGTGGTAGCACATGTAGTGTACCATGAAAAAATTGGGGATGTTAATCGCTTAGCAACCACCCATCATAGAATAACTGCACCTGGAATGTGATCTGACAGTTCGGGGTCTGGGGCGCGTGCGTGATGTCCGCTGGGACACGCCGATTGTTCTCAGGAAAAGCAAAACATCATTCTGTCTATGTAAACACGGCATGCCACCGTTCTGTGAGAGAGAAAGATAGAGATCTTCTGTTCCTGCTGTCTTCACTCATTCAAAGCGTCCCCCACACAGTTAAAAAGCACTCCCTAGGAGCATATTTAACCCTTTGATCGCCCCTGATGGTAATATTTTTAGCACATATTACTGTATTAGTGTCACTAGTCCCCAAAAAGTGTCACTTAGTGTCCAATTTGTCCGCCGCAATATCGCCGTCCCGCTAAAAATCGCTGACCGCCACCATTACTAGTAAAACCAATTAATATACGCTTATTGGAATTTGTTTTACCAAAAATATGTAGCAGAATACTGGCCTAAATTGATAAAAGAAATTTGATTTTTTAAATCTTTTTTATTGGGTATGTTTTATAGCAGAAAGTAAAACATCTTTTTTTTTTTTTTTTTTTTAATTGTCAGTCTTTTTTTTGTTTCTAGCCAGAGGCGTTGCTGGGGGGGTGCGGGGGTGTGGTCCGCACCCAGGTGACACCCACTAGAGGGGTGACACTCTCCCTACTCTCCCGAGGGTGAGGAAAGTCAAAGCCCTGGTATTTTTATTTTTTTTACACTCCGCAGCCTGCTGAATCACCTCCAGCGCCGCGGCCGCGCCTGGTGTGTGTCCTCCTTCTCTTCTTCCTCCTCCCTACCCTACTGAGCCAGCGAGCCTCAGCCTGTCACATCTCATGCTGGCACTGCAGACATGATGATGTGACGTCACTCACTCCACTCCACACACTTCTATCTCCGCCCAGGCGGCGCGGCTGCACGCTGTGTGTGACGCTGCCCTCCTCTCCTCTCCAGACTCCAGCTGCCGCCGGCGCCCAGATTCGGAGCAGCCGACAGGTGTGAATACAGACAGTACAGGCGGGAGGGAAGGGTGACATTAAGCTTGCGAGGGGGGGGTGACCTGGTGTCCACCGCCGGCCCAGCCCAAGGTGACAAGGTGAGGTTTGTGATAGGTAGGGGGTGGGGTTGCCATGGTACCGACACACCACCTAAGAGCTGGTGTGGGAGGACTCTCAGTGTCTGGCGCTCTGACCCTGTGCTGTGCAAGTATGATAAGGAAAGGGGGGGTGCAAGGTGGTCTGCTAGACACAGCTATAGATAATATATCTGTAACGGGAGGGCCCGTGGAACCCAGAAGTTCTTAGAAAGTATGAGCCAGAAAATAATGGACATTGAGAATATGTCTTGGATTGCTTTAAAATGGGTCTGTAATATTAATCCACAATATTTCCAAGGCTATCTGTAAAATAACTATCTACTGGTTGTTGATCCTGAACTCAACAGGTTAATTGAAAAGGGCTGATGTGTTCTAAAGATCCTTTCATTGTGAATTGTGATAATTAACTCTGTAATTGTGTGTATTGTAAATTAGCAGACAGACAGTCTGGGGAACATAAAGGTTATGCATAGTCATTTAAGCTGAAAAGGGATTAGCTAATGAACTCACCTGTTGTCTGCTAAGAGATGTCAGAATAATGTGTATTGGGGGCTCATTTTGTGATGTTGTGGGTGGAGTTGTTGTTCATTTGGACTACAGTATTCGTTTAGTGTATATAAGAGCCTGTTCTTTTCTCAATAAAGGGTCAGACCAGTTGGAAACCTAAACAGAGCGGTTGTCTCGTTTGTGGAGGGAGAAGTATTTGTATGGGGTCTTATTCGGCTGGTTGGGGTGTCTGGTGGCTGTCGTGTGTTCGGAAAGGGAATATCCTAACGGCGTTAACCCCTTTCTTACTTGGGGTGCCGTTACAATATATATGTCCAGCCACCCCCTCCCCCCACCAGACCAGCTCACTCAGCTACTGAACTCTGCACCCTGTACCCAGCTGAACTCTGCACCCTGCACCCAGCTGCACTCTGCACCCTGTACCCACCTGCACTCTGCACCCTGTACCCACCTGCACTCTGCACCCACCTGCACTCTGCACCCTGTACCCACCTGCACTCTGCACCCTGTACCCACCTGCACTTTGCACCCACCTGCTCTCTGCAACCTGTACCCACCTGCTCTCTGCACCCACCTGCACCCTGTACCCACCTGCACTCTGCACCCTGTACCCACCTGCACTCTGCACCCTGTACCCACCTGCACTCTGCACCCACCTGAACTCTGCACCCTGTATCCACCTGCACTCTGCACCCACCTGCACCCTGTACCCACCTGCACTCTGCACCCTGTACCCAGCTGTACTCTGCACCCTGTACCCACCTGCAATCTGCACCCATCTGCACTCTGCACCCTGTACTCACCTGCACTCTGCACCCTGTACCCACCTGAACGCTGCACCCTGCACCCACCTGAACTCTGCAATCTGTATGTAGCACCCTCATTTAATAACCCTTTTGGACCCTCCCACACCCAGTTGCTGTGGCACGCTCAATCCCCCACCCCCTACTTTGGGGAAAGGTGTGGAGCGTGGTTGAGTTCCTGCACTTTTTCCCTGAGAAGAATGCCCTGGGTGACACTATCAATTAGCAGTGCGGCAGGCTGGGGGGACGGAGACGTGAGAGGCGCGTAATGCCCTACTGCCTGTCCTGCTGGGGGGGGGGGGTGACACAATTTTTCACCGCACCGGGTGACACCAACCCTAGTGATGCCACTGTTTCTAGCGCAAAAAATAAAAACCACAGAGGTGATCAAATACCACCAAAAGAAAGCTCTATTTGTGGGGGGAAAAAGACCATAAATTTTTTGGGGGTACAGCATCACACGGCCATGCAATTTTCAGTTAAAATAACGCAGTGCCGTATTGCACAAAATGGCCTGGTCATAAAGCAGTTAAACTTTCCAGAGCTAAAATGGTTAATCATGTTGTGGTGGATTAGAAATCAGAGTTTTTTTGTTTTTTTCAAATATATTTTATTAGTTTCTTTCAGGGATGAGCCGAACACCCCCCTGTTCGGTTCGCACCAGAACCTGCGAACAGACAGAATGTTCGTGTGAACAGACTCAAACAGACTCGAACGTTCGAAATCTAAAGTGCTAATTATAAAGGTCAGGGAGGAGCGGCGTGCTGACGTCACCACATACGTATCCCGGAAGCAACGGGTAGCGAGAGCCGGCCGGCTTTACATACAACCACTGCCATATTTTTCTTCAGATGTTGTAAGTGTAATCTTTTATTTTCAAATTAAACGTTTTAATTGGATTACGCTATGGGGCTTTCTTTTCTCACCCTAATATGGTTTGCTGAGACTTTGGGGAAACACTGATTCGGATGTGGGGGAAACCAGGACGACATAGGAAGCTAATCAGAGACCCTAGCAGGGATAACAGCTAATTGCTTTGTCTGATCTCTCTCAGGGATCAGTTTTTCTGGTAAGCAGCTTGTGAATACTGCGGTGGTGGATTCCCTTCCTAGTACACTGGCACCCTTCTATGATGGTTTATACCTAAAGTCACGATCATTTGGAGAAATTTAACCTCTTCACTTCACTTTTTTCTGAGGATTGCTCTTGGTGTCTCTTTGACAACTGTCATTTGAGTTTTACATATACTGAACAGGACAATGGGTGTCAGTGTTGAGAGCACATGATTTTTGGTAATTCTCACCACAATTTATGTTTTTGATGTTGTATACACTAATGCACTGAGATTGGAAGTTCATGGTCTTGTAACATTGCATGTTTTCATGCTGCATGCGATAATACACAGAGATTGAAACTTTGATCACTGATATAGTTCTTTAACCACTTAACGACCGCCCACCGCCGATTTACGTCGGCAGAATGGCACGGACAGGCAGAATCACGTAGATCTACGTGATCGCCTTTGTGCAGTTGGGGGGTCCATCCGGACCCCCCTTCACTGCAGTGAGCGGCCGTTAAGTGTTCGGGAGCGATCAGGCATGAGGGGGCGGCCGCTCGATTCCGCCCCCCCCCTCGCGATCGCTCCCGGCCAATGAAATTGCTTCCTCCGCCATGTGATGTAAACACAGGCTGGAGGAAGTGATGTCATCTCCCTCGCCGCGGTCTTTTAGTTCCCGGCGCCGAGGAGTGAAGACAGAGGTTAGTGCTCCAACAGTCCACTGACACGTAGGTACACATAGGCACACAAATCACCCCCCAGTCACCCCCAGATCACCCCCCAGGTCACCCCAAAGCCCCCAATCACAGTGTCACTGATTGCAGTGATCATTTATTTTACTGATCACTGCATTTAGTGTCATCTGTGATTGTAAAAAGTTGCAAGGCAGTTAGGATTAGGCCCCTTTAGGTCCAGGGTAGCCCCCTAACCCCCCCTAATAAAGGTTTAACCCCTTGATCACCCCCAGGTAACCCTTTCACCCCCTAACTTCAGCGTCACTAAGCGATTGTTTTTCCGATCGCTGTATTCGTGTCGCTGGTGTTTTAGATAGGCAGTTATTTTTTTTTTAGGTTCGCCGCAGGTTTTTATTGGTGTCAGGTACCCCCATATTTAACCTAATAAAGGTTTTAACCCCCTGATTGCCCCTAGTTAACCCTTTCACCAGTGATCACCATATAAAGGTTACGGGTGACGCTGATTGATTAGTTTGCTTTTTATAGCATCAGGGCACCCGCCGTATATAACCCAATAAAGGTTTAACCCCCCTGATCGCCCGGCGGGTGAGATCAATTAGGTTTTAGCGCCAGAGAGGGTCTGCGTCGCCCCAGGCAGTGTTAGGTTAGTGCCAGTAACGCTAACACCCACGCGCAAAGCATACACCCCCCTTAGTGGTATAGTATCTGATCAGATCTATACTAGCATCCCCAGCGGTTTAGGGTTCCCAAAAACGCAGTGTTAGCGGGATCAGCCCAGATACCTGCTAGTACCTGCGTTTAGCCCCTCCGCCCAGCCCAGCCCAGCCCACCCAAGTGCAGTATCGATCGATCACTGTCACTTACCAAACACAACACACATAACTGCAGCGTTCGCAGAGACAGGCCTGATCCCTGCGATCGCTAACAGTTTTTTTGTAGCGTTTGATATATTTGCTGACGACAGTCAGGTGCTTTTTTTCCTGTGAATCTTACTAGTGTACCCCTAAATTTAGAGCCCAAAATGGCAAGTCGAAGGTACACTAGGAAAGAGGCCTACGAGATTCTGAGCATGACAGATAGTGAAGAGGAGGTCACGTATCTGTCAGATTCAGGCTCAGAATATCTTCCCGTAGAAGACAGTGACGTCAGCGGCCCCACGTCAGATAGCTCTGACGACGAAGTTGAGGTCCCTGCTAAGGTCAGGCGTACCCGATCCCGATCTTCTGAGGTTGTTGAGGAGCAAGAACCGCAGGTCTCTCGTATCATGGAGCAGAGTAGTACTAGCGCCGCTATTCCTTCTGGTGAACTGGCAAGCACCAGCGGCCTAGTACAGCCTGGACGTACATCCAGCACTGCAGTAACACTTGGTGACGTGGCGAGTCCCATAAGTGCAGTTCAAGCTGGCGAGGTGGCAAGCACAAGTAGTGTCCCGCTGCCACCAAGAAGACAAAGGCAGGCCCGTCGTGCCCATACTGCCCTTCCTGCAGAATTTGCCTATCCTGATTGGGTCCCCACCACTTCTGCAGAACCCGTACTTCCCCCATTCACTGCCCAACCCGGTATTCAGGTGGAAACAGCTGATTTTATGCCAATCGATTTTTATTCGCTGTTTTTCACGGAAGATCTCTATAGATCTATTGTGGACCAGAGTAATTTATATGCTGGTCAATTTATCGCCGCTAACCCCCAGTTGCCTAAAATTGCCAGAAATTGGAAACCAATTACGGTTTCCGAATTTAAGACCTTTCTGGGCCTTTCCCTCAACATGGGCACACATAAATTTCCGTCATTGCGTGCTTATTGGTCCACGCACCCAATTGACCACATGCCCGTGTTCTCTGCCTCCATGTCCAGGGCACAATACGAGCAGATTTTGCGGTTCATGCACTTCAACGACAATGAACTTTGTCGTCCACGTGGGGACCCTGAATACGACCGGCTCTATAAAATTCGGCCCCTCATAAACCACTTCAACGAACGTTTTGCAGCCTTGTTTACTCCCGATCAAGTTGTCTGCGTTGATGAGTCCCTGATTAAATTTTCTGGCCGCTTGTCTTTCAAGCAGTACCTTCCCAGCAAGCGTGCCAGATACGGGGTCAAGCTCTACAAGTTCTGTGACAGGGCAACAGGCTATGTAGTGAACTTTACGGTTTATGAGGGAAAAGACAGTCAGATTGAGTCGGTCAACTGCCCGGATTACATAGGGAGCGCTGGCAAGATAGTGTGGAACTTGGTGTCACCCTTATTCGGAAAGGGGTACCACTTGTATGTGGACAATTATTACACGAGCGTGCCACTGTTTAGTCACTTGTTTGATCATAAGATTGGAGCATGTGGCACCGTGCCACCTAATCGCCGGGGCTTTCCCCAGCGGCTTGTAGATGCCCGTCTTAGGCTGGGGGAGAGAGCCTGCTTGAAGTGTAATAACTTGCTCGCTATGAAGTGGAGGGACAATAAGAATGTTTTCCTTCTTACCTCCCTTCATGCAGACACGACAGTCCAAATTCGTACGGCGACTGGTGTTGTGGAGAAACCCCTCTGTGTCCACGAATATAACCAAAATATGGGAGGGGTGGACCTCAACGACCAGTTGATGGCGCCGTATCTAATTGACCGTAAGGCGAGACGCTGGTACAAAAAAGTGTCTCTATCATTATTCCAATTGGCTTTGCTGAACGCTCATGTGCTATACAGAGCTTCAGGCGGGACGTTATCTCTTCTAAAATTCCAGAATGAGATAGTCACAGAACTCCTGTATCCAGGCGGTTCTGCACCTCACCATCCCCAACCAAATGCAGTAAGCCGGCTGCATGAGAGGCATTATTCGTATGTCCTCCCGAGTACCCCTACCCAAAGCCACCCCCAAAAAAGATGTCGTGTCTGTAGCAAGCGCGGATTTAGGCGTGACACCCGTAGTTTTTGTCCACTCTGTCCTGACAAGCCTGGTCTTTGCCAAGGTGAATGTTTTGAACGCTACCACTCAAAAGTGAAGTTTTAGCGTAGGGTACAGCATTTCACAGACTAGGACACACTTACACAGGGTCTCCCAAGATGCCATTACATTTTGAGAGACCCGAACCATTACAGTTGTAAAGTTACAAAAAAAAGTGTAAAAAAGAAAAAAAAAACGTAAAAAACAAAACACAAAAAAAATATAAAATAAAAAAACCAAAAATAGTTGTCGTTTTATTGTTCTCTCTCTCTCTATTTTCTCTCTATTGTTCTGCTCTTTTTTTACTGTATTCTATTCTGCAATGTTTTATCATGCTTGCTTTTCAGGTATGTAATTTTTTGTTTTCAGGTGCGCCATTCAACTGCAGCGCGGAATTATTTATCTTGACAGCAACAGCGTTTGCTCCCACGATACATAAAGCCGTGACTCCAGTGCTGTAGGAGGTGATTTCACCACCACAGTTAAAAAAAAGAGCATATATGCCGAAGCATGGGGGCAGCAGGGGCGGAGGAGCGATTTTGCTCCTAATGCCGCGTACATACGGTCGAAATTCCGACCGTGTGTACGCGGCATAACTTTTTTGCGGGAGGATGCCCCCATGCTTCGGCATATATATATTTTAGGCACAGGTTGCGTTAAAACATTTTTTTATTTTTTACTAGGTTTTGTTTTGGTATTTGCTTTGCAGGTATGGCATGGTAAGGTCTTACTGTTGTACTGTAATGTTACTTTGTTTTAATGTTAACCACCATTTGCTTAGCAGGTACGTCATTCAGTTGCAGCGCGGATCTATTTATCTTGACAGCAACAGCGTTTGCTCCCACGATACATAAAGCCGTGACTCCAACGCTGTAGGAGGTGATTTCACCACCACAGTTAAAAAAAAGAGCATATATGCCGAAGCATGGGGGCAGCAGGGGCGGAGGAGCGATTTTGCTCCTAATGCCGCGTACATACGGTCGAAATTCCGACCGTGTGTACGCGGCATAACTTTTTTGCGGGAGGATGCCCCCATGCTTCGGCATATATATATTTTAGGCACAGGTTGCGTTAAAACATTTTTTTATTTTTTACTAGGTTTTGTTTTGGTATTTGCTTTGCAGGTATGGCATGGTAAGGTCTTACTGTTGTACTGTAATGTTACTTTGTTTTAATGTTAACCACCATTTGCTTAGCAGGTACGCCATTCAGTTGCAGCGCGGATCTATTTATCTTGACAGCAACAGCGTTTGCTCCCACGATACATAAAGCCGTGACTCCAACGCTGTAGGAGGTGATTTCACCACCACAGTTAAAAAAAAAGAGCATATATGCCGAAGCATGGGGGCAGCAGGGGCGGAGGAGCGATTTTGCTCCTAATGCCGCGTATATACGGTCGAAATTCCAACGGAGGCTTATCCGTGGAAAAGTTCGACTGTGTGTACGCGGCATAACCTTTTATGCCGCGTACATACGGTCGAAATTCCGACGAAGGCTTGACCGTGTGTACGCGGCATAACTTTTTTGCGGGAGGATGCCCCCATGCTTCGGCATATATGCCCATCATTAGAAGTGGGTGGATGAAGGGAGGTATTCTAATGGTGGGCATACCCACCAATCAATCTCTTTTTTTCGTTCAGCCAATAGGCTGTATGAAAAAAAAGATTACAATACATGTCCAACAAGGACCAGCAACGTACTGGTATGTTGCTGGACTTTGAATGTTTATACCAGAATGATGCCTGCGGGTTTAGGTATCATCTTGGTATCATTCTTTTCAGCCAGCAGCCGGCTTTCATGTAAAAGCAATTCTAGCAGATAATTAGCCTCTAGACTGCTTTTACAAGCAGTGGGAGGGAATGTCCCCCCCCCGGATATAAAAAGCGCCATTGGGAAATTGGGAAAGCATTTTATCACACCGATCTTGGTGTGGTCAGATGCTTTGAGGGCAGAGGAAAGATCTAGGGTCTAACCCCCCAATTTTTTTCAAAAAAAGAGTACCTGTCACTACCTATTGCTATCATAGGGGATATTTACATTCCCTGAGATAACGATAAAAATGGTAAAAAAATTAAATATGGAAGGCACAGTTTAAAAATAAAATAAAAAAGCCAAATAAATAATAAAAAAAAAAAAAAAAGCACCGCTGTCCCCCCCTGCTATTGCGCAAAGGCGAACGCACGCGTCGGTCTAGCGTCATATGTAAACAGCAATTGCATCATGCATGTGAGGTATCACCGCGAAGGTCAGATCGAGGGCAGTCATTTTAGCAGTAGACCTCCTCTGTAAATCTAACGTGGTAACCTGTAAAGGCTTTTAAATGCTTTTAAAAATGAATGTAGTTTTGTCGCCGCTGCGCGTTTGTGCGCAATTTTAAAGCATGTCGTGTTTGGTATCCATGTACTCGGCCTATGATCATCTTTTTTATTTCATCAAACATTTGGGCAATATAGTGTTTTTTAGTGCATTAAAAATAAAAAAAGTGTGTTTTTCCCCCAAAAAATGCGTTTGAAAAATCGCTGCGCAAATACTGTGTGGAAAAAAAAAATGCAACACCCACTATTTTAATCTGTAGGGCATTTGCTTTAAAAAAATATATAATGTTTGGGGGTTCAACATAATTTTCTTGCAAAAAAAAATTTTCTTTCATGTAAACAAAAAGTGTCAGAAAGGGCTTTGTCTTCAAGTGGTTAGAAGAGTGGATGATGTGTGACATAAGCTTCCTAATGTTGTGCATAAAATGCCAGGACAGTTCAAAACCCCCCCAAATGACCCCATTTTGTAAAGTAGACACCTCAAGCTATTTGCTGAGAGGCATGTTGAGCCCATTGAATATTTTATTTTTTTGTCCCAAGTGATTGAATAATGACCAAAAAAAAAAAATGTACAAAAAGTTGTCACTAAATTATATATTGCTCAAACATGCCATGGGCATATGTGGAATTACACCCCAAAATACATTCTGTTGCTTCTCCTGAGTACGGGGATACCACATGTGTGGGACTTTTTGGGAGCCTAGTCGCGTACGGGACCCCAAAAACCAAGCACCGCCTTCAGGATTTCTATGGGTGTAAATTTTTGATTTCACTCCTCACTGCCTATCACAGTTTCGGAGGCCATGGAATGCCCAGATGGCACAAAACCCCCCCAAATGACCCCATTTTGGAAAGTAGACACCCCAAGCTATTTGCTGAGAGGTATGTTGAGTATTTTGCAGATCTCGCTTTTTGTCACAAAGTTTTGAAAATGTAAAAAAAGAAAAAAAAAAAGAAAAAAAAATGTCTTTCCTAATTTTCAAAAACAAATGAGAGCTGTAAAATACTCACCATGACTCTCAGCAAATAGCTTGGGGTGTCTACTTTCCAAAATGGGGTCATTTGTGGGGGTTTTGGGCTATTTTGACATTTTATGGCCTTCAAAACTGTGATAGGTAGTGAGGAGTGAAATCAAAAATTTATGCCCTTAGAAACCTTGAAGGCGGTGCTTGGTTTTTGGGGTCCCGTACGCGGCTAGGCTCCCAAAAAGTCCCACACATGTGGTATCCCCGTACTCAGGAGAAGCAGCAGAATGTATTTTGGGGTGTAATTTCACATATAACCATGGCATGTGTGAGCAATATATCATTTAGTGACAACTTTTTGTACATTTTTTTTTTCTTTTTGTCATTATTCAATCATTTGGGACAAAAAAAAAATATTCAATGGGCTCAACATGCCTCTCAGCAAATAGCTTGGGGTGTCTACTTTCCAAAATGGGGTCATTTGGGGGGGTTTTGTGCCATCTTGGCATTTTATGGCCTTCAAAACTGTGATAGGTAGTGAGGAGCGAAATCAAAAATTTATGCCCTTAGAAACCTTGAAGGCGGTGCTTGGTTTTTGGGGTCCCGTACGCGGCTAGGCTCCCAAAAAGTCCCACACATGTGGTATCCCCGTACTCAGGAGAAGCAGCAGAATGTATTTTGGGGTGTAATTTCACATATGCCCATGGCATGTGTGAGCAATATATCATTTAGTGACAACTTTGTGCAAAAAAAAAACAGTTTGTCATATTCCCGCAACCTGTGGCAAAATATAAAATATTCCATGGACTCAACATGCCTCTCAGCAAATAGCTTGGGGTGTCTACTTTCCAAAATGGGGTAATTTGGGGGGGTTTTGTGCTATTTTGGCATTTTATGGCCTTCAAAACTGTGATAGGTAGTGAGGAGTGAAATCAAAAATTTACGCCCTTAGAAATCCTGAAGGCGGTGCTTGGTTTTTGGGGCCCTGTACGCGGCTAGGCTCCCAAAAAGTCCCACACATGTGGTATCCCCATACTCAGGAAAAGCAGCAGAATGTATTTTGGGGTGCAATTCCACATATAACCATGGCATGTGTGAGCAATATATCATTTAGTGACAACTTTTTGTACATTTTTTTTTTCTTTTTGTCATTATTCAATCATTTGGGACAAAAAAAAAATATTCAATGGGGTCAACATGCCTCTCAGCAAATAGCTTGGGGTGTCTACTTTCCAAAATGGGGTCATTTGGGGGGGTTTTGTGCCATCTTGGCATTTTATGGCCTTCAAAACTGTGATAGGTAGTGAGGAGTGAAATCAAAAATTTATGCCCTTAGAAACCTTGAAGGCGGTGCTTGGTTTTTGGTGTCCCGTACGCGGCTAGGCTCCCAAAAAGTCCCACACATGTGGTATCCCCGTACTCAGGAGAAGCAGCAGAATGTATTTTGGGGTGTAATTTCACATATGCCCATGGCATGTGTGAGCAATATATCATTTAGTGACAACTTTGTGAAAAAAAAAAAAAGTTTGTCATATTCCCGCAACTTGTGGCAAAATATAAAATATTCCATGGACTGAACATGCCTCTCAGTAAATAGCTTGGGGTGTCTACTTTCCAAAATGGGGTCATTTGGGGGGGGGGTTTGTGCTATTTTGGCATTTTATGGCCTTCGAAACTGTGATAGGTAGTGAGGAGTGAAATCAAAAATTTGCGCCCTTAGAAATCCTGAAGGCGGTGCTTGGTTTCCGGGGTCCCGTACGTGGCTAGGCTCCTAAAAAGTCCCACACATGTGGTATCCCCGTACTCAGGAGAAGCAGCAGAATGTATTTTGGGGTGCAATTCCACATATAATCATGGCATGTGTGAGCAATATATCATTTAGTGACAACTTTTTGTAATTTTTTTTTTTTTTTTTTGTCATTATTCAATCACTTGGGACGAAAAAAAAAAATATTCAATGGGCTCAACATGCCTCTCAGCAATTTCCTTGGGGTGTCTACTTTCCAAAATGGGGTCATTTGGGGGGGTTTTGTACTGCCCTGCCATTTTAGCACCTCAAGAAATGAGATAGGCAGTCATAAATTTAAAGCTGTGTAAATTTCAGAAAATGTACCCTAGTTTGTAAACGCTATAACTTTTGCGCAAACCAATAAATATACGCTTATTGACATTTTTTTTACTAAAGACATGTGGCTGAATACATTTTGGCCTAAATGTATGACTAAAATTGAGTTTATTCGATTTTTCTTATAACAAAAAGTAGAAAATATCATTTTTTTTCAAAATTTTCGGTCTTTTTCTGTTTATATCGCAAAAAATAAAAATCGCAGAGGCAATCAAATACCATTAAAAGAAAGCTCTATTTGTGGGAAGAAAAGGACGCAAATTTAATTTGGGTACAACATTGCATGTCCGCACAATTTACAGTTAAAGCAGCGCAGTGCCGAATCCCAAAAACAGGCTTGGTCCTAATGGCCCGAAATGGTCCGGGGCTTAAGTGGTTAACAATTTGTCATATTGTTAGACATTGTTGCGCAGCTTATAGTTCTTTACATAAAGGCTAATATGCAATTTATTGTCCTAAAAAGTGTTTGGGGACCCGGGTCCTGCCCCACGGGACATGTATCAATGCAAAAAAAGGTTTAAAAAATAGACGTTTTTACGGGAGCGGTGATTTTAATAATGCTTAAAATGAAAAAATAAAAGTGAAATATTCCTTTAAATTTCGTACCTGGGGTGTGTATGATATGCATGTAAAGTTGCGCATATTTCCCGTGCTTAGAACTGTCCCTGCACAAAGTGTCATTTTTGAAGGAAAAAAAGTCATTTAAAACTCACTCGCGGCTATTAATGAATTGTCGGCTTTAATCAATACATAGAAAAGTCATTGATAAAAATAAAAAAAAAAGCGTGGGGGTTCCCCCACATTAAATTACCTGCCGCAAATTTTAAAAAAAATGGCGTGGGGTTCCCCCTAAATATCCATACCAGGCCCTTGAGATCTGGCATGGATTTTAAGGGGAACTCCACCCCAAATAAATAAAAAAATGGCGTGGAGTCCCCCCAAAAATCCATACCAGACCCTTATCCGAGCGCGCAACCTGGCCGGCCGCAGGGGAAGAGGAGGGGACGAGAGAGCGGCCCCCCTCCCTCCTGAACCGTACCAGGCCACATGCCCTCAACATGGGGAGGATGTCCCCATGTTGATGGGGACAAGGGCCTCATCCCCACAAACCTTGCCCGGTGGTTGTGGGGGTCTGCGGGCAGGGGGCTTATCGGAATCTGGAAGACCCCTTTAACAAAGGGGACCCCCAGATCCCGGGCCCCCCCTATGTGAATTGGTAAGGGGTACATTGTACCCCTACCATTTCACGAAGAAAGTGTCAAAAAATGTAAATAAAAACACACAAACACCTTGAAAAAGTCCTTTCCTGACACAGCATGACAGCATATACGTATGGGAAGGCTCCGCCTCCCTGCCCAATTCAGGACCGGTTATATTATAAAAGTAGGTCTCCTCCCTTCCTGCAGTATTCTCTTTTTTTTCCTCACTGCTACAGCCGGTTATGCTACTGCTAAAAAGCAGAATTTTTATTTTTCCCTCACCTTGCCGGACGCTTCTGGCCAAGCCGCACAGGTTCAAGCCTCTCCTGTGACGAAGCTCCCTGTTGTAAAGGCAGACATGAACGCCTATATGGGGGAGACCCCCCCCCTCTCAAGATCCAGGAAGATATGGGGGTGAGGGCATCTGGTCTCTAGGGAGTGCTCCTTTATCATGACGCCATGGATGGACATTCATTGGACTTTCTGTTTGGACATGAAGCATGCAGGTGGTAAGGCACCACATGGTGCAAAATTCCATTCAGTTACTGCTGCAAGTATGTGGTTAAGCTTGCATTTCTGAAGGGTTGTGGTTGTGTCTGCAATACTGCTAATGATGATAGCAGGTGTGCTGTGCTGTGATGAAGCCTTCCTACTAACTGAACAAGCCTGGCCCTACAGTCTTGACTTATTTTCTGCAGGTATGCTGTTGGTTTGCATTTCTGAAAAGCATATATCACACATGTGAATCTAACTGGCTATCCATAGTGCCACTTTGTTTACTAATGTTTCACAGATTGGAGTCTGTGTCTGCAGTTTTGCTAATGCTTGAACTGATAACAGGTGATATTGAGCCCTTTCCTTTTAATGCAGGGCCTGGCCCTGCAGGCTGGGCTCACTGTGTATTGATGCTTGGTTGTGGTATGATCCTTGGTGGTACATGTGTCTAGGGTAGGTTTAACCTGCTAGTGCTAATAGTCAGATGACTATTAACTTGCGCTGCTTGTCTATGATTACATTAACTCTACAGTGTGAATGACTGTGATGTGTTTATTTCTATGCATTTACATGCTGACCTTGGTTCTAAAATAAAAGTCAGGATCTGTTTAGTCACATTCCTTAGTACTTACCTGTTAGCAATATGTAATTGCTTGTATTATTTGGGGTACCCCACAGAAAGATATGTGGTTTGTAGTGGTTACTACTTATGGCAAATACCCCAGGCATGGCTCCAGGCTTCAGCTCATCTGTGAACCAGTAGCAATCAGCCTTCCTAGAGACCAGCAACTTTAGGGTGAGGGCAGGTAGGTATATGGTATATCCTAAAAGAGTGCACATTATGGGCATAATGAGCGTAAATCTCTCCAGCCCTCAACACCAACACCAGTCAACCTACTTCTGCAACAGGGGACAGATCCTCTTCAGCCCTGAAAGAACCACTATGTAGTTACATGCCATTGGAGGCAGATCAAGAAGTCTCTACAGTAATCATAGTGGTCTGGTGGTAACTGGTGTGTTGGCCAAAATGCAAAACAAGGTTGCAGGCCAAAGACAGTGACAAAGGTGCAGAGACTGAAAAGGCCTACAGTCACTAATGGTTCCATACCAAGCCTAATCAAACAATTGTGCTTGTTTAAAGGCAACCTCTACCTCAGAGCTTGCTTCTGGGAAATTGCTATGACAAGTTGGCATATCAGAAGCAAAAGGTGGATACTTTAACCCCATCCAAGCTGACTGTGTGGAGCTCGGGGACTAAGTTATTCAAACAAAGGCATCTAAAGGGTACCTCTGCCTCAAAAGCAGCCGGCCAAACAGGCTGCATCAGATTAACCAAGGGTGCCATTCTTCCAACAGAAGAGGCAATATCCTTTGCAGAGACCCTGGGACAGCAAATAGAGCCAGAGATGAAGAAGGTTCATACTGCTGTTAAGTAGTGTTTTGTGTCCTGCGATTGTGCTCACTTCGGTAGCCAGACTGTCAGGACACCAGACAGGATGAAAGCAGAGCTCTGGTCTGTGATAAAATCTCTATGATGGCAGATCCTAGATTGAAAATGGAGTAGCTACTGATGCAGTTCAGACACTGCGAATACAAAACTATATGCGGTTTCTCCAGTAATCATTGTGGTCAGTGAACCCTTATGTCCCATCCCACAAGTAAACACATGCCGCTTTAAGTCAGAGTGGTGACTGTTCAAGTCGGATCTGGTGATATTTAGGAGGATTAATTCCTTATGTTAATCACCAATGACCAGAGGATGGCCAAAAGGCAAAGTAACAGAGTGAATGACAGGTTAGACCTGGGAGAACTATAGCGGAGAATAAAGAATCAAGAATTATCTTTATTTGCCTAAACCCAAGCCGCCCAATAGGGTCAGCTGACAGTTATATGTAAATTTGAGCTTAGGATCTGTGGGTCCTGTGCATTAAGGAAGCCAATGGAATATTTTTTTTTCATTTCTCTACCAATTCATTGCATTCCCTTCATGATGCATCAGAGCACAAGGGTTGTGATTACATGGTCGTTAGTCAAAAGTAAGACTTGAATAACAGGCGGAAGGTTAAGGATCCAAAAAATTGCACAGGCCATCGTTGCAATTAATCTCTCCAGCCATCAGTAAGGCTTGACCTCCACAAATCATACCCCATGATTTCCAAGGAGTATCGTTCATAGCGGTGCGACCCCCCCCCCCCCCCCGAAGTCGCAACGGTAAAGTAGTCCCTACACTACTTTAAAGCCCACTGTGATCTAACTTGGGGCCATAGACATCAAGAATACACAGGCATTGATTCAAGACACATAGAAATCGCAGTAAATCACACGATTTTAGGTCGCAATAGTGGAAACCTAGGCTAAGACTGTCGATGGTCTTTAGACCTAGCAAGTTGTATATTTGCATGGTTGCATAGGGGGTGAGGTTGAGGATGGACACAGGTCCATCAAATCCAACCTATGTGTGATTATATGTCGATATTACCTTATATATCGTGTATGTGTGTGTGTGTGTGTGTGTGTGTATACTGTATATTCATTTCAAAAGACCCATGTTGCAGCAAGTACCTTCGCCTGGCAATTAGAGTTCACTACGAGTTCATCTGGCGGACTGTGACCTTTCCACGAACTCCAGACATTTCCTGGGATATTGGGTCCAGTAAGGGCCGACTTGCGGGACCAAGGACTTCTGGTGAGCCTTGTCTGGACAACAGACTTGCGCAATGACTTCCAGATTCTGGGAAAAGAGTCCCAGTACAGACTCTGATCGAGTTGGGAGGAACCATCATCGAGAGACCAACTAGTCTCATCACAACAATGACCTACCGGGAAGCAATTCTGAATCTCTGAAAATAAATACAATAAAGTTACACTCAGAGAGAGCAACAGTATAAGTATCTCACTTGAACAAATGGCTCTTTCCCATGGGTTGCATCCCACGGTCGCAAGAGCAATAAAGTAGCCGGTAGTAAACCATGAGGTCCGAGGTGCCCAAGGGAAGGTTGGCAACTGTGTTAACTGGTTTTGTAGTAAGGAAAGACTTACTTCCTGCACTAGAAACAGTAACTCCACAGAGGAGAAAAGTCCCCTCTTGGGGAGGTAGCTAAACAAACAAATCTGTCAGCGTATCAGCTATTAGGCATACCAATCATTCCAAGTGGTTACTCGTCGGGTATTCATGCCAATGGAGGACAAGGTGTCCAAAAGTCAGTTATAGCGGTCGCAGACTGGAGTCTTTCCGAAACGCAACAAATAAGCCTCAACTATGCTGAAAAGACTCAGCAAAATGGGGAAGTCCTATCTTCGCTGTCAAGAAGGAATGCAAAACGAGTCAACTTCTGTCAGATGTATCTCCCAGCACGTTAAGTAGGGTTTTCTAGAACTTACGGCCAGATGGCGTAAGATACAAAAGCCGTCGGATGACAAGGGGCGGTCTCCAAAACAAAAAGCTGGTCAAGAGATCGGCAACAAATAAGGCTATCAAGATATTGGTCTGACTGTAACCTGGGTGGCTTCCCAGAGGTGGAAGCAGAGAAACTAATGACAGCCAACTGGGTCGGCAAATTAGCCAATATGTATATTCAACAAACCTAATACTATCCAGGATCCTTATCCGGATTCACAGTCATTCGGTGGTGATAACAATAATTGCCCTGTGGCTTGCAGGCCATAATATCCGCAGGTACAGTCTCAAATCTGAGAACCTCCTCCTATTCTCCTTCCTGAGATCCAACACCTCATACAGCGTAGCCCAGTGTTTCTCAACTCCAGTCCTCAAGGCGCCCCAACAGGTCATGTTTTCAGGCTCTCCATTGTTTTGCACAGGTTATTTGATCAGTTTAACTGCTTTAGTAATTCCCACAGCTGTTTCATCTGAGGGAAATCCTGAAAACATGACCTGTTGGGGCGCCTTGAGGACTGGAGTTGAGAAACACTGGCGTAGCCAACGGTATCTTCCAAATTTCATACAAGTTATATCTAGAGGCTGGAGACCAAGAAGTAGAGGTCTCACCGTTTAGTGTTTGAAATCCTATGGAGGTCAGTGCGCCTACTCCAAACTTCAAGTACATTAGATACGAGAAAAACCTACAGAATTTAAAGGATGGAATTCTCTACTCCTTACTGTAAGGATTGCATTGTATACAAGTAAGCCTAGATACGGCATTAAAGGATACATGAAACTCAGGCGTGTCCTCACTCTATGGGATCCAGCGACGGTGGGATCCAGCGACGGTGGGATCCAGCAACGGTGGGATCCAGAAACGGTTGCATATCTTAGCAACCAATTCCGAAAGACCTGGGCAAGTTATTATTTTCCCCATTTAGTCTTCCAAATAGTGTGAGACACATTATCTCACTCTCCATTTAGAAGGATAGGACATCCTAAATATGGCCAGTAACATGGAATAAGTATTCCTTTTGGCGAATAGGTCTAGAAAGATCTGACATCCAAGTGTCAAGCTATAAACTACCTTGTTGCTGAAATTATCAGGCAAAATGGCTCTGGCTCTAATCTCTTCCTCAACACTATACAAAGGTTGGTATCTTTGCAATCTGGGATAGAACATCAGCCTTCTGGCATATCCAAACTAAAGTGTTTGAAGTACCACGAACATTGAAAATAGTCAAGGTTTAAAAGAGACATAAAATTGGCCCTTCTTCTAGGAGAAAAACGATAGACTCATCAGGCCTAACGGCATCGGAAAAAGACAATCACTGTCTAACGAAGACAATCGCAGTGGTGCGGATTAAGTTAGTCAAAGCTTAGATGACTAGGAAAAACCCATCAGATGAGGGCAGAGACCGCTCTTCCAGTCTGATTGCGCATGCATTGACGGAACTCCAGAATAGTTCCTCCAGAGTTAATATGTAAACTACGACCTGGTCTACATTCAACACGTTTGGGGGTCCATTCTTATGGACCCAGCAGTCCTAACTACAATACATCTCAGTCGTTAGTGGGGATAGAGCTAATCCTCTTAAACACTTGAGCAGTACCCACCCTTGTTGTCTGGTGATTTGGTACATCCCATACGTATATGCTGTCATGCTGTGTCAGTAAAAGGGAAAATTTTATGCTTACCTGACGGTAATTTTCCTTTCCTGATGCAAGCATGACAGCATATAGGTCCCCTCCCAAAAAAAAAAAATCACGAAAATATAATAAAGGCCTTCGCAGTGATACTAAGTTACGAGAATACTGCAGGAAGGGAGGAGACCTACTTTTATAATATAACCGTCCTGAATTGGGCAGGGAGGCGGAGCCTTCCCATACGTATATGCTGTCATGCTTGCATCAGGAAAGGAAAATTACCGTCAGGTAAGCATAAAATTTTCCCTTTTATTAAAAAAAAAAATAATAATAAAAAAAAAACATTCCAGCGATGAAATCTAGTGTCCCGCGGCGATCCCGATGTCCAGCGCTGTCCGTCATTGGTTGTGCCTGTGCGGACCTGATGGGGAACTTCCTTCGCTGTGTTTTAAATGTATAGACCCGCCCCTTCTAAAGTTCCCCATCAGGTCCGCTCAGCGGACCAGATGCGGAACATGAGAAGGGGCGGGTTTATACATGTATTACACAGCGAACAAAGTTCCCCATCAGGTCCGCCCCCTCGGTATGTCCGACCCCGCCTACGTCATTGGCCTGAGCGGGGAACTTCCTTCACTGTGTAATTTAAATTTACACAGTGAAGGAAGTTTCCCGCTCAGGCCAATGACGTAGGCGGGGTCCGACATACCGAGGGGGCGGACCTGATGGGGAACTTTAGAAGGGGCGGGTCTATACATTTAAAACGCAGCGGAGGAAGTTCCCCATCAGGTCCGCACAGGCACAACCAATGACGGACAGCGCTGGACATCGGGATCGCCGCGGGACACTGGATTTCATCGCTGGAATGTTTATTTTTTATTATTTTTTTTTATTTTTTAATAAAGGACTTTTCCAAGGTGTGTGTGTGTGTGTGTGTGTGTTTTTTATTTACATTTTTTGACACTTTCTTCGTGAAATGGTAGGGGTAACAATGTGAATGTACCCCTTACCAATTCACATAGGGGGGGGCGGGATCTGGGGGTCCCCTTTTAAATTTGGGATGGAGTTCCCCTTAAAATCCATGCCAGATCTCAAGTGCCTGGTATGGATATTTAGGGGGAACCCCACGCCATTTTTTTTTAAATTTGTGGCGGGGTTCCCCTTAATATCCATTCCAGACCTAAAGGACCTGGTAATTGAATTTGGGGGAACCCCCACCTTTTTTTTTTTTTTTTTATCAATGACTTTTCTATGTATTGATAAAAGCCGACAATTCATTATAGCCGCGAGTGAGTTTTAAATTACTTTTTTTCCTTCAAAAATGACACTTTGTGCAGGGACAGTTCTAAGCACGGGAAACACCCCCCAGGTACGAAATTTAAAGGAATATTTCACTTTTATTGTTTCACTTTAAGCATTATTAAAATCACTGCTCCTAAAAAACTGCCATTTTTAAAACTTTTTTTTGCATTGATACATGTCCCCTGGGGAAGGACCCGGGTCCCCAAACACTTTTTAGGACAATAACTTGCATATAAGCCTTTATAATTAGCACTTTAGATTTCTCCCATAGACTTTTCGAATTTGCCACGAACACCCCAAATTGTTCGTTGTTCGGCGAACTGGCGAACAGGCAATGTTCGAGTCGAACATGAGTTTGACTCGAACTCAAAGCTCATCCCTAGTTTTGTTATAGTTTTGACAATTGGAGTAATTAACAGACAAAGTTATCAGGTAACTAATACAATCTCTGCAACGATAATAACAGCCAGTGCTACAGAAAAGGAGTGGGGGAGATTAATTAAGAAGAAAAGAAAAGAAAAAGGAACAGCTAGAGGTGGGAGGAATAAGGGGTAGAAGGGTGTGAGATGGGCAAGAGGGGACACCGACCAGGGACAACTGAAAATTGTTCCACCTCGGTGACCCCCGGTACAAACCCAAGAGGACATACATGAACATCAATAGTATTTCACATGCAATCTTGACGGTTTTGTAGCTCCTAACAGACAACGGTATTAGGCAAAGTGAAGTCGACCAATCAAAATTGACCAGTTCAATACCGGCGTGTGGTTGGGATGTGATTCTGTTCAATGAGGGGGAATGAGGATGAGTATAGGTGGTTTTTTTTCTGAAGGAGTGATCGATAAAGGAAGACCATTTTCTTATGAATTTGTTATTGGGCCATTTGTGTTAAATCATGGCATCCAACTTTTCTTGATAGAGTAGAGCTTTGAGGGAACTTATCATTCCGGATACTTTCGGAGCAGCGGGAACAATCCAATGGTTAAGCATGTTTCTTTGGGATATGAGTAGCGTTAGGAGGATCCATTGACGATGTTCTTGGGGTGGTAATTTAGATGCGTTTGGAGACTCTGATTTCGGCGTTGGGTATCCGAACAGGAGGAGCATGGGGTCTTTCTTGGGTTGCCAGTTAGACACTTCATGAATGAACGTGAGGATTGAGGACCGGTAGGTGGTGATTCTTGGGCAGTGCCAGAGGCGGTGGAGTAGTGATGGTTTATGGAATGAGCACCATGGGCAAGTTGGCCCTGTCGTGGAGGGGTGGTTCGATGAAAAAGGGTAGTAAGCTCTGTGCATTAGTTGAGTTTCCCTCCAAGATTAATTCGGTGTAATGCTTCTGGTGACTCTGTAGCCCGTGAGAATGTTGTCTATATTGACTTGACCTGGAAGGTCTGCTATTCAGGATTTGATCGAAGTGTCTCGTAAAGGTTTTGCAAATTTCCCGTTCGGAGGGTGATACAAGACCGAGATAGAGTATTTGTGTTTCTCGAGAAGAGTATCCAAGAAGGATGGTTTGAATCTTACGTTTTTTCTTTGGACAGGGCTTGCTGATAAAGTCTGAAAACTGTGAGACTTGAAGGAAGTGGTGGGTAGGTAGGTTGAATTATTTTGCAATGAGGTGGAAAGGTTTAAGGGCACCATTCTCGCTGTGGTATAGAGAACAGGCTCTGGTCAGTCTTTTGTCTTTCCATTTGGAAAATGGTTCGTATTGTAGTCTGAGGGGAAACATGGGGTTGCCTTGGATTGGGAGAAACTTGGATTCATGGGGTGAGAGACCTAATTTTTTCCTCACTTCCCTCCAGGCTATTATTGTGTCTCTAAAGAGCAGGTTTTGTTTGATATGGCTCGGGGTTTGTTGCAGAGAGCTATGTAGAAGGGCTGATAGACTTATTGGGTGGACCATGGCAGATTCCAGGTCATAGTTAGAGTACTTGGACGATTGTAACAGCCAGTCCATACCTGTTCTCAATAAGCATGCAAGATTGTACACCCTAATGTTCGGGAGGCTGCACCCCCTCACTCTTTGGGAGAACAAGTTTTGTTAAAGCTATTCTCGATTTACCTTTTTTCCATAGAAAGGCAGTGATTGCCTTATTTAAAATCTGTACATCTTTGTGCTTAAGTAATAATGGTAAAGTTTGTAGGGGGTATAAAAGGCGAGCAAAGCTGACCATTTTGAAGAGTGCGCCTCTCCCAAAGAGTGATAGTGGAAGGTTGGACCAGGCTTCCAGCTCACCCACAATTTTCAAAATCAGAGGAGAGTAGTTGAGGCGATAGAGGATGGATCTTTCCCTATTTTGATGCCCAAATAGGTGATGTGTTTCTCGGTAATGTGAAAGGGGGAGGAGGACATGCACGGTCGTGGCGTGTTGGTGCCTAGAGGCAGAATTTTACTCTTGGCAAAATTTATTCTCAGGCCAGAGCACTTGCAGGAGGAGTTAAAAAAAATTGTATGGCGGGAATATCTGTTTTGGGGGAAGTCGTGAATAACAAGATGTCATCCGCAAATAAGGCGACTCGCAATTCGTCATGCTCGAAAGGGATTCCTTGAATGGGGGCTGTGGTGCAAAGGTATTGTGAAAAGGGCTCAATGGCTAGGTTGAAAAGCAGGGGAGAGAGAGGGCATCCCTGTCTTGTTCCTTTGTGCAGTCGTATGGGGTTATATTGTATTCCTGATGCTATTACTGTGGCTGATGGAGATGAGTACAAGTTATGTATGAAATGGTAAAAGGGGCCTGATATACCTAACTTTTGCATTACTAGGGATAGCCATTGAAAACTAACATTGTCAAAGGCCTTTTCGGCATCTAAAGTTATAATTGCCACATCTTCTAAGGGGTGTTGTTTTGCATACTCCAAGGCAGCTAGAACTTTCCTGAGGTTGGAAGTGGCTGATCTGCCCTTGGTGAACCCTGACTGCACGGGATGTATAAGAGACGGCATAATATTTGCCAAACGTGTAGCTATTATATTGGATAGAATTTTGGAGTCAATGTTTAGTAGTGATATTGGGCGGTACGAACCCGGGTTTTGTGGGTCTTTACCTTTTTTTGGCAATCAGTTTTATGTTTGCTTGATGACCTGTCGGAAGGCATGGGCCCCCGTCCCATACCGATTTGTACACAGATAGAAGAGAGGGGATGATTGCTTCTCTGAGCATTTTAAAAAATTTGGGAGTGTAGCCATCGGGGCCTGGGGCTTTACCGTTCGAGAGGCCGCTGATGGAGGTTTTGATTTCCTCTGCAGTTATAGGGCCATTTAGAGTTTTTAATAGGTCTGGTGCGATCTGGGGAAGGGGCGTAGCTCCTAGCCAGTTCGTCGCTTCGGTTGGATCTATTGATTCAGGGGTAGGGATGAGCTCGGTGTTCGAGTCGAACATACGTTCGACTCGAACATCGGCTGTTCGATCGTTCGACGAAGATCGAACGATTTGGGCCGTTCGCGCCTAATTCGAGTGACGCGAACGGCCCACAATGCACTACGCCATCGCAGTGTCATCCAGGCGCTGTGATTGGCCAAGCATGCACTGTGACCCCGCATGCTTGGCCAATCACAGCGCCGGCAGCGAGGAGAGCAATGATTGGCCACAGGCAGGATGCCTGTGGCCAATTATTGCTGAGGGTGTTTAGTACACGCCCCACACTATAAAAGGCCGCCAGCACGGCGGCCTAGTGTAGTGTGTTCCGGAGCAGGGAAAGAGAAGCATAGGCAGGGACAGTGACATTTTTTTTCTTGCTTAACCTGGATTCCTTTAGTTTAGGGAAAGAGAAGGATAGGTAGGGAGAGTGTCAGTGTGTTTTACTGTGCTAATCCTTGTTTGTAGGGACAGGGAAGGACAGTGAGGGAAATTCTCCTTGTGCTATACTGTGCTAAAGCATTGATCATCAACCATCTTTAAAAAAACATTTTTTATAGGGACAGAAAACTATAGGTAGGGAGAGTGTCAGTGTGTTTTACTGTGCTAATCCTTGTTTGTAGGGACAGGGAAGGACAGTGAGGGAAATTCTCCTTGTGCTATACTGTGCTAAAGCATTGATCATCAACCATCTTTAAAAAAACATTTTTTTATAGGGACAGAAAACTATAGGTAGGGAGAGTGTCAGTGTGTTTTACTGTGCTAATCCTTGTTTGTAGGGACAGGGAAGGACAGTGAGGGAAATTCTCCTTGTGCTATACTGTGCTAAAGCATTGATCATCAACCATCTTTAAAAAAAAAAATTTTCTAGGGACAGAAAACTATAGGTAGGGAGAGTGTCAGTGTGTTTTACTGTGCTAATCCTTGTTTGTAGGGACAGGGAAGGACAGTGAGGGAAATTCTCCTTGTGCTATACTGTGCTAAAGGATTGATCATCAACCATCTTTAAAAAAACATTTTTTATAGGGACAGAAAACTATAGGTAGGGAGAGTGTCAGTGTGTTTTACTGTGCTAATCCTTGTTTGTAGGGACAGGGAAGGACAGTGAGGGAAATTCTCCTTGTGCTATACTGTGCTAAAGCATTCCTCATCAACCATCTTTGAAATCCTTGTTTTTTGGACAGTCAGGGAAATTGTCATTGTGCTATTCTGTGCGAAAGCAATCATCCTCAACCATATTTAGAAATCCTTAAGTAAAGGGACAGAGAAGGACACCTGAAGGTAGCCCTTATTGCTTTTTTCCCATCTCCCTGCAGGCCATCCATTAGAATGTCTGGAAGGCAAACAAGGAGAGGCAGACAGTCAGGAGGCAATAAAAGAGGGCAAGCAGGCTCTGTGTCTGGGGGCAACAGTGCTGGTCGTGGACGCGGTGCATTGTCATCAGCACATGGCCATGGGACACGCTTGTCCTTCTTTTCGGCAGCTGGACATGTTGAGCCACATCATGCCGAAGACTTGGTAGAGTGGATGACCAAGCCCTCCTCCTCCTCCTCATCCTCTCTCACCCAGGCTCAGGGTACTGGCAAAGCAGCTGCCAAAGCGTCCTCTTCCCTGGTATCAATGTCAGACTCATCATGAGTCACTCCTTCCCTAGACCCACCATGTCCTCCTCCTGAGGAGTCCCCCGAACTGTTTGAGCACAGTGTTGGGTACATGCTCCAGGAGGATGCCCAGCGTTTCGAAGGGTCTGATGATGAAACCCAGCTACAGGAAGGCAGTAGCGTGAGAGCAGACAGAGGGGATGCTCAAGAAGGACACCAATCTGGCAGTCATGTTCCAGCAGCTGCAGCATACTGCCAGATTGGCTCCAGTGATGAGGAGGGAGGGGATGATGAGGTCACTGACTCCACGTGGGTGCCTAATAGGAGAGAGGAGGAGGAGGAGGATGAGGAGGAGGCACATCTCCAACTAGGCTGGATGCCCTTTGGTGGCCAGCGTAAGGGCAGTACACCGACGGAATCACACCGCAGAGCTCCGCCTGTGCAGGGCGCTGCCTCTGCCCGTCATTCAAAAAGTTCTTTGGTGTGGGCCTTTTTTGAGGCTAGTGCATCAGATCGCACAGCTGCTGTTTGCAACATATGTCTCAAGCGTATATCGTGTGGCCAAAACATCAGCCGCTTGGGTACCACATGCCTGACCAGACATATGTTGACCTGCCATGCAGCTCGTTGGCAAGCCTACCTCAAAGACCCACACCAAAGAACAAAGCGGACCTCTCCTTGCACCGCATCAGCTGGGATCTCCAACCCCACTATAACTTCAGTCCTCTCTGAAACATGCACTGAGAGGAATGAAGGTGTAGAATTAGGTGTGTCACAGCCAAGTACTTGCGGCCACTCTGCTAGCAGTACACCGACGTCCGATTCTAGCAGGCAAATTTCCCTGCCCCAGCTGCTGGACCGTCGAAAGAAGTTCACTCCCAGCCATCCACATGCCCAGCAGGTGAATGCTAGCTTGGCTAAATTGCTAGCGCTTCAACTGCTGCCTTTTCAGTTGGTAGACTCGGCCCCCTTCCGTGAGTTTGTGCAATGTGCGGTTCCTCAGTGGCAGGTTCCCAAACGCCACTTTTTCTCACGGAAGGCTATTCCGGCTCTCTACCGGCATGTGGAAGGCAATGTCTTGGCCTCGCTGGACAGGGCGGTCAGCGGTAAGGTGCATATTACCGCTGACTCATGGTCCAGCAGGCATGGACAGGGACGTTACCTTTCTTTCACGGCCCATTGGGTCACTCTTTTGGCAGCTGGGAAGGATGCAGGACAAGGTGCAGTAGTGTTGGAGGTTGTTCCACCGCCACGCCTCCAAAATGCTACTACTGGTTGTGACACACCTCTCTCCTCCACCCCCTCCTCTTCTTCTTCCTCCATGGCCTCTTCCTGTGGTTTGTCCTCTGAACCAGCGGTGCTCCGTAGCCGTTCAAGGGGCTACGCAAGTACGCAGGCAAAAAGATGCCATGCCGTGCTTGCGCTGGTGTGTTTGGGGGACAGAAGCCACACTGGGGCAGAGGTCCTGTCTGCTCTGCAGGGCCAGGCCGAGAGGTGGTTGACGCCACGCCAGCTTAAGCCAGGAATGGTGGTTTGCGACAATGGCACCAACCTCCTCTCCGCCCTCCGACAGGGACAACTGACCCATGTGCCCTGTGTGGCTCACGTCCTTAACCTGGTGGTGCAGCGGTTCTTTGGCAGGTACCCGGGCTTACAGGATGTCCTGAGGCAGGCCAGGAAAGTCTGTGTGCATTTCCGCAGATCTTATAATGCCAGTGCTCGCCTGGCTGAGCTGCAAAAGGAGTTGAACCTGCCCAAGAACCGCCTTATATGTGACATGCCCACCAGGTGGAACTCAACGTTGGCCATGCTGCAGCGGCTGCACACGCAGCAGAGGGCCATCAATGAGTACCTGTGCGACTACGGCACCAGGACAGGGTCAGGGGAGCTTGTTTTTTTTTCTCCACGCCAGTGGGGCATGATCAGGGATGCATGCACTGTCCTGGCACCATTTGAGGAGGCCACGAGGATGGTGAGCAGTGACAGTGCATGCATCAGTGACACTGTACCTCTTGTCCACCTGTTGGAGCACACGCTGCGTGGAATAATGGACAGGGCACTTGAGGCAGAACAGAGGCAGGAAGAGGAGGACTTCCTTGCCTCTCAAGGCCCCCTTTACCCAGACAGTGTTCCTTCTGTCCCACCCATCGCACAGGAAGAGGAGGAGGAGGAGGAGGAGGATTGTGTCAGCATGGAGGTGGAGGCTGGCACTCAGCATCATCAGCAGCAGTCTTTTAGGGATGATTTACAGTCCCAAGAAACCAGTGGACTTGTACGTGGCTGGGAGGAGGTGGCTGCGGATCATGTCATCCTTAGTGACCCAGAGGACTCCGGACCGAATGCCTCAGCTAACCTACGCTGCATGGCCTCCCTGATCCTGCAAAGTCTGCGGAAGGATCCTCGTATTCTTCGGATCAAGGAGAGGGACCATTACTGGCTGGCCACTCTCCTTGATCCACGGTACAAGGGTAAGGTTGCGGACCTTATGTTACCGTCGCAGAGGGAGCAGAGGATAAGACAACTCCGGGAGGCCTTGCAGAAAGGTCTGTGCAACGCGTTCCCAGAGACTGGGAGGTTACAAACTCCTGGTCCTGGACAACGAGTTGCTGAGGCTTCGGCCAGTCAAAGAAGGAGCGGTGGGGAAGGTGGCCGTCTGACCGATGCGTTCAGACAATTCTTTAGTCCGCAGCCCCAAAGTATGATCGGTTCCAGCAACCATCGCCAGCGTCTGATAAACATGGTGCAGGAATATCTAGGGGCAAGGTCAGACTTGGACACCTTCCCCACCGAAAATCCTCTGGCTTACTGGGTCTTGAGGATGGATCACTGGCCAGAGCTTGCACAGTATGCAATTGAGCTACTGGCCTGTCCTGCATCCAGCGTTCTTTCGGAACGCACATTCAGTGCTGCTGGAGGATTTGTCACGGATCACAGGGTGCGCCTGTCCACCGACTCGGTTGATCGACTGACTTTCATCAAGATGAACCAGTCTTGGATCACCACCAGCTACCACACACCTGATGCTGATATAACAGACTAATTGATTTTAACATGTCACATCCCTTCAAGACTGATGCTGATGCTGAGTGCCTGTGCTGTTATGTTGACTGGCTATCCTCCTCCTCCGAGTCCTCAATGATACGATTGATGATGATAGCTTGGAAGATCATTTTTGTTTATGGGTGCCGCCACCAGTGGCTAAGGCCCAATTTTTCAGCCCCTGTTTAACAGGGGCGTGTAATTACAATTTTTGAAGCAATACTTTGCAACAGGGCTCATTGCTGTGCTCCAAGTACAGTATCTGTGAGGGGTTGCAGTGTTGTGCCACCAGTGCCTAAGGCCCAATTTTTCAGCCCCTGTTCAACAGGGGCATGTAATTACAATTCTTGATCTAATAATTCACAGCAGGGCCCATTGCTGCACCCACCAAGAGTAACTCTGAGGGCTTACAGTGTTGTGGCAACGCCACCACCACCACCACCACGAAAGGCCCAATTTTTCAGCCCCTGTTCAAAAGGGGCATGTAATTACAATTCTTGATCTAATAATTCACAGGAGGGCCCATTCCTGCACCCACCAAGAGTAACTCTGAGGGCTTACAGTGTTGTGGCAACACCACCACCACCACCACCACCACCACGAAAGGCCCAATTTTTCAGCCCCTGTTCAACAGGGGCATGCAATTACAATTCTTGATCTAATAATTCACAGCAGGGCCCATTGCTGCACCCACCAAGAGTAACTGTCAGGGCTTACAGTGTTGTGGCACCAGCACCACCATCAAAGGCCCAATTTTTACTACCACTGTTCAACAATTATATGTAATTACAATTCCTGATATAATAGTTGACAGCAGGGCGTTCCAGCACCAACCAAGAGTAACTGTGAGTGCTTACAGTGTTGTGCCAACACCAACAACTAAGGGGCCTATTTCTGCAGAGTATATACGGCAGGTCCCTACTTTCAAACATCCAACTTACAAACGACTCCTACTTGCAAACGCAAGAAGACAACAGGAAGTGAGAGGAAATCTACCCCTAGGAAGGAAAATTCTCTCCTGTAAGAATTAATATGGGAGAAAGGTGTCTCCTCTGTACTGATGCTTTATCACCAATCCTTGTTTCAAGAAAAACACCACATTTCAAAAACAGTTGTCATTGGGACGGAAAGTGAGGTGAAATGTTCTGAACAGGGGCACAGACAGCAAAACAAATGTTACAGGGGTGATAACCCTTACCTATGTTTTCCAAAAAGTTTAAAAATAGATTTTTGGGCTGGAGCTACACTTAAACAATGTACCTGTTCAAAATTACAAACACATTCTACATAAGAACAAACCTACAGTCCCTGTCTTGTATGCACCGCCTGTATACGGCTGTTCAGAGTATATAGGGCCTTTTTTATTTTGTGTGCGGTGTTCCCCTTAATATCCATACAAGACCCAAAGGGGCTGGTAATGGGCTGGGGTGGGGGGGGGGGGTCATGGGGTAGCTATGCCATTTTTCTTAAAGATTTTCATCCATATTACCGGGACCAGACATTACATTAAAGCCGCAAGCAGTTTTAAATGGCTTTTTTTTCCTTTAGAAGTGTCATTTTGTGCAGGGACAGTTCTAAACACAGGAAACACGTGGCACTTCACAGGCATACTTTAGACACCCCCCAGGTATGATATTTAAAGGAATATTTGACTTTTTTTTTCACTTTATGCATCATTAAAATGACTGCTCCCGAAAAACGACCGTTTTTAAAACTTCTTTTTGCATTGATACATGGGTGTTTTGGTCATTTAGTCGTTGTTGGGCTGACCGTAGTTTGTCACTGGCTTCCAAATGTTTTTGGGTGGATTTCCTATAGGCCGATGCAAAGGATATTATCCTTCCCCTGAGGAACGCTTTACCTGCCTCCCAGAATAGATTTGGGTTATCCTTATGTTGACTATTGTTACGTGAGTATTCCAACCAAGCCTCACGTAACATTGTTTTGAAACTGGCATTTTGGATCAATTGACCCGGGAACCGCCATTGTCTGTATTCTGGGCAGCTCAGAGGAGGGCTTATGGTAATTGAGATAGGGGAATGATCTGAAATGATTATGTCGTGGATAGAAGAGTCCCTCACCCTATACAAGAGGAAGGGGTTGCAGAGGAAATAGTCAAGTCTAGCAAGGGAGTTATGGGCTGGGGAGAAAAAAGTGAATTCCTTATCTAGGGGGTGCTGTAGTCTCCATGTATCTATCAGTTGAAAAACGTTTACCATGTGGTAGAAGTGGGTAAACTGGTCGCATGTTGACGTTCTTGATCTGTAATGGGGGGCTAGATCTATCTGCACTGTTGTGTAGGACTGAGTTGAAGTCACCTACTATGAGGTGTGGAATGCTGTTCTCTTTTGCTAGCTGGGATGTTAGATTGGTGAAGTAAGACTTGTCCGGGGAATTGGGTGCATATATATTAGTTATCCTTACCTCTCTCGACTGGAATTTTAGGTGGATTGACACTAACCTGCCTTCTTCGTCTTTGTCAACTGAAACTAAGTCGTAGGTTAGTTTTTTGTGTATAAGTATAATTGTGCCCGCTTTGCGTCCCTTGGACGTTGAGCCTAACACCCTTCCTACCCAAAGCTTTTGCATTCTGGAGAAGTCACTTTCCGCAAAGTGGGTCTCCTGTAGCAAAGCTATGTCTGATTTTATTATTTTTAAGTGTCTGAGGATCTTCATTCTTTTTATCGGGAAGCGTAGCCCTTTAACATTCCAGGATGTAATTTGGAAAGAAGCCATGTTTTAGGAATGGGGTAGATAGTGTGAGTGGTGGGAGGAACCATCCCTTCTTTAGAAAGTTGGGTACAAAGGGGGGGGGGAAGAAAAAAGATAAAGATAAAAGATTAACTTTAAGAGATAACATTTTTGCGACTTCACTTTTTTCCGTATGCTATTTCACCACCGGTCAAACCGCCAGCCCGCAGGCTATAGAGAAGTGGGGTCAAGCACTAGCCCTCACCCCACGCAGATTATAAGAGTATAAGATTAAGGGGGTGACTGTTACTTTACTCTGATTTGTGGGGTAGAGCAAGTGGTAGAGGAGCATACTTCCTCTCCTGTGGGAGAGAGCAGGGCAAGATCTATTGCCCAAAACCATGCCATAGGGGCAAATATATATAAAATTGGTATGTCATACAATTTTTAGAACATCATTACCAGAACAGTTGCTATAAAAAGAACGCAAACTAACATGAAGTGTACATTGGCTCTAGGTTTGCACTCAGTTGGCCGGCTTAGAGGACAAAGGCTCCTGAGGGTCAAGAACTTGTAAAAGAGAGTATCTTCCCCACTAACTGGTGTGAAGTATCAGTCGGGTGCTAACTTCAGCAATGATCTTGCTGATCATTTAGAGAGTTGGGCTTTAGGCTTTTGGGGGTCCTTCCTGGGGCTCCTTTGCCTTTTGCTCCTTTGATAGTGACACGCCATTAAAATAAAGTACTATGATTTTCTAAACAAATGGCAATGACTTGACAATACTTTAGTATAAAACTAACAAATATGACACTACATGGGCTACAGCAATACCAGTGCATACAGATATCAAAAGTACTTTTTAAACCATTTATTTACAAGAGGGTCAGCACACACTCACTGTCTGAATCTTCAGCACTCATGCTTTAATTCTAGAAATCATTACGAGCATCAGCAGTACTGTCAATCGGCGACTGTGTCATCATTCAGAAATCTTAATGGGCTCGCAGCAGTGTCAAGGAGTTGTTGAATACCTGGGCTACAAATGGGCAATCTTAACAAAACATGGTGTAGAAACATTTAGTCGTGGCACTACATGAACAACAAACAGGTGTTACAATGCATAAAGGTTACATTGGTGTTAGTAGGAGTAATAATCCTCCTAGGCTGATGTCATTGGGATTGTATGCCCCTTCCATTGGTGTTACTGGGAGAAGGCTTATGCCGCGTACACACGAACATTTTTCCCGTCGGGAAAAATTACATTTTATTTTTTTTAACCAGAAAAACGACCGTGTGTGGGCTTTTCGTCATTTTTCCAGACGGGAAAAACGGCATTAATCACGACGAGAAAAATTAGAACATGCTCTAATTTTTCTCGTCGTGATTCCCGTCATTTTTTTCCGCTGCAGTTTTCCCATAGGGAAACACTGCCACGGAGCCCAAACACGATCATTTTTCTCGACCAAGAAAAAAAATGTCAGGAAAAATGGCTGTGTGTAGAGAACCAAGCCGTTCCCTCGTTTTTCCCGGTGTTTTCACCGTCGAGAAAATCGATCGTGTGTACGCGGCATAATACTCGAGTATATACGGTACAAATGATGCAACAAAAATGCCAAAGCCCAAAAACGCTGCAGACAAACGTGCAAAAATGCGCCAAAAACACCCCAAAAAAACGCTGGAAAAGTGCTCAAAGACGATACGCTCAGGTGTAAATGCAGTCTAATAGATATGAACATTAAGGGCCTGATATATAGGAATTGCTAAAAGCCTATCTTTTCATATACCAGTACAGGATGGGGACTTGAGTATATTTAACCACTTGCCGACCGGCTCGCGCCGATATATGCCGTCAGAATGACATGGCTGCGCAAAGCAACGTACCTGTACGTCGCTTTGAATTTGCCACCGTGCGCGCACGCGCCATGTGCGCCGTGAGCGTGCTCGCGGGTCCCGCGGACTCGATGTCTGCCGGGTGCCCGCGATCGTCTCACAGAGGCAGAACAGGGAGATGCCTATGTAAACAATGCATTTCCCTGTTCTGCCTAGCAACATGACAGAGATCTACTGCTCCCTGTCATTGGGAGCAGTGATCTCTGTCATGTTCTAGGTAGCCCACCCTCCCACAGTTAGAATCACTCCCTAGGACACACTTAACCCCTTGATCGCCCCCTAGTGTTTAACCAATTTCCTGCCAGTGTCATTTACACAGTAATCAGTGCATTTTTATAGCACTGATCGCTGTATAAATGAGAATGGTCCCAAAATAGTGTCAAAAGTGTCCGATATGTCTGCCATAAGATCGCAGTCATGATAAAAATCGCTGATCGCCGCCATTACTAATAATAAAAAATAATAAAAATAAAAATGCAATAAAACTATCCCCTATTTTGTAGAAGCTATAACTTTTGCGCAAACCAATCAATATACGCTTTATCAAAAATATGTAGAAGAATACATATCGGCCTAAACTGACAGACTTTTTTTTTTTTTTTATAGATTTTTTGGGGGATATTTATTATAGCAAAAAGGAAAAAATATTGCTTTTTTTTCAAAATTGTCGCTCCTTTTTTTTGTTTATAGCGCAAAAAAATTAAACCGCAGAGTTGATCAAATACCACCAAAAGAAAGCTCTATTTGTGGGAAAAAAAGGACATTCATTTTATTTGTGTACAGCGTTGCATGACCACGCAATTGTCAGTTAAAGTAATGCAGTGCCGTATCGCAAAAAATGGCCTGGTCATGAAGGGGGTAAAACCTTCCCGGGGCTGAAGTGGTTAAGGACGTTTTGGTGGGTATTAAGGGTTTTTGGGCTTTAAATGGATCCTGTAAGTCAAGAAAGCTTCTGTAAATTGCCCTAGAGCGGTTACTGGAACTGCCCCTCACATAAAACATATGGTGGAAAAAAGTAGAAAAAAAACAAACAAATATACAAAAAAAGAAAAGAACACATAAAGAACGCTCAACTATCCTAAATACACAAAAAAAGTAACTTTGAATTAAAAAAAAATTATTTTCCTGACAGACTCCATGGCAGCCTACGTGTGGGTTAACCCTGCCTCCTCTCCAATGCTATAGGACCCCCTTCCCATAAATTTGCACTCACCGCTAGGGACTGCGTTCCTTTTTTGTCCTCCTCCAATGGACCTACATCACGATTGTTCCTGTTTTAGCATCCGGTCGGGATGTTTTCCAAAGTCAGACATACCATTCATGTGGTGCAGCTCAGGGCCCAGTCACGGGCGGGCGAGTAGCTTTTCGAGGCACTAAGTAAACCAGTGGTGGAGGGGAGGTTGCCTCTGTATGCCTGAAGATGGACGCATCAACGGCTGGTAAGGTCTGCTGTTTTCTCTTTCCTCTTCGCATGGCAGCCGTCTCTTTGTTTATGTGTCTGTTCTTTGTTTTTGTTCCCCCCCCTGTTCTTTTTCCCTGTACCCCTCAGTACCCCTCGTTTTCCCCTCATGGCGTCTGGACCGCTTCTGCGTTCCAGGCCACCGCGGTGTTTCCCGGTCGCGACCGCCGCCGTCATTTGCGCATGCGCGGGGCCTCTGCAATAGCGAGGCTTGGCTCGCGCATGCACGGATTGGCGTAGAGTCCGGCGGCCGTACAGGCGCTGTTCGGCTGCCTCCCACGGTGCAGGCGCAATGTGGGGGGGGGGCGGTGACGTCACTCGGGAGGAGGATTTAAAGGGCTGCCAGCTTTTGTTAGGTTGGGAATCCCCGCAGACAGCGAGCGGCAGCAGCTTCCCCCAGTCTGGTCTGCATCCTTTTTTTTTAGGTAAGCGTCCTGGAGTGCCTCTTCTTCTCCCTTAAACGGGAAATCACTAAAAAATGTTTTGATGTGTTATTTTTAAGTAAAAAAAAAAAAATATATATATATATATATATATATATATATATATATATATATATATAGAAAACAAAATATATATTTAATATATATGATCCTTTTTTCTTTGGCTTCCCCGGTACGTTTGGCTATTCTTAGGTTGCTTTCCCAAGACAAAGAGCAGCTGCTGCTCCACAGGGAGCAATTGATCTCTGCCTTGACTAGCTTCGGGTTGCTCCTAAACCTGGGAAATAGCCACCTAGAACCAGTCCAGCGCCTGATATACTTGGGGGCCCAGTTTGACACAGTGGAAAGCACCATCTCTCTCCCAGTGGAGAAGATCCCGGTCATCCGGGAGAGAATTTCAAGGGCTCTGAACTCTGAAAAATTATCGGCACAATGGTGTCTACGACCCCCATGGTCAAGTGGTCTCTGTGGAGGTTACGCCCTTTCCAGTCAGGGTTTTTCCAGCAATGGAAATCAGGGGACAGCAGTCAACTGTGACAGCAGGAAGGTAAAGTCACCTGGTTGCATCCAGGGGGGTACGTATATTTCTCCCAGATTCAGGCTTTATGCCGACTTATACAACTAGGTGGAGAGTTGTATAAGCCCAGCTGAGGCTAGTGGGCTCATGGATGACTCATACCTCTAGAGAGAGGGCTGGGCGTCGTGCAGGCAGGGAGTTGATGAGACCAGCTGAAGCTTGTCAGCTCATTAAAGGCCTCTATAAAAACTCCCAGCTTCATTAGGTGTTTGCTCATGCCTGGAACCAGACCTGTGTGGACTGTCTAGGGAGAGTGAACCCCTGTGCGGTGAGACAAAGCCTGTGTGGCTATTTGCTTGGACATTTAAAACCAGGGACTTAGGGACTAGGACAGCACTAGGCTGATCCCAGTTGTTAGTTAGGAAACCTGTATGTTTAGTCAGAGGTCAAGTTGACCAGGATTTATTTTGTTTATGTTTCTTTTGGCTTTGCTGTGTTTTGTCACTGTAAATAGAAAATAAACCGCACCTTTTTTTTGATTTTGAAAACCACAACCTCCGTTTGCTGGGCCTGTTTTTGTGTGGGGAGCCCATCCCGGGGGTCACACACACCCGCTGCCGAGCTAACCCCCTCACAGTTGGTGGAGAACCAGTGGCAGTTTTTTTTTAAGCCAGCATGGAGGAGATACTGAAGCAGCTGGCTCTAGCAAATGCCAATCAACAGCAGACAAATGCAGGTTTGCAAAAGAGCCTTGCAGCTCATCAACAGAGCCTTGCAGCTCAACAACAGAACTTCGCAGCCCAGCAGCAAGCTCATCAACAGAGCCTTGCAGCCCAGCAGCAAGCTCACCAACAGAGTCTGGAAGCTCAGCAACAAGCCCAGCAGCAATCTGAGGCCCGCTTCATAGACCTGTTACAGAAGCAAGAGCAGAGACTACAACAAATGGAAGCAGTAATGCAGCAACGTCCGCAGACCAGTGAGGAAAGCCGTCCCACTAATACCGCGTCCTTTGGGGTGAGTCGTTTATTGACAAAAATGACTGGAGAGGATGATCCAGAGGTATTTTTGACCACATTTGAAAGGACTGCTGAAAGAGAAAAGTGGCCTGAGGAGCAGTGGGCTGGACTGGTGGCTCCTCTGTTAACTGGTGAATCGCAGAAGGCTTACTATGACCTAGAGCCTGACCAAGCAAAAGACTATGTGATGCTAAAAGCTGAAATATTGGCAAGGCTGGGTGTCACCCAGGCTGTCCGGGCTCAGCGTGTGCATAACTGGACTTTCCAGCTTGGAAAACCCCCCAGGTCTCAAATGTATGATCTCATTCACCTGAGCAGAAAGTGGCTACAGCCAGAGACTTTGTCCGCACCAAAGATTGTGGAACGTGTTGTAATGGATCGGTTTTTGAGAGCTCTTCCTACTGCCATCCAAAAGTGGGTAAGCCATGGAGACCCAGAGACGGCCGATGGTCTTGTGGATCGTGTGGAGAAATACTTGGCTACAGAGAACCTGACGGCCTCTTCCAGAGACACTCGGACTTTCCACCCTAAGACCAGACCATCCCCAGGGGCGGATAAGAGGATTCCAAGGGGTGAGGGTGGAGAGAGTGAGAGGGTGGGAGCTCTACCCCAAGTTTGGCGAGAACAGCCTGGGAAATCAGCGGCTCAAGAGGCGGCAAGAAGGATCGTTTGCTACCGCTGCCGGCAAGCGGGACATATTGCAGCCAATTGCCCGGTTGTGGAGGAACCCATGCAGTGTGACTTTCTGACGGGCAGACGTCAGTCGCTGTGTGCGACAGTCGCATGCACTGCCATTCGAGGAACTGAGAAACATTTATGCAAAATGTGTGTTAATGGTAGAAATGTTGTGGTATTGCTGGATTCAGGTAGCCTTGTGACCCTGATAAAGGCTGAATTAGTTAAAACAGAGGTCTCTGGGAATAGCAAGGTAGCTGTTATTTGTGTGCATGGGGACACCCGAGAGTATTCAGTGACTACAGTGTGTTTCGAGACCCCCAAAGGTACCCTCTCTCATCCAGTGGGCTTAGTATCTCAGTTACCGCATGATGCCATTGTGGGAAGGGATTTTCCGAAGTTCTGGGAACTGTGGGATGATCCTGAGCCCCCCACTGGTGCCCCAATGTACCAGGAATGTGATAGCCAGAACTCCCCTGAGAGTGGTGAGGACTCTCCGGAATTTCCCTTATCAGTATTGGCAGGGGAGACTCAAGAAACTGGAGAGGAGCCCACCTCCTCAGACGAAAACCTACCGTCTGTGGAGTTTTCTGATCTTGAGGTTCACAGGGAAAACTTTGCCACAGAACAGTTGAAAGACCCCGCCCTAATAAAGGCACGGGAAAACGTAGTGAAAATAGATGGCGAGTTAGTGAACCCAGATAATACCTGCACTTACCCATACTTCAGCGTAGAGAAGGACCTACTGTATCGGGTGGCAAAAAGGGCAGAAGAAACCGTTGAGCAGCTTGTGGTGCCCAAACCTTACAGG
This sequence comes from Rana muscosa, assembly GCA_029206835.1. Lineage (NCBI taxonomy): Eukaryota > Metazoa > Chordata > Amphibia > Anura > Ranidae > Rana > Rana muscosa. The sequence goes on from CM055118.1 coordinate 883,234,853, forward strand.
AAGTTGGTGTTGGAGTTGGCCCATGGGCACATTCTTGGAGGTCATCTGGGGACAGAGAAAACCCGAGAGAGGGCATTACAGAGATTCTATTGGCCGGGGGTGATGAAGGACATAGAAAATTATTGTTCCTCCTGCCCTGTGTGTCAGAGGTCGGCCCCGATGCCACATTTCCGTAGCCCGCTGGTCCCTCTACCCATCATTGAGGTCCCGTTTGAGAGGATCGCCATGGATTTGGTAGGTCCTATAATCAAGTCCGCTAGGGGGCACCAGTACATATTAGTTATAATGGACTATGCCACCCGTTATCCAGAAGCGATCCCTCTCCGAAATACCTCGGCCAAAACCATAGCCAAAGAGCTATCTCTTGTGTTTAGCCGGATGGGTATTTGTAAAGAACTGCTTACGGACCAAGGTACACCCTTTATGTCCCGGGTTATGAAGGAGCTGTGTAAATTGTTCAAAGTGACGCAATTACGTACATCTGTGTATCACCCCCAAACCGATGGGCTGGTTGAAAGATTCAACAAAACCCTAAAACAAATGTTGAAGAAAGTGGTGGATAGAGATGGAAAGGATTGGGACTGTCTACTTCCTTATCTGATGTTTGCTATTAGGGAGGTGCCCCAATCCTCTACGGGATTCTCCCCCTTTGAGTTACTGTATGGGAGACACCCAAGAGGGCTGTTGGATATTGCCAAGGAAACTTGGGAAAGTGAGAGTTCTCCCCACAGGAGTGTGATTGAGCATGTCGCCCTGATGCAAGACCGAATTGCACAGGTAATGCCCATCGTGAAGGAACATTTGGCCCAAGCGCAGTTAGCACAGCAGAGAGTGTACAACCGTGGAGCCAAGACCCGTACCTTTTCCCCGGGGGATAGGATACTGGTACTTGTCCCTACGGTTGAAAGTAAATTCCTTGCCAAATGGCAAGGCCCCTACGAGATAATGGAAAAAGTGAGCGAAGTGAATTACAAGGTCAGACAACCAGGAAGGCGAAAGCCCGAACAGATCTATCACGTTAATCTGTTGAAAGCCTGGAGGGATAGAGAGTCCCTAGTCGCAGACACTTGGTCACCAGCTCAAACTGGTTGCGTGATTCCTGAGGTTGGAATAGCAGCCACCTTGTCACAACCCCAACAACAGGAGGTTAAGGAGTTTGTGCTTCGCAACAAGGAGGTATTCTCTGAGCTGCCGGGACAAACATCTGGGGTAGAGCATGACATCATTACCCCGCCCGGTGAAAGGGTGAAGTTAAAACCCTATCGGATCCCAGAGGCCCGACGGGAGGCAATACGGGAGGAAGTACAGAAAATGCTGAACTTAGGGGTGATAGAGGAGTCCCAAAGTGATTGGTCTAGTCCCATTGTGTTGGTGCCTAAACCGGATGGGAGCTGGCGATTTTGTAACGATTTTCGTCAGTTGAACAAAGTTACAAAATTTGACACCTACCCCATGCCACGTATAGATGAGTTGATCGACCGGCTGGGAACAGCCCGATACATGACGACTCTTGACCTCACAAAAGGGTATTGGCAAATCCCCCTGGCCAAATTGGCCAAAGAGAAAACCGCATTTGTAACCCCAGACGGGGCGTTCCAATATAAAAGAATGCCGTTCGGGTTACAGAATGCGCCGGCCACATTCCAGCGGAAAATGGACCAGATGCTGAGGCCCCATCGGAAGTATGCTGCGGCTTACCTGGATGACGTAATTGTCCATAGCACAGATTGGGCCTCACATCTGCCAAAAGTGCAAGCAGTCCTGGACTCTGTTCGGGAAGCGGGGTTTACGGCTAACCCCAAGAAGTGTACCATTGGGCAGGAGGAGGCCAAATATCTTGGGTACACCATTGGGAGGGGAGTAATAAAACCCCAACTCAACAAAGTCGAGGCCATCCAGAGTTGGCCACGTCCCAACAGCAAGAAGCAGGTACGAGCCTTTCTGGGAATCGCTGGGTATTATCGGCGATTCATTCCCCACTTTGCTTCTAAGGCTGTGCCCCTAACCAACCTAACGAAGGGGAAAGGGTCGGTCATGATTAAATGGACCCCCGAGGCTGAGGCAGCATTCCAATTCTTGAAACAAGCCTTATGTAGCCAGCCAGTGTTGTACTCACCCGACTTCTCTAAAGACTTTGTCGTACAAAGTGATGCGTCAGATGTGGGGTTAGGAGCAGTATTGTCCCAGGTCTGGAACGGGGAAGAGCACCCAGTCATTTACCTCAGCAGGAAGTTGAAGTCCCATGAGGTAAATTACGCCACCGTTGAAAAGGAGTGTTTAGCGGTGAAGTGGGCTCTAGATTCCCTTCGGTACTACCTGCTAGGTAGGCACTTTGACATGGTTACGGATCACGCTCCGTTAAAGTGGATGGCTCAAAACAAGGAAACAAATAGAAGAGTGAATAGGTGGTTCCTGGCCCTCCAGGAATTCAACTTCACAGTAAAGCATCGCCCTGGCGTTCAAATGGGGAATGTGGATGCTTTGTCTCGAGTACATGAATGCCTGATTGCTGGTGTTCCAACCCCGAGGTTAAAACAAGAGGGGGGGGTATGTGACAGCAGGAAGGTAAAGTCACCTGGTTGCATCCAGGGGGGTACGTATATTTCTCCCAGATTCAGGCTTTATGCCGACTTATACAACTAGGTGGAGAGTTGTATAAGCCCAGCTGAGGCTAGTGGGCTCATGGATGACTCATACCTCTAGAGAGAGGGCTGGGCGTCGTGCAGGCAGGGAGTTGATGAGACCAGCTGAAGCTTGTCAGCTCATTAAAGGCCTCTATAAAAACTCCCAGCTTCATTAGGTGTTTGCTCATGCCTGGAACCAGACCTGTGTGGACTGTCTAGGGAGAGTGAACCCCTGTGCGGTGAGACAAAGCCTGTGTGGCTATTTGCTTGGACATTTAAAACCAGGGACTTAGGGACTAGGACAGCACTAGGCTGATCCCAGTTGTTAGTTAGGAAACCTGTATGTTTAGTCAGAGGTCAAGTTGACCAGGATTTATTTTGTTTATGTTTCTTTTGGCTTTGCTGTGTTTTGTCACTGTAAATAGAAAATAAACCGCACCTTTTTTTTGATTTTGAAAACCACAACCTCCGTTTGCTGGGCCTGTTTTTGTGTGGGGAGCCCATCCCGGGGGTCACACACACCCGCTGCCGAGCTAACCCCCTCACACAACCTATTCACATATCATCAACGATGAGGAACAGCCTTTTCTGGTGGCTTCAGCGCAAAAACCTGCTCAATTGCCACTCCATTGCCCCCATCTCATGGGTCACGGTCACAACCGATGCCAGCGGTGCTAGTTGGGGAGCCCTATGCAGATAAGAACTTGCTCAAGACAAGTGGGATACTCGTCTTCTCAATCCGGGCTCGAACGTCCTGGAACTTTGGGCAGCCTGGTGTGCCATTCAGTCCTTTTCTCATCTCCTGAAGGGAGAGTCAGTTTTATTAAGGATGGACAACACCACAGCGGTCTCCTATGTGAAGAGGCAAGGGGGCACTCGGAGCGCCACGCTACTCCGAGAGGTCGAGCCTATCATGTCTTGGGCCCAGAAGAATCTGACCCACATTTCGGCGGCCTTCATCCCTGGAGTCCAGAACATCCAAGCGGATTTTCTGTCAGTGTCACGCACCCGATAGGCAGCATACCCACCCCGTGTGGTCTGGCTAGTTATTTCTCACACATAGGTTGCCATGGAGTCTGTCAGGAAAACTGAAAATTTATTATCAAATACTTACCGTAATTTTCCTTTCCTGATGGACTCCATGGCAGACGGAGTTCCCACCCATCGGTGAAATGGGGATGAGCTTCGAGTTCGACTCGAACATTGCCTGTTTTCCCGTTCGCCAAACAGCGAACAATTTGGGGTGTTCGTGGCAAATTCGAAAAGCCGTGGAAAACCCTGTAAAAGTCTATGAGAGAAATCTAAAGTGCTACATTTTAAAGGCTTATATGCAAGTTATTGTCATAAAAAGTGTTTGGGGACCCGGGTCCTGCCCCAGGGGACATGTATCAATGCAAAAAATTTTTGTACCCCGGGGGGTGGGGGGGGGGTATATATAGTGTGCCTGTAAAGCAGCGCTTGTTTCCCGTGCTTAGAACTGTCCCTGCACAAAATTTAATTTCTGAAGGAAAAAAAGTAATTTAAAAGTACTCGCGGCTATAATGAATTGTTGACTCCCGGCAATACAGAGAAAAGTCATTGATAAAAAAAAAAATGCGTGGGGGTCCCCCCAAATTCAATTACCAGGCCCTTCAGGTCTGGTATGGATATTAAGGAGAACCCTGCGTTAAATTAACTGGGTGTTTTTTGCATTGATACATGTCCCCTGGGGCAGGACCCGGGTCCCCAAACCCTTTTTAGGACAATAACTTGCATATTAGCCTTGATAATTAGCACTTTTGATTTCGAACGTTCAAGTCCATTGTATTTAATAGGGTTCTAAAGTTTGCGCAAACTTTAGGTCTGTTCGCAGGTTCTGGTGCGAACCGAACCGGGGGGTGTTCGGCTCATCCCTATCGGTCAAGAGTTGGCTAGGTACGAAACGCAGTCCCTAGCGGTGAGTGCAAATTTATGGGAAGGGGGTCCTATAGCATTGGAGAGGAGGCAGGGTTAACCCACACGTAGCCTGCCATGGAATCCATCAGGAAAGGAAAATTACGGTAAGTATTTGATAATAAATTTTCCATTTTATTATCATCCCCAGATAAAATGTATCTGAAAATTCCTCATCCCTTGAAAGGAAGCGATTAGAAATTGTCATCATTGGGACACAAACAGCAATACAAATCCATCAGTGCTTCTAAATTTTCCCCAAAATTAAAAACCAAATTTTTTGGCTGGAGGTAGGCTTTAATTCATGCAAAACACTATTCAACCTTTAGGTAAAACAAAATTCCTCTTGACTTTGCTTCAAAATCTAAAAGTAGTATTCACAGTACACAAGTAGTTGCTTCAGTTCTTTACACAGTGAGTTTTTATGTTATATTGCAATCTATTTCTTTTTAACAAGAACAGTCCTTGGTCTCATGGGTGCATTTGACATATTTTTGCTAGAATGCAAACTCGATCTTTCTAAGCATATTTCATTAGATAACATTTCTGTCAGGGGATTCACGCAAAGAGGCCATCTCAGGACACACAAGAGAGTATTCAGACACAGTCTGTGTGCATTTTCTGAAGATGAGACTTATTCTCACACAAGAGACACACAGATTTACACATAGAATAAAATCAATCAGTTCTGGGCAGTCCTTGCATGTCAAAGGAGAATGAAAAATATGTTTTTCAGGGAATATTTTATGACACTTTTAACAGGAAGAGCTGTATCTTGTGCTCAGGGAAAACATTGTCTCTCCATATGGGCCCCAGTCTTGAGATTTCCTGTTTAATTTCTTGACTACAAATATGCTGAGCATCATTCTCTTAGAATAGCACTAGCACAATATTTGGAAAACTGAAAAAAATGACATATTTACCAAACCAGAGTATGGTGTGTTTGTATGAACAATTTAATGAATTAGTTCTAATAAAAATGTTAGTAATACTGACTGAAACACATTTTGAAAAAGATTTTCTCCCAATTAATAATAATAATAATAATAATAATATTATTATTATACACGATTTATATAGCTCCAACAGTTTACACAGTGCTTTACAATGCAGAGCGGGGACAGCACAATTACAGTACAGTTCAATACAGAAGAAGAGAATGATTTGATGGGGGTGGAATGATTTGTGGGGGATTTACCCACACAAAATGCATCTTTTTGCTTCATTTTTCAATGATTGATTTTGTTAAACTTTATTTTATATTTTTTTAAGTTTATATGTTTTAAAAAAAATGTTTTAAGGGTCCTTTCACACGGGGCGGATCCGTGTAGATCCGCCCCGTGAACCTCCGCTTGCTCAGCGGGGATCGCCCTGTTGATCCCCGCTGAGCTGACCGATGACTGGGCGGTCCCCGCACACTGTGCAGGGACCGCCCTGTCAGAGCGCCGCTCTCCCCTATGGGGAATCGGATGACGTCGGACTGTAGAGTCCATTGTCATCCGATCCGCTCCGCCGACGGAAGGAAAAATAGGGTTTTCCTCCGTCACACTTTGGCGGAGCAGATGTCAGCGGACATGTCTCCGCTGACATCCGTGCCTCCATAGGGGTGCATGGAGGATCCGTTTCAGGTCCGCCTAAAAAACTGACAGGCGGACCTGAACGGACCTCCGTGTGAAAGGGGCCTAAGTCTTTTTTTTTTTACTATTTTGAAAAAATATTTTCTTTACAAATAAACATTTAAAGTATACGTAATCCCAGTCACTAACATTTCATATACGCTTTATCATGCTAATTATGCAACTTTTAATAAATAACACTTTGTTATCCTGCTATAACGGTGCATGTTTTAGGGACTTCCTTTAACCACTTAACGACCGCTCTCTGTGTATATATACGTCGGCAGAATGGCACGGACAGGCACAATCACGTACCTGTACGTGACTGCCTTCGTATAGTTGGGGGTCCCATCGGACCCCCCTTCTATACAGTGAGCGGTGGTTATCCGTTCGGGAGCGATCTGTGATGAGGGGACGGACATTTGTTTCCGGCCACCCCCTCGCGATCGCTCCCGGCGAATGAGAATCTTCCTCTGCATGTGTAATGTAAACACAGGCAGAGGAAGTGATGTCATCTCTCCATGCAGCGGTCTTTTCGATCCGGCGCGAGGAGAGAAGACATCTCACAGTAAGTGCACCAACACTACACTGACACCAGTACATGCAGGCACACTTACAACCCCCAGTCACCCCCAGATCACCCCCAGTACCCCCAGTCACAGTGCACCGTTTGCAGTGATCAGTAAAATAATGACCACTGCAATCAGTGTCATTTGTGACAGTAAAAAGTTGCAGGGCAGTTAGGTTTAGGTCCAGGGTAGCCCCCTAACCCCCCTAATAAAGGTTTAACCCCTTGATCGCCCCCCAGGTAACCCTTTCACCCCCTAACGCCAGCGTCACTAAGCAATCGTTTTTCCGATCGCTGTATTAGTGTCGGTGGTGCCCTAGATAGCTAGTTATTTATTTTTAGGTTTGCCGCAGGTTTTTATAGCGTCAGGTACCATCATATATTATTTTAACCCCCTGATTGCAGCTAGAGTTAACCCTTTCACCAGTGATCACCGTATAAGTGTCACTGGTGACACTGGTTAGCCAGTTAGTTATTTAGTTATTTAGCTTACCTGTCAGGTTTTTATATAGCGTCAGGTACCCCCATATATAACCTAATAAAGGTTTTAACCCCCTGATTGCCCCTAGTTAACCCTTTCACCAGTGATCACCATATAAGTGTTACGGGTGACGCTGGTTGGTTAGTTTGCTTTTTATAGCATCAGGGCACCCGCTGTATATAACCCAATAAAGGTTTAACCCCCTGATCGCCCGGCGGTGATATCGATTAGGTTTTAGCGCCAGAGAGGGTCTGCGTCGCCCCAGGCAGCAAAGCATACACCTCCCTTAGTGGTATAGTATCTGAACAGATTAATATCTGATCAGATCTATACTAGCGTCCCCAGCGGTTTAGGGTTCCCAAAAACGCAGTGTTAGCGGGATCAGCCCAGATACCTGCTAGCACCTGCGTTTAGCCCTCCGCCCAGCCCAGCCCAGCCCAGCCCACCCAAGTGCAGTATCGATCGATCACTGTCACTTACCAAACACAACACACATAACTGCAGCGTTCGCAGAGACAGTCCTGATTGCGATCGCTAACAGTTTTTTTTTTTAAGCGTTTGATACATTTGCAGTCAGGTGCTTTTTTACCTGTGAATCTTACTAGTGTACCCCTAAATTTAGAGCCCAAAATGGCAAATCGAAGGTACACTAGTAAAGAGGCCTACGAGATTCTGAGCATGACAGTTAGTGAAGAGGAGGTCACGTATCTGTCAGATTCAGGCTCAGAATATCTTCCCGTAGAAGACAGTGAAGTCAGCGGGTCCATGTCAGATAGCTCTGACGACGAAGATGAGGTCCCTGCTAAGGTCAGGCGTACCCGATCCCGATCTTCTGAGGTTGTTGAGGAGCAAGAACCGCAGGGCTCACGTATCATGGAGCAGAGTAGTACTAGCGCCGCTATTCCTTCTGGTGAATTGGCAAGCACCAGCGGCCTAGTACAGCCTGGGCGTACATCCAGCACTGCAGTATCACGTGGTGACGTGGCGAGTCCCATAAGTGCAGTTCAAGCTGGCGAGGTGGCAAGCACAAGTAGTGTCCTGCTGCCACCAAGAAGAAGACAAAGGCAGGCCCGTCGTGCCCATAGTGCCCTTCCTGCATAATTCGCCTATCCTGATTGGGTCCCCACCACTTCTGCAGAACCCGTACTTCCCCCATTCACTTCCCAACCCGGTATTCAGGTGGAAACAGCTGATTTTATGCCAATTGATTTTTATTCGCTGTTTTTCACGGAAGATCTCTATAGATCTATTGTGGACCAGAGTAATTTATATGCTGGTCAATTCATCGCCGCTAATCCCCAGTTGCCTTCCATTGCCAAAGATTGGAAACCAATTACGGTTTCCGAATTTAAGACCTTTCTGGGCCTTTCCCTCAACATGGGCACACATAAATTCCCGTCATTGCGTGTTTATTGGTCCACACACCCAATTGACCACATGCCCGTGTTCTCTGCCTCCATGCCCAGGAAACGATACGAGCAGATCTTGCGGTTCATGCATTTCAATGAACTTTGTCGTCCACGTGGAGACCCTGAATACGACCGGCTCTAAAAAAATTCGGCCCCTCATAAACCACTTCAACAAACGTTTTGCAGCCTTGTTTATTCCCGATCAAGTTGTCTGCGTTGATGAGTCCCTGATTAAATTTTCTGGCCGCTTGTCTTTCAAGCAGTACCTTCCCAGCAAGCGTGCCAGATACGGGGTCAAGCTCTATAAGTTCTGTGACAGGGCAACAGACTATGTATGGAGCTTTACGGTTTATGAGGGAAAAGATAGTCAGGTTGAGCCGGTCAAATGCCCAGATTACATAGGGAGCATTTTGTCCACGCTGTCCTGAGAATCCTGGTCTTTGCATTGGTAAATGTTGTTTTGAACGCTTCCACTCAAAAATGAAGTTTTAGCGTAGGGTACAGCATTTCAGACTAGGACACACTTACACAGGGTCTCCTAAGATGCCATCGCATTTTGAGAGACCCAAACCATTTCAGTTGTTAAAGTTACAAAAAAAACAAAAATAGTTGTCGTTTTATTGTTTTCTCTCTCTCTCTCTCTCTCTCTCTCTCTATTTTCTCTCTATTGTTCTGCTCTTTTTTACTGTATTCTATTCTTCAATGTTTTATCATGCTTGCTTTTCAGGTATGTAATTTTTTGTTTTCAGCTGCAGTGCGGAATTATTTATCTTGACAGAAACAGCGTTTGCTCCCACGATACATAAAGCCGCGACTCCGGTGCTGTAGGAGGTGATTTCACCACCACAGTAAAAAAGAGCATATATGCCGAAGCATGGGGGCAGCAGGGGCGGAGGAGCGATTTTGTTCCTAATGCCGCGTATATACGGTCGAAATTCCGAAGGAGGCTTGCCCGTGGAAAAGTCTGACCGTGTGTACGCGGCATAACTTTTTTGCGGGAGGATGCCCCCATGCTTCGGCATATATAAATGGTGCATGTATGCCCATCATTAGAAGTGGGTGGATGAAGGGAGGTATTCTAATGGTGGGCATACCCACCGATCAATCTCTTGCCTGCAATCTCTTGCCTGCAACAGGCTGCATGAAAAAAAAGATTACAATACATGTCCAACAAGGACCAGCAATGTACTGGTATGTTGCTGGACTTTGAATGTTTATACCAGAATGATGCCTGCAGGTTTAGGTATCATCTTAGTATCATTCTTTTCAGCCAGCGGCCGGCTTTTTATGTAAAAGCAATCCTAGCAGATAATTAGCCTCGAAACTGCTTTTACAAGCAGTGGGAGGGAATGTCCAACCCCCCCGGATATAAACAGCGCCATTGGGAAATTGGGAAAGCATTTTATCACACCGATCTTGGTGTGGTCAGATGCTTTGAGGGCAGAAGAAAGATCTAGGGTCTAACCCCCTATTTTTTTTAAAAAAAAAGAGTACCTGTCACTACCTATTGCTATCATAGGGGATATTTACATTCCCTGAGATAACAATAAAAATGGTAAAAAAAATATATGGAAGGAACAGTTTAAAAATAAAATAAAAAAGCAAAATAAATAATTAAAAAAAAGCACCCCTGTCTCCCCCCCCCCTGCTCTTGCGCAAAGGCGAACGCAAGCGTCGGTCTAGCGTCATATGTAAACAGCAATTGCACCATGCATGTGAGGTATCACCGCGAAGGTCAGATCAAGGGCAGTAATTTTAGCAGTAGACCTCCTCTGTAAATCTAATGTGGTAACCTGTAAAGGCTTTTAAAAATGTATGTAGTTTGTCACCGCTGCGCGTTTGTGCGCAATTTTTAAGCATGTCGTGTTTGGTATCCATGTACTCGGCCTAAGATCATATTTTTATTTCATCAAACATTTGGGCAATATAGTGTGTTTTAGTGCATTAAAAATAAAAAAAGTGTGTTTTTTCCCCAAAAAATCGCTGCACAAATACTGTGTGGAAAAAAAAATGCAACACCCACTATTTTAATCTGTAGGGCCTTTGCTTTAAAAAATGTATAATGTTTGGGGGTTCAACGTAATTTTCTTGCAAAAAAAAAATGTTTTCATGTAAACAAAAAGTGTCAGAAAGGGCTTTTGTCTTCAAGTGGTTAGAAGAGTGGATGATGTGTGACATAAGCTTCCTAATGTTGTGCATAAAATGCCAGGACAGTTCAAACCCCCCCCCCCAAATGACCCCATTTTTAGAAAGTAGACACCCCAAGCTATTTGCTGAGATATTTTATTTTTTTGTCCCAAGTGATTGAATAATGACAAAAAGGAAAACAAAATGTACAAAAAGTTGTCACTAAATTATATATTGCTCAAACATGCCATGGTTATATGTGGAATTGCGCCCCAAAATACATTCTGTTGCTTCTCCTGAGTACGGGGATACCACATGTGTGAGACATTTTGGGAGCCTAGCCGCGTACAGGACCCCAAAAACCAAGCACCGCCTTCAGGATTTCTAAGGGTGTAAATTTTTGATTTCACTCCTCACTGCCTATCACAGTTTCGGAGGCCATGGAGTGCCCAGATGGCACAAAACCCCCCTAAATGACCCCATTTTGGAAAGTAGACACCCCAAGCTATTTGCTGAGAGGTATGTTGAGTATTTTGCATATCTCGCTTTTTGTCACAAAGTTTTGAAAATTGAAAAAAGAAAAAAAAAAAGTACTTTCTTCATTTTCAAAAGCAAATGAGAGCTGTAAAATACTCACCATGCCTCTCAGCAAATAGCTTGGGGTGTCTACTTTCCAAAATGGGGTCATTTGTGGGGGTTTTGTGCTATCTTGGCATTTTATGGCCTTCAAAACTGTGATAGGTAGTGAGGAGTGAAATCCAAAATTTATGCCCTTAGAAATCTTGAAGGCGGTGCTTGGTTTTTGGGGTCCCGTACGCGGCTAGGCTCCCAAAAAGTCCCACACATGTGGTATCCCCGTACTCAGGAGAAGCAGCAGAATGTATTTTGGGGTGTAATTTTACATATGCCCATGGCACGTGTGGGCAATATATAATTTAGTGACAACTTTGTGCAAAAAAAAAAAAAGTTTGTCATATTCCCGCAACTTGTGTCAAAATATAAAATATTCTATGGACTCAACATGCCTCTCATCAAATATCTTGGGGTGTCTACTTTCCAAAATGGGGTCATATGGGGGGGTTTTGTGCTATTTTGGCATTTTATGGCCTTTGAAACTGTGATAGGTAGTGAGGAGTGAAATCAAAAATTTGCTCCCTTAGAAATCCTGAAGGCGGTGCTTGGTTTTCGGGGGCCCGTACGCGGCTAGGCTCCTAAAAAGTCCCACACATGTGGTATCCCCGTACTCATGAGAAGCAACAAAATGTATTTTGGGGTGCAATTCCACATATAACCATGGCATGTGTGAGCAATATATAATTTAGCGACAACTTTTTGTAATTTTCTTTTTTTTTTTTTTTTGTCATTATTCAATCACTTGGGACAAAAAAAAATATTCAATGGGCTCAACATGCCTCTCAGCAATTTCCTTGGGGTGTCTACTTTCCAAAATGGGGTCATTTGGGGGGGGGGTTTGTACTGCCCTGCCATTTTAGCACCTCAAAAAATTAGATAGGCAGTCATGAATTAAAAGCTGTGTAATTTCCAGAAAATGTACCCTAGTTTGTAGACGCTATAACTTTTGCGCAAACCAATAAATATACGCTTATTGACATTTTTTTTACTAAAGACACGTGGCTGAATACATTTTGGCCTAAATGTATGACTAAAATTGAGTTTATTCGATTTTTCTTATAACAAAAAGTAGAAAATATTTGTTTTTCAAAATTTTCAGTCTTTTTTCGTTTATATCGCAAAAAAATAAAATCGCAGAGGCAATCAAATACCATTAAAAGGAAGCTCTATTTTTTGGAAGAAAAGGACGCAAATTTCGTTAGGGTACAACATTGCATGTCCGCACAATTTCCAGTTAAAGCAGCGCAGTGCCAAATTGTGAAATCACCTCTGGTCATTATGGTCCGTATTGGTCCCGGTCTTAAGTGGTTAAGCCCCCATTCACATTGTCGCGATTTGACAGGTCAAATCACATGTCAAATTTGAGCCTATTGCCAGCAATAGGAACGTCCCAACCGTTGCGACGCTGCGACGATTTCCAAAAGTAATTTCTGCACTGCTTATGGTGATTTTGGGGGCAATTTCAATAGACATCTGTGCATGAACCCACACAGATTTCTTTCAAGTCGCCCCTGAAGTTTGACTGAAATGCAGCAATGAAATTGAGTTCAGGTGAGGGCTAAAGGGTAAAAAGGCTAAAAAGCTAAATGAAAAACCTAATAAAAGTTATACTGCTAAAAAAAAAAAAGGCTCCTTGTCTCCCAGTTCTGCTCCTCTCAGCTGGCTTCTGTGTCAATTGCTTAATGCACAGCATTGTTTTAGCAAAACGAAATGTCATTCATTTAGGGTTTTGATCTACTGTATTGCACAGCTACAAATTTTATTTAAAAACAGAAAATGAGGTCCAATAGGTATAAAAAAATAAAGCAAAACACACCTTTGATCTGGATATGTCCCCATCAATAGAGCTGTCCCCCAAAATATATGCCACCAGTATTTCAGCAGAATGAGGTTCAGGATCATTTAACCCAATTCCTGTAAGCTTGGGCCATCATGGTTATGCCCTGGGGGGTGGGGTAACATGTAATTATGCCATCATCACATGTCAAAAAAGTTCTCCTGGACAGCCCAACAATTTTGATGTGAGTGCTGCACTATCCAGGACTAAGGACTAGTCACCATTGCTGTAAGAGGGGCAGAGGAATGATCTGTGAATACTTCTGGAAAAAAATGAAAGGGCGACCATACATTATGCAATTTTCCCATGGGTTGAAGGAAACACAGTCAGCACAGTCAGCTTTGATGGTGGAATCCCTCCCACTGCACTACTGTTTTTTGACAGTGGGAGGTTTCCCCTCTATCAGAATGCAATGATCACTGCTGACAGCCATAACCAGAGGCAGTGATCATACAAAAAAAAATGACAGGCTAGTTGTGCTGACGTTGATCAATCAATAGATTGACTTAAGTACAACCAGCCTGCCCACAGTCGGATCAAAATTCAGCCACTCACTGCTGAACAAGCTTAATTTTGATCTGTCTATGGCCAGCTCAAGTATTATAGGATTTATTTTTAGAATGTGGAGTTAGTAATGGGAACTTCAGGGGGGTCAGCTTTGAATTTGTTGAAAAGGCTGAAGGTAAAAAACCTTCTGTGTGCAGCAGCCCCCCCCCCCCCAAATACTTACCTGAGCCCCCTCTTGATCCAGAAATGTCTACTAGATCCTTGGCTATCTAGGGACTCGCACCCCTGATTGGCTTTTGGCAGCAGGGGGGGCCATTGGCCGCTTGCTGTGGGGGGAAACCCGGCAGGAGGGAGGGGCCAGGAGCGCTGGTGTGAAACCCAAGAAGAGGAGGATCTGGGCTGCTCTGTACAAAACACAGAGAAGGTAAGTATAACATGTTTTTTCTTTAAAAAAAAAAAGACTTTAGTATTTTACTTTAAGCACTTAAGCCGTCCGATGGATTGTTTTCATCAGACAAACCGATCGTGTATGGGACCCATCAGTCTTTTTTCCATCGGTTTTAAAAAATAGAACATGTTTTAAAATTATCTGATGGATAAAAAACCGATGGCAATTTCCGATCGTCTGTGGGGAAATCCATCAGATAAAAAACCCAAGCATGCTCAGAATCAAGTCGACACATGCTCAGTAGCATTGAATTTCATTTTTCTCAGCTCATCAGAGTGTTTTACGTCACCACGTTTGGAACGGTCGGTTTTTTGACTGATGGTGTGTAGGCAAGACTGATGGAAAACAGTTTCATCGGATTTCTGATGGACAAATCCATCAGACGAAAATCCATAGGATATCTGATCGTGTGTACAGGGCTTAATTTCTAGTTTATAAGTCAATGTTGTTGTTTTTTTTTTTTTGTGCGCATGTTCTCTGCTTGAATGTGAGCAAGAATGTTAACAAAATGCAACTAATTAAACCTAATATGTTACTAGATCGAGATGAAACAATAACGTATACAGTATAGGGAGGAAGAAGTGTTATCAAGATAAGAGCAGTTTAAGGCTTTGTTCACACTGCATCAACATTGGAGAAATAATGAAACACTTGCTGAATGCTTAAGGAATTTGCAGAGTGTTTGTGAGGAATTTGCTGAGAATTTCCCTTGTGTTTAGCAGGTATTTAACAAAACCTCAAAATATTCTGTGAAAATAGAGGTGTTGTAAAAAAAAATCCCGTTCTTCTACAAAGTTTAAAAATAGGCATTCTGAGTTAGAGAAGGGAAATTTATATTGCAATCTGTTGGCTAGGAATGGTCCTGATGTTTGAATTGAACGTAAGTTGGACTCGAACATCGGGTGTTTGTTTGTTAGCAGACGAACCAAACATATGTGGCGTTGGCGGCAAATTTGAGCGCCGCAAAGCACCCCATAATGCACTGCAGAGATCGCAGTGCATTGATAGCTGCTGATTGGCCAAAGCATGTACCTTGCCTGCATGCTTTGGCCAATCACAGCGCAATCTGCTTGGTGCCTTTGACCCAAAGGGTCTGGAATGGATTTTGGGGGGGACCTCATGCAGTTTTTTCTTAATTCTGTCATAGGGTTCCCCTTAACAACTTCAATACACTTTATTATATACTCTGCACTGCACTATATACCCTGCACCATATATATATATATATATATATATATATATATATAGATAGAGATATATATATATAGATAGATAGATATACAGTGGGTACGGAAAGTATTCAGACCCCCTTAAATTTTTCACTCTTTGTTATATTGCAGCCATTTGCTGAAATCATTTAAGTTCATTTTTTTCCTCATTAATGTACACACAGCACCCCGTATTGACAGAAAAACAGAATTGTTGACATTTTTGCAGATTTATTAAAAAAGAAAAACTGAAATATCACATGGTCCTAAGTATTCAGACCCTTTGCTCAGTATTTAGTATTTGCACACTTTTGATCTAATACAGCCATGAGTCTTTTTGGGAAAGATGCAACAAGTTTTTCACACCTGGATTTGGGGATCCTCTGCCATTCCTCCTTGCAGATCCTCTCCAGTTCTGTCAGGTTGGATGGTAAACGTTGTTGGACAGCCATTAGGTCTCTCTAGAGATGCTCAATTGGGTTTAAGTCAGGGCTCTGGCTGGGGTTTTTTTTTAATAAGGGGGCCCCCAGGTCCCCCCATGTGAATGGGTATTGGATACATTGTACCTCTACCCATTCACCAAAAAAAGTGTCAAAAAGTAAAAACCTAAAAACCACAACAGACCATTTTTGACAATTCCTTTATTAAAAAAGAAAAAAAAAAGTATCCCGCAATGTCCATCCATTTTTAATCACGACGCCTGACGGAGCCCAAAAGATAGAAAAAATAAAAAAGCTCTGCCTCAATGGGAGGCCTCCCAGTGACTGCTGTCTCTTGGCTGTGACAGCTGTTATATAGGCAAGGGTGGGGCCACCCAGTGATGTAACCAAGTGGCCCGCCCCCTTCTGACATCATGTGATTTCGGGTTTTTTTTTCTTCTATTTTTTGGGTTCGTCAGGTGGCGTGATTGAAGATGGATGGACACATACTGTCTATTTTGGTTTTTACTTTTTTTTTTTTTTATTCGTGAGTGGGCAGAGGTACAATGTACCCAATACCCATTCACATATGAGGGGGGGCGGGATCTGGGGGTCCCCTTGTTAGTGGGGGCTTCCAGATTCCGATAAGCCCAGCAGGCTCTTGTCCCCATCAACCCTCCCCATGTTGAGGGCAGGTGGCCTGGTATGGTTCAAGAGAAAGGGGGGGCGCTCGCTCACCCCCCTATTCTGGCTGCATGCTCGGATAATGGTCTGGTGTGGAACCCATGCCAATTTTTTATTTTATTTTAGTGTGCAGTTCCCCTTAAAATCCATACCAGACCCCAAGGGCCTGGTATGGACTGGGGGGGGGGGGGTGAGCCCACGCCAATTTTTTCCTTGATATATTTTATCTATATTTCCGGAAGCCGGCAATACATTACAGCCGCAAACAAGTTTAAATTAAATTTTTTCCTTTAGAAATGTCATTTTGCTGAAGCGCTGTTCTACACATTGCACAGATGCACCACTTTACATGCAGACTAAGGGCCCCCCCAAGGCACGTTATTTAAAGGAATATTTGATTTTTATTGTTTCACTTTAAGCATTATTAAAATCACTGATCCTGAAAAAACGGTTGTTTTTAAAACCAATTTTTGTAATGATACATGTCCCCTAGGGCAGTACCCGGGTCCCCATACACTTTTTTTTTATGGCAATAACTTGCATATAAGGCTTTAAAATGAGCACTTTTGATTTTTCATGTTCGTGTCCCCTCGACTTTAATAGGGTTTGCATGTTTGCTAGAACTTTTTGCCTGTTCGCATGTTCTGGTGCAAACTGAACCGGGGGGTGTTTGGCCCATCCCTGCTGTTGGCACACAACTTTTGAATGTAAAGTAACAGCCATCTGCTAGTAAAAAACAAAAGAGAGCAGCGCCATCTAAGTGCAGCAATGTTAAAACATTTTTAATATAGGACAGACAATTTGGAACTCACAAGATCGTAGAGATCACAGCGCATGTAGGAAGGTTCATCCACTACTGGGGGAAGGCGGTAGGCTCGCAGGTGGAGAGGTAGCTGATGTTCCCGGCTGTGCTGGTGGCTCCCAGCGCTTCCTGGCTCTCAGAATCTGCTCAGGGGCGGCTGGACACGTCACTTCTGGATGGAGAGGGAGTGGGGAGGAGCGCACGTTCGGAGTATGCATGCTCCTTCATCAGGCAATCTCTTTATCGAGCTGACAGAGCGCACTTAAGCATATGTATATAATATTCCTGTGTTACAGCCATCTGCTAAGATCACCTCTTCACAGATCGTGTTCTTGTTTTATTGGTCTGATCCTGGTATACAAAAAGAATGTGTAAATAAGCGTATATGATTTTATTTCTACCAATGATGGGGAAAAATGTGTGGCTCGTAGCTAAACAGGGATAAAATAGGCATAGGCTTAGTGCCAGTTCACTCAGGGGCAGCTTCAAAGTCGTCTGACTCTGAAGCCGCCCCATACAGCGCGACTTCAACACGGCTTGCAAAACGACTTCTGTATATAAATCAATGCAAGCTGCTCCGAAATCGCCCCAAAGTAGTACAGGAACCTTTTTCTAAGTCGGAGCGACTTGAGTCGCTCCTATTAAAACGGTTCCATTGCAATGCATGGCGCGTGACTTAGGTGGCTAAGTCGCTTGACAGGTTGCTCCTGTGTGAACTGGCACTTAGGGTGGCTTTACACTGACCTGCAGGCTGAACGAAAACATTGTAACAGACTGCTATATAATGATGGGCTACTGTATTCTGCCAGCCACCAGTAGCACTGTGACTGAGAATGCCCATTCAGTGGCTGCAGTTATTTGGATGCAGCTGGTGTTTTGCTCGAATTTTTCTGTCTGGCTTTTTCAATTTTTCAATCATAGTATGTCAGGTGGGAACGCACCGGCAAGGGCTGAAATTTGTACAGTGTATAGCCAACTATACTTTGCCTTATGGTAAATACATCCCTGATCCCTGATCAAAAATTACTATTGTTCTCATGCAGACAAGCAATAAAGTGGAATCCTCAGAATTGCTGAGGTGGTGAGAGCTGGTGGTATATACAGGACCAGAATAAATGATCAAATCAAGTCAGAGCAGGGTGAAGCTCAGGGCTGGCAAAAGACAATCATAATTCCTTGGGACAGGTGGAAGGAATAAAGCAGAAACCCCCCAAAAAAAGGAAATAAATTGTAGCCTAAACCAACTAAACAAATGCTAGCCCGAAGCAGATGCTGAGTTTTAGCTTCATATAACAGAACAGGTCCACACACACAATACCAAGCAAAAGGGACAGATGTGGACACATTTCAGAGTGCATTGATCCCAATTTATGCCCTGCTAACTAGGGTCGGGTGTTCAGCTGTAGAGTAACCACAAACAGAGCTGAGTAATTTCTTGCAGATACTACAGTCACTCATCTAGATACTGCAAATTTGAATACTCCTGAAAAAAGGCAACAGGTATACATTTCTGAGTTGTTTGGTACAATTTTTAGAAGGTATGTTAATGTATTTTTATTGGGCACCAAGCACAAACTATCGACCAGGTACAGTACGTTACATTTGTAATTGTTTTTCTCCTACACAAACCAAGTGCCATAGTAGAATATTACTGTGAACAATGGCCGCATAGGATCTTGACCATCCCTGATGCAACTTCCTGTGTCGCGGTCCGTGATTTGATTTGTCCCGGCTGGTGTGCGGCTCTGTAGAGAGAGCGGGTCTGTGCAATCGCGGCGCTGTCTCTCGTTGTCTGGTGACACACTGCACAGACATTGCTCAATTCTGTGTGGATACCCATTTGGAGACACTGCGCATGCACGATTATCGCGCATGCGCTCTGCGGGGCCATGCCCGGTGATGTCACACACCAATTGGCTGGTGGGCGGCGCCGGGCAGGAGCCTCACGCAGATAAGAGAGGGCTGTGTGGAGCTCAACATTCTGCTGCTGCAGTCCTGCTGTGTGTTTCTCTCTGTGGATGGTTGGTTTTAGATTACATTTACATTATAGCTCTTATACTTTAAAAATGATGGTTCAATGGCATTTCCCTTGCAACGATCTATGATAGGGACTAATTTCCCATGGATGCAGTGGAAATTTGCTGGATTCCTTGTGGATAACTAGCTCCTTATTCCACCATCCTCATTAGAAGGTCAGCTTGTTAAGCCCCTGTAATCCTTACACAGCTTGCGCCCTTCTGTTGTCTAAATTAAATGGTGCCATATGTATTTTATATGTTTCTATAGGATTGCCTGTTTTCCACCTTCCCTGGTATAGGACCTATCTGATGATATAAACAATCATTGAGAATCTATGTGACTTAGGATCCATTTAATGACAGGCTCAGCTCAGGATACTTACCTATTTGAAGTGTGTATGCAGACACATATATTGGCTATTGGTCATTGACGCCTAAGATTCCCTAGACGCCTTAAGGTTTCAACTCTGGTATGTTTCCCTTTGTAGATTCATCTATCACTATGGTGAGCATATTTCCATCATGTTTTTTGTAAATATTGCATGGTTTATAATAGTGTTGATTATGCTTTATACTAGACTGCCTCATCACCTCCCCTTCTGTGTCTGTGGGGCAGACCCACTCCCTTTGGACTGTGGCACATGTTTTTGCCTAGGATAGGGGTTGCAATTTCTAATTATATAGGGGTGACGCTGCGCACACTAAATGAATCTTACAATTATTTGGCCATTCTAATAGCATTAAATGTATGTTTTTTTATTGTCATTATGCTTAAACATGTTTTTTTCTTTTTCTATTTTGTAGTATTATACACAATCTCTGTCTTATAAACATCAAATACATGCAAATAAAGCTCCTGAAGAAGCAGAGTACTGTCCGTGAAACATGTCGAGCATGCTAGTATGATTGCTACAGGGTGAACTGGTATCACTAGCACTCTCAGTTTTATCCCCTTTTTCAGACTTGACAAAGTTTTAAAATTGTATATTTAAATATGTTGTTGTAAAACGCAATAACATTTTTATGGTACCATTAAAGTCCACTTTGGCCTCACAACTATTTGCTTCTATATTGATATAGAACGAAGGTTCCCCCTTTTTTACTATTTAATATTTGGCACTCCATTTAATTTTACTATAACTGTGAACAAATTTATTTATTTATAGGAAAAACAGGTGAGTTTCCAGAGCATCTGTTTGGGTTTAGAGCAACATGGAAAATGTTCTGCAAGTTTGCACTCTCAAGCCCTATACACACGACCGGTTTTCCCAGCAATAAACTGCCAAGAGAGCTTTTGGCCGGGAAAACCAGTCGTGTGTATGCTTCATCGCAGTTTTCCCGTCACGAAAACTGGCAAATTTTCCCGTCGGGATTCCCGGCGGACTTTTTCCCGTCGTGAAAACCGGTCGTGTGTATGCTTTTTCCGAGGGCAAAAAAAACGTGCATGCTCAGAATCAAGTTCAGAATCAAGTATGAGACGGGAGTGCTCGTTCAGGTAAAACTAGCGTTCGTAATGGAAATAGCACATTCGTCAGCATTCTGAACAGCAGAAAACGATCTGAAAGCACGAAGACTGAAAAGCGCGAATCGTCTCTCCCCAAACTTTTACTAACATGCGATAACTCGAGATCAGCAAAAGCAGCCCACAGGGTGGCGCCGTTGGATTTTAAATTCCCCTTTATAGTGCCCTCGTATGTGTTGTACCTCACTGTGTGTTTGGACCGGGGGGGATTTTGTCTGACATTCTGTATGCAAGACAAGCTTGGCAGGAGTCTCGTCAAGCTTGGCAGGAATCTCGTCAAGCTTGGCAGGAATCTCGTCAAGCTTGGCAGGAATCTCGTCAAGCTTGGCAGGAATCCCGTCAAGCTTGGCAGGAATCCAGTCAAGCTTGGCAGGAATCCCGTCGGGAAAACCGACGGGAAAACCGGCCGTGTGTACAGGGCTTTACTGAAGCCAAAAAAAAAGTTCTCTATGTGCATGATTCCTCTGTAAAAGCTACTATTATATCCATACCAGACTATTATAGAACATTGTGGTGCATTTAAATTTTGAACACGCCTATTTCTGTTGCACAGTGCATATTTCAGCAATTCATGGTAACCTATTTTTGGTATCCCTACATTTTTAATATATTTACAAGAATTTCAAATGATGGGCAAATTTGACAATATGCTGGAGATATGCCTTTAACCACTTCCATACCGGGTCATTGTAAAATGACGCCGGCAGGAACCCTCTCTCCCTCCGGGTGAACGTCATATGACATCCTGGGTTTGAGGGGGGATATCTGAATGATGCCTGCAGCTAGAGGCATCATTCAAATATCCTTGTCTTCAGCCGGCGATTCTGCGCACCATAAGAATGATCATAGTGGCGGTTCCACCACTTGATCATTCTTATAGGCGGCAGAAGGGGACACCCCCCCTCCCGCCGCTATCCGGTGCTTCTCCGGGCTCTCCCGTGCCATCGGGGACCCGGAGAGAATCGTCCGGCGCCGGTGGTGGGTCATGTGACGAGCATAGAGATGACTGGTGACCAGATGGTCACCAGTCATCTCTATGACCGTCGGAGGCCCGGACGCGATGTGATGACGTCACGCCCGGGTCCTCAGATGTAAACAAAGCCGCCATTGCGGCTGTAAGTATGAGATCAGTGAATTTTTTTTCACGATCTCATGCTTTCCAGCCTGGAGGAGAGATGTGGGGTCTTATTGACCCCACATCTCTCCATAAAGAGGACCTGTCACACACATTCCTATTACAAGGGATGTTTACATTCCTTGTAATAGGAATAAAAGTGATCAAAAATAATAATAATAAAAAAAAAAAAATAAGTAAAAAAAAAAAAAATTATATATATTTTTTTTAAACACCCCTGTCCCCAATAGTTTGCCCTTAGAAGCGAACGCACACGTAAGTCCCGCCCATATTTGTAAACGCCGTTCAAACCACATATGTGAGGTATTGCCGTGTGAGTTAGAGCGCGTGCAAAAATTCTAGCACTAGACCTCCTCTGTAACGCTAACCTGGTAACCTGTAAAAATTTTCAAAGCGTCGATTTTTAAGTACCAAAGTTTGGCACCATTCCCTTGAGTGTGCGCAATTTTAAAGCGTGACATGTTAGGTATCTTTTTACTCTACGTAATATAAGCTATCATATTTTACAAAAAAATTGGGCTAACTTTACTGTTTTGTTATTTTTTAATTCATGAAACCATTTTCATGAATTAAAAATTTTCCCCAAAAAAAGGCAACGACCGTCATTTTATTCCCTAGGGTGTCTGCTAAAAAAACATATATAATGTTTGGGGGTTCTGAGTAAATTTCTAGCAAAAGAATGATGATTTGTACATGTAGGAGAGAAGTGCCAGAATAGGCCCGGTATGGAAGTGGTATAAAAAGCCCTGTATGGAAAGGTTTAAAGAGGAAGTAAACCCACTATTTTCTTTAAAAAAAATCCTGCAAGAGAAAGGCATAATGAGCTAGTATGCATAGCATACTAGCTCATTATGAATGACTTACCTGAGATCGAAGCCCCCGAAGCGCTCCTCGTTCCCCTCCACCGCCGCTGCCATGTCTCCTCTGAGTGCCTTCCGGGTATCGCCGCTCCGGAGTTGTGACTGGCAGGAGTGGCGATAACGTCACTCCCACATGCGTGTGGGACTGCACCGTGTAGGTTTAGGAGATATTGCAAACACCTACAGGTTAAGCCTTGTACACACAACCGGTTTTCTCGGCAAGAAACGACAAGAAAACTGCTGGGAGAGCTTTCTTGACGAGAAAAACGTTCGTGTGTATGGTTTCTTGTCGCGAAAACTGCCGGGAATCTCGACGACAAAAATAGAGAACCTGCTCTCTATTTTCTCGTCAGGATTCTCATCTTTCTCGTCGGGATTCTCGTCGGCCTGTTTCCCGATCGAGAAAACGGGTGTATGCTTTCCGAGTCTTAAAAGAAACCACGCATGCTCAGAATCAAGTATGAGACAGGAGCGCTCCTTCTGGTAAAACTAGCGTTCGTAATGGAGATAGCACATTCGTCACCCTGTAACGAACTGAAAGCACGAAGACTGAAAAGTGCGAATCGTCTCTCCCCAAACTTTTACTAACACGCGGTAACACAAGATCAGCAAAAGCAGCCCAAGGGGTGGCGCCGATGGAATCAAACTTCCCCTTTATACTGCCGTTGTACGTGTTGTACGTCACCGCGCTTTACAGTGACAAGATTTTTAATTGACAGTGTGTATGCAAGGAAAGCTTGACAAGAATCCCGTCAAGCTTGACAAGAATCTCGTCGAGACAACCAACCTTTTTTTTCGACGGGATTCTTGCCCGAGAATCCCATCGTTAAAAAAAATGTCGGTTTTCTCAACGAGATTCTCCCAGCAGTTTTCTTGTCGTTTCTTGCTGAGAAAACCGGTCGTGTGTACGAGGCTTAAATCTAGGCTTACCTGTAGGTAAAACTTGTCAGAGATGGTTTACAACCACTTTAAAAGTACTTATTTTACTTGCGTTCTACAGGTGCTCAGTGCAAGTTAGCGTAGCCTTCCAAAAGAATTGCAATGATGTGGTGAAAATTATACACAATACAAAATTTCAAAGGACGATGTCCATTCTTGGCTTGCTCTATTTAGTAGCATCTATAGTTTCATGGAAATTTACTTCAAAACATTTTATTATTTTCAGAAAGTTACAATAGAGCACACTGTACCTCAAACTCACTGTTTGCTAGTTTTGATAAGGACCAACTACAAACGTTTGCCACAAATGTATCTGTTAATGATGTTAGTGCTATGCTTAAAAATATTCTTTGCTCTGCGTTTGTTGCCTGCTACTATGTGACATCTGTAGAAGGAACTCTGTGGAAATTTACAAAAATGTATTATTTATTTATTTATTACAGATATTTATATAGCATAGATAATTAATATACTACGCATTAGCAATTTCTAATTTTAGAACTTTATTTATATACATAAAGTACATTTAAAGTACACATGAAACACAAGCCATTTTTGGAATCACTAACCAAATATATACTTGTATCACCAGTTATGTTACAGCACATTCTTTGTTGAAGTGACATTTTGAATGACTTTTATTTAAACCTGGAAAATAAAATCTGGTGATGCTCTGAGAAGCATACACTCGAATAGCCTTCATTGAGTTCATTGGACATTTTGATGTCTTTTCCAGGTTCAGCTCTAAATGTCACTCAGATGTGACAAGCACCTTGTTGGTTGAAATACGTCAGAGGGGAGAACCCATGGGCAGGAATGTCAAAGTGAGTGGCAGCTCCATTAAACCTAAACTAATGTGATGTCATCATTGGTGATGCAATGTGTTACCTTTCCATGTGTTGAAGCATGGATGGCTCCGTGTGTCACCTCAAGGCAAAGCTGAAGGGATTTGTCTTGAAAGTGGAGGAGATGACAAATACATGCTTCCAAATATAAAGCATTAAACCCCCAACTTTTTACAAATTAGCTACTGGCTACTTGATAGCATAGTCTGTGTGCTTCTTGTTTTTTAGAGTACAATATAGCAGTGTCTAAATTATCTTAAAAGTTTTAGAAAATGTCAAAACAGTTCAAAATTCTACATTCACGTAACCTCCATCCATCCTGGTATCCCCATTTGTTCCCCAAAAAAATCAAAATACAGACTTCAGATATTTGGTAGAAATTGGCTAGTGTCTGGATAGTACTTGATCACTTGAATTAGCAGAAAATTGAAATATCTTTGCAATGTGGGCCTCTGCTGCTAACAGGAGGACCATTGTTGTCTGAAGACTCTGCTTGCAGCGTATCAGCTGTGGTAAAAGTACCAGACATTTTGGTAACACATGCATGAAGAAACATATGACTTTACAACAAAGAGCTGTATGAGAACAGCATATCCAGTGATACCAGTTGGAAGAAAAAGGCCTATACTCAGTGTCAGTACAAGTTCCTTAAGTACCCTTTGTCCCAGCCCTGTCTGCACTCCTTCTTACTTTACATCCTCCCTGCCATCCACAAGATTCACCATCTGCATCTGCTGCAACATCTACAGCCTCAATATAGGGGATGATAGGGAGGAAAGTCAGGAAAGGAGTTTGAGAGGCTTAGCTGAAGGAACATCAAGCCGGGAATAGTGTCAACATGAGGCAATGCTTTATGTCAACTAACCCCTCTCCACTGTCTCCACCAGCATCCTTAACCTGGCAGGCATCTCTTCTGCAGCTGATGGAGTGGGAGAAAAAAATGTTCTCTAAGCATCCCTATGTCCGGTGTCTTGATGCCAGGTTAACAAATCTTCTCGCTTTACAGTTGCTCCAATTCCATTTGGAGTTGGTCCTCTATCCCAGTCCATGGCCTGTGCTGCACCATGGTGGCAGGTATCCAGCTGCCATTTTTTGAAAAGAAGGTCATGCCTGCTTTCTACCAGCATGTGCAAAAGTCTCTGTATCGCTGGACCATGCTAATAGCAGCAAGGTCCACATGGCCAAAAACACGTGGTCCAGCAAGCAATGGGAGGAATGGTATATAAACTTCACAGCATACTAGGTAAATTTGATGGTGGCTGGGGCTTTGTGCTGAAGCTGGTGGGGCCACGCTGTATCTTGATGGCCACCTCTCCCTCCTTTACCTCAATGATCTCAGTCAGTGACCCCTTTAGAACTATCAGTCCACTCCCACATTACAAAATTACCTGTGGCAGGCCATAGTGTATGGCCACTTTTGGTGGTCATAGCCACCGAGTGTTCACCTGGGCAAATTGCACCGTCAACAAAGGCTTCCTGCCAAACGCCTGATATAATATATACATCCACATGCAGGTACCTCATATTGGCCATGCTGCAGTGGCACCAGCAGTGCAGGGCCATCATCCACATCAGTGCCCTCTGATTCAAGACCTAACAAAATCTTTTCACCATCAAAGAGGTGACCAGAATGGTGAGTTGCAATGAGGTGGGATTAGCAACACAATCCCTGCAGGAGCATACACTGCATAGTATAATAAACTAGGCACTGGAGGCACATTAGCAGGAGAAAGAGGGGGCTTCCTCTTGTCTCAGGGCAAGTAAGACCCTTTCCCGAATGCCTCCCTCCCTGTTAGGCATCAGGAGGCATAGAAATACAGGAAGGAGGAGGTGTGGAGTTTTGCACCTTAAGTTGAAAGGGGTGCTGACAGTAAGGGGGTGGAGGGTTGGTGGTGTTGGTAGTGAGGAGGTGGAGGGGAGAAATCTGGGGCATAGCTGTAGAGGGAAAATTTACAGTCATAGACTGCCCACCCTTCTACAACACAGGGGGAATGGAAGGCAGCAGCAAACAGAGGAATAAAATCATGCTGGTGGTTAGGGGGAGTATTAAGGTGCTGACAATGAGGAGGAGAATTCATTTTTTGAGGTGGCTTCAAAGAAGACTTTTCACCCCTCCCTAACCCAAGGAAAAAAGTATACATGTATCTATGCCAAGAGGAAGAACACAGTACCCCACTCCAAGGTAATGTAGCAAAGGCCATTTTTGCTGCATCTCTTGATGGTGAAAGAATCACAGGACATACATGAAGGGGGAACACCTAAAGGAAAAAGACTGGCCACTCTCCCACAAGATGGCTTTCCTTTCCATACTTATTGCTGAAACAGGAAAAATTGCCCTTTGTGTGTGGAATCTGGCCATATGCTCAATGCTCAACATAAGTGTGCACCCCCCCAATTTTGTAGCGCCTTTGCCATAGCTGTCATTACATGTATTTAATCTGGTGAATTTATTCAACTGCACTGGGGGCATAGCTGCAAGACAAAAACTTTCTGGCATAGTATAGATGCCCTTACAAAAATTACTTTTATGCCACTTTTTCCTGACTCAGGCAAAACTACCCTTTGTGTGTTGCCCTTTTTATAATGTTTATTTATTTAAATATAAGTCCATCCCTCTTAAGTTTAAGCAAACATGGGGGCAGCAATGTAAATTGGGAGCTATATGTGTTAGATATTGAATTTATTACTATTTTAAGTGATAAAAGTTTCTGTACTCTTTATTGAAACATGTTAAATTTGAAGGT
The DNA here is from genome assembly GCA_029206835.1 of Rana muscosa. Taxonomy (NCBI): domain Eukaryota; kingdom Metazoa; phylum Chordata; class Amphibia; order Anura; family Ranidae; genus Rana; species Rana muscosa. The sequence goes on from CM055118.1 coordinate 883,262,211, forward strand.
TGCTGAAGACAGACAAAAGGACATTTGCTGTGTATGTAATAGCTATTCTAAGGAACTATGTCAGGACAATGGGTGGAGTTATGTTACTTAATATACACAAGTGGGTGTTACTTCTGTGGACAGTTAATGCTACCTTCTTTGGAACGATTCTAAATGTAAATAATGCTGACATAACATAATTAAACCTGTATAAGAACCAAGGGTTTTGAACATGAGTTAGGAATGTCGGGCGATGGGGCCTGAAGGAAGATACTGGAGAAGTGACCATTCATTATGGAAGGTCAGGCGACCCTGCTCGAAGATATACCATCATACAATGTGATTCCTCATTCCACCTTTTGAAGCTACGAACTTACCATGTGTTACCAGCTGTCATTATGTAAGCATTGTCTTTTGCTTGTCTTTCTGAAGAATAAACAACCTTTTTGAAGTTAACCTGGCTCTATTGAATCTGGAACAAAACGCCTTGGTAGGGGACACTAATTGTTTTTACAGTTGTCCCCCATCTAACAGTATGTATATATTTTTTTTAAAGAAAACCCTAGGTCTAAACACAATCTTCTTATGCAAAAACTGAAAAAGGGTTCGCTGACAGATTACACCCTTGGAAAGGTGGTGTCTTCAAAAATCCGCACTTTGCAGAGTAGACATGGAATATAAATAGAAAATTTCTGAAGCACAGACACAACCAGATTAGGGCTTCCTAATAAAGGCATGAGAGGCCCATGGTCTCTGAAAAAAAGATAGAAAGGGCAGAGGCATGACCTTTGATTGTGCTGAGAGACAAACACTGGTCCAGATCCACCCACTTTCTACCCCAACAGCATTTTTTATGTTGGAACCATATTTCAAGATTAGCATTTATGTATCATTTTACACCCCTATACTTTTTTTGTCTCAAGGCTGTCCCTGCCCTGGTCAAGCAAAGATAGTGGGCAGGTATGGCAGGTGGGTGAACCACTGATTGGAGGTGGGTCTATCTTCTTGAAGCACTAGCCTGTCTTCTTGCACATATGTCAGAAAGGGCCTTCAACTTAGTGAGTTGGTTTTGTGACTAAAAAGCTGTATTTTAATGACCTGGGTGTGTATTTTTTGGATGCACACTGTTTTATCAATCACATTCATTCACATTCACCGGGTGGGAAAATGGCTAATTGGGCCCAATTTGGACATTTTCACTTAGGGGTGTACTCACTTTTGTTGCCAGAGGTTTAAACATTAATGGCTGTGTGCTGAGTTATTTTGAGGGGACATCAAATTTACATGGTTATACAAGCTGTACACTCACTACTCTACATTGTAGCAAAGTGTCATTACTTCAGTGTTGCCATATGAAAAGATATAATAAAATATTTACAAAAATGTGAGGGGCGTACTCACTTTTGTAAGATACTGTATATACATTGTGGTAGTGTAGTACCCCACATGTGTATGGATGCAGGATTCTCAACCAGGCAGGTTGAGGGGCTCCAGTGTATTTGCTTATTTGGGAGGAAACTGGCTTTTCAGTTTCCTCATTATTTAGTAGACATGTGCATTCGTTTTCGTCCGAATGCATTTTCGTCCGAATTTCAGGTATTTTCGTTATCGTTTTAACAAACAAACGAAAGCGCAGAATCCGAAAACCGAAAGATCCGACATAAACAAATGCTTTATTTTCGTTTTCGTTGAGACAACAGTTCGATATAGATAGGAGATTCGATGTGATGCTGACAATAACAATCTGTGTCTATCGAACCTGTGGTCGAATGTGCCTAACCTTAACTCTATTAGTCCAAGATTATTCTACATAGAGAGAAAAGATTCGACATAGAGAGAAAAAATTCGACATTATAGAGAGAAAAGATTCGACATTATAGAGAGAAAAGATTTGACATTATAGAGAGAAAAGATTTGACATAGAGAGAAAAGATTCGACATTATAGAGAGAAAAGATTTGACATTATAGAGAGAAAAGATTTGACATAGAGAGAAAAGATTCGACATTATAGAGAGAAAAGATTCGACATAGAGAGAAAAGATTGCTGCTGGAATTGGGTGGGGGAAGTAAAATAAAAATAATGATGATGATGAATGTTATTGGCTGATTGTAACCAAAGAGGAGGAGCAGTAAAATAGCTAGAACTAACTTGACAATTCAACATGAACGACGAAGATTCGACAAAGCATCGAAAAACATACAAACGTCGAATCTGTCATTTAAGGCTTATGGCGTCTGTCGAAAGTTAGAAGATTCGACGGAGCAGATAAACTGTACGACGCTGCAATCCTACATTTTCGGTCAAATGCATCCGCCCATAGGCTATAGAAGAATTCTAATGTTGGTTGACTGGTAATAGTAATTAATAAATATAATTATTACTAGTCATACAACATTAGAATTCTACTATAGCTTGTAGGCGGAACATTCGACCGGAAATGTCGTACAGTTTCGCTGCTCCATCGAATCTTCTTTGAACATTCGACAGACACCATAAGCCTTCAATGACAGATTCAACCTTAATTCAGATTTTCGGACGAATGCAATTTCTAACGAAAAACGAAATAAATAAAAACAAATTTCGGAAGTAACTAAATAAATTTTTTCGGACGAAAACGAAATTCCGAAACGAAATATTTCAGTGTGCACATGTCTATTATTTAGTAAAGTCCACTTTGGGTCCTGGAGTCCATGGATATCTTAGAGATACGGGTGGGATGAAATCCCCAGTCCTGGGTCCAGATTTCGAGACTCACCAGCACCAGGGATGAGCCGAACACCCCCCTGTTCGGTTCGCACCAGAACCTGCGAACAGACAAAATGTTTGTGTGAACTTTAGAACCCTATTAAATACAATGGACTCGAACGTTCGAAATCTAAAGTGCTAATTATAAAGGCTAATATGCAAGTTATTGTCCTAAAGTGTTTGGGGACCCGGGTCCTGCCCCAGGGGACATGTATCAATGCAAAAAAAAGTTTTAAAAACTGCAGTTTTTTCGGGAGCAGTGATTTTAATAATGCTTAAAATGAAAAAATAAAAGTGAAATATTCCTTTTAAATTTCGTACCTGGGGGGTGTGTATGATCTGCATGTGAAGTGGCACATGTTTCCCGTGCTTAGAACTGTCCCTGCACAAAATTTCATTTTTGAAAGAAAAAAAGTCATTTAAAACTCACTTGCGGCTATTAATGAATTGTCGGCTCCCGGCAATACATACAAAAGTCATTGATAAAAATAAAAAAAAAGCGTGGGGGTTCCCCAGAATTCAATTACCAGGCCCTTCAGGTCTGGAATGGATATTAAGGGGAACCCCGCCGCAAATTTTAAAAAAAATTGACGTGGGGTTCCCCCAAATATCCATTCCAGGCCCTTCAGATCTGGCATGGATTTTAAGGGGAACTCCACCCCAAATGTAAAAAAAAAATGGCGTGGAGTCCCCCTAAAAATCCATACCAGACCCCTTATCCGAGCACGCAACCTGGCCGGCTGCAGGGGAAGAGGGGGGGACGAGAGAGCGGCCCCCCTCTCTCCTGAACCGTACCAGGCCACATGCCCTCAACATGGGGAGGATGTCCCCATGTTGATGGGGACAAGGGCCTCATCCCCACAACCCTTGCCCGGTGGTTGTGGGGGTCTGCGGGCGGGGGGCTTATCGGAATCTGGAAGACCCCTTTAACAAAGGGGACCCCCAGATCCCGGCCCCCCCCCCTATGTGAATTGGTAAGGGGTACATAGTACCCCTACCATTTCACGAAGAAGGCGTAAAAAAATGTTTAAAAAAACACACAAACACCTTGAAAAAGTCCTTTATTAAAAAATAAAAAATAAAAATAAACATTCCAGCGGTGAAATCCAGTGTCCCGCGTCAATCCCGATGTCCAGCACTGTCCTTCATTGGTTGTGCCTGAGCGGACCTGATGGGGAACTCCCTCTCAGTGTTTTAAATGTATAGACCCACCCCTTCTAAAGTTCCTCATCAGGTCCGCTCAGCGGACCAGATGCGGAACATGAAAAGGGGCGGGTCTATACATGTATTACCAAAGTGAGAGAAGTTCCCCATCAGGTCCGCCCCCTCGGTATGTCGAGCCCGCCTACGTCATTGGCTTGAGCGGGGAACTTCCTTCACTGTGTAATTAAAATTTACACAGTGAAGGAAGTTTCCCCGCTCAAGCCAATGATGTAGGCGGGTCCGACATACCGAGGGGGCGGACCTGATGGGGAACTTCTCTTACTTTGGTAATACATGTATAGACCCGCCCCTTTTCATGTTCCGCATCTCGTCCGCTGAGCGGACCTGATGGGGAAATTTAGAAGGGGCGGGTCTATACATTTAAAACACTGAGAGGGAGTTCCCCATCAGGTCCGCTCAGGCACAACCAATGAAGGACATCGTTGGACATCGGGATCGCCGCGGGACACTGGATTTCACCGCTGGAATGTTTTTTTTTTTTTTTTTTTTTAATAAAGGACTTTTTCAAGGTGTTTGTGTTTCTTTAAAAAAAAATTTACACTTTCTCCGTGAAATGGTAGGGGTGCAATGTACCCCTTACCAATTCACATGGGGGGGGGGATCTGGGGGTCCCCTTTGTTAAAGGGGTCTTCCAGATTCCGATAAGCCCCCCGCCCGCAGACCCCCACAACCACCGGGCAAGGGTTGTGGGGATGAGGCCCTTGTCCCCATCAACATGGGGACATCCTCCCCATGTTGAGGGCATGTGGCCTGGTACGGTTCAGGAGGGAGGGGGGGCGCTCTCATCCCCCCCTCTTCCCCTGCGGCCGGCCAGGTTGTGTGCTCGGATAAGGGGTCTGGTATGGATTTTTAGGGGGACTCCACGCCATTTTTTTTTTACATTTGGGGTGGAGTTCCCCTTAAAATCCATGCCAGATCTGAAGGGCCTGGAATGGATATTTGGGGGAACCCCATGTCAATTTTTTTTATTTTTTTTGCGGCGGGGTTCCCCTTAATATCCATTGCAGACCTGAAGGGCCTGGTAATTGAATTCTGGGGAACCCCCACGCTTTTTTTTTTTATCAATGACTTGCATGTATTACCGGGAGCCGACAATTCATTAATAGCCGCGAGTGAGTTTTAAATGACATTTTTTCTTTCAAAAATGACATTTTTTGCAGGGACAGTTCTAAGCACGGGAAACATGCGCCACTTTACATGCATATCATACACACCCACCAGGTACGAAATTTTAAGGAATATTTCATTTTTATTTTTTCATTTTAAGCATTATTAAAATCACTGCTCCCGAAAAAACGGCCGTTTTTAAAACTTCTTTTTGCATTGATACATGTCCCCTGGGGCAGGACCTGGGTCCCCAAACACTTTTTAGGACAATAACTTGCATATAAGCCTTTATAATTAGCACTTTAGATTTCTCCCATAGATTTTTCGAATTTGCCGCGAACACCCCAATTTGTTTGCCTGTTCGCCGAACAACAATGTTCGAGTCGAACATGAGTTCGACTCGAACTCGAAGCTCATCCCTAACCAGCACACTGCCTGGTCTGGTGTGTGCTGGCCTATTTGTAGACACCTGACCATGGTTCTGGGCTCCACCCTCCCAAGGAGTCCAGGCTTGCAAGGGAGAAGCCAGAGTGCAAGGTTTCACATATATCTTAAAGTGATTGCAAATGAAAAAAAAAGAGCAAAGCAGCCTTGAACCTCCTCTGTTTGGGTCCCCCACTGGCGTTTCTGTTTTGTCCTTGATGGCGAGTGCACCCATAGGAAGCTGCTCCCTTTGGGGACACTCGTGCAGGTTAGCTCCCCAGCCATGCTGTCTGCGTCTATTGACACAGACAACGAGACTCGCCCCCGCCTTCCACTCCCTTTTTACTGGCTGTGATTGACAGCAGTGGGAACCAATGGCTCCTGCTGCCTCTTCAAAGCCAGTGAGACCAGAAAGTGGGGAAAGAGAGTCAGTAGTACAGTAAGTGAGGCAGAGTTCAGATGTCAGTGGTAAGTGAGGTAGAGTTCAGATGTTAGTAGTAAGTGAGGCGGAGTTCAGGGGTCAGTAGTAAGTGAGGCCGAGTTCAGATATCAGTAGTAAGTGAGGTGGAGTTCAGAGGTCAGTAGTAAGTGAGGTGGAAATCAGGGGTCAATAGTGAGGCGGAGTTCAGAAGTCAGTCACACTGAGGTGCTTGTAAACTGCCAGTAAAACACTGAGCACTTTTGAAGAGCTTTCCATTAATTTCAATGGAGAGGGGCGTTTTTTTGCGGCGTAATGCGGGACGGATGTGCCTGAACACAGCTCTGCCAAACCCGGACTGCCAAGCTCAATTCCCAGGGCCATCAACCTCTGAATCCTCCAGAAAAACACAAGCACCCCTGTGGGACACTCTCGTGCATGCTGTCGGGCAAGAAGGCGCGCGGTCGCCACTCCCGGAACTCGCTCACCAACGATCTTCTCAACACAAGGAACTCTCTATCAAAGATGTCCCAAAATGGCTCCTGCACTTCGGCGGCCTCATGCAGCCCCACGCCTGAACACACTCCCACACAAAGAGCTAGACTGACTACAATATATGAAAAGCTAGTTTACAGCTGGAACTACACAAATCTTCTTCTAATGGTCTCTCCCAGGAGATTGCAGCCATAGGAGGCCGCACAGACATTCTAGAGACTAAGCATGATGAACTCTCTTTAGCACATAATGACCTAAGGAAAGCTTATGAAATGCTGGCAGACAACTTTTTATTCATGGAGGCTCAGATTGAAGATTTAGAAAATTGTAATCGCCTAAACAATATAAGATTACGTGGGATCACTGAGTCTGTTACAGATTTCACTCAAGCCATATCTAAACTCTTCCATAACCTTTTGCCTGATAAACCTCTCTCTGCCTTCACATGTGACAAGATCTATAGGGCTCTTCGCCCAAAGCCTACTCCTGATAAACCTCCTCGTGATGTGGTCATGTGCATGAAAGATTTTCTCATCAAAGAGGATATCATGCGTGCATCCAGAAATACACCCAAGATAGAATTAGATGGCAACAGCATTCAAATATACCCTGACATCTCTCCTGCTACACTAGACAGGAGACCCAGAATGAAGGAGGTTACTTCTATACTGCAGACAGCAAGAATTAAATACCGCTGGGGCTTCCCATTCAAGCTCTGTGTGATGCACAATGGCTCAACATGCACAGTATACAATATATTAGATGGAAAATATCTACTGGTTAAGCTGGACCTGCTGGAGCCAGAGCCTCCAAATAGACCTCCAGCCACTCCCAGATCATCACCAATTTGGTCCACACCTTCTTTGCGTCGCAACCAGAGAGACCACAGAAGATGGCTTTCGAGATCAAGCAGCGTAATCTTTTTGGTCCTATTTGACATTTTACAATTTTTTTCTAGTTTTTGGTTTTGTTTTGTTTGAATTATTTTTTTATAGCCAGATTGCCTGAATTGTTTTTCATAGGCAGACTTTTTGCGCTTTATGATAAGGCAATTCTGCTTTATTATTCTTCTACCTGTGGCTGAAATGTCAGAAATAATAGGGGCGCTATAACTCACCTTCGTCACTATACCACATACCTTGGCACAGGAAAGTGCTATGACCCCTTATTTTGATATTAAGCCCTGATAAACACATTTGTTGCTACACTGAAATATTTGGGTCATCCTGCAGTTAATCTTTGGGGACTGGTGCTGTTTTCAAGTTATAGATAACTTCACTAACCTTTTTGTAGCTCTCATTGAGCACCTCTAAAGTCTCCTATCTAGTTTCCCTATACAGTAAAACCATGGTTTCAGAGTAACTTGGTTTGAGAGCATTTTGTAAGACAAGCAAAATGTAAAACATTTTTTTGACTTGATATACAAGCGATGTCTTGATATACAAGTAGCGTCATGTCATAACTGAGTATAAATAGAGACACCTCTACGTGTGGCAATATGGTTACATTTAATGAAGGTACAACATTTAGCAACCCATATGGTTGATGATTAAAACAGGCACATCTAAGTATGCAGGCATCCGGGGCAAAGCTGTCCACATAGATCATCCTCCACACCACTATCAATGCCATCCCTTCCACGATGTGCTCCACGGGCGCTTCAAGCCTCGCTTTCAAATATCTCTACTGCAGGGTAGTCTTCCTGGTCACGATTGCAGACTGACAGTGGTGAGAGCTGGCGGTGCGGAGAATGGTCTATGTGGACAGCTTTACCACGGATGCCTGCATACCTACATGTGCCTCTTTTAATCATCAACCATGTGAGTTGCTAAATGTTGTACCTTCATTAAATGTAACCATATTGCTACACTTAGAGGCGCCTCTCTTCTCTTTTATACCCTGCAGTAGGGATGAGCTCGGTGTTCGAGTCGAACATACGTTCGACTCGAACATCGGCTGTTCGATCGTTCGACGAAGATCGAACGATTTGGGCCGTTCGCGCCTAATTCGAGTGACGCGAACGGCCCACAATGCACTATGCCATCACAGTGTCATCCAGGCGCTGTGATTGGCCAAGCATGCACTGTGACCCCGCATGCTTGGCCAATCACAGCGCCGGCAGCGAGGAGAGCAATGATTGGCCACAGGCAGGATGCCTGTGGCCAATTATTGCTGAGGGTGTTTAGTACACGCCCCACACTATAAAAGGCCGCCAGCACGGCGGCCTAGTGTAGTGTGTTCCGGAGCAGGGAAAGAGAAGCATAGGCAGGGACAGTGACATTTATTTTTTCTTGCTTAACCTGGATTCCTTTAGTTTAGGGAAAGAGAAGGATAGGTAGGGAGAGTGTCAGTGTGTTTTACTGTGCGAATCCTTGTTTCTAGGGACAGGGAAGGACAGTGAGGGAAATTCTCCTTGTGCTATAGTGTGCTAAAGCATTGATCATCAATCAGCTTTAAAAAAACATTTTTTCTAGGGACAGAAAACTATAGGTAGGAAGAGTGTCAATTTCTTTCACTGTGATAATCCTTGTTTCTAGGGACAGGGAAGGACAGTGAGGGAAATTCTACTTGTGCTATAGTGTGCTAAAGCATTGATTATCAATCAGCTTTAAAAAAACATTTTTTCTAGGGAAAGAAAACTATAGGTAGGAAGAGTGTCAGTTTCTTTCACTGTGATAATCCTTGTTTCTAGGGACAGGGAAGGACAGTGAGGGAAATTCTCCTTGTGCTATAGTGTGCTAAAGCATTGATCATCAATCAGCTTTAAAAAAACATTTTTTCTAGGGACAGAAAACTATAGGTAGGAAGAGTGTCAGTTTCTTTCACTGTGATAATCCTTGTTTCTAGGGACAGGGAAGGACAGTGAGGGAAATTCTACTTGTGCTATAGTGTGCTAAAGCATTGATCATCAATCAGCTTTAAAAAAACATTTTTTCTAGGGACAGAAAACTATAGGTAGGAAGAGTGTCAGTTTCTTTCACTGTGATAATCCTTGTTTCTAGGGACAGGGAAGGACAGTGAGGGAAATTCTTCTTGTGCTATAGTGTGCTAAAGCATTGATCATCAATCAGCTTTAAAAAAACATTTTTTCTAGGGACAGAAAACTATAGGTAGGAAGAGTGTCAGTTTCTTTCACTGTGATAATCCTTGTTTCTAGGGACAGGGAAGGACAGTGAGGGAAATTCTACTTGTGCTATAGTGTGCTAAAGCATTGATCATCAATAAGCTTTAAAAAAACATTTTTTCTAGGGACAGAAAACTATAGGTAGGAAGAGTGTCAGTTTCTTTCACTGTGATAATCCTTGTTTCTAGGGACAGGGAAGGACAGTGAGGGAAATTCTACTTGTGCTATAGTGTGCTAAAGCATTGATCATCAATCAGCTTTAAAAAAACATTTTTTCTAGGGACAGAAAACTATAGGTAGGAAGAGTGTCAGTTTCTTTCACTGTGATAATCCTTGTTTCTAGGGACAGGGAAGGACAGTGAGGGAAATTCTCCTTGTGCTATAGTGTGCTAAAGCATTGATCATCAACCATCTTTGAAATCCTTGTTTTTTGGACAGTCAGGGAAATTGTCGTTGTGCTATTCTGTGCAAAAGCAATCATCCTCAACCATATTTAGAAATCCTTAAGTAAAGGGACAGAGAAGGACACCTGAAGGTAGCCCTTATTGCTTTTTTCCCATCTCCCTGCAGGCCATCTATTAGAATGTCTGGAAACAAAGAGAGGCAGACAGTCAGGAGGCAATAAAAGAGGGCAAGCAGGCTCTGTGTCTGGGGGCAACAGTGCTGGTCGTGGACGCGGTGCATTGTCATCAGCACATGGCCATGGGACACGCTTGTCCTTCTTTTCGGCAGCTGGACATGTTGAGCCACATCATGCCGAAGACTTGGTAGAGTGGATGACCAAGCCCTCCTCCTCCTCCTCATCCTCTCTCACCCAGGCTCAGGGTACTGGCAAAGCAGCTGCCAAAGCGTCCTCTTCCCTGGTATCAATGTCAGACTCATCATCAGTCACTCCTTCCCTAGACCCACCATGTCCTCCTCCTGAGGAGTCCCCCGAACTGTTTGAGCACAGTGTTGGGTACATGCTCCAGGAGGATGCCCAGCGTTTCGAAGGGTCTGATGATGAAACCCAGCTACAGGAAGGCAGTAGCGTGAGAGCAGACAGAGGGGATGCTCAAGAAGGACACCAATCTGGCAGTCATGTTCCAGCAGCTGCAGCATACTGCCAGATTGGCTCCAGTGATGAGGAGGGAGGGGATGATGAGGTCACTGACTCCACGTGGGTGCCTAATAGGAGAGAGGAGGAGGATGAGGAGGAGGCACATCTCCAACGGGGCAGGATGCCCTTTGGTGGCCAGCGTAAGGGCAGTACACCGACGGAATCACACCGCAGAGCTCCGCCTGTGCAGGGCGCTGCCTCTGCCCGTCATTCAAAAAGTTCTTTGGTGTGGGCCTTTTTTGAGGCTAGTGCATCAGATCGCACAGCTGCTGTTTGCAACATATGTCTCAAGCGTATATCGCGTGGCCAAAACATCAGCCGCTTGGGTACCACATGCCTGACCAGACATATGTTGACCTGCCATGCAGCTCGTTGGCAAGCCTACCTCAAAGACCCACACCAAAGAACAAAGCGGACCTCTCCTTGCACCGCATCAGCTGGGATCTCCAACCCCACTATAACTTCAGTCCTCTCTGAAACATGCACTGAGAGGAATGAAGGTGTAGAATTAGGTGTGTCACAGCCAAGTACTTGCGGCCACTCTGCTAGCAGTACACCGACGTCCGATTCTAGCAGGCAAATTTCCCTGCCCCAGCTGCTGGACCGTCGAAAGAAGTTCACTCCCAGCCATCCACATGCCCAGCGGTTGAATGCTAGCTTGGCTAAATTGCTAGCGATTCAACTGCTGCCTTTTCAGTTGGTAGACTCGGCCCCCTTCCGTGAGTTTGTGCAATGTGCGGTTCCTCAGTGGCAGGTTCCCAAACGCCACTTTTTCTCACGGAAGGCTATTCCGGCTCTCTACCGGCATGTGGAAGGCAATGTCTTGGCCTCGCTGGACAGGGCGGTCAGCGGTAAGGTGCATATTACCGCTGACTCATGGTCCAGCAGGCATGGACAGGGACGTTACCTTTCTTTCACGGCCCATTGGGTCACTCTTTTGGCAGCTGGGAAGGATGCAGGACAAGGTGCAGTAGTGTTGGAGGTTGTTCCACCGCCACGCCTCCAAAATGCTACTACTGGTTGTGACACACCTCTCTCCTCCACCCCCTCCTCTTCTTCTTCCTCCATGGCCTCTTTCTGTGGTTTGTCCTCTGAACCAGCGGTGCTCCGTAGCCGTTCAAGGGGCTACGCAAGCACGCAGGCAAAAAGATGCCATGCCGTGCTTGCGCTGGTGTGTTTGGGGGACAGAAGCCACACTGGGGCAGAGGTCCTGTCTGCTCTGCAGGGCCAGGCCGAGAGGTGGTTGACGCCACGCCAGCTTAAGCCAGGAATGGTGGTTTGCGACAATGGCACCAACCTCCTCTCCGCCCTCCGACAGGGACAACTGACCCATGTGCCCTGTGTGGCTCACGTCCTTAACCTGGTGGTGCAGCGGTTCTTGGGCAGGTACCCAGGCTTACAGGATGTCCTGAGGCAGGCCAGGAAAGTCTGTGTGCATTTCCGCAGATCTTATAATGCCAGTGCTCGCCTGGCTGAGCTGCAAAAGGAGTTGAACCTGCCCAAGAACCGCCTTATATGTGACATGCCCACCAGGTGGAACTCAACGTTGGCCATGCTGCAGCGGCTGCACACGCAGCAGAGGGCCATCAATGAGTACCTGTGCGACTACGGCACCAGGACAGGGTCAGGGGAGCTTGGTTTTTTTTCTCCACGCCAGTGGGGCATGATCAGGGATGCATGCACTGTCCTGGCACCATTTGAGGAGGCCACGAGGATGGTGAGCAGTGACAGTGCATGCATCAGTGACACTGTACCTCTTGTCCACCTGTTGGAGCACACGCTGCGTGGAATAATGGACAGGGCACTTGAGGCAGAACAGAGGCAGGAAGAGGAGGACTTCCTTGCCTCTCAAGGCCCCCTTTACCCAGACAGTGTTCCTTCTGTCCCACCCATCGCACAGGAAGAGGAGGAGGAGGAGGAGGAGGAGGAGGAGGATTGTGTCAGCATGGAGGTAGAGGCTGGCACTCAGCATCATCAGCAGCAGTCTTTTAGGGATGATTTACAGTCCCAAGAAACCAGTGGACTTGTACGTGGCTGGGAGGAGGTGGCTGCGGATCATGTCGTCCTTAGTGACCCAGAGGACTCCGGAGCGAATGCCTCAGCTAACCTACGCTGCATGGCCTCCCTGATCCTGCAAAGTCTGCGGAAGGATCCTCGTATTCTTCGGATCAAGGAGAGGGACCATTACTGGCTGGCCACTCTCCTTGATCCACGGTACAAGGGTAAGGTTGCGGACCTTATGTTACCGTCGCAGAGGGAGCAGAGGATAAGACAACTCCGGGAGGCCTTGCAGAAAGGTCTGTGCAACGCGTTCCCAGAGACTGGGAGGTTACAAACTCCTGGTCCTGGACAACGAGTTGCTGAGGCTTCGGCCAGTCAAAGAAGGAGCGGTGGGGAAGGTGGCCGTCTGACCGATGCGTTCAGACAATTCTTTAGTCCGCAGCCCCAAAGTATGATCGGTTCCAGCAACCATCGCCAGCGTCTGATAAACATGGTGCAGGAATATCTAGGGGCAAGGTCAGACTTGGACACCTTCCCCACCGAAAATCCTCTGGCTTACTGGGTCTTGAGGATGGATCACTGGCCAGAGCTTGCACAGTATGCAATTGAGCTACTGGCCTGTCCTGCATCCAGCGTTCTTTCGGAACGCACATTCAGTGCTGCTGGAGGATTTGTCACGGATCACAGGGTGCGCCTGTCCACCGACTCGGTTGATCGACTGACTTTCATCAAGATGAACCAGTCTTGGATCACCACCAGCTACCACACACCTGATGCTGATATAACAGACTAATTGATTTTAACATGTCACATCCCTTCAAGACTGATGCTGATGCTGAGTGCCTGTGCTGTTATGTTGACTGGCTATCCTCCTCCTCCGAGTCCTCAATGATACGATTGATGATGATAGCTTGGAAGATCATTTTTGTTTATGGGTGCCGCCACCAGTGGCTAAGGCCCAATTTTTCAGCCCCTGTTTTACAGGGGCGTGTAATTCCAATTTTTTTAGCAATAATTTGCCATAGGGCTCATTGCTGTGCTCCAAGTACAGTATCTGTGAGGGGTTGGAGTGTTGTGGCACCAGTGCCTAAGGCCCAATTTTTCAGCCCCTGTTTAACAGGGGCGTGTCATTACAATTTTTGAAGCAATACTTTGCAACAGGGCTCATTGCTTTGCTCCAAGTACAGTATCTGTGAGGGGTTGTAGTGTTGTGCCACCAGTGCCTAAGGCCCAATTTTTCAGCCCCTGTTCAACAGGGGCATGTAATTACAATTCTTGATCTAATAATTCACAGCAGGGCCCATTGCTGCACCCACCAAGAGTAACTCTGAGGGCTTACAGTGTTGTGGCAACGCCACCACCACCACCACCACGAAAGGCCCAATTTTTCAGCCCCTGTTCAAAAGGGGCATGTAATTACAATTCTTGATCTAATAATTCACAGCAGGGCCCATTCCTGCACCCACCAAGAGTAACTCTGAGGGCTTACAGTGTTGTGGCAACACCACCACCACCACCACGAAAGGCCCAATTTTTCAGCCCCTGTTCAACAGGGGCATGCAATTACAATTCTTGATCTAATAATTCACAGCAGGGCCCATTGCTGCACCCACCAAGAGTAACTGTCAGGGCTTACAGTGTTGTGGCACCAGCACCACCATCAAAGGCCCAATTTTTACTACCACTGTTCAACAATTATATGTAATTAAAATTCCTGATATAATAGTTGACAGCAGGGCGTTCCAGCACCAACCAAGAGTAACTGTGAGTGCTTACAGTGTTGTGCCAACACCAACAACTAAGGGGCCTATTTCTGCAGAGTATATACGGCAGGTCCCTACTTTCAAACATCCAACTTACAAACGACTCCTAATTGCAAACGCAAGAAGACAACAGGAAGTGAGAGGAAATCTACCCCTTGGAAGGAAAATTCTCTCCTGTAAGAATTAATATGGGAGAAAGGTGTCTCCTCTGTACTGATGCTTTATCAGCAATCCTTGTTTCAAGAAAAACACCACATTTCAAAAACAGTTGTCATTGGGACGGAAAGTGAGGTGAAATGTTCTGAACAGGGGCACAGACAGCAAAACAAATGTTACAGGGGTGATAACCCTTACCTATGTTTTCCAAAAAGTTTAAAAATAGATTTTTGGGCTGGAGCTACACTTAAACAATGTACCTGTTCAAAATTACAAACAGATTCTACATAAGAACAAACCTACAGTCCCTGTCTTGTATGCACCGCCTGTATACGGCTGTTCAGAGTATATAGGGCCTTTTTTATTTTATGTGCGGGGTTCCCCTTAATATCCATACAAGACCCAAAGGGGCTGGTAATGGGCTGGGGTGGGGGGGGGTCATGGGGTAGCTATGCCATTTTTCTTAAAGATTTTCATCCATATTACCGGGACCAGACATTACATTAAAGCTGCAAGCAGTTTTAAATGGCTTTTTTTTCCTTTAGCAGTGTCATTTTGTGCAGGGACAGTTCTAAACACGGGAAACACGTGGCACTTCACAGGCATACTTTAGACACCCCCCAGGTACGATATTTAAAGGAATATTTGACTTTTTTTTTTGTTCACTTTATGCATCATTAAAATGACTGCTCCCGAAAAACGACCGTTTTTAAAACTTCTTTTTGCATTGATACATGTCCCCTGGTGCATAACCCGGGTTCCCAAACCCTTTTTAGGACAATAACATGCATAATAGTTGTTATAATTAGCACTTTAGACTTCGAACGTTCGCATCCATTGTATTTAATAGGGTTCTAATGTTCGTACGAACTTTCGGTCCGTTCGCGGGTTCTGGTGCGAACCGAACCCGGGGGTGTTCGGCTCATCACTACTCTGCAGCTCCTGCTGGATTTTGCTTCTAATCCCCTTGTGGAGGCTTCCATTTCTGGATGGACATTTTATGGTCACACAACCTATCACATTACTATAATCTTTTTATATGGACTATAAACTCAAGGACTTATGAATAAATGGTTGCGGAACGAATAATCTGAGTTTCCATTATTTATTATGGGGAAATTCACTTTGATATACAAGTGCTTTGGATCACAAGCATGTTTCTGGAATGAATTACGCTTGCAATCCAAGGTTTTACTATATAGTGAACCTCCTAACGAAAACACCATATTTTTTTCTTAGGGTTCCAAAAATATCCAATTTCTATGTGATTATCAACCTATCTATACATTTAAAACACCTTGGCTCTTTGTGTTGATTTTAGATCTGTTATATTAACATGCACAATTTTTCTTCAATATCTATATTAACTTGGCACATCCTGCATCGCTGGTTTGTCCCCCTACTTACTCTCAGAGCCTGGTACCGCCCCTTTACAACAGAAATGGCGCCCCAGGCTCGGATGGTGGTTCAGGACATTTTTGTCCTCTTGTTCATTAGAAGTTGTCAAGTCACATGTTGTCACTTGACCCCCTTATTTTTCATTTTTATTATTTTGCCCTTTTGGCTTATACTATATGCAATTTACTCATTGGAAGACCCAAGCCTTCAACATATTCCCTCAGTTCTATATGGATTGCTATATATTTAAAATACTACAATTTATTGGTACAATGCTGTCTACTGGTACGATATATTTTACAAATATGCTTTTGGGTTTCTTGTCATAATGGAACTGTCTGTAAATTGATCCTATACTATACTAATCATTAGACATGTGCACACTGAAATATTTCGTTTCGGAATTTCGTTTTCGTCTGAAAAATAAATTTATTTAGTTACTCCCGAAATTCGTTTTTATTTGTTTCGTTTTTCGTTAAAAAATTGCATTCGTCCGAAAATCTGAATTAATTAAGGTCGAATCTGTCATTGAAGGCTTATGGTGTCTGTTGAATGTTCAAAGAAGATTCGACGGAGCAGCGAAACTGTACGACGCTGCAATCATACATTTCCGGTCGAATGTTCCGCCCACAAGCTATAGTAGAATTCTAATGTTGTATGACTAGTAATAATTATATTTATTAATTACTATTACTAGTCAACCAACATTAGAATTCTTCTATAGCCTATGGGCGGATGCATTTGACCAGAAATGTACGATTGCAGCGTCGTACAGTTTTGCTGCACCGTCGAATCTTCTAACTTTCGATGCTTTGTCGAATCTTCGTCATTCTAGCTATTTTACTGCTCCTCCTCTTTGGTTACAATCAGCCAATAACATTCATCATCATCATTATTTTTTATTTTACTTCCCCCACCCAATTCCAGCAGTGATCTTTTCTCTCTATGTCAAATCTTTTCTCTCTATAATAATGAATCTTTTCTCTCCTATGTCGAATCTTTTCTCTCCTATGTCGAATCTTTTCTCTCCTATGTCGAATCTTTTCTCTCCTATGTCGAATCTTTTCTCTCTATAATGTCAAATCTTTTCTCTCCTATGTCGAATCTTTTCTCTCTATGTAGAATAATCTTGGACTAATAGAGTTAAGGTTAGGCACATTCGACCACAGGTTCGATAGACACAGATTGTTATTGTCAGCGTCACGTCGAATCTCCTATCTATATCGAACTGTTGTAGCAACGAAAACGAAAATAAAGCATTTGTTTATGTCGGATTTTTCGGTTTTCGGATTCTGTGCTTTCGTTTTCGTTTGTTAAAACGATAACGAAAATAGCTGAAATTCGGACGAAAATGCATTCGGACGAAAACGAATGCACATGTCTACTAATCATTCTAGTCAGAATTGATATATTCTTAGTCTATCCCAGAGTACATTTTCTGACTCTAGCTGGTATTTTCCATTGACTAATGGGTCTTAGGATTTTTTTCTCACAATGTTCAAGGATTTAACTCCCCACATAAACAACAAAAGCCTTTAGACATTATAATAGATTGGGAACGGACATAATCCTATTACAAGAGACCCATTTTTCAACTGCAAACCACCCACAATATTTCGACAACACTTACAGCCAGTTCCACTATACTACCTTTTCTAACAAATACTGTGGTGTAGCAATCTTTATTAGCAACTTTATAATTTTTGATATACAAAAGATATATAAAGATGCTGACAACTGCTTCATAATTTTAAAAGGTACTTTAAACGGTCGATCACTGACAATCGCCTATTATACACCTTGAACTATTCACAATCCACCTTTTTTACTAGATTCTTTAAAATTCTAGATTGCCACAACTCTGCATACATAATATTGGGAGGTAATTTCAACTTGGCTGCACACCCAGCTCTTGACAGAAGCAGAGTGGCCTCTTCTTCAAAAGCTTTTTCTAAATCAATCAATCGCTCTCTTAACAAATTTCAATTGACAGATTCTTGGAGAGCTCATAATACTGGGATGAAGGCATACACCCACTACTCTTATCCACACGATTTTTACGTCCACTTGGACTACATATTTGGCACCCCAATATTACTAGCCAACTCCTCCAAAGCCCACATCCACACTTGCCCATAGTCTGAGCACCATATTATCTCCTTTGACAGCTCACATATAGGTTTAGCCCCTACCCCATTTAGTTGGCACTTAAATGACTCACTGTTAACAGACCCATCCATCATTCAACAGATTTCTTTGCATATTGAAGAAAACTGCTCCTATAATACAACAGAAGATATACTTCCCTCCTCTCTCTGGTCGTCCCATAAAGCTGTATCGAGGGGACACTTAATTAACATAGCAGTTACCAAAAACAAAGCCAGACTTTCAGAAATTAAATGCCTTACCAAAGACCTGGATAACCTATACAATAAAATCTATAAATTTCCCTCCCAAGACCTTACTCCTCAAATCCGAATTAAGCGCCAAGCTTTAGACTCATTCTTATCAGCTGACATGGAAAAATCCCTTAGATTTTCCAAAGCTAAATTTGTGCTACATAGCAACTCCACCTCTGCAATGTTTACGAGGAAACTAAACCAAGAACATAAACCACCCCATGTTTACAAATTACGGAATCAGAGGAGGAATTTGGACACTCACCCACACAATGTCCTTGATATATTTTCAACCTTTTATAAAAAAACTCCTCTCAGGACTATACACCCACCCTTCATCACCCTCACTTAACTGGTTGGACGGTCTGCAACTCCCTACACTATCCAGCCAACAAATTGCCTCCCTCAATGAACCTTGTACGGATCTTCAAATAAATAACATTATCAAATCTCTAAAAACATCCACTGCCCAAGGCCCTGATGGTTTTACTACCTCCTATTATAAGACATTTGCACCCTTATTAGTACCCAAACTAACCAAATTATTCAACCATATCTTACAAGGCAACCACTTCCCAGATGATATTCTATTAGCTAATATATCCCTACTTCCAAAACCACATAAGAACCATATCCTCCCACAAAATTTTTCCCCCATTTCGAACCTTAATAACGATTTAAAAATCTTTAGTAGCATGCTGGCAGATAGACAAGCAGGGGTTGAGATGTCTTTGATTCATACAGTCCAAACCGACTTTATCCCAGGCAGAAAAATAGTAGACAACTTTAGGTTGGTCGCAAATATCATTCAAGATGCCAATCTTAACTCACGCTCAGTTTGCCTACTTAGCCTTGACATACACAAGGCCTTTGACAGCGTAAATTGGTCTTATCTCAACTACCCGCTCCCTATATTTGGAATTTCAGACAAATTTATACATGGATTTAACGCCCTTTATTATCCCCCCCCCCCAAACAAGAATCAAAATTCCAGGCAATAACTCCAAATTTTTCCCATTGAGCAGAGGCACCAGACATAGTTGCCCGCTATCCCCTTTGCTCTTAACGTTAGCGATTGAGCCCCTTGATCAAGCAATTAGAAACAATATTAATATTAAAGCATACACTAAAGGCCATAGAAAATTCAAATTGATCTTATATGGTCCAGATTAGGGATGAGCTCGGTGTTCGAGTCGAACATAAGTTCGACTCGAACATCGGCTGTTCGACCGTTCGGCGAACATCGAACGATTTGGGCCGTTCGCGACAAATTCGAGTGACGCGAACGGCCCACAATACACTGCGCCATCGCAGTGCAATCCCGGCGCTGTGATTGGCCAAGCATGCACCGGCGCTGTGATTGGCCAAGCATGCACTTGGCAAATCACAGAGCCGGCAGCTAGGAGAGCCATAATTGGCCACAGGCAGGTTGCCTGTGGCCAATTATAGCTCAGGGGGTTTAGCACACGCCCCACACTATAAAAGGCCACCAGCGCGGCGGCCTTGTGTAGTGTGTTCCGGCGCAGGGAAAGAGAAGGATAGGCAGGGACAGTGTGATTATTCTTTGTGCTATTCTTGTGTGCAGGGAGAGAGAAGGATAGGCAGGGAGAGTGTCAGTGTCATATTCTTTGCTAAACCTTGTGTGCAGGGAGAGAGAAGGATAGGCAGGGGACAGTGTCAGTGTCACATTATTTGCTAAACCTTGTGTGCAGGGAGAGAGAAGGATAGGCAGGGAGAGTGTCAGTGTCATATTCTTTGATAAAACTTGTGTGCAGGGAGAGAGAAGGATAGGCAGGGAACAGTGTCAGTGTCACATTCTTTGCTAAACCTTGTGTCCAAGGAGAGTGAAGGTTCGGCATGGAGAATGTCAGTGTCATATTCTTTGAATTAACCTTGTGTGCAGGGAGAGAGAAGGATAGGCAGGTGACAGTGTCAGTGTCATTGTTGCTAAGCCTCCTGCACATTATACACCTGAAGTTAGCCTGTATTGCTGTGTTTTCCTGGTGTGTTACACCAACAGGCATTTGCAGCACTTACAGCGGGCGGAGTGTGCCTCCTGCACATTATACACCTGAAGTTAGCCCGTATTGCTGTGTTTTCCTGGTGTGTTACACCAACAGGCATTTGCAGCACTTAGAGCGGGCGGAGTGTGCCTCCTGCACATTATACACCTGAAGTTAGCCTCTATTGCTGCATTTTCCTGGTGTGTTACACCAACAGGCATTTGCAGCACTTACAGCGGGCGGAGTGTGCCTCCTGATCATATTACACCTGAAGTTAGCCCGTATTGCTGTGTTTTCCTGGTGTGTTAAACCAACAGGCATTTGCAGCACTTCCAGCGGGCGGAGTGTGCCTCCTGCACATTATACACCTGAAGTTAGCCTGTATTGCTGTATTTTCCTGGTGTGTTACACCAACAGGCATTTGCAGCACTTACAGCGGGCGGAGTGTGCCTCCTGATCATATTACACCTGAAGTTAGCCCGTATTTCTGTGTTTACCTGGTGTGTTACACCAACAGGCATTTGCAGCACTTCCAGCGGGCGGAGTTTGCCTCCTGCACATTATACACCTGAAGTTAGCCCGTATTGCTGTGTTTTCCTGGTGCTACACCAACAGGCATTTGCAGCACTTACAGCGGGCGGAGTGTGCCTCCTGCACATTATACACCTGAAGTTAGCCCATATTGCTGTGTTTTCCTGGTGCTACACCAACAGGCATTTGCAGCACTTTCCGCGGGCGGAGTGTGCCTCCTGATCATATTACACCTGAAGTTAGCCCGTATTGCTGTGTTTTCCTGGTGTGTTACACCAACAGGCATTTGCAGCACTTACAGCGGGCGGAGTGTGCCTCCTGCACATTATACACCTGAAGTTAGCCTCTATTGCTGTGTTTTCCTGGTGTGTTACAACAACAGGCATTTGCAGCACTTACAGCGGGCGGAGTGTGCCTCCTGATCATATTACACCTGAAGTTAGCCCATATTGCTGTGTTTTCCTGGTGTGTTACACCAACAGGCATTTGCAGCACTTACAGCGGGCGGAGTTTGCCTCCTGCACATTATACACCTGAAGTTAGCCTGTATTGCTGTGTTTTCCTGGTGTGTTACACCAACAGGCATTTGTAGCACTTACAGCGGGCGGAGTGTGCCTCCTGCACATTATACACCTGAAGTTAGCCCGTATTGCTGTGTTTTCCTGGTGTGTTACACCAACAGGCATTTGCAGCACTTACAGCGGGCGGAGTGTGCCTCCTGATCATATTACACCTGAAGTTAGCCTGCATTGCTGTGTTTTCCTGGTGTGTTACACCAACAGGCATTTGCAGCACTTACAGCGGGCAGAGTGTGCCTCCTGATCATATTACACCTGAAGTTAGCCTGTATTGCTGTGTTTTCCTGGTGTGTTACACCAACAGGCATTTGCAGCACTTACAGCGGGCGGAGTGTGCCTCCTGCACATTATACACCTGAAGTTAGTCCGTATTGCTGTGTTTTCCTGGTGTGTTACACCAACAGGCATTTGCAGCACTTACAGCAGGCGTAGTGTGATTCCTGCAAAATATACTCCTGAAGCTAGGCCTTATTGCTGGTTTTCCCATTTCCCTGCAGGCCATTAGAATGTCTGGAAGGCAAACAAGGAGAGGCAGACAGTCAGGAGCCAATAAAAGAGGGCAAGCAGGCTCTGTGTCTAGAGACAACAGTGCTGGTCGTGGACGCGGTGCATCGCCATCAGCACGTGGCCATGGGACACGCTTGTCCTTCTTTTCGGCAGCTGGACGTGTTGAGCCGCATCATGCCGAAGACTTGGTAGAGTGGATGACCAAGCCCTCTTCATCCTCCTCATCCTCTCTCACCCAGGCTCAGGGTACTGGCAAAGCAGCTGTCAAAGCGTCCTCTTCCCTGGTATCAATGTCATCATCAGTCACTCCTTCCCTAGACCAACCATGTCCTCCTGAGGAGTCCCCCGAACTGTTTGAGCACAGTGTTGGGTACATGCTCTAGGAGGATGCCCAGAATTTCGAAGGGTCTGATGATGATACCCAGCTAGAGGAAGGCAGTAGCGTGAGAGCAGAGAGAGGGGATGCTCAAGAAGGACACCAATCTGGCAGTCATGTTCCAGCAGCTGCAGCATACTGCCAGATTGGCTCCAGTGATGAGGAGGGAGGGGATGATGAGGTCACTGACTCCACGTGGGTGCCTAATAGGAGAGAGGAGGAGGAGGTGGAGGAGGATGAGGAGGAGGCACATCTCCAACGAGGCAGGATGCCCTCGGGGGGCCAGCGTAAAGGCAGCACACCGACGGAATCACACCGCAGAGCTCCGCCTGTGCAGGGCGCTGCCTCTGCCCGTTATTCAAAAAGTTCTTTGGTGTGGGCCTTTTTTGAGTCGAGTGCATCAGATCGGACAGCTGCTGTTTGCAACATATGTCTCAAGCGTATATCGCGTGGCCAAAACATCACCCGCTTGGGCACCACATGCTTGACCAGACATATGTTGACCTGCCATGCAGCTTGTTGGCAAGCCTACCTTAAAGACCCACACCAAAGAACAAAGCGGACCTCTCCTTGCACCGCATCAGCTGGGATCTCCAACCCCACTATACCTTCAGTCCTCTCTGAAACCTGCACTGAGAGGAATGAAGGTGTAGAATTAGGTGTGTCACAGCCAAGTACTTGCGGGCACTCTGCTAGCAGTACACCGACGTCCGATTCTAGCAGGCACATTTCCCTGCCCCAGCTGCTGGACCGTCAAAAGAAGTTCACTCCCAGCCATCCACATGCCCAGCGGTTGAATGCTAGCTTGGCTAAATTGCTAGCGCTTCAACTGCTGCCTTTTCAGTTGGTAGACTCGGCCCCCTTCCGTGAGTTTGTGCAATGTGCGGTTCCTCAGTGGCAGGTTCCCAAACGCCACTTTTTCTCACGGAAGGCGATTCCGGCTCTCTACCGGCATGTGGAAGGCAATGTCTTGGCCTCGCTGGACAGGGCAGTCAGCGGTAAGGTGCATATTACCGCTGACTCATGGTCCAGCAGGCATGGTTAGGGACGTTACCTTTCTTTCACGGCCCATTGGGTCACTCTTTTGGCAGCTGGGAAGGATGCAGGACAAGGTGCAGTAGTGTTGGAGGTTGTTCCACCGCCACGCCTCCAAAATGCTACTACTGGTTGTGACACACCTCTCTCCTCCACCCCCTCCTCTTCTTCCTCCATGGCCTCTTCCTGTCCTTTGTCCTCGGAACCAGCGGTGCTCCATAGGCGTTCAACGGGCTATGCAAGTGCGCAGGCAAAAAGATGCCATGCCGTGCTTGTGCTGGTGTGTTTGGGGGACAGGAGCCACACTGGGGCAGAGGTTCTGTCTGCTCTGCAGGGGCAGGCCGAGAGGTGGTTGACACCACGCCAGCTTAAGCCAGGAATGGTGGTTTGCGACAATGGCACCAACCTCCTCTCCGCCCTCCGACAGGGACAACTGACCTGACCTGACGCCTGGCTGAGCTGCAAAAGGAGTTGAACCTGCCCAAGAACCGCCTTATATGTGACATGCCCACCAGGTGGAACTCAACGTTGGCCATGCTACAGCGGCTGCACACGCAGCAGAGGGCCATCAATGAGTACCTGTGCGACTACGGCACCAGGACAGGGTCAGGGGAGCTCAGTTTTTTTTCACCACGCCAGTGGGGCATGATCAGGGATGCATGCACTGTCCTGGCACCATTTGTGGAGGCCACGAGGATGGTGAGCAGTGACAGTGCATGCATCAGTGACACTGTACCTTTTGTCCACCTGTTGGAGCATACGCTGCGTGGAATAATGGACAGGGCACTTGAGGCAGAACAGAGGCAGGAAGAGGAGGACTTCCTTGCCTCTCAAGGCCCCCTTTACCCAGACAGTGTTCCTTCTGTCCCACCCATCGCACAGGAAGAGGAGGAGGAGGAGGATTGTGTCAACATGGAGGTGGAGCCTGGCACTCAGCATCATCAGCAGCAGTCTTTTAGGGATGATTTACAGTCCCAAGAAACCAGTGGACTTGTACGTGGCTGGGAGGAGGTGGCTGCAGATCATGTCGTCCTTAGTGACCCAGAGGACTCCGGACCAAATACCTCAGCTAACCTACGCTGCATGGCCTCCCTGATCCTGCAAAGTCTGCGGAAGGATCCTCGTATTCTTCGGATCAAGGAGAGGGACCATTACTGGCTGGCCACTCTCCTTGATCAACGGTACAAGGGTAAGGTTGCGGACCTTATCTTACCGTCGCAGAGGGAGCAGAGGATGAGACAACTCCGGGAGGCCTTGCAGAAAGGTCTGTGCAACGCGTTCCCAGAGACTGGGAGGTTACAAACTCCTGGTCCTGGACAACGAGTTGCTGAGGCTTCGGTCAGTCAAAGAAGGAGTGGTGGGGAAGGTGGCCGTCTGACCGATGCGTTCAGACAATTCTTTAGTCCGCAGCCCCAAGGTATGATTGGTTCCAGCAACCATCGCCAGCGTCTGATATACATGGTGCAGGAATACCTAGGGGCAAGGTCAGACTTGGACACCTTCCCCACTGAAAATCCTCTGGCTTACTGGGTCTTGAGGATGGATCACTGGCCAGAACTTGCACAGTATGCAATTGAGCTACTGGCCTGTCCTGCATCCAGCGTTCTTTCAGAACGCACATTCAGTGCTGCTGGAGGATTTGTCACGGATCACAGGGTGCGCCTGTCCACCGACTCGGTTGATCGACTGACCTTCATAAAGATGAACCAGTCTTGGATCACCACCAGCTACCAAACACCTGAAGCTGATATAACAGACTAATTTATTTTCAAATGTCACATCCCTTCAAGACTGATGCTGATGCTGAGAGACTGTCCTGTTATGTTGACTGACTATCCTCCTCTTCCTCAATGATCCGATTGATGATGATAGCTTGGAAGAACATTTTTGTTTCTGGGTGCCGCCACCAGTGGCTAAGGCCCAATTTTTCAGCCCCTGTTAACAGGGGCATGTAATTACAATTTTTTATGCAATGCTTTGCAGCAGGGCTCATTCCTGCACTCCAACTAGAGTATCTGGGAGAGGTTGCAGTGTCGTGGCACCAGCACCAGTGGCTAAGGCCCAGTTTTTCAGCCCCTGTTTAACAGGGGCGTGTTATTACAATTTTTTATGCAATGCTTTGCAGCAGGGCTCATTCCTGCACTCCAACTAGAGTATCTGGGAGAGGTTGCAGTGTCGTGGCACCAGCACAAGTACCTAAGGCCCAATTTTTCAGCCCCTGTTTAACAAGTGCGTGTAATTACAATTTTTAATGCAATACTTTGCAACAGGGCTCATTGCTGTGCTCCAAGTACAGTAACTGTGAGGGGTTGCAGTGTTGTGGCACCAGTGCCTAAGGCCCAATTTTTCTGCTCCTGCTTAACAGGGGCATGTAATTACAATTCTTGATCTAATAATTCACAGCAGGGCCCATTCCTGCGCCCACCAAGAGTAACTGTGAGGCCTTACAGTGTTGTGTCAACACCACCACCACCACCACCAAAGGCCCAATTTTTCAGCCCCTGTTCAACAGGGGCATGCAATTACAATTCTTGATCTAATAATTCACAGCAGGGCCCATTCATGCGCCCACCAAGAGTAACTGTGAGGGCTCACAGTGTTGTGGCAACACCAACATGTAAGGGGCAAATTTCAGCTGAGTATATACGGCAGGCCCCTACTTTCAAACATCCAACTTACAAACGACTCCTCCTTACAAACGGAAGGATACAACAGGAAGTGAGAGGAAATCTACCCCTAGGAAGGCAAATTCTCTCCTGTAAGAGTTAATATGGGAAAAAAAGTGTCTCCTCTCCACTGATGCTTTATCACCAATTCTTGTTTCAATAAAAACCCCAAATTTTCAAAAAACATTTGTCATTAGGACGGAAAGTGAGGTGAACTGTTCTGAACAGGTGCACACTGCACAGACAGCAAAACAAATGTTACAGGGGTGATAACCCTTCCCTATGTTTTCCAAAAAGCTTAAAAATAGATTTTTTTGGCTGGAGCTACACTTATCAATGTACCTGTTCAAAATTACAAACAGATTCTACATAAGAACAAACCTACAGTCCCTGTCTTGTATGCACCGCCTGTATACGGCTGTTCAGAGTATATAGGGCCTTTTTTATTTTGTGTGCGGGGTTCCCCTTAATATCCATACAAGACCCAAAGGGGCTGGTAATGGGCTGGAGTAGGGGGGGGTGTGATGGGGTAGCTATGCCATTTTTCTTATAGATTTTCTTCCATATTACCGGGACCAGACATTACATTAAAGCCGCAAGCAGTTTTAAATGGCTTTTTTCGTTTAGAAATGTAATTTTGTAAAGGGACAGTTCTAAACACGGGAAACACGTGGCACTTCACAGGCATACTTAGCCACCCCCCAGGTACGATATTTAAAGGAATATTTGACTTTTTTTTTTTCACTTTATGCATCATTAAAATGACTGCTCCCGAAAAACGGCCGTTTTTAAAACTTCTTTTTGCATTGATACATGTCCCCTGGTGCAGAACCCTGGTTCCCAAACCCTTTTTAGGACAATAACATGCATAATAGTCATTATAATTAGCACTTTAGATTTCGAATGTTCGCATCCATTGTATTTAATAGGGTTCTAAAGTTCGTGCGAACTTTCGGTCCGTTCGTGGGTTCTGGTGCGAACCGAACCCGGGGGTGTTCGGCTCATCACTAGTCCAGATGAAGCATCCTTATTTTTAACAGACCCACTCATCTCTCTACCTAACCTTTTGGTAGAACCTAAACAATTTCCATAGGCTCTCTGGATTGAGTATAAACATAAACAAATGCTCGGCACGTCCAATTAACTTCTCCCCAGTTATAATTTCCATATTGCGTGAGAAACTCTCATTCATATGGTGCTCCATTCATTCAGACATCTAGGCATTCATATCATTGTACAAATCCAACTATTATCTACTCTTCACTCATACAGTACAAGCACACTAATGAAAATTATGGTCCTTGTACCATATTCCCTTTCTTGGTAGAATCTGCCCTTTTAAAATGACAATCCTCACGAAACTTCTCTACTACTTCCAAGCTCTCCCTATTAACATCCCCAAAACCAGACTGGAAGCACTACAAAGGGAAATAAATTTATTTGGTCAGATAAAAAAAAATAGATTTAGCTATTCCCTAATGTATAGACCTCAATCCAAGGGTGGTCTTGGCCTTCCTAACATATGGCTATACTTCCTTGCTGCCAGATATTCACAGCTGGCACAATGATTCGCCCCTATCAATAACATACCATGGATCTTCTTTGAGTCTATATTGATTTCCCCTCTATACCTTCAGGGTCTTCTATATGGTCTGGCATTAATTCTCATTGCAAAATCCTCAAACAAAATATAATAGTTGCTCATTCCTTTCAATTGTGGCTCAAACATAAAGATACCCTTAAACTTTCCTCAGCAGTCCCACCCTTGGCCTCATTTCTGGGGGATCCTAGATTTACACAGGCATACAAAGATCACAGTCCTTTCACAATATGGCTAAGCAACAACCTGACCTCTCTTAGATCTATAGTTTGTGATAAGAAGTTTCTCACCTTTGAATATCTCCAATCTAAATATAACTTTCCTTGCTCGGAGCACTCCTGTTATATTCAAATAAAAAAAAATGTGCAGACCAGTATGCATTATCACTACAATCTCCAAACACACTATTTGAACACATTTGCATAGCCTCCCCGAGGGATATAGGTTTGATTTCTCAAATATATAGTTATCTCAATAGACTTTCCCTAACGGAGAAATCTGGACCTATGCTACATTGGGAAGCTGAATTAGATTGCCCTATCACGATACAGACATGGGAAAAAATGTTAGATAACCTCCGTAAAAGCAACCACGCTCATTTCGAGAAACTACAATAAAACTACTGACTAGATGGTATTTGACCCCTACAAAGATCCACAACTTCTATCCTACAGCCTCCCCTAACTGCTTTAGAGGATGCTCTGAGCAAGGGACCTTTATACACATATTCTGGAGCTTTCAATTTCTAAAACCGATATGGCAAGCTTCAGCTAGCAGAATTAAAGATGCTTCAGGTAAAACAATCAAACTTACACCCCAAATATGCCTTTTATATGCCTCTATACCAAATATTCCTACATCATGCAACAGACTAATACACTCACTGTTTAGTTCCATCCAATGAATGATTGCATATAACTGGAGATCAAACACTCTCCTATGGTTGCAGGTTCTGTCTAGGATGGAAATGATGAAACTTACTGAAAGAATTCATCACACCCTTCAAGATAACAACATGTACATTTTTAACAAAAAATGGTCATATTGGGACCTGCCTTAATCATTCATGTTTCTCCAACTTCAGATCCACTATTGTAGTATTCATTTCTCATGTCCATATAGTACTTTTTATATATCACTGTAAACATCATTTGTGAATGCTTATTAGTAGGGATGAGCCAAACACCCCCCGGTTCGCACCAGAACCTGCGAACGGACCGAAAGTTTGCGCAAACTATCGAACCCCGTTAAAGTCTATAGGACTCGAACATTCAGAATCAAATGTGCTAATTTCAAAGGCTAATATGCAAGTTATTGTCCTAAAAAGGGTTTGGGGACCCAGGTCCTACCCCAGGGGACATGTATCAATGCAAAAAAAAGTTTTAAAAACTGCCCTTTTTTTCGGGAGCAGTGATTTTAATGATGCTTAAAGTGAAAAAAAAAAAGTGAAATATTTCTTTAACCACTTGCCGACCACCTCCTGTAGATATACGTTGGCAGAATGAAACGTACAGGCACATCAATGTACCTGTATGTCCCCTTAAACTGCCTGACGTGGGGGTCACGCACGCGCCGCCTGCGGCGCGCTCGCGACCCTGCTGCCTTCTCCGTGAGTCGGACCGTGGGTCTCGCCGGACTCGATCGCCGCGGGGATCCCCGCGATCGTCTCACGGAGGCATAGAGCAGGGAGATGCTTGTATAAACAAGCATCTCCCTTCTCTGCCTAGTGACAATGACACGGATCTCGGCTCTGTGTACTCGGAGCGGAGATTGGAGATCGGTGTCATGTCACACAGAGCCCAACCCCCCCTCAGTTAGAAACACACATCAACACTTAACCCTACACCGCCACCTAGTGGTTAACCCCTTCACTGCCAGTGTAATTTTCACAGTAACCAGTGCATTTTGATCGCTGTGAAAATGAGAATGGTCCCAAAAATGTGTCAAAAGTGCTTGATGTGTCCGCCATAATGTCGCAGTCACGAAAAAAATCACTAATCCCCGCCATTACTAGTAAAAAAAAATTTTTTTATAAAAATGCCATAAAACTATCCCCTATTTTGTAAACGCTATAACTTTTGCGCAAACCAATCAATAAACGCTGATTGCGATTTTGTTTACCAAAAATATGTAGAAGAATACGTATCGGCTTAAACTGAGGAAAAAAAAAAGCTTTTTTTATATATTTTTGGGGGATATTTATTATAGCAAAAAGTAAAAAATATTGCATTTTTTTCAAAATTGTCGCTCTATTCTTGATTATAGCGCAAAAAATAAAAACTGCAGAGGTGATCAAATACCACCAAAAGAAAGCTCTATTTTTGGGAAAAAAAGGACATCAATTTTGTTCGGGAGCCACGTCGCACGACCGCACAATTGTCAGTTAAAGCGACACAGTGCCGAATCGGAAAAAAAGGGCCTGGTCTTTAACCAGCCAAAATGGTCCGGGGCTTAAGTGGTTAAATATTGTACCTGGGGGGTTTCTATAATATGCCTGTGAAGTGGCACGTGTTTCCCGTGTTTAGAATTGTCCCTGCACAAAATGAAATTTCTAAAGGAAAAAGTAATTTAAAACTGCTTGCGACTTTAATGTAATGTGTGGTCCCGGCAATATGGATGAAAATCATTGAGAAATCGGCATGGGTACCCCCCCAGCCCATTTGGGTCTTGTATGGATGTTAAGGGGAACCCCGCACCCAAATTAAAAAAAGGAAAGGCGTGGGGCCACCAGGCCCTATATACTCTGTACAGCAGTATACAGGCGGTGCAAACAAGACAGGGACTGTAGGTTTGTTCTTAAGTAGAATCTGTTTGTAATTTTGAACTGGTACATTTTTAAAGTGTAGCTCCAGCCAAAAAATCTATTTTTAAGCTTTTTGGAAAACATAGGGAAGGGTTACCACCCCTGTAACATTTGTTTTGCTGTCAGTGCACCTGTTCAGAAGATGTCACCTCACTTTCTGTCCCAATGTCAATTGGATTTTGAAAATTTGGGGGTTTTAGGGAAACAAGGATTGGTGATAAAGTATCAGTGGAGATGAGACACCTTTTTCTCATATTAGCTCTTAAGCCCTGTACACACGATAGGTTTTACAGATGAAAACAGTCCGATGGACTTTTTTCATCGGACAAACCGATTGCGTATGGGCCCCATCGGTCTTTTTTCCATCGGTGTTTAAAAATAGAACATGTTTTAAATTTATCCGATGGTTAAAAAACCGATAGTAAATCACTATCGTCTGTGGGGAACTCCATCAGATAAAAAACCCACACATGCTCAGAATCAAGTCGACGCATGCTCAGAAGCATTGAACTTAATTTTTCTCGGCTCATCGGAGTGTTTTACGTCACCGCATTTGGAACGGTCTGATTTTTGACTGATGGTGTGTAGGCAAGACTGATGAAAGTCAGCTTCATCGGTTTTCCGATGGAAAAATCCATTGGTTAAAAAACCATAGGAAATCCGATTGTGTGTACAGGGCTTTACAGGAGAGAATTTCCCTTTCTAAGGGTAGATTTCCTCTCACTTCCTGTTGTCTCCCTCCGTTTGTAAGTAGGAGTCGTTTGTAAGTCGTATGTTTGAAAGTAGGGGCCTGCCCTATGTACTCTGCAGAAATTTGGGCCTTAGGTGTTGGTGTTGCCACAACACTGTAAGCTCTCACAGTTACTCTTAGTGGGTGCTGGAATGCCCTGCTGTGAAATATTAGATCAAAAATTTTAATTACATGCCCCTGTTGAACAGGGGCAGAAAAATTGGGCCTTAGGCACTGGTGCCACAACACTGCAACCCCTCACAGATACTATAGTTGGAGCGCAGGAATGAGCCCTTCTGCAAAGTATTGCATCAAAATTGTAATTACACGCCCCTGTTAAACAGGGGCAGAAAAATTGGTCCTTAGGCCTCTAGACACAGAGCCTGCATGCCCTCTTTTATTAGCTTGTGACTGTCTGCCTCTCCTTGTTGTCCTTCCAGACATACTAACGGCCGGCAGTGAGATGTAGCTGCACCAAGCTGGGATGTGTATATATATATACTGATTATACTGCAGCTAGCAGAATCAACTGCCTGCCTGTAGTATTATTAGTAAGAGAACACCAGCAATTGTCTTCAGTTATCTTTAGTTGCACACTGTGCAGAGGACACAGTACACTAACTGAAAATACTGCAGCTCCCTGCCTGTGGTATTAGTATGAGAACACCAGCAATTGTATTCAGGTAGCTTTAGGTGCACACTGTGCAAAGGACACAGTACACTAACTGAAAATACCTGCAGCTCCCTGCCTGTGGTATTAGTATGAGAACACCAGCAATTGTATTCAGGTAGCTTTAGGTGCACACTGTTCAAAGGACACAGTACACTAACTGAAAATACTGCAGCTCCCTGCCTGTGGTATTAGTATGAGAACACCAACAATTGTATTCAGGTAGCTTTAGGTGCACACTGTGCAAAGGACACAGTACACTAACTGAAAATACTGCAGCTCCCTGCCTGTGGTATTAGTATGAGAACACCAGCAATTGTATTCAGGTAGCTTTAGGTGCACACTTTGTAAAGGACACAGTACACTAACTGAAAATACTTGTAGCTCCCTGCCTGTGGTATTAGTATGAGAACACCAGCAATTGTATTCAGGTAGCTTTAGGTGCAAAGGACACAGTACAGTAACTGAAAATACTGCAGCTACCACAATCACCTGCCTGCCTGTCAGTATATTAGGAAGAGAATAACAGGAACGGATCTAGCTAAACTGAATACAGTGTATATATATATATTGTGACAGCAGGAAGGTAAAGTCACCTGGTTGCATCCAGGGGGGTAGATATATTTCGCCCAGATTCAGGCTTTACGCCGACTTATACAACTAGGTGGAGAGTTGTATAAGGCTAGTGGGCTCATGGATGACTCATACCTCTAGGGAGAGTGTGGGGCGTCGTGCAGACAGGGAGTTGATGAGACCAGCTGAAGCTTGTCAGCTCATTTAGGCCTCTATAAGAACTCCCAGCTTCATTAGATGTTAGCTCATGCCTGGAACCAGACCTGTGTGGACTGTCTAGGGAGAGTGAACCCCTGTGCGGTGAGACAAAGCCTGTGTGGCTATTTGCTTGGACATTTAAAACCAGGGACTTAGGGACTAGGACAGCACTAGGCTGATCCCAGTTGTTAGTTAGGAAACCTGTATGTTTAGTCAGAGGTCAAGTTGACCAGGATTTATTTTGTTTATGTTTCTTTTGCTTTGCTGTGTTTTGTCACTGTAAATAGAAAATAAACCGCACCTTTTTGATTTTGAAAACCACAACCTCCGTTTGCTGGGCCTGTTTTTGTGTGGGGAGCCCATCTCGGGGGTCACACACACCCGCTGCCGAGCTAACCCCCTCACAGTTGGTGGAGAACCAGTGGCAGTTTTTTTTTTTAAGCCAGCATGGAGGAGATACTGAAGCAGCTGGCTCTAGCAAATGCCAATCAACAACAGACAAATGCAGGTTTGCAAAAGAACTTCGCAGCCCAGCAGCAAGCTCATCAACAGAGCCTTGCAGCCCAGCAGCAGACAAACGCAACTTTGCAACAGAGTCTGGAGGCTCAGCAACAAGCCCAGCAGCAATCTGAGGCCCGCTTCATAGACCTGTTGCAGAAGCAAGAGCAGAGACTACAACAACAGATGGAAGCAGTAATGCAGCAACGTCCGCAGACCAGTGAGGAAAGCCGTCCCACTAATACCGCGTCCTTTGGGGTGAGTCGTTTATTGACAAAAATGACTGGAGAGGATGATCCAGAGGTATTTTTGACCACATTTGAAAGGACCGCTGAAAGAGAAAAGTGGCCTGAGGAGCAGTGGGCTGGACTGGTGGCTCCTCTGTTAACTGGTGAATCGCAGAAAGCTTACTATGACCTAGAGCCTAACCAAGCAAAAGACTATGTGATGCTAAAAGCTGAAATATTGGCAAGGCTGGGTGTCACCCAGGCTGTCCGGGCTCAGCGTGTGCATAACTGGACTTTCCAGCTTGGAAAACCCCCCAGGTCTCAAATGTATGATCTCATTCACCTGAGCAGAAAGTGGCTACAGCCAGAGACTTTGTCCGCACCAAAGATTGTGGAACGTGTTGTAATGGATCGGTTTTTGAGAGCTCTTCCTACTGCCATCCAAAAGTGGGTAAGCCATGGAGACCCAGAGACGGCCGATGGTCTTGTGGATCGTGTGGAGAAATACTTGGCTACAGAGAACCTGACGGCCTCTTCCAGAGACACTCGGACTTTCCACCCTAAGACCAGACCATCCCCAGGGGCGGATAAGAGGATTCCAAGGGGTGAGGGTGGAGAGAGTGAGAGGGTGGGAGCTCTACCCCAAGTTTGGCGAGAACAGCCTGGGAAATCAGCGGCTCAAGAGGCCGCAAGAAGGATTGTTTGCTACCGCTGCCGGCAAGCGGGACATATTGCAGCCAATTGCCCGGTTGTGGAGGAACCCATGCAGTGTGACTTTCTGACGGGCAGACGTCAGTCGCTGTGTGCGACAGTCGCATGCACTGCCATTCGAGGAACTGAGAAACATTTATGCAAAATGTGTGTTAATGGTAGAAATGTTGTGGTATTGTTGGATTCAGGTAGCCTTGTGACCCTGATAAAGGCTGAGTTAGTTAAAACAGAGGTCTTTGGGAATAGCAAGGTAGCTGTTATTTGTGTGCATGGGGACACCCGAGAGTATCCAGTGACTACAGTGTGTTTCGAGACCCCCAAAGGTACCCTCTCTCATCCAGTGGGCTTAGTATCTCAGTTACCGCATGACGCCATTGTGGGAAGGGATTTTCCGAAGTTCTGGGAACTGTGGGATGATCCTGAGCCCCCCACTGGTGCCCCTATGTACCAGGAATGTGATAGCCAGAACTCCCCTGAGAGTGGTGAGGACTCTCCGGAATTTCCCTTATCAGTATTGGCAGGGGAGACTCAAGAAACTGGAGAGGAGCCCACCTCCTCAGACGAAAACCTACCGTCTGTGGAGTTTTCTGATCTTGAGGTTCACAGGGAAAACTTTGCCACAGAACAGTTGAAAGACCCCGCCCTAATAAAGGCACGGGAAAACGTAGTGAAAATAGATGGCGAGTTAGTGAACCCAGATAATACCTGCACTTACCCATACTTCAGCGTAGAGAAGGACCTACTGTATCGGGTGGCAAAAAGGGCAGAAGAAACCGTTGAGCAGCTTGTGGTGCCCAAACCTTACAGGAAGTTGGTGTTGGAGTTGGCCCATGGGCACATTCTTGGAGGTCATCTGGGGACAGAGAAAACCCGAGAGAGGGTATTACAGAGATTCTATTGGCCGGGGGTGATGAAGGACATAGAAAATTATTGTTCCTCCTGCCCTGTGTGTCAGAGGTCGGCCCCGATGCCACATTTCCGTAGCCCGCTGGTCCCTCTACCCATCATTGAGGTCCCGTTTGAGAGGATCGCCATGGATTTGGTAGGTCCTATAATCAAGTCCGCTAGGGGGCACCAGTACATATTAGTTATAATGGACTATGCCACCCGTTATCCAGAAGCGATCCCTCTCCGAAATACCTCGGCCAAAACCATAGCCAAAGAGCTATCTCTTGTGTTTAGCCGGGTGGGTATTTGTAAAGAACTGCTTACGGACCAAGGTACACCCTTTATGTCCCGGGTTATGAAGGAGCTGTGTAAATTGTTCAAAGTGACGCAATTACGTACATCTGTGTATCACCCCCAAACCGATGGGCTGGTTGAAAGGTTCAACAAAACCCTAAAACAAATGTTGAAGAAAGTGGTGGATAGAGATGGAAAGGATTGGGACTGTCTACTTCCTTATCTGATGTTTGCTATTAGGGAGGTGCCCCAATCCTCTACGGGATTCTCCCCCTTTGAGTTACTGTATGGGAGACACCCAAGAGGGCTGTTGGATATTGCCAAGGAAACTTGGGAAAGTGAGAGTTCTCCCCACAGGAGTGTGATTGAGCATGTCGCCCTGATGCAAGACCGAATTGCACAGGTAATGCCCATTGTGAAGGAACATTTGGCCCAAGCGCAGTTAGCACAGCAGAGAGTGTACAACCGTGGAGCCAAGACCCGTACCTTTTCCCCGGGGGATAGGATACTGGTACTTGTCCCTACGGTTGAAAGTAAATTCCTTGCCAAATGGCAAGGCCCCTACGAGATAATGGAAAAAGTGAGCGAAGTGAATTACAAGGTCAGACAACCAGGAAGGCGAAAGCCCGAACAGATCTATCACGTTAATCTGTTGAAAGCCTGGAGGGATAGAGAGTCCCTAGTCGCAGACACTTGGTCACCAGCTCAAACTGGTTGCGTGATTCCTGAGGTTGGAATAGCAGCCACCTTGTCACAACCCCAACAACAGGAGGTTAAGGAGTTTGTGCTTCGCAACAAGGAGGTATTCTCTGAGCTGCCAGGACAAACATCTGAGGTAGAGCATGACATCATTACCCCGCCCGGTGAAAGGGTGAAGTTAAAACCCTATCGGATCCCAGAGGCCCGACGGGAGGCAATACGGGAGGAAGTACAGAAAATGCTGAACTTAGGGGTGATAGAGGAGTCCCAAAGTGATTGGTCTAGTCCCATTGTGTTGGTGCCTAAACCGGATGGGAGCTGGCGATTTTGTAACGATTTTCGTCAGTTGAACAAAGTTACAAAATTTGACACCTACCCCATGCCACGTATAGATGAGTTGATCGACCGGCTGGGAACAGCCCGATACATGACGACTCTTGACCTCACAAAAGGGTATTGGCCAATCCCCCTGGCCAAATTGGCCAAAGAGAAAACCGCATTTGTAACCCCAGACGGGGCGTTCCAATATAAAAGAATGCCGTTCGGGTTACAGAATGCGCCGGCCACATTCCAGCGGAAAATGGACCAGATGCTGAGGCCCCATCGGAAGTATGCTGCGGCTTACCTGGATGACATAATTGTCCATAGCACAGATTGGGCCTCACATCTGCCAAAAGTGCAAGCAGTCCTGGACTCTGTTCGGGAAGCGGGTTTTACGGCTAACCCCAAGAAGTGTACCATTGGGCAGGAGGAGGCCAAATATCTTGGGTACACCATTGGGAGGGGAGTAATAAAACCCCAACTCAACAAAGTCGAGGCCATCCAGAGTTGGCCACGTCCCAACAGCAAGAAGCAGGTACGAGCCTTTCTGGGAATCGCGGGGTATTATCGGCGATTCATTCCCCACTTTGCTTCTAAGGCTGTGCCCCTAACCAACCTGACGAAGGGGAAAGGGTCGGTCATGATTAAATGGACCCCCGAGGCTGAGGCAGCATTCCAATTCTTGAAACAAGCCTTATGTAGCCAGCCAGTGTTGTACTCACCCGACTTCTCTAAAGACTTTGTCGTACAAAGTGATGCGTCAGATGTGGGGTTAGGAGCAGTATTGTCCCAGGTCTGGAACGGGGAAGAGCACCCAGTCATTTACCTCAGCAGGAAGTTGAAGTCCCATGAGGTAAATTACGCCACCGTTGAAAAGGAGTGTTTAGCGGTGAAGTGGGCTCTAGATTCCCTTCGGTACTACCTGCTAGGTAGGCACTTTGACATGGTTACGGATCACGCTCCGTTAAAGTGGATGGCTCAAAACAAGGAAACAAATAGAAGAGTGAATAGGTGGTTCCTGGCCCTCCAGGAATTCAACTTCACAGTAAAGCATCGCCCTGGCGTTCAAATGGGGAATGTGGATGCTTTGTCTCGAGTACATGAATGCCTGATTGCTGGTGTTCCAACCCCGAGGTTAAAACAAGAGGGGGGGTATGTGACAGCAGGAAGGTAAAGTCACCTGGTTGCATCCAGGGGGGTAGATATATTTCGCCCAGATTCAGGCTTTACGCCGACTTATACAACTAGGTGGAGAGTTGTATAAGGCTAGTGGGCTCATGGATGACTCATACCTCTAGGGAGAGTGTGGGGCGTCGTGCAGACAGGGAGTTGATGAGACCAGCTGAAGCTTGTCAGCTCATTTAGGCCTCTATAAGAACTCCCAGCTTCATTAGATGTTAGCTCATGCCTGGAACCAGACCTGTGTGGACTGTCTAGGGAGAGTGAACCCCTGTGCGGTGAGACAAAGCCTGTGTGGCTATTTGCTTGGACATTTAAAACCAGGGACTTAGGGACTAGGACAGCACTAGGCTGATCCCAGTTGTTAGTTAGGAAACCTGTATGTTTAGTCAGAGGTCAAGTTGACCAGGATTTATTTTGTTTATGTTTCTTTTGCTTTGCTGTGTTTTGTCACTGTAAATAGAAAATAAACCGCACCTTTTTGATTTTGAAAACCACAACCTCCGTTTGCTGGGCCTGTTTTTGTGTGGGGAGCCCATCCCGGGGGTCACACACACCCGCTGCCGAGCTAACCCCCTCACAATATATATATATATATATATATATATATATATATATATATATATATATTAGGCCTGCAGTACACCACTCAGCGCTAATTCTGTCCAACAGGTCACAAGCAGTGAAATAAGGTGTGTATAAAATATTCCTATAATAATATAATATAAAAGTATAAAGGAATATGACTAAGCAGCTGTTTAAAAAGACATAAATAAACATGAGTAGTACAGTATAAACATAATCAAAAATGATCAGCTAAAACGGATACTAAAACAGCGCTAAAATTGAAGAAAATCTGTGGGATGGACACAACGGTCAAATAGTCTCTGTGCAGCAATGGTAGTAGGTACAGTTCAAAATATCCAGGGTGATGATAAAAACAGTGATATTCAGTGTACACCTTCCACCAGAATAAGCATCAAGTCTTTCCACCTTGTGAAGCACACTCCCCCAGGGGGTCAAACTCACCAGAAGATTGTAAACAATCAGCCTTATGAGTAAGTGTTCCTCAGTCAATCCGCTCTTAAGCTCACTATCCACAGAGATCCACAGGAATATTGGCTCCAAAGTATGTCATAAAAACACAGAAGATATTGCACATAGCGTAATTCTGTTTATTTAAACGTTATCCCAATACACCCAAAGGATCCCTTCATAAAATCTATGTACACAGTATAAAATAAAGTCAAGCATATAAAGTTGCCCAAGAGGGCGCTATCACCGTGATCTTGGCATCCCAGCATATCCGCCTGTGTCTCCTTGCTGACACCGCAATTACTTCCGGGTAGGGCAAGATGGTGGAGCGCAGGCGTCACTTCCGGGATGTCGTGAGGTTCACGTTCTTATGCGTTTCGTCATATCCGACTTCAACAGAGGGTGTGACAGCACGACATCACGCATAGTTAAAATATAATTGCTCCCGGCCAGTTGGCCAATCAGAAGCGCGTAGCAACAAGTGACGGTGCTAGTCACTGCGGCTAAAGCGAGATTGTAATTGGTCCAGCACATTCAAGGAGCAGAAAACACAGGCTGGCAAGGGCAAACATGTAAACATAACATATTGCGACTAGCATTGGAATTAAAAGTTAAAAAATGGTGTAAGATAAGAGTGAAATTAATGTATGTATATCACAGGACTGAACATACAACATTAAGAGCAATAAACAGCTCGTTTTCAACACAAGATACTGAATCCATTATAACGCTATAAATATTAACCCTTTAAAATTCCACCTATTGTAGAGTGGGAATTTCAATTCTCGTTGGAATGCATATTAAATGTAAAAAAGGAAAAAAATAATTACATAATATGTGCAATATAACAATGTGAAAGGGATGTTGCGTGTATCATAAAAAATAAAGATTTAAACTAGAACACCATTTAAAATATAGAGTCAATATGTATAAAATATATATGTATCTATAAAATAGTAAAATACAAAAAAAAACACAATAGTAAAATACTAAAATAGTGTTTAAATGTATCACTCGCTATCATATGTAAAAAGGGGTAACTACTTCTAATAATATGTAGTGTAGTAATCATAGATGTAACGGCACCCCAAATACGAAAGGGGGTAGCACCGTTTAAATCCCTTCCCTCTCCTGGACACAAATTCACTGTCGATCCTCCACAGTCAGACGACCCCTTCCCATAGGAATTACTCCTTCTGGAAGAACGAGACGCACTCTGTATCTTCCTAGGATCGAACAAATTTATTGAGAAAAACATTGTAACTTTTATACCCATCCAATACTGCATTAACCTAAAATGAACAATGGTCCAGCTCCACCCACAACATAACAAGAGCCAATACACATTATTTTGACGTCTGCTAGGAGACAACAGGTTCTAATCCCCTTTATGTTTAAATAACTATGCATGACCTTTATATTCACCAGACTGTCAATACACACAAGGACAGACTTAATTTCCCCAATCCACATCACCACAAACAATGAACAATGAACAGGTCTTCTAGAAGCCGGAATTCATTAGCATTACACTAGGCAGACAGGTGATTGAGGCTGAACACCTCAGTATCTCTCAATTAACCTGTTGAGTCCAGAATCAGTAAATAGTCCTTTACAGATATCCTTGGGAATATGGTGGATAAATATTACAGATCCATTTTAGGTAGTCCAAGATATATTTCTTAATGTCCATTATTTCCGGGCTCACCCTGTGTCCAAAGTGACCCCCCTGTCACACATCTCCCCTTTCGGTAGGAGACTAACACAGGAGGTGACCCTAGACGGGTTGACTCCGAAGTTAGTCCATAGGTCCATTCTTCTAATGCCGGTATCCACACAGTACCCCAAATAAATTGCTCCAAACAGAGCATTACTTACCCAGCCAACCTCTGCCTCTCTCAGAGAACATACCCGCCGCTGGGGAGAAGACAGGGTGACTGGGCTCAGTCTTTCATGCTGTTGGGGATCTGGGCCGACTGCCCAGCATCCCTGAGGTATACAAGTGGAGACTGAAGTCCCATCCACTTGTGGTAGGTGAAAATCCCCCAGTGCTTGCAAAGCAAGGCTGA
This sequence comes from Rana muscosa, assembly GCA_029206835.1. Lineage (NCBI taxonomy): Eukaryota > Metazoa > Chordata > Amphibia > Anura > Ranidae > Rana > Rana muscosa. Next base: position 883,302,735 of record CM055118.1, read on the forward strand.
CATCCTCCTGTCCCAGTGTCACACCATTTTCTGGGGTTGTGTCAGTGAGGACCGAAGTCCCATCCAGTACCACAGGTACTCCCTCTTCTGTTAGTTGAGAGCAGAGGCCCGCGGCACTCTGCTCTGTTGCCAGCTCTTGTGCTGAGTTGCTGTGAGTGGAGACCGCAGTCCCATCCACCGATATCCGCTCAAGTGGCAGTTGTGTGCAGCGGCCAGTAGCATTCTGTCCTGCTGCCAGTGATTCAGCTGGGGGTAAAAGCTTTACCACCTCAGTTTGTTGCTGGAGAGATGGGCCAACTGCCCCGGCTCCCTGAAACTCCACAGTTGTTTCCGGTGCTGGGCAGAGGTTGCTATCACTCTGCCCTGTTGCCAGCACTTCTGCTGGGGACTCCACCCCATCTGCTCTGGCTAACTGTTGTGGAGGAAAAGGGGCTGCTTCTCCCCCCTGCATCTCTGAAATCCCCTGGGAAAGAGGAACCATCATCTTCTCACCTCGGGCCTCCAAAACTGCCACGGGTGTAGAGCAGGGGTCTGCAGTACTCTGTCCTGCTGCCAGTACTTGGGCAGGCGATGCATAATCCATAACATCCTCTTAACAGTCCCTTAAGTCCATACCTTCTGTAATCTGTGGCTGGGGAGATGAGCCAACTGCCCTAGCTCCCTGGAACTCCATATCATCCACTTCGGCTTTAGGGATGGAAATCTTTAGATTTTCCACTGCCGATTCTTCAGCCAGGCTAGCTCCCTGGAACTCCATATCATCCACTTCGGCTTTAGGGGTGGCAATCTTCAGATTTTCCACTGCCGATTCTCTGGCATGCTGCTGAACGCATTCTAGCAGTTTCCTGTATCCCATTTCCAGATGCTGTTCCTTCCTTAACAAATAGTCTAGATCAGGATTAAGCTCTGAGACCCCTGAAAGACCAAGCGTAGCCTCTCTGTATTCTCACAGGTCCTCAAGGGTAGGTTCCCCATTCATCGCCAAACACAAAACAATCTGTAAGGCTCTCCCACAGCAATCCAGGGCCGCCAAAGTCATATCCCTCCGGAGAGCATTCTGTTGTCTCTCTTAAATATCCCTGCTCTGCATGCCATTGCAGAGCCCGATAACGACTGTCCAGCTCTATCTCCTGCTGAACCAGCCTGTCCAACTCAGTCACTCATTGCTCCTGGGGCCGCTCTCCCAGGAATGCCATCCGCAATGCCTGTTGGTCACTGGCCCGTTGTTCAGGGGTTGGAAAGCATTTGCCCTGTTTTATACCAGCGAGCTGGAGGGCTCCAATCCAGAGCTCCACCCGAATCAGCTGCCTGAGCTCCAGGTATTCATCCGCAGACACAGTCCTGGTGTATGCTGAAAGGACGATTTGCAGCAGCCCCGGGAACTCTGATGCCAGATCCATATCTCCGCTGGTGTGACCAAAGTCTGCTTATCCTGATCTTGGATCCAGGTGGAGGTTTGAATGTCCCAGACTGCAGGAAGCATCCCACTGCTGCCAACCAGTGTAACGGCACCCCAAATACGAAAGGGGGTAACGCCATTTAGATCCCTTCCCTCTCCTGGACACAAATTCACTGTCGATCCTCCACAGTCAGACGACCCCTTCCCATAGGAATTACTCCTTCTGGAAGAACGAGACGCACTCTGTATCTTCTGTGACAGCAGGAAGGTAAAGTCACCTGGTTGCATCCAGGGGGGTAGATATATTTCGCCCAGATTCAGGCTTTACGCCGACTTATACAACTAGGTGGAGAGATGTATAAGGCTAGTGGGCTCATGGATGACTCATACCTCTAGGGAGAGTGTGGGGCGTCGTACAGACAGGGAGTTGATGAGGCCAGCTGAAGCTTGTCAGCTCATTTAGGCCTCTATAAGAACTCCCAGCTTCATTAGATGTTAGCTCATGCCTGGAACCAGACCTGTGTGGACTGTCTAGGGAGAGTGAACCCCTGTGCGGTGAGACAAAGCCTGTGTGGCTATTTGCTTGGACATTTAAAACCAGGGACTTAGGGACTAGGACCGCACTAGGCTGATCCCAGTTGTTAGTTAGGAAACCTGTATGTTTAGTCAGAGGTCAAGTTGACCAGGATTTATTTTATTTATGTTTCTTTTGCTTTGCTGTGTTTTGTCACTGTAAATAGAAAATAAACCGCACCTTTTTGATTTTGAAAACCACAACCTCCGTTTGCTGGGCCTGTTTTTGTCTGGGGAGCCCATCCCGGGGGTCACACACACCCGCTGCCGAGCTAACCCCCTCACAGTTGGTGGAGAACCAGTGGCAGTTTTTTTTTAAGCCAGCATGGAGGAGATACTGAAACAGCTGGCTCTAGCAAATGCCAATCAACAGCAGACAAATGCAGGTTTGCAAAGGAGCCTTGCAGCCCAGCAGCAAGCTCATCAACAGAGCCTTGCAGCCCAGCAGCAAGCTCACCAACAGAGTCTGGAAGCTCAGCAACAAGCCCAGCAGCAATCTGAGGCCCGCTTCATAGACCTGTTACAGAAGCAAGAGCAGAGACTACAACAAATGGAAGCAGTAATGCAGCAACGTCCGCAGACCAGTGAGGAAAGCCGTCCCACTAATACCGCGTCCTTTGGGGTGAGTCGTTTATTGACAAAAATGACTGGAGAGGATGATCCAGAGGTATTTTTGACCACATTTGAAAGGACCGCTGAAAGAGAAAAGTGGCCTGAGGAGCAGTGGGCTGGACTGGTGGCTCCTCTGTTAACTGGTGAATCGCAGAAAGCTTACTATGACCTAGAGCCTAACCAAGCAAAAGACTATGTGATGCTAAAAGCTGAAATTTTGGCAAGGCTGGGTGTCACCCAGGCTGTCCGGGCTCAGCGTGTGCATAACTGGACTTTCCAGCTTGGAAAACCCCCCAGGTCTCAAATGTATGATCTCATTCACCTGAGCAGAAAGTGGCTACATCCAGAGACTTTGTCCGCACCAAAGATTGTGGAACGTGTTGTAATGGATCGGTTTTTGAGAGCTCTTCCTACTGCCATCCAAAAGTGGGTAAGCCATGGAGACCCAGAGACGGCCGATGGTCTTGTGGATCGTGTGGAGAAATACTTGGCTACAGAGAACCTGACGGCCTCTTCCAGAGACACTCGGACTTTCCACCCTAAGACCAGACCATCCCCAGGGGCGGATAAGAGGATTCCAAGGGGTGAGGGTGGAGAGAGTGAGAGGGTGGGAGCTCTACCCCAAGTTTGGCGAGAACAGCCTGGGAAATCAGCGGCTCAAGAGGCGGCAAGAAGGATCGTTTGCTACCGCTGCCGGCAAGCGGGACATATTGCAGCCAATTGCCCGGTTGTGGAGGAACCCATGCAGTGTGACTTTCTGACGGGCAGACGTCAGTCGCTGTGTGCGACAGTCGCATGCACTGCCATTCGAGGAACTGAGAAACATTTATGCAAAATGTGTGTTAATGGTAGAAATGTTGTGGTATTGCTGGATTCAGGTAGCCTTGTGACCCTGATAAAGGCTGAGTTAGTTAAAACAGAGGTCTTTGGGAATAGCAAGGTAGCTGTTATTTGTGTGCATGGGGACACCCGAGAGTATCCAGTGACTACAGTGTGTTTCGAGACCCCCAAAGGTACCCTCTCTCATCCAGTGGGCTTAGTATCTCAGTTACCGCATGACGCCATTGTGGGAAGGGATTTTCCGAAGTTCTGGGAACTGTGGGATGATCCTGAGCCCCCCACTGGTGCCCCTATGTACCAGGAATGTGATAGCCAGAACTCCCCTGAGAGTGGTGAGGACTCTCCGGAATTTCCCTTATCAGTATTGGCAGGGGAGACTCAAGAAACTGGAGAGGAGCCCACCTCCTCAGACGAAAACCTACCGTCTGTGGAGTTTTCTGATCTTGAGGTTCACAGGGAAAACTTTGCCACAGAACAGTTGAAAGACCCCGCCCTAATAAAGGCACGGGAAAACGTAGTGAAAATAGATGGCGAGTTAGTGAACCCAGATAATACCTGCACTTACCCATACTTCAGCGTAGAGAAGGACCTACTGTATCGGGTGGCAAAAAGGGCAGAAGAAACCGTTGAGCAGCTTGTGGTGCCCAAACCTTACAGGAAGTTGGTGTTGGAGTTGGCCCATGGGCACATTCTTGGAGGTCATCTGGGGACAGAGAAAACCCGAGAGAGGGTATTACAGAGATTCTATTGGCCGGGGGTGATGAAGGACATAGAAAATTATTGTTCCTCCTGCCCTGTGTGTCAGAGGTCGGCCCCGATGCCACATTTCCGTAGCCCGCTGGTCCCTCTACCCATCATTGAGGTCCCGTTTGAGAGGATCGCCATGGATTTGGTAGGGCCTATAATCAAGTCCGCTAGGGGGCACCAGTACATATTAGTTATAATGGACTATGCCACCCGTTATCCAGAAGCGATCCCTCTCCGAAATACCTCGGCCAAAACCATAGCCAAAGAGCTATCTCTTGTGTTTAGCCGGGTGGGTATTTGTAAAGAACTGCTTACGGACCAAGGTACACCCTTTATGTCCCGGGTTATGAAGGAGCTGTGTAAATTGTTCAAAGTGACGCAATTACGTACATCTGTGTATCACCCCCAAACCGATGGGCTGGTTGAAAGATTCAACAAAACCCTAAAACAAATGTTGAAGAAAGTGGTGGATAGAGATGGAAAGGATTGGGACTGTCTACTTCCTTATCTGATGTTTGCTATTAGGGAGGTGCCCCAATCCTCTACGGGATTCTCCCCCTTTGAGTTACTGTATGGGAGACACCCAAGAGGGCTGTTGGATATTGCCAAGGAAACTTGGGAAAGTGAGAGTTCTCCCCACAGGAGTGTGATTGAGCATGTCGCCCTGATGCAAGACCGAATTGCACAGGTAATGCCCATCGTGAAGGAACATTAGGCCCAAGCGCAGTTAGCACAGCAGAGAGTGTACAACCGTGGAGCCAAGACCCGTACCTTTTCCCCGGGGGATAGGATACTGGTACTTGTCCCTACGGTTGAAAGTAAATTCCTTGCCAAATGGCAAGGCCCCTATGAGATAATGGAAAAAGTGAGCGAAGTGAATTACAAGGTCAGACAACCAGGAAGGCGAAAGCCCGAACAGATCTATCACGTTAATCTGTTGAAAGCCTGGAGGGATAGAGAGTCCCTAGTCGCAGACACTTGGTCACCAGCTCAAACTGGTTGCGTGATTCCTGAGGTTGGAATAGCAGCCACCTTGTCACAACCCCAACAACAGGAGGTTAAGGAGTTTGTGCTTCGCAACAAGGAGGTATTCTCTGAGCTGCCGGGACAAACATCTGGGGTAGAGCATGACATCATTACCCCGCCCGGTGAAAGGGTGAAGTTAAAACCCTATCGGATCCCAGAGGCCCGACGGGAGGCAATACGGGAGGAAGTACAGAAAATGCTGAACTTAGGGGTGATAGAGGAGTCCCAAAGTGATTGGTCTAGTCCCATTGTGTTGGTGCCTAAACCGGATGGGAGCTGGCGATTTTGTAACGATTTTCGTCAGTTGAACAAAGTTACAAAATTTGACACCTACCCCATGCCACGTATAGACGAGTTGATCGACCGGCTGGGAACAGCCCGATACATGACGACTCTTGACCTCACAAAAGGGTATTGGCAAATCCCCCTGGCCAAGTCGGCCAAAGAGAAAACCGCATTTGTAACCCCAGACGGGGCGTTCCAATATAAAAGAATGCCGTTCGGGTTACAGAATGCGCCGGCCACATTCCAGCGGAAAATGGACCAGATGCTGAGGCCCCATCGGAAGTATGCTGCGGCTTACCTGGATGACGTAATTGTCCATAGCACAGATTGGGCCTCACATCTGCCAAAAGTGCAAGCAGTCCTGGACTCTGTTCGGGAAGCGGGGTTTACGGCTAACCCCAAGAAGTGTACCATTGGGCAGGAGGAGGCCAAATATCTTGGGTACACCATTGGGAGGGGAGTAATAAAACCCCAACTCAACAAAGTCGAGGCCATCCAGAGTTGGCCACGTCCCAACAGCAAGAAGCAGGTACGAGCCTTTCTGGGAATCGCTGGGTATTATCGGCGATTCATTCCCCACTTTGCTTCTAAGGCTGTGCCCCTAACCAACCTGACGAAGGGGAAAGGGTCGGTCATGATTAAATGGACCCCCGAGGCTGAGGCAGCATTCCAATTCTTGAAACAAGCCTTATGTAGCCAGCCAGTGTTGTACTCACCCGACTTCTCTAAAGACTTTGTCGTACAAAGTGATGCGTCAGATGTGGGGTTAGGAGCAGTATTGTCCCAGGTCTGGAACGGGGAAGAGCACCCAGTCATTTACCTCAGCAGGAAGTTGAAGTCCCATGAGGTAAATTACGCCACCGTTGAAAAGGAGTGTTTAGCGGTGAAGTGGGCTCTAGATTCCCTTCGGTACTACCTGCTAGGTAGGCACTTTGACATGGTTACGGATCACGCTCCGTTAAAGTGGATGGCTCAAAACAAGGAAACAAATAGAAGAGTGAATAGGTGGTTCCTGGCCCTCCAGGAATTCAACTTCACAGTAAAGCATCGCCCTGGCGTTCAAATGGGGAATGTGGATGCTTTGTCTCGAGTACATGAATGCCTGATTGCTGGTGTTCCAACCCCGAGGTTAAAACAAGAGGGGGGGGTATGTGACAGCAGGAAGGTAAAGTCACCTGGTTGCATCCAGGGGGGTAGATATATTTCGCCCAGATTCAGGCTTTACGCCGACTTATACAACTAGGTGGAGAGTTGTATAAGGCTAGTGGGCTCATGGATGACTCATACCTCTAGGGAGAGTGTGGGGCGTCGTACAGACAGGGAGTTGATGAGGCCAGCTGAAGCTTGTCAGCTCATTTAGGCCTCTATAAGAACTCCCAGCTTCATTAGATGTTAGCTTATGCCTGGAACCAGACCTGTGTGGACTGTCTAGGGAGAGTGAACCCCTGTGCGGTGAGACAAAGCCTGTGTGGCTATTTGCTTGGACATTTAAAACCAGGGACTTAGGGACTAGGACCGCACTAGGCTGATCCCAGTTGTTAGTTAGGAAACCTGTATGTTTAGTCAGAGGTCAAGTTGACCAGGATTTATTTTATTTATGTTTCTTTTGCTTTGCTGTGTTTTGTCACTGTAAATAGAAAATAAACCGCACCTTTTTGATTTTGAAAACCACAACCTCCGTTTGCTGGGCCTGTTTTTGTCTGGGGAGCCCATCCCGGGGGTCACACACACCCGCTGCCGAGCTAACCCCCTCACACTTCCTAGGATCGAACAAATTTATTGAGAAAAACATTGTAACTTTTATACCCATTCAATACTGCATTAACCTAAAATGAACAATGGTCCAGCTCCACCCACAACATAACAAGAGCCAATACACATTATTTTGACGTCTGCTAGGAGACAACAGGTTCTAATCCCCTTTATGTTTAAATAACTATGCATGACCTTTATATTCACCAGACTGTCTGGTACTTTACAATACACACAAGGACAGACTTAATTTCCCCAATCCACATCACCACAAACAATGAACAGGTCTTCTAGAAGCCGGAATTCATTAGCATTACACTAGGCAGACAGGTGATTGAGGCTGAACACCTCAGTATCTCTCAATTAACCTGTTGAGTCCAGAATCAGTAAGTAGTCCTTTACAGATATCCTTGGGAATATGGTGGATAAATATTACAGATCCATTTTAGGTAGTCCAAGATATATTTCTTAATGTCCATTATTTCCTGGCTCACCCTGTGTCCAAAGTGACCCCCCTGTCACAATAGATGTATAGTGGGGTTAGTAGTCACTAATAAAACAGTTTGTCTAACCCTTTCGGCATTAATGTGTTGACAATATATATCCACTGGGTTTCTCTTCTTGATAGTTCTCTCACTTGGAGTTGGAGCCCCTCCAGTGTGGTTCCAGGTGATCTACCCCCCAGAATTTGAGTCCAGAGGGGTCTTGATTGTGATGGATCTTGAAATTAAGCGATACATTGCGATCCTTGAAACAAATCTTGATGTTAGCAACATGTTCTGTGATTCTTATTCTCAAAAGTCTTTTAGTGCGGCCCATATAAATCAACCCACATGGGCATTGTAGAGCATACACTACATAGGGCATATTGCAGGTAATAAATCCTTTAACTTTGAATTCTTTATTGTTAGAGGAGGATCTGAAAGTATATAGGGCTCTTAATGGTGTGTTCACTTCTTTGCATGCACAACATTTTCTACACGCGTAGAATCCATCCTTGTCCCAGAATGAGGCCGGTCTACTCAATTACCTTTTTAACTATCTTATCCGCAAAATTAGAGGCTCTTCTGTATATGAACCCAGGTTTAGATGGTAAAGAAGATTTGAGAGTTCTGTCCATCAAAAGGATGTGCCAATGGGCCCCAAATATCTCCTCAACTTCCTTGTACTGAGAGTGATAGCCAGAGATAAAGCTCCATTCATGGTTATTAGATCCAGTGTGTCGGATCCTATCTTCCATCAGTCTTTCTCTGGGAACCATGGCCACGCTTTCAATGATTTGATCCAAGCTTTCTTCATAGTATCCCTTTTCCATAAATGTTTTCTCTATGGTAATGGCCTGTGAATTAAAATCCTCATCTTTTGTGCAATTTCTGTGTATTCTAGTAAGTTGACCTTTAGGTATGTTCTATACCCACATAGGATGGTGTCCACTTTGGATGGGCAAGTAACTGTTTGCATCGGTAGGTTTAAAGTATACATTGTGTGACAGCAGGAAGGTAAAGTCACCTGGTTGCATCCAGGGGGGTAGATATATTTCTCCCAGATTCAGGCTTTATGCCGACTTATACAACTAGGGAGGGAGTTGATGAAGCCCAGCTGAGGCTAGTGGGCTCATGGATGACTCATACCTCTAGGGAGAGGGCTGGGCGTCGTGCAGGCAGGGAGTTGATGAGACCAGCTGAAGCCTGTCAGTTCGTTTAAGGCCTCTATAAAAACTCCCAGCTTCATTAGATGTTAGCTCATGCCTGGACCCAGACCTGTGTGGACTGTCTAGGGAGAGTGAACCCCTGTGCGGTGAGGCAAAGCCTGTGTGGCTATTTGTTTGGACTTTTACTAAACCAGGGACTTAGGGACTAGGACAGCACCAGGCTGATCCCAGTTGTTAGTTTACTAAACCTGCATGTTTAGTCAGAGGTCAAACTGACCAGGATTTATTTTGTTTATGTTTCTTTTTGGCTTTGCTGTGTTTTTGTCACTGTACATAGAGAAATAAACCGCACCTTTTGATTTTGAAAACCACAACCTCCGTCTGATGGCCCTGTTTTTGTGTGGGGAGCCCAACCAGGGGGTCACACACACCCGCTACCCGCTACCGAGTTAACCCCCTCACAGTTGGTGGAGAACCAGTGGCAGTTTTTTTTAAGCCAGCATGGAGGAGATACTGAAACAGCTGGCTCTAGCAAATGCCAATCAACAGCAGACAAATGCAGGTTTGCAAAGGAGCCTTGCAGCCCAGCAGCAAGCTCATCAACAAGCTCAGCAGCAATCTGAGGCCCGCTTCATAGACCTGTTACAGAAGCAAGAGCAGAGACTACAACAAATGGAAGCAGTAATGCAGCAACGTCCGCAGACCAGTGAGGAAAGCCGTCCCACTAATACCGCGTCCTTTGGGGTGAGTCGTTTATTGACAAAAATGACTGGAGAGGATGATCCAGAGGTATTTTTGACCACATTTGAAAGGACTGCTGAAAGAGAAAAGTGGCCTGAGGAGCAGTGGGCTGGACTGGTGGCTCCTCTGTTAACTGGTGAATCGCAGAAGGCTTACTATGACCTAGAGCCTGACCAAGCAAAAGACTATGTGATGCTAAAAGCTGAAATATTGGCAAGGCTGGGTGTCACCCTGGCTGTCCGGGCTCAGCGTGTGCATAACTGGACTTTCCAGCTTGGAAAACCCCCCAGGTCTCAAATGTATGATCTCATTCACCTGAGCAGGAAGTGGCTACAGCCAGAGACTTTGTCCGCACCAGAGATTGTGGAACGTGTTGTAATGGATCGGTTTTTGAGAGCTCTTCCTACTGCCATCCAAAAGTGGGTAAGCCATGGAGACCCAGAGACGGCCGGTGGTCTTGTGGATCGTGTAGAGAAATACTTGGCTACAGAGAACCTGACGGCCTCTTCCAGAAACTCTCGGACTTTCCACCCTAAGACCAGACCATCCCCAGGGGCGGATAAGAGGATTCCAAGGGGTGAGGGTGGAGAGAGTGAGAGGGTGGGAGCTCTACCCAAAGTTTGGCGAGAACAGCCTGGGAAGTCAGGGGCTCAAGAGGCAGCCAAATGGATTGTTTGCTACCGCTGCCGGCAAGCGGGACATATTGCAGCAAATTGCCCGGTTGTGGAGGAACCCATGCAATGTGACTTTCTGATGGACAGACGTCAGTCGCTGTGTGCGACAGTCGCATGCACTGCCATTCGGGGAACTGAGAAACATTTATGCAAAATGTGTATTAATGGTAGAAATGTTGTGGTATTACTGGATTCAGGTAGCCTTGTGACCCTGATAAAGGCTGAATTAGTTAAAACAGAGGTCTCTGGGAATAGCAAGGTAGCTGTTATTTGTGTGCATGGGGACACCCGAGAGTATCCAGTGACTACAGTGTGTTTCGAGACCCCCAAAGGTACCCTCTCTCATCCAGTGGGGTTAGTATCTCAATTACCGCATGATGCCATTGTGGGAAGGGATTTTCCGAAGTTCTGGGAACTGTGGGATGATCCTGAGCCCCCCACTGGTGCCCCTATGTACCAGGAATGTGATAGCCAGAACTCCTCTGAGAGTGGTGAGGACTCTCCAGAATTTCCCTTGTCAGTATTGGCAGGGGAGACTCAAGAAACTGGAGAGGAGCCCACCTCCTCAGACGAAAACCTACCGTCTGTGGAGTTTTCTGATCTGGAGGTTCACAGGGAAAATTTTGCCACAGAACAGTTAAAAGACCCCGCCCTAATAAAGGCACGGGAAAACGTAGTGGAAATAGATGGCGAGTTAGTGAACCCAGATAATACCTGCACTTACCCATACTTCAGCGTAGAGAAGGACCTACTGTATCGGGTGGCAAAAAGGGCAGAAGAAACCGTTGAGCAGCTTGTGGTGCCCAAACCTTACAGGAAGTTGGTGTTGGAGTTGGCCCATGGGCACATTCTTGGAGGTCATCTGGGGACAGAGAAAACCCGAGAGAGGGTATTACAGAGATTCTATTGGCCTGGGGTGATGAAGGACATAGAAAATTATTGTTCCTCCTGCCCTGTGTGTCAGAGGTCGGCCCCGATGCCACATTTCCGTAGCCCGCTGGTCCCTCTACCCATCATTGAGGTCCCGTTTGAGAGAGTCGCAATGGATTTGGTAGGTCCTATAATCAAGTCCGCTAGGGGGCACCAGTACATATTGGTTATAATGGACTATGCCACCCGTTATCCAGAAGCGATCCCTCTCAGAAATACCTCGGCCAAAACCATAGCCAAAGAGCTATCTCTTGTTTTTAGCCGGGTGGGTATTTGTAAAGAACTGCTTACGGACCAAGGTACACCCTTTATGTCCCGGGTTATGAAAGAGCTGTGTAAATTGTTCAAAGTGACGCAATTGCGTACATCTGTGTATCACCCCCAAACCGATGGGCTGGTTGAAAGATTCAACAAAACCCTAAAACAAATGTTGAAGAAAGTGGTGGATAGAGATGGAAAGGATTGGGACTGTCTACTTCCTTATTTGATGTTTGCTATTAGGGAGGTGCCCCAATCCTCTACGGGATTCTCCCCCTTTGAGTTACTGTATGGGAGACACCCAAGAGGGCTGTTGGATATTGCCAAGGAAACTTGGGAAAGTGAGAGTTCTCCCCACAGGAGTGTGATTGAGCATGTCGCCCTGATGCAAGATCGAATTGCACAGGTAATGCCCATCGTGAAGGAACATTTGGCCCAAGCGCAGTTGGCACAGCAGAGAGTGTACAACCGTGGAGCAAAGACCCATACCTTTTCCCCGGGGGATAGGATATTGGTACTTGTCCCTACGGTTGAAAGTAAATTCCTTGCCAAATGGCAAGGCCCCTACGAGATAATGGAAAAAGTGAGCGAAGTGAATTACAAGGTCAGACAACCAGGAAGGCGAAAGCCCGAACAGATATATCACGTTAATCTGTTGAAAGCCTGGAGGGATAGAGAGTCCCTAGTCGCAGAAACTTGGTCACCAGCTCAAACTGGTTGCGTGATTCCGGAGGTTGGAATAGCAGCCACCTTGTCACAACCCCAACAACAGGAGGTTAACGAGTTTGTGCTTCGCAACAAGGAGGTGTTCTCTGAGCTGCCGGGACAAACATCTGGGGTAGAGCATGATATTATTACCCCGCCCGGTGAAAGGGTGAAGTTAAAACCCTATCGGATCCCAGAGGCCCGACGGGAGGCAATACGGGAGGAAGTACAGAAAATGCTGAACTTAGGGGTGATAGAGGAGTCCCAAAGTGATTGGTCTAGTCCCATTGTGTTGGTGCCTAAACCGGATGGGAGCTGGCGATTTTGTAACGATTTTCGTCAGTTGAACAAAGTTACAAAATTTGACACCTACCCCATGCCACGTATAGATGAGTTGATCGACCGGCTGGGAACAGCCCGATACATGACGACTCTTGACCTCACAAAAGGGTATTGGCAAATTCCCCTGGCCAAGTCGGCCAAAGAGAAAACCGCATTTGTAACCCCAGACGGGGCGTTCCAATATAAGAGAATGCCGTTCGGGTTACAGAATGCGCCGGCCACATTCCAGCGGAAAATGGACCAGATACTGAGGCCCCATCGGAAGTATGCTGCGGCTTACCTGGATGACGTAATTGTCCATAGCACAGATTGGGCCTCACATCTGCCAAAAGTGCAAGCAGTCCTAGACTCTATCCGGGAAGCGGGGTTTACGGCTAACCCCAAGAAGTGTACCATTGGGCAGGAGGAGGCCAAATATCTTGGGTACACCATTGGCAGGGGAGTGATAAAACCCCAACTCAACAAAGTCGAGGCCATCCAGAGTTGGCCACGTCCCAACAGCAAGAAGCAGGTACGGGCCTTTCTGGGAATCGCGGGTTATTATCGGCGCTTCATTCCCCACTTTGCTTCTAAGGCTGTGCCCCTAACCAACCTGACGAAAGGGAAAGGGTCGGTCATGATTAAATGGACCCCCGAGGCTGAGGCAGCATTCCAATTCTTGAAACAAGCCTTATGTAGCCAGCCAGTGTTGTACTCACCCGACTTCTCTAAAGACTTTGTCGTACAAAGTGATGCGTCAGATGTGGGGTTAGGAGCAGTATTGTCCCAGGTCTGGAACGGGGAAGAGCACCCAGTCATTTACCTCAGCAGGAAGTTGAAGTCCCATGAGGTAAATTACGCCACGGTTGAAAAGGAGTGTTTAGCGGTGAAGTGGGCTCTAGATTCCCTTCGGTACTATCTGCTAGGTAGGCACTTTGACATGGTTACGGATCACGCTCCGTTAAAGTGGATGGCTCAAAACAAGGAGACAAATAGAAGAGTGAATAGGTGGTTCCTGGCCCTACAGGAATTCATCTTCACAGTAAAGCATCGCCCTGGCGTTCAAATGGGGAATGTGGATGCTTTGTCTCGAGTACATGAATGCCTGATTGCTGGTGTTCCAACCCCAAGGTTAAAACAAGAGGGGGGGGGTATGTGACAGCAGGAAGGTAAAGTCACCTGGTTGCATCCAGGGGGGTAGATATATTTCTCCCAGATTCAGGCTTTATGCCGACTTATACAACTAGGGAGGGAGTTGATGAAGCCCAGCTGAGGCTAGTGGGCTCATGGATGACTCATACCTCTAGGGAGAGGGCTGGGCGTCGTGCAGGCAGGGAGTTGATGAGACCAGCTGAAGCCTGTCAGTTCGTTTAAGGCCTCTATAAAAACTCCCAGCTTCATTAGATGTTAGCTCATGCCTGGACCCAGACCTGTGTGGACTGTCTAGGGAGAGTGAACCCCTGTGCGGTGAGGCAAAGCCTGTGTGGCTATTTGTTTGGACTTTTACTAAACCAGGGACTTAGGGACTAGGACAGCACCAGGCTGATCCCAGTTGTTAGTTTAGGAAACCTGCATGTTTAGTCAGAGGTCAAACTGACCAGGATTTATTTTGTTTATGTTTCTTTTTGGCTTTGCTGTGTTTTTGTCACTGTACATAGAGAAATAAACCGCACCTTTTGATTTTGAAAACCACAACCTCCGTCTGCTGGCCCTGTTTTTGTGTGGGGAGCCCAACCAGGGGGTCACACACACCCGCTACCGAGTTAACCCCCTCACAATTGGTACATAATTTATCACCCTGCCTGAAAATATTGACGTCTAGAAAATGTATATTCATGTTACTAGATTCCGTGGTTAACATGATATTACTATTATTGTGATTCAATTCATTTAAAAATTCATTAAGTGATGTTGTTGTTCCAGACCAAATAAAGAAGAGGTCATCTATATATCTTCTATATAAAAGTAGTTTGTTCCTCTTAGTGGAAAATATTCTCTTATCCTCCCATTCTCCCATGAATAGGTTGGCAATGCTTGGGGCAAATTTAGCGCCCATAGCAACACTGTGTTTCTGGGAGTAAAAATTACCACTTCCAGAGAGATCAATCTCATGGAGGAGCTGTAATAGGTTTTTCGTGTCCCTTAGTGTAACGACAGGGGTTAACGTCGTTTGGGATATTCCATTCTCGAACACACGCCAGCTACCAGACACTCCACAGTCAGGCGACCCAGACCCACAGGAATAATTCTCCCAGAAATACGAGACAAACGCTCTGTATGAGGTTTCCAACTGGTCTGACACTTTATTGAGAAAAGAACATGCTTTTATATACACTAAACGAATACTGTAGTCCAAATGAACAACTCCACCCACAACAGCACACAATGGTCACATAATGAGCTTCCAATACACATTCTGACATCTCTTAGCAGACAACGGGTGAGTTCATTAGCTAATCCCTTTTCAGCTTAAATGACTATGCATAACCTTTATGTTCCCCAGACTGTCTGTCTGCTAATTTACAATACCCACAATTACAGAGTTAACTATCACACCCCACAATGAAAAGATCTTTAGAATAGTTGGGATTCATTAACATTACACAGGCATCCAGGTGATTGGAGTTGAAGAAATCAGCATCTCTCAATTAACCTGTGGAGTTCAGGATCAACAAACAGTAAATAGTTATTTACAGATATCCTGGGGAATATGGTGGATTAATATTACAGACCCATTTTAAAGAAATCCAAGACATATTCTCAATGTCCATTATTTCCTGGCTCATACTTTCGAAGAACTTCTGGGTTCCACGGGCCCACCCGTTTACATCTCTCCCCTTTCGGCAGGAGACTAACACAGGAGGAGACCCCAGACGGGTTGACTCCGAAGTTAGTCCATAGTTCCATTCCTCTAATGCCTGGACAACCCATCAGCATTGCCATTTTGCTTACCCGGTCAGTAGCTGATGTTGAAGTTGTAAGGTTGCAGGACGAATAATGAAATTCAGTTCTGGAACAGTCGCTTGCTTTGCTCTCTCAATGGCTCCCAAAACTTGTTGCTGATGCTCTTGGGAAAAGGTAAGGCAAAACCTGTGCGCAAATCCCATTTAACCTTTCGACAATTTCAGCCTGTTTGTGCATTTCAATGTTCAAGCCATGGGACATCTCATAATACATGACCTAGTGTCGTTGCATCTCCGATTTTTCTCCCTGGCCAACTTGTCACATTCCAATTTTAGACTGTGATATTGTGCCTGATCTAAGGTACATGTCGGGGAAGATATTCTTACCCGGGTCTCAGCAGCAAACGGGTTGGTTCCAGCAGCACGGGTCTGGGCACAGGTAGTCACTGGGTTGGCTTCAGCGGGGCCCTTCGGGGCGTAAGCAGAAACAAGGGGGGCCAAATCATTCCCCAGTAGTACATCCGCTGGCAAATCACCCCCACATTCACGTGTCCCGAACCAACCCCCCAATCCAGGTGAACACGGGCAACGGGTAGCCGGAAGACTGTGCCTCCCGCTACTCTTACGGCTACAGTGTCTCCGGTATGTTGGCTCTCTGGGATGAAGTTCTTCTGTAGTAGGGTCATGGTGGCGCCAGTATCACGTAGGCCATTGGCTACCTTTCCATTGACCCAGACAGTCTGCCTGTGTTGCTGCCTGTTGTCCCGGTTAGCTGCTTGTATTGGATCAGCCTCGTGCAGGACGCCCCAACGTTCTTCCTCCGTAACGCAGTGGGCCGCAGGCATGGCTGTGCGGGGGTTCCCCCTTGCTGGCTGTCTCCATGACTGGGACTGGATGGCTGGATTCAATGGACAGTCTGGCTTTTTGTGCCCTAGCTGTTTACACCCGAAACACCTGATGGGTTGTGAGTAGTGATGAGCCGAACACCCCCGGGTTCGGTTCGCACCAGAACCCGCAAACGGACCGAAAGTTCGCACGAAATTTAGAACCCTATTAAATACAATGGATGCAAACGTTCGAAATCTAAAGTGCTAATTATAACGACTATTATGCATGTTATTGTCCTAAAAAGGGTTTGGGAACCCGGGTTCTGCACCAGGGGACATATATCAATCCAAAAAAAAGTTTTAAAAACGTCCGTTTTTCGGGAGCAGCCATTTTAATGATGCATAAAGTGAAAAAAAAGTCAAATATTCCTTTAAATATCGTACCTGGGGGGTGTCTAAAGTATGCCTGTGAAGTGCCACGTGTTTAGAACTGTCCCTGCACAAAATTACATTTCTGAAGGAAAAAAAGCCATTTAAAACTGCTTGCGGCTTTAATGTAATGTCTGGTCCCGGTAATATGGATGAAAATCTTTAAGAAAAATGGCATAGCTACTCCATCACCCCCCCCCCTACCCCAGCCCATTACCAGCCCCTTTGGGTCTTGTATGGATATTAAGGGGAACCCCGCACACTAAATAAAAAAGGCCCTATATACTCTGAACAGCCGTATACAGGCAGTGCATACAAGACAGGGACTGTAGGTTTGTTCTTATGTAGAATCTGTTTGTAATTTTGAACAGGTACATTGTTTAAGGGTAGCTCCAGCCAAGAAATCTATTTTTAAGCTTTTTGGAAAACATAGGGAAGGGTTATCACCCCTGTAACATTTGTTTTGCTGTCTGTGCAGTGTGCACCTGTTCAGAACAGTTCACCTTACTTTCCGTCCTAATGACAAATGTTTTTTGAAAATTTGGGGTTTTTATTGAAACAAGAATTGGTGATAAAGCATCAGTGGAGAGGAGACACTTTTTTTCCCATATTAACTCTTACAGGAGAGAATTTGCCTTCCTAGGGGTAGATTTCCTCTCACTTCCTGTTGTATCCTTCCGTTTGCAAGGAGGAGTCGTTTGTAAGTTGGATGTTTGAAAGTAGGGGCCTGCCGTATATACTCAGCTGAAATTTGCCCCTTACATGTTGGTGTTGCCACAACACTGTGAGCCCTCACAGTTACTCTTGGTGGGCGCATGAATGGGCCCTGCTGTGAATTATTAGATCAAGAATTGTAATTGCATGCCCCTGTTGAACAGGGGCTGAAAAATTGGGCCTTTGGTGGTGGTGGTGGTGGTGTTGACACAACACTGTAAGGCCTCATAGTTACTCTTGGTGGGCGCAGGAATGGGCCCTGCTGTGAATTATTAGATCAAGAATTGTAATTACATGCCCCTGTTGAACAGGGGCTGAAAAATTGGGCCTTTGGTGGTGGTGGTGGTGGTGTTGACACAACACTGTAAGGCCTCACAGTTACTCTTGGTGGGCGCAGGAATGGGCCCTGCTGTGAATTATTAGATCAAGAATTGTAATTGCATGCCCCTGTTGAACAGGGGCTGAAAAATTGGGCCTTTGGTGGTGGTGGTGTTGACACAACACTGTAAGGCCTCACAGTTACTCTTGGTGGGCGCAGGAATGGGCCCTTCTGTGAATTATTAGATCAAGAATTGTAATTACATGCCCCTGTTGAACAGGGGCTGAAAAATTGGACCTTTGGTGGTGGTGGTGGTGGTGTTGACACAACACTGTAAGGCCTCACAGTTACTTTTGGTGGGCGCAGGAATGGGCCCTGCTGTGAATTATTAGATCAAGAATTGTAATTGCATGCCCCTGTGCAACAGGGGCTGAAAAATTGGGCCTTTGGTGGTGGTGGTGTTGACACAACACTGTAAGGCCTCACAGTTACTCTTGGTGGGCGCAGGAATGGGCCCTGCTGTGAATTATTAGATCAAGAATTGTAATTACATGCCCCTGTTAAACAGGGGCAGAAAAATTGGGCCTTAGGCACTGGTGCCACAACACTGCAACCCCTCACAGATACTGTACTTGGAGCACAGCAATGAGCCCTGTTGCAAAGTATTGCATCAAAAATTTTAATTACATGCCCCTGTTAAACAGGGGCTGAAAAATTGGGCCTTAGCCACTGGTGGCGGCACCCAGAAACAAAAATGTTCTTCCAAGCTATCATCATCAATCGGATCATTGAGGAGGAGGAGGATAGTCAGTCAACATAACAGGACAGTCTCTCAGTAGAAGTTGCCCAAAGGGTGGTGCTAAAGAGCTGAAAAACCACGTAGTTTCACATTTGTTGGCCGACAATTCTTTGCCGTTTGTATGCAAGACAAGTTCCTGGCCAATGCCCTTCGGACAAAAGTCCTACGCTTTGTCCGATGGAAATCCGATCGCGTGTACGAGGCTTTAGGCTCAAAATACACAAGGGTCAAATGGGACAATCGGTAAGAATTCACACACGTAAGCAGTTATTAAGAGTGAAACTTCAGCCAATATGTGTTTTTTTTTATATCTTTTTTATTACGTTTTCGTTGAAGTGTGCAAAATGTACAAAAGGCACAAGAAGTACAAAAGGTGTACATTTTTTCAACTCACGCAGCAGTGAAGTATGCACTATAACACTATGCAGGTTATAGATGCAGAAATTAAATGACGAGTCCGTATCACTAGTAATTTATTAATACCATATATGTACTATACATGTATGAACTGATGCTAATTGTACCTAGAGTGAGTACTGCATCCCAATTATGGCCAAATGTACACATATAACTATATATTATGAGACTTTAAAGGTACTAGAATCTCAACACATTTGTATTCAAAATTTATTAAAAGGCATGCACCAATAGCCCAAACTTGTCTGGCCTGTATAAGTCACATATTAAAAACAGCCACCTCCCAGCTCTGGTCTCAACATCAACATGTCTCAAATATCTTAAATATCAGATATCTCATATCTAACATTTGGGACATGATGATGTGGAGATCAGAGCTGGGAGGTGACTGGTTTTAATATGTGACATAAAGGGCCGTACATGTCTTTTAATCAATTTTGTACAACTAAGATGAAAAAAACAACAACTTGTTTTTCACATACAGTTGTATGTGTTGAGTTTA
The DNA here is from genome assembly GCA_029206835.1 of Rana muscosa. Lineage (NCBI taxonomy): Eukaryota > Metazoa > Chordata > Amphibia > Anura > Ranidae > Rana > Rana muscosa. Next base: position 883,322,159 of record CM055118.1, read on the forward strand.
GTATTAGTACATTTAAAGTCCCATAATATATAGTTTATTGTGTACATTTGATAGCAATTTATTAATATTACGTTAACTTCTTGACAATAGGAAATAGTTAAATTCCTGTCCTTCTCTGGTCTGCTGTTTTTGATGTCTGCTACTGAAGTGGATCATTTATCCTACAATGAAATGTCTAAATATTCCTGTGAATGTGAGACTGTACAGTGCTGCTGGACAGCCAAGATTCTACCATACATATAAAAAATATTGCCTTTGGATTCAGCTGCTAGCTCAGTTACTGTAGTTGTGAAAGCCTTGTTGGATTGCTGAATGTCCTTGTGTGGGAATTGGTACTTAAGCTCCTTGTACACACTGTTTTCTGACATCACCCACGTGGCACACATCGCCCTAGACTTTACTCTCTTTGTTGCAGACAAGCATTAGCTCACCACTGCTCAATAAGCAGAAGACGTCTAGAATGAAAGGTACAAAAAACAGAAAACAACTTCTACATAATAGGATATATTATAAATGAAAAATAAGGTAACCCCTGTGCCAATTTCTGTATGTTGATGCTAGACTCCCAACAGAAGGCAGCTGACGTAACATATTTGTTTCACTGCTGAAGGTCCATCACAATTTTTTACCACACTACCCTCAGAACACAAGCCTGTGTTTGTAGAAAAACACTTTGTGGTGGTCCTAAAAGTTTATTGAAAACACTTTGCTCAGCAAGCGAGGTACACATATCATACCGTAATTGTTTTTGAAAGCCAATGTACAGAATCTTTTTTCCATGTATGTACTGTACATCTGCTTCATTTAATAAACACTGCAGTCAGTCTCACGAGAAAGTAGACAGCATGGCCCTTGTTAGATATTTAAGTTGTCTGTGATTTCCATGTGAATATAAATAAAAACTTAGCAACTAAACAATAACTATGGGTTACAAGCAAAAATAAAGTAGCAGGTCTAAGGCAAGTTTTTCTCCCACACTGTAATAGTTAATTTTGTATCAGGGTTCATAAAGATGCCACCCAATGGAGCTCCAGCTACAGCATTTTTGGAAGTTGGATCTGCTCCAACTTTAATGTATTCTGACCACAATTCCATCTGGGCTTCACAACAGACATCACATCAGAATGACATTGGGTCACTGATGATGTCTGGAATATTGTTAACTGTGCCCAAGTGGTGCATACGCGCAATCTTCTTTGTGCCAACTAAAACTTCTTCTTTGGTTTGCAGTATGAGAAAGTTGTTTCCTTTTCACAGAAATATATTTATGTGTGTTTGTGTATATAAATATATATATATATATATAACTGTATTTTTGTTGATTTTCAAGAGAAAATGGAGAACAAACTGTTTTAATAAGGAGTACAATGTATAAGCGATCCTTATTTACAGCAAAGTCAGCATCTAACAAATGTCATTGTACAAAAATGACATGAGGGCATCTACTTAAAGGTATAAATCATTATTGGAAATAAAGAAGTGGAATAACATATTCTCACATCGCTATTTCCCTAATACAATATCTTATGGCCCATACACACGATCCGAATATCGGGCGAAAACGGTCATCTGAGGAAGAATTGTACGATTTTCGGATCGTGTGTACACTACTTTCGAGAGCCGATCACGACAGTTCATCCGATATTATTAGATCGGGCAAGCACAAAAAATTTCCTCATACGATACCAGATCGTACGATTTTCGTTTAGTCAGTATAGTTGTCGTCCGAAAATACAATACAAATACATTACAACACATGACATCACTTCCGATTTTTTTTTCTGTCGTAGGAGAATTTTCGGGACTTTATTACCCTATTCAATTTCTACTTGTGACTATTAAGCGAAAAAAGTCATACGATCTGTCATACCATATTCGGATCGTGTGTACGGGCCATTAGGGACTCTAAACAACTAAGAATATGTCTGTTGGACAATTTTAAGCATATTCTCAAATAACAGATAGTACACACAAAAGTGCAGTAGATAGTAGACATGTGCACACTGAAATATTTTGTTTCGGAATTTCGTTTTCATCCGAAAAATTAAGTTCATTCATTTAGTTACTCCCGAAATTCGTTTTTATTTCATTTCGTTAAAAAATGCATTCATCCGAAAATCCGAATTAATTAAGGTCGAATCTGTCATTGAAGGCTTATGGTGTCTGTCGAATGTTCTAAGAAGATTCGACGGAGCAGCTAAACTGTACGACGCAATCATACATTTCTGGTCGAATGTTCCACCGACAAGCTATAGAAGAATTCTAATGTTGTATGACACTAGTAATAAATATATTTTATAAATCATTATTACTAGTCAACCAACATTCAAATTCTTCTATAGCCTATGGGCCGAGCATTTGACCGGAAATGTACGATTGCGGCGTCATACAGTTTAGCTGCTTGTCAAATCTTCTTAGAACTTTTGACAGACACCATAAGCCTTCAATGACAGATTCAACGTTTGTATGTTTTTCGCTGCTTCGTCGAATCTTCATCGTTCATGTCGAATGGTCTACCCCAACACTGTCTCTATAATGTCGAATCTTTCCTCTCTATGTAGAATAATCTGCACATTCGACCACAGGTTCGATAGACACAGATTGTTATTGTCAGCGTCATGTCAAATCTCCTATTTATATCGAACTGTGGTAGCAACGAAAACGAAAATAAAGCTTTTGTTTATGTTGGATCTTTCGGATTTCGGATTCTGCACGTTCGTTTTCGTTTGTTAAAATGATAACGAAAATACCCGAAATCTGGACGAAAATGCATTCGGACGAAAACGAATGCATATGTCTAGTAGATAGGTCTGACTGTAATCAATGAGAGAGTTTAAAGTGGTTAATAACGATCACCTTGTAAAACAACCCATTTCGTTTTAAATAGAAATAAAAGGCAAAACATTTTTGTATAGATACAAAAATACATTATAAATACATTGTTTTCCCCTTTTTTATAAGTGAGAGGAGAGCACACTGAATTGCCAGCATAGCTAGAGAACTGACCACGCTGTGCTCTTCTGCATAGTGTGGGCAGTTTTAACTAAGAAAGCAGAGGGACTGGCAGGATCACCAGGGATTTCACATTAAGGAAGCAATACAAAGAGAACAGGATATTTTCTCATACAAGTACATGCTACAGCAGGCACATATCAGTAATATGAAGTGTTGGGGTAACAAACACTTTAAGCAATATTCTCTAAATATTTCCAGTGAAGGATGTCACAGGGTGCCCAAATATTCTTGAACAACTCCAATGAAACTTGGGCTTGAGCCATATGGTGTCCCATCCTTTGAATATCAGCAAGAGTTTCTATCAAACTAAACCATATTGGATAACCAGTGTAATGATATGAACCTCATTGGATAACCAATATGTTATATGTGATTATATAATTGTATGGGTTGTTGTTAAAATATGAGCAATAAGCTTCTTGGTATTTTAGGATATGCCAGTAAATCAGAGGTCTAAGAAAAAATGTATGGGATCTGCAGGAGAAGAGACATCCAGGACCTGTTGCAGGACTAAAGAAACTGTAGTCTAAAAGGGCTGAACCTGAGGGCATAGCCAAAAGACATGAAATAATGTACCTCCTTTTTCCTGTTGGCATCTCCAGCAGGTCTCCGACCACATTGGGCTACAAGCATGTAGTCGATCAGGGGTTTTATACCAAAACATCAGACTTATAACAATGGGTATAGAAAAGAATCACCCCTTTAAAATAATCACATGTTGTTGCTTTGCAGCCTGAAATGAAGACCGACAATGTTTTTTTTTGGTCCAGCTGTATTTAGTAGTGTAACTTATAGCATCCAAGTGAAAGCTATAACACCAACGTCAGAAAAAAAGAGATTGTAAACGATCACCTTGTAAAACAACCCATTCAGTTTAAATTAGAAATGAAAGGCAAAACATTCATTTATGTAAAGATAAAAAAAACATTATAAATACCTTTTTTCTCTTTTCTTATAAGTGATCACATTCCCTCTGCTTTCAACTACAAAGGAGCTGGTGAAGGAGAAAGAGCAGCACACTGAGCTTTACAGTGAAAGGGCTGTGTGTGTGGGGGGGGGGGGTTAGGGGGTGTTCTGTCAGGACTAGGGATGAGCCGAACACCCCCCTGTTCGGCTCGCACCAGAACCTGCGAACAGCCAGAATGTTCGCGCAAACTTGAGAACCCTATTAAATACAATGGACTCGAACGGTCGAAATCTAAAGTGCTAATTATAAAGGCTTATATGCAAGTTATTGTCCTAAAAAGTGTTTGGGGACCCGGGTCCTGCCCCAGGGGACATGTATCAATGCAAAAAAAAAGTTTTAAAAACGGACGTTTTTTTCGGGAGCAGTGATTTTAATAATGCTTGTCGTCAGAGTCTTCGAGTCCTCGAGTGTGACAGTGATAACCCTAATGCACCAAGGCCTGAGGTGTGCCTTGGCCTAGCTGGTCAGTATGCCTGAAAAGTGGGCATACCCTGAATGTAAGAATAAGGAAAATAGAATGAGTATGCATGAATCTGGGGGAACGGGTGGGTGGGAGCCCAGAAATGACGGCAACCCAGACCCGACAGGGGAGGAGGCTTAAGTAGCCCTCTCAGTCTCCTCCCACAAATACAGGCTGGCCTGCGGCCAGCCTTACCACTTGTCGTCAGAGTCTTCGAGTCCTCGAGTGTGACAGTGATAACCCTAATGCACCAAGGCCTGAGGTGTGCCTTGGCCTAGCTGGTCAGTATGCCTGAAAAGTGGGCAAAAAGAGACAACTGTAGGTGAAGAAGGGAAGGTAACGAACAGAGAAGTAGCACGTACCCGGACGGCAACAGTATCTGAACCCGGTCCCGTGCAAGAATGGAATAAGCCTGATGCCCGGCACAATCCAAACATGAGAATGACCTGCTAGCAAATGAGAGGATACGTGGGGGAAAGGAAGCAAAAGCTGGCCCGAGGAGCCTCTGCAACCGATGGGCGAGTAGATCGTAATACTCCAACCGGACATCAAAGATGTGCCTCCGGCCTACCCATACTAGGTATGGGGAAGAGAGGGAGAGGGCAAAAATTGACGACTGGCAGGAGTTGTAGGACTGGATACCTGGAGGATGGGTTGCCGGAGTAGGCGGAAAAGGCCAAGCGCCACGGCAATGAGCATCGTCAAGCATGGGAGAAACATGCCAGACACAGAACACTGGTTCCACCTGACTCAATCGGATCGTGCCACCGCCTGTGACCTGACAAGCAACTGAATCCTGAACCGAGAAAGGAAGGTCAGGCTCCATCCCGGGCAAGAAGTCTCATGGCATGATGCAGACATGCCTAGACAAAAGATCAGAGCCGCTAGCGGAACCCCAAACCCACCCCTGTGGCCGACAAGGGGCCGTGGCTCAGCACACACCCCAAGAAAGACTGTGAAACCCTAGGTGGTGACCAGGGCCTCAGCAACAGAACGATGATTTAGTAAAATGAAGACTGCTTCCTACCCAAGGGTGAACCCAGTGAAGAATGACATCCGCACCAATCAACTAGCCCTGGCAACGGGCAGGACTGATGGAAGCGAGTGCAAGCAATGTTTGATGAAGGCGAAGATGCCAGCGCAGCCCAACCTGAGAACACAAACCAGAGAAATGACAGACAACCAGACATGAGAACAACAACGAGCCTACCTAAGAAGAGAACATGCAGAAGTGACAAGACCACCGCGCGTACATGAACCTGATGACGGATGACCCCCCCCACCTTGTGTGAGTGGCGAGTGAGCCCGAGTAACCTGTAGCGCAGAGACAGGCAATTAACTGAACACTCAGGGCTGGTGTACCCACGGACCGTGGTGGGTGATCGTATAGGTGTAAGAATGAACGTGCATCGTATGACGTATGGTATACGGGCGAGAAGATTGTGGTCAACAATCATTAAAAATGAAACCTCAGCCCGTATGGATCTGTAGACGTGACAGATCCGGAAATGTGTGCCCTAACTAACCCAGGTACAAACATGGACGAAGATAACATGACACATAGTAACCAACAAAGAAGAGAACAGCTACCGGAGTATGCCGTGACTGGACCACAACACCCCTCTAGAACGCTAAGACTGAAACGTTGCAACGGAAATGCTGAGACTGAATGCTGAGGCGGAAATGCTACGACAGAAATCCTGGGGCAGCAAAACGCAACGACAGAAATCCTGGGGCAGCAAAACGCAACGACAGAAATCCTGGGGCAGCAAAACGCAACGACAGAAATCCTGGGGCAGCAAAACGCAACGACAGAAATCCTGGGGCAGCAAACGCAACGACAGAAATCCTGGGGCAGCAAAACGCAGCCAGAAATCCTGGGGCAGCAAAACGCAGCCAGAAATCCTATGAGCAAGCATCATACCCTGATGTGAAACGCGTTAGCCTTGCCCTGCATGAAGTGACAAGACCACCAGAAATCCTGGGGCAGCAAACGCAGCCAGAAATCCTATGAGTAAGCATCATCCCCTGATGTGAAAACGCGTTAGCCTTGCCCTGCATGAAGTGACAAGACCACCGCGCGTACATGAACCTGATGACCCCACCCTTGTGTGCGTGGCGAGTGAGCCAGAGTAACCTGTAGCGCAGAGACAGGTAATTACACTGAACACTCAGGGCTGGTGTACCCACGGACCGTGGTGGGTGATCGTATAGGTGTAATGAATGAAGGTGCATCGTATGACGTATGGTATACGGGCGAGAAGATTGTGGTCAACAATCATTTAACAACGAAACCTCAGCCCGTATGGATCTGTAGACGTGACAGATCCCAAAATGTGAGCCCTAACTAACCCAGGTACAAACGTGGACGAAGATACAAAGATACATGGTAACCAACGAAGATAAGAACGGAAGAACGGCAGAAATGCCGGGGCAGAAACGCAATGACAGAAATGCTGGGGGCAGAAACGCAATGACAGAAATGCTGGGGGCAGAAACGCAATGACAGAAATGCTGGGGGCAGAAACGCAATGACAGAAATGCTGGGGGCAGAAACGCAATGACAGAAATGCTGGGGGCAGAAACGCAATGACAGAAATGCTGGGGGCAGAAACGCAATGACAGAAATGCTGGGGGCAGAAACGCAATGACAGAAATGCTGGGGGCAGAAACGCAATGACAGAAATGCTGGGGGCAGAAACGCAATGACAGAAATGCTGGGGGCAGAAACGCAATGACAGAAATGCTGGGGGCAGAAACGCAATGACAGAAATGCTGGGGGCAGAAATGCAATGACAGAAATGCTGGGGGCAGAAATGCAATGACAGAAATGCTGGGGGCAGAAATGCAATGACAGAAATGCTGGGGGCAGAAATGCAATGACAGAAATGCTGGGGGCAGAAATGCAATGACAGAAATGCCGGGGCAGAACTGTAATGACAGAAATGCTGGGGGCAGAAATGCAATGACAGAAATGCTGGGGGCAGAAATGCAATGACAGAAATGCAATGACAGAAATGCTGGGGGCAGAAATGCAATAACAGAAATGCTGGGGGCAGAAATGCAATAACAGAAATGCTGGGGGCAGAAATGCAATAACAGAAATGCTGGGGGCAGAAATGCAATAACAGAAATGCTGTGGGCAGAAACGCAATAACAGAAATGCTGGGGGCAGAAACGCAATAACAGAAATGCTGGGGGCAGAAATGCAATAACAGAAATGCTGGGGGCAGAAACGCAATGACAGAAATGCAGGGGTGGAAAGAAATAACAGAAAAGCTGGGGAAGAAAATGCTGGGGCAAAAGGCAACCCCCCCCATGATACCCCACGTGAGTACCGGGAGGTGAGCAGGCGAGTGAGCGCCCCCCCCCATGGAGCCAGGGTGAGAACCAGGAGGCCTGCGGGCGTCCCCTCCATGGTGCACGGCGTGGGTTCCAGGGAGGTGAACTTGACAAGGCAGAGAGACTGGAAACGCAGAGACTGGAAAACGCAGAGACTGGAAACGCAGAGACTGGAAACGCAGAGACTGGAAACGCAGAGACTGGAAACTGGAAACGCAGAGAATGGAAACGCAGAGACTGGAAACGCAGAGACTGGAAACGCAGAGACAGGATGTTATGACAAAATGCAGTATTGCAAGGAAAAACTACCAGCCACCTCCCCCCCATACTGCCAGCGAGATCCCTGAGAAACAGATGGACAACCCCTCCCACGCTGCCAGCGTGACCCCGGGAGATGACGGGTGGACAGCCTCACCACCCCCCCCCCCAAGCTGCCAACGTGACCCTGGGATGAGTGTGCACAACCCCCCCCCTCCTCCCCCTCATGACACCGGCGTGAGCCCAGGGGAGGTTTGAACTGACAGACAATCAGGCGGCCCTTCAGTAGAGCAAGGAGGAGTGATGGGCGGGTAGGTAGGTGGACGCCCCCCCCCCCCCTATTTGCAGACATGGATGTGGAGAGCCCCCCCCACCCCAATGACCGAGACGGATGACCTGCTGAGCGAACGGCACTGCAGGATGCCGGCGAGTGCCTGGAGGAGTGGGTGAGTGGATGGACGCCCCCCCCCCCCTTCAGCTAGAGGCCATGAAACAGACAGGGAGGAGGAGGGTGGCCCTGCAAGGATGCAAGCATGTGCCCGAAAGGAGTAAAGGACGGCCCCCCTCCCCCCCCCATGCGGCAACATGCGCCCGGAGTAGTGAGAGGGCTCCCCCTCACTCTGTGTGAGCCTGGAAAGAAGATGGGGTGCACGAGCGGGCGGCGGCCCTGCAGCAACCGGCTTGAGGCCGGAAAAAAATGTGGGTTGGAGGGGTCCCGCCCCTTTCCCGGATGAGCACTGAAAACACGTGGACAGGCCCCCTCTCTGCATGAGTTGTCAGCAGGGAAAGGATGGCTTGATGGGCAGGCGGTGTGAGCACCAGGAGACTGCTGCAGCCGGCCGCCGCTCTGCTAGCCCAGAAATGACGGCAACCCAGACCCGACAGGGGAGGAGGCTTAAGTAGCCCTCTCAGTCTCCTCCCACAAATACAGGCTGGCCTGCGGCCAGCCTTACCACTTAAAGTGAAACAATAAAAGTGAAATATTCTTTTAAATTTCGTACCAATGTGTTTTTTTAGCAGACACCCTAGGGAATAAAATGACGGTCATTGCAACTTTTTTTCTTGCACGGTATTTGCGCAATAATTTTTCAAACGCCTTTTTTTGGGAAAAAAAATGGTTTCATGAATTAAAAAATAACAAAACAGTAAAGTTAGCCCAATTTTTGGGGAAAATATGAAAGATGATGTTACGCCGAGTAAATAGATACCTAACATGTCACGCTTAAAAATTGCGCACACTCATGGAATGGCGCCAAACTTTGGTACTTAAAAATCTCCATAGGCGACGCTTGAATACAGGTTAGCAGGTTAGAGTTACAGAGGAGGTCTAGTGCTAGAATTGTTGCACGTGCTCTAACGCACGCGGTGATACCTCACATATGTGGTTTGAACGGCGTTTACATATGTGGGCGGGACTTACGTGTGCGTTCGCTTCTGATCGCGAGCTTCCGGGGACAGGGGCGTTTTAATTTTTTTTTTATTATTATTATTTATTTATTTTTACTTATTTTTTTTATTTTTACACTTATTTTACTTTTTTTTTATCACTTTTATTCCTATTACAAGGAATGTAAACATCCCTTGTAATAGGAATGTGTGTGACAGGTTCTCTTTATTGAGAGATGCGGGGTCATGTTTACTAGCCGCAATGGCAGCTTTGTTTACATCTGAGGACCCGGGCATGATGTCATCACATCGCGCCCGGGCCTCCGACGGTCATAGAGATGACTGGTGACCATCTGGTCACCAGTCATCTCTATGCTTCCTATCGTGCGCTGGACAATTCATTCTCCGGGCCCCAGATGGCACGGGAGAGCCCGGAGAAGCACCGGATAGTAGCGGGAGGGGGGATGTCCCCTCCCGCCGCCTATAAGAACGATCAAGCGGCGGAACTGTCGCTATGATCATTCATATACAGACTCGCCGGCACAACAAAAGGATATCCGAATGATGCCTCTAGCTGCAGGCATCATTCAGATATCCGAGTCCCTACAAAGCCCAGGACGTCATATGAGGTCCACCCAGGATGGGAGATCCTATCTGTGGACGTCATTTGACTATGGCTGGGTAGGGAAGTGGTTAAAACTCAATCGCGTCTATAATGAATTGTCGGCTCCTGGCAATACATAGAAACGTCATTGGTAAAAAAAAAAAATGTGTGGGGGTCCCCCCAAATTCAATTACCAGGCCCTTTAGGTCTGGTATGGATATTAAGAGGAATCCTGTCGCAAATTTAAAAAAAAATGTGTGAGGTTCCCCCAAATATCCATACCAGGCCCTAAAAGTCTGGTATGGATTTTAAGGGGAACTCCACCCCAAATAAAAAAAAATGGCGTGGAGTTCCCCCAAAAATCCATACCAGACCCTTTATCCGAGCACGCAACCTGGCAGGCCACAGGAAAAGAGGGGGGGACGAGAGAGCGCCCCCCCTCCTCAGCCGTACCAGGCCACATGCCCTCAACATGGGGAGGATGTCCCCATGTTGATGGGGACAAGGGCCTCATCCCCACAACCCTTGCCCGGTGGTTGTGGGGGTCTGCGGGCAGGAGGCTTATCGGAATCTGGAAGACCCCTTTAACAAAGGGGACCCCCAGATCCCGGCCCCCAATGTGAATTGGTAAGGGGTGCATTGTACCTTTACCATTTCACGAAGAAAGTGTAAAAAAAAAGTAAAAAAAAACACACAGACACCTTGGAAAAGTCCTTTATTAAAAAAATAAAAAAATAAAAATAAACCATTCCAGCAATGAAATCCAGTGTCCCGCGGCGATCAGATGTCCAGCGCTGTCCACACGAAACATCATTGGCTGAACCTGAGCGGACCTGATGGGGAACTTCCTCCGCAGTGTATTAAATTAATAGACCTGCCCCTTCTAAAGTTCCCCATCAGGTCCGCTCAGCCAATGACGTAGCTGTAAGGCTAAGCGGACCAGATGTGGAACGTGAGAAGGGGCGGGTCTATTCATTTATTACACTGTGGAGGAAGTTCCCCATCAGGTCCGCCCCCTTGTATGTCAGACCCCGCCTATGTCATTGGCTGAGCGGACCTGATGGTTGCGTTCTCGGATAAAGGGTCTGGTTTGGATTTTTGGGGGAACTCCACGCCATTTTTTTTTATTTGGGGTGGAGTTCCCCTTAAAATCCATACCAGACCTGAAGGGCCTGGTATGGATATTTGGGGGGACCCCCACGCATTTTTTTTTTTTATCAATTACTTTTCTCTATATTGCTGGGAGCCGACAATTCATTATAGCCGGGAGTGAGTTTTAAATGACTTTTTTTCCTTCAGAAATGACACTTTATGCAGGGACAGGCATAATATACTGTACCCCCCCCCCCCCCCCCAGGTATGAAATTTAAAGGAATATTTCACTTTTATTGTTTCACTTTAAGCATTATTAAAATCACTGCGACCGTTTTTAAAAACTTTTTTTTGCATTGATACATGTCCCCTGGGTCAGGACCTGGGTCCCCAAACACTTTTTATGACAATAAGTTGCATATAAGCCTTTAAAATTAGCACTTTAGATTTCTCCCATAGACTTTTCGAACACCCCAAATTGTTCACTGTTCGGCGAACGGGCGAACAGGCAATGTTCGAGTCGAACATGAGTTTGACTCGAACTCGAAGCTCATCCCTAGTCAGGAGCAGTCTTATCATTGGAGGAAAGCTAGCTGAATTACATTTCCTTCAAATTAGGACTAAGTGTGAGGCATAGGTGTGTTAAAGATTTGCAGACTCTGATACCTGGTGGCCAAATCAGTGAACAGAGATGGATCGGGTATAGTTGCTTGGATTCCTGTTCTGTCTAGTGGTTAGGAGGGTTATAGTGCATTGGTGAGCGGCATCATAGTACTTGAGTAGGTCCAGAGTCCCCAGGCCCCTCTCATGTTTCAAAGTGTAAAAGACAGAACCTGCAAATCTAGGTGTTTTATTGTGACAAACAAACTTTTTAAAAGCCCTCTGCATATTATGTAAATAGGACACAGGCACTGGGGATGTTTCATATAGATATAGAATTTTTGGTAAGATGGACATCTTAAAGTTGTTGTAAAGCCACTTTGTAATGTACAGTACATACAATCCCTTGTCTTAGATAATGTTATATGCTCCAGTGTATGTTCTTTGTAAAAAATATGCCGATTTGTACCTTATTTCATAGCACCACTTGACGCTCACGTGACTGCCCACTGCTCCCCTCCCGATCTGACAGCTACAGCGGGAGGTTCTGAGAATCCCCCACTGACGTCAGCTGGGAGGAGGGTAGGAGAGGAGAAGAGCGGCTGGAAGTCACGTGAGCGCAGAGCAGCACTATGAAATAAGATACAAAACTGCATATTTTTTACAAAGAACATACACTGGAGCATATAATGTTATCTAACACAAGGAATAATGTACATTACAAAGTTATTTTAGCAGCAGGGGGGAGGGGCGGGCACTGACACAGCTGACAGGCAGGGAGGGAGGGGGAGAGAGGAAGCAAGGTGTCAGAGAAGGTTAATAGACCAGACTGTGTGACTGCATAGAGGAGACCAAACGGGTGTAAGTGAAAATATAACAATTTATTATGGTAAGTGACCAACATACAACCACCTCCAACAGAACACAGCGCAAAGAATAAATCAATAAACAGTGACTATAAACAGTATATACAAGTATGGGAAATACCAGAATCGTAGTAAAAGCCAGGCCAAGGTCGTACACAAGGGGATCAAGCAGATGGGCAAGGATTGGAATAAAACAGGAACAGGGAGGGGACGGATGGGTTGGCTGCAGAGCAGGGATCTAGGTAACCGGAGAGACAAATGCAGGATGAGCTCAAGGTAGGGATCGGGTCGGATCGGGTCAAGCAGGATGCAGGATACAGGTTCAAGGTAGGGATCGGGTGTCGGATCGGGTCAAGCAGGATGCAGGTTGCAGGTAGAGATCGGATGCAGGCTCAAGTCAGGGTCACAGGTCCTAGGTCAGGGAGAGAGATACCAGGGCAAGGAGTGTTAGTACTTGTCGGGTATTTAAAGGAAGTATTGTAATCAGGCTTCAGGTCACAGCTGACCACAGGAAGTTCTGCTTGTCCCACACTGCCAGGATTCATCCGCTGGTGGAAACCAGTACTACGTCCAAAGGATAATACAACACCAGCAGGGAAGGATTCTCCTGACAGTTCCAAACTGGACCACAGTACTGCAAGACAAATAATAAATATCACCAGCGGATGGAACCTTTCCTGACACAAGGAGAACAGCAGGGGATGGAGGCACGTAAACTGACCACGGTATCAAGGCTCAGCAGCCATGATAAACATGGTCAGTTTACAAACGGGAGGCGTCAGGGAACCAAAGGTAGGAGAAGGACTCTAGGATCCAGTATCCGTCAAGACACCAACAGCAGGAGAAGGGTTCTAGGAATTAGAAGAGGGAAGGTCTGGACAGCCGCACTCCAATACAAACGCAAAATATCAAAAGTACAAACCACAGCAGGGTATAGGATAAAAAAGCTGACACATTTTACACTCTCAACAGTGCTTAGTCATAGCTATACAACCACAAAACTCTGCTACAAATATATACTAGTGCATATTAAACATGTGATGAATTGTGTAATTAATTGAAGCTAATCAATTATTTAAATTAAATTTGGTTAATAACAAACATGTGTGGTTGAGTGTAGGGGCACATGTGTGTATCCAGGTGAATTAACTTAAAGTGAACCTGAAAAATAAAATAATTAATTTTATATATGATTGTGCATGTATAGTGCTATAAAAAAAAAAAAAAAAACAGTGATTATTATTGTATAATGTTACTCATTCATATACATTCAATAAATACATAATTAAAGACATATACATATATAAAGTGCATTCGTGTATAAAGGAAAAATATGTGTCTGTATCTATATAATAAGTGTACAATGAGACACTAAATACCTAGAATGCTACCTATATGTATATAGGTGTAAAATTGAGAAATAAAAATTATTATTTGTATATGCATATGAAAAAATAATAAATAATACATATGCGATATAAAAACATAAATTAAAATGTACTATATATATCAAATACGGAAAAAGGGAGGTTGTCACCATATAAGATATAGCAGTGTGGTGGCCACATCCCTAGAATATAGAACAAAAAATTGTTCCCCCTTGGATGGGACTTTAAAGGCCACAAACACTGGAATGCATTAGGAAGAGATAATTTATTGTTACATAAAATTTTAGATCAAATACAATGATCAAATGTTAAAAACATGAACCATATACTGTACATGGTATACATGTGACAAACAAGGCAAACGAAAACGAATACAACAATACATATACAGCTACAATGACACCGTTACTCTCCAGTGAGTGTGAAACTTTGGTACCCGACGCGTTTCCGGTTTAGCACCTTTGTCAGGGGTAAGAAGCAGGGGTGAGTATGGTCACAGTTTGTTTAGCTCTAAAACAATAATAAAAGACATATCACAAATAATTGCAAATACGATATAGGGTTTGCATAATAGCCATCACATTAGGACATAGCTACAGCTGGTATAATCACTACCTACCAATTAGAGTGGTTCCATGTGGACAAACAGATGAGGCTACTGTTAGAATGGGGATACATGGGAACGGCAACCCAGGATCAATGTGGACTAGGGATCGTAACTTCCCGTACCTGTTTGAGACAGGTGGGCAGTGACAGCCAAATTTCAATGGTACACCGTGAACTAGTAACAAAAAAGGGGAGGGACATAGTGTCAGTGTCCAGTCAACTCCCAGATAATATACACAAGCATAAAGAGGGCCCATCAAGTAGTGGGGGGGGATGTAATTTATTTGGATAGGAGGGGCAAGGAGGGGGAAAAAAGGGCAAAAGAAGGCAAAGAGGGAGGTTAAGTTTACTGATACCAATCATTCCGTGATCATACGTGGTTACAGTTTGGAGGCTGGGCTATATAAAGGAATGCAAATAAGCTGAAAGTAAATATATAGTACATCCATATTACCAAAATGTGTTCAACAGACAGTAAGGGTGGGAGCTAGCCAGGGCCTTAAATGAGACTCCAATTGCAATGGGTAGCTTCGGATAACCGCCCTATGTCCAACAGTCTGTAGATAAAGAAGAGACCTATGATTGGCCAGCTAGACTATATACAGGGCACACACCATATATATAAGCACTCAGGCTACAACTGTACTTGCATGTACTGTATATACACGTGTGTCCATGTGAGTGGCGTTTTTCCTCTGTACAGTGCCGATTATCCTACTGACCCCTGTGTCCTATTTAAATTATGGCGCCGAACGCCGGCGCATGCGTCCCACCTCGTTGCGGGTGCGCATGCGCAGTCCGGCGGCGGGGAAAAGCCACATTGCATCAGTGGAGCACAGCGTGCGTGTCACCCAAGAGACCACCCAGAAGGGGTGGCACCTCGTGACAGCCGCTCACTCGTCCCTAGCGGCCGCAGCACGGGCCTGCACCTTGAATGTATGCAAGGGGCAACTGTTCTCAATGGATATTCAGATGTATCCGTCCAGCATTGTGAGAGTTGCCACCAAAACCGTGTCCTATTAAAGCGGAGCTCCACCCTAAAGTGGAACTTCTGCTCATCAGATTCCTCCCCACAATTGGCACCTTTCAAGTGGGAGGGGGTGCAGATACCTGTCTAAGACAGGTATTTGCACCAACTTTCGGGCATAGACTCTGTGGGGACCTGCAGGCAGTACACCACTTCCCATCCCCTCCCCGTTGTGTTCTAGGAAACACATGGCTCCCAGAACACAGCGGGGAACAGTGAGGACGGCGCAGCGTAACTCGCGCATGCGCAGTAGGGAACCGGACAGTGAAGCCGCAACGCTTCACTTCCTGATTCCCTCACCGATGATGGCGGTGGGGCAGCCGAGAGATGAGTTATTGCTCGTCTTCTGCTGCCGACGTCGCTGGACTCCAGGACAGGTAAGTGTCCATTTATTAAAAGTCAGCAGCTGCAGTATTTGTAGCTGCTGGCTTTTAATATTTTATTTTACGGCGGTAAAGACCTTTTTTTAAGGTGGTGTATTCACACGGATCCCCATCGACACAGTGCCACCTGGTGGGCTACAATGATATAGCAGTCAGAAATGTATCACACATGGAACCTCTACAGCAGGCATGTCCAAAAGCCGGCCCGAGGGCCAATCGTGGCCCGCGTTCCGGTTTTGGACGGCCCACCTGGTGATCTTGACATATATATCTTTTGTGGCCCCCAACGAATCCCCGAGTGCCGGGGGCCACAAAAGATAGTATGCTGGCTGCCTTGGAGGGGGACGGGACGAGTGCCGTGCATACAGGAGAGTATTTCCTGTTTACACGGCGTCCTGTGTAAAAGGAAGTCCCGTCTCCTGCGCTCCCATTGGACAACTGTTCTGTCCATCACAGGAGGCGGGACTTTCAATTAAATAGTTCCGTCGAGAAAACAGGAGTTTCTCCTGTTTGTCTGTTGGCGCTCGTCCTGCCCCCTCCCTGTCTCCTCTGCAGGCTGCACTGACGATAATGGTGAGTCTGCATTCATGGCAATACAATGGGTGTTGCATTCATGGCAATACAATGGGTGTTGCATTCATGGCAATACAATGGGTGTTGCATTCATGGCAATACAATGGGTGTTGCATTGAATGCTAGCCACCAGCAGCCAACAATACAGGGGCTGAAGGCTGCAGACATTAAATGTGAAAATTTTTCGCCATCTTCCAGCACAGGGCAGCGGGTACAACCTACACATACCATAGAGGGAAATGCAACCAGTTTGAGTATTTCTAGTGGCAACAGGAAATTATCCCAATCTGGAGTATGTGTTAGTTCTAACAGTTTATTGAAAGGTGAGAGTTCTGTTAAAAGGGCCCCCATTGCTCATACAGCAAAAGTTGTTAATCAGGTTTTAGCCATTCAATATTCTAAGCCTAAAACCACACCAGTTATTAAGAGACACGTTAATACTTTACAGAAGATAAAATGCTTCACGTGTGGTTTATTCGGCCACATTTCCCAGTTTTGTTCATCTTCTGGTGAAAAGAGATTAAAGTATACAACCAAGAGGCGTGACGTGGAAGTGTACTCACCTCGCTGGGGTGAAAAGCCTAAGAAATATGAAAATACAAATTCATACATCCCTTCCTCAACTATTAAGGCCAAAAATGAGGCTTTACAGTATGAGATTAGGCAAATGAAACAGGAAAGGGATGAGTTTGTGAAAGAATTCCAATCCTTTAAAAGAAGCATTATGGACTCCTGGAATTTGGAAAATGGAGGGAGTAAATTTGTCCATTGGGAACCAAACCAGTACACTAAAACGGGATGAAATGCAAGCTAGAAGTTATGTTTTAAGAGATCAGGGGCATGTAGTTTCACTAGATCATTGTATGGTTTGCTTTAAATAAGTTAAAAAAATAAAAATAAAGTAATAACGGTTTTTGCTGCAAGTTATTTTTTTCAGGGTAGGTGAGTCCTGGAAGTATATGGACTAGGGATGAGCTCGGTGTTCGAGTCGAACATAAGTTCGACTCGAACATCGGCTGTTCGCGCGTTCGGCAAAGAACGAACGATTTGGGCCGTTCGCGCCAAATTCGAGTGATGCGAACGGCCCACAATACACTGCGCCATCGCAGTGTAATCCCGGCGCTGTGATTGGCCAAGCATGCACTGTGACCCTGCATGCTTGGCCAATCACAGCGCCGGCAGCGAGGAGAGCAATGATTGGCCACAGGCAGGATGCCTGTGGCCAATTATAGCTGAGGGGGTTTAGTACACGCCCCACACTATAAAAGGCCGCCAGCGCGGCGGCCTCGTGTAGTGTGTTCCGGAGCAGGGAAAGTGAAAGATAGGCAGGGACAGTGTCAAATCTATTTTTTGCTAAACCTTGTGTGTAGGGACAGAGAAGGATAGGCAGGGAGAGTGTCAGTGTCATATTCTTTGCTAAACCTTGTGTGTAGGGACAGAAAAGGATAGGCAGGGAGAGTGTCAGTGTCATGTTCTTTGCTAAACCTTGTGTGTAGGGAGAGAGAAGGATAGGCAGGGAGAGTGTCAGTGTCATATACTTTGATAAACCTTGTGTGCAGGGAGAGAGAAGGATAGGCAGGGAGAGTGTCAGTGTCATATACTTTGATAAACCTTGTGTGCAGGGAGAGAGAAGGATAGGCAGGGAGAGTGTCAGTGTCATATACTTTGATAAACCTTGTGTGCAGGGAGAGAGAAGGATAGGCAGGGGACAGTGTCAGTGTCATTGTTGCTAAGCCTCCTGCACATTATACACCTGAAGTTAGCCCGTATTGCTGCTTTTTCCTGGTGTGTTACACCAACAGGCATTTGAGAAAAAGAAACCCTGGACTGCCGCACTCTGTATAGACAGTTATTTACCTTAAAATTTCAAGTAAAAAAATCCAAATTCAAAATAAATCCATAGATCCAAAACAACAAATGCAAATAGTGTGCATGCAGGGAAGGGTGGCTAACGCGTTTCACGTCACGAATTGACGCTTACTCATAGCTAAGGTGTGTGGGAATCAATAGAGGTATAAATGAAAAATAAAGTAACTTTACACCAATCAGTACTGAAAGAACACAGCTGACTGGGATAACCTTATGTTTGATTCCGACACTCCCAAGAAAGGGAGAGGGGGGAAGGGAATAGCACTCTTTTGAAGACCATTCACAAGAATACAAAATTACAAAATGTGTATAAATTATAAACTAAACACTTAATGCTTAGACATAGACACACCAGAGTGTGTCTATATATTATTTAAAGTGAATGGATATGACAGTGATAAGTATGAATGTCAATTAATTAAGTTCAAAAAATGAACGAAAAAATCTTTTTAAATGAAAAAATAAATGAAAAGTGAAAATGTGAAAATGTTTTTTGGAGATGGTAAGCCATAGATGTAAATATATTCATGTATGTGAAATAATTATTATGTGATATTCGTGTGAATTGAAATAATAATAATAGTAATTTACAAATACTCCAAAAAACCATAATGATGAATTAATTAATAAATAATAAATAATAAAATTTAAATGCACGAAATGTGCACAATGCGTGCTACTACCAAACAGACTGTGTGACAATTACACAGGGAAATGTGAAGAATGATAAATATGAATAAATAAATGATAAGTGATCATGAAGGAGATATATGTGTGTGTATAAAGTGTGAAGAAATGTCCATATATGAATGTCTATAAATGTGCTATATAACATAATATAATCCACCTTGTAATGGGTCAATGGATATAATACAATATGCCATAGAACAAAATAAACATGGATAAATCAATAAAATTCAAATAAATATCATGTGTGAATATATGCATTTACCGGAGACACATGTCTCTCCTGTATGCACACATGAACCTTGAACTTTCAACTTTAAACATAAACATAAATAAGAAATGTATAATAAATGAGTATAAGAATGTACAAAGATATGCAAGATATTTTTAATTTGGATTTTTTTACTTGAAATTTTGGAATAAATAACTGTCTATACAGAGTGCGGCAGTCCAGGGTTTCTTTTTCTCCCATGCATCAGTGCAGAGCCAGCACCTGTGTGAGTGACCGGGCGGAAGCAGCCATTTGGTGAATTCTCAAGCTTTTGAGCGGTACGTTTTTCCTTTCCTCTGTTTCTACCTGGACTTTGCCCATTTTTGTACCTGCCCAGCTTTAATATTCTCCAGCTCCGTAATTCTTTAATACATAGTGTTTTATACACAATGGATTACCCCGTCACCATGACACATACCGAATCCACCACCACTACAACAACTACAGGAGTAGACACAGGGTTTAGCCGAACTCTTACCGCCCCAGCTAACAATCCCTTACGCTCCAGCCAGCAACTTTTTTCACAAACAGCGGATGTAGGCGATTTCTCTCTGAGATGCATATTCCGCAAACTTGAGAGCCTTATGGCAAAGGAAATAAGGGCGTTCTGGGATGTTAACACACTCACGGAATATATCACTATGGAACAAATACCTCGAGGACTACGCATTAAGAAGTTTCCCACGTTCGATTTTCCAGACGAGGATACAAAAATGAAATGGACTAATACCCTTTCTGCTTGTTCGTTTGAACTGATGAAAATCATTGTGAACTTTAAACAAAAAGAATTGAATAGGGTACAGGATGAAATGTCCATGATACAGAAGGAGCTAGTGGATCAACAGGGACAACCTGGATATTCAGATTTAGACATGCAGCTGAATAAAAAAATGGATAAACTAGAAAGAGGAGTAATTGCTACTAAAAAAGAGAAAAAGACCAGAGATCAGTTAGATTATGATGCAAACAAAGTTTATACTTGGAAGAAGCCAATATTTCACGCAAACCGTCCACGAAAAACTCCAAGCAAAAAGCGGGTCAGTTTTTCAGACACGGAAGGTGAACCCCCAAATGACACTTTTGCAGCGACTGGATCTGACTCTTCCTCTGACAGCTCCAAACCCGAATACACACGTAAAGATCAACCGGTTCCTTTAAACCCTCATGGTCAGAATCACAGCAAGAAAAACAAGAAGAAAAACAACAAAAAAACAAGAAAACCAGGAGAGGCGGAAAGAAACACAGAAGACAACAGAGGAAATCGCTACCCTCTACGGGATCGCAAGTAGCTGAAATATCGAATGTAATGAATCTGTCGGGATGTCCTTTAACCGAATCAGACATTCTATTATTGTCAAAAGGTTTGAATTTTTGTCCATCCAATCACTTTAACCTCTTCAACACCATCATAGATGTCAACAGATTAGCAAGAGTTCTCACACTGCAAAAACATTACTTTTCTGAACAAGATATTTCATCGCCAGACTCTTCCACAGAGGACTCCACCATGGGTGAGTGTATACCTTATTCTAATCATTTCATTGATGTATGTGCTTTGATGGACTTGACAGATCTTGCTGGTGAATCAGATATAGTCAGAGAAGATATGGATGTTTTTGGTCCAGGTCATAACCCAGTTCATTTTAAGGTTAAATCAGACTTTTATCCGATAAATTCCAGAGGAAAGGACATGGATTTATACCAAAAATTAGTAGAAAGGGATTTATCCCTTTTGGCTAAAAATATATCTAAAACATCCAGCAAAAAGGGTTTTGATAATTTGTCTGTTGAAGAAATAATATCGTTAGATAAACTACAAAAGGATCCCTCTATAGTTATAAAGAACTCCGATAAAGGCGGGGTGGTGGTTGTCCTAGATGCCACTATCTACAAACAAGAGGCTTTAAGGCAATTGTCGGACACTACCACTTATCATAAGCTTAGAGGTGACCCCACAGTATCCTTCAAGAAAGAACTCTCTGCGTTATTGGATAGGTCAGTCCTAATAGGAGTCTTCACAGAAAAGGAAAAATAAGTTTTGATCCCACCTTTCCCTGTCATGCCCATCTTTCATCACCTACCAAAACTGCATAAGGGCCTTACACCTCTTACGGGCAGACCGATTGTGGCAGGAATCAATTCCTTAAATGAACGTTTAGGGCAATGGGTGGATGAACAACTCCAACCTTTGGTTATGGACTTACCAAGGTACATTAGTGACACCAATGACCTTTTGACCAAACTGAATGACATCACATGGAATGAAAACTGTCAGTGGATCACCTGTGATGTCACAAGTCTTTATTCCTCCATACCCCATACTTTGGGTCTACAGGCTGTTTCTCACTTTTTACAGAGATCGGATCGATTTTCCCCTATTCTACAGGAGTTCATTATTTTATGTTTGGAATATTTGCTTACTCATAATTTTTTTATGTTTGACGGGGACAGGGACTGTTACCTCCAAAAATGCGGAGCCTCGATGGGAGCTAAGTTCTCTCCATCCCTGGCCAATCTCTACATGGGATGGTGGGAAAGACTGCGCATTTTTGGACCTCACAGTCCCCGTCGCAAAGATACTTTATTTTTTTGCAGATTTATAGACGATCTCTTGTTTATAGTGAATGACCCATCATGTGACCTAGAAAGATGGCTAGCATACATGAACGATAATGCACTCAATCTACGCTTCACTGGTACACTCAACAAAAACACTATTGAATTTCTAGATGTTAAGTTGTCAGGTGAAAACAATGCTATTTTCTCCAGTTTATACAGAAAACCTAATGCAGGGAACACGCTGTTGAGAGCAGATTCCAGTCATCCTACACATACTATCAATAGCATCCCTATTGGACAGTTCCTGAGGCTAAGGAGATTGTGCAGCAGAAACACTGACTTTGAAAATGAAGCCAAAGCTATGTCTAGTAGATTTGAAGAAAGGGGATATCCCACACCTGTTATAGAAAAGGGATTATCCATTGCCAGGAATACATCCCGTGATTCCTTGTTGTCTAAAAAAGCAGATCACGCACATGGAGAGGATAGAAATAAAGACAGAGATAGGATCAGAGAGACCAACAAAAAGAAAAGGAAAAGCAAACATAGATCTAGAAATAAAAAGAAAAACAATATCGACAATGGTATCCCCACGTTTTCCACCCCATATAGTGCTGAATTCCAGAATGTCAAACGTATAGTCATGAAATATTTACCTATACTAACACATGACCCTATATATGATAAAATATTACAGAAGGGCATTCGTACGGTTTCCAGAAGAGCACCATCTCTTGGAAACCTACTATCTCCTAGCCTTTTTTCTAGTAAGAACACCACGAAACACTGGTTATCATTTAAAGGGACATTTAAATGTGGGGGAACACACTGTGTTTATTGTCCATTCATACAGAAAGGTGACACTATTACATCCATGTCGACTGGCAAAACACATAAGATAGATTCTTTCATCAATTGTAACACTAGCTACATCATACTGTATATGCCATCACATGTACACAGTGTTCCATACAATACATTGGGAGAACTACCAGACGCCTCAAAGATCGGTTATACGATCATCTTTACGATATTGATAAGGACCACATGACCAACGTAGCACGACATTGGAACGAGGTTCATCATAAAAACACCTCCAGCCTCACTATACAGGGAGTGGAAAGGATCACCAGACCCGTTAGGGGTGGGGACAAATTTAATACACTATGCAGACAAGAAGTTCGGTGGATCTTCCTACTAGACACTAGACCCCCCAGAGGGTTAAATTATGAATGGGATGTATCACATTTTTATTAAATTACCTGTGAAGATGCATCCCATATGGATAGCATATAAGTTATCATGATAACTTGCTTCATTGTTACAATGATCCTCTCATTTAGTGTTGGTTTTTCCTTATAATGCTTGTCTTCACAATTTGAACAAAAAAACATTTTTTTGTCATTTATTTCCATAATTTACAGCTGCAGTTGCGAAATTATGCATCATTGCATTCATATTTCACACTTTTCATGGTCCACACATGCACATCTTTGGGCATATATATATATTTTTTTTTTCTCCAACTCGAAACATGAGCCTGTCTGCACAGTGTCCTGCCCCCTTTTTTGTAACGAGTACCAGTGTTGTTTTTTTTGTTTTGTTTTTTTTTCTCCCATAACTTGTTTTCAAGACTTTCGCACAGAGGACCCTTTTTTTGAGATTTATAGCATAATTTGCAAGGATGTGCTTTATTGCATTGGAATTTTGAAAATTTAGTACATATCCTGTCCTTTGGTGCGTTAGACTTGAAACATGAGCCTGTCTGCACAGTGTCCTGTCCCTTTTTCTTAATGAGTATCATTGGTGTTTCTTGTCCTCCAGAGGATTTTTGGAGATCAATCATTGTGAGGCCAAGCATCACTGTATCTGTTCTACCTCTGTTTACATCTACCTTCTCTTTGTGTACACATATTTGTAAACACATATTTGTAAACATTTTTTATTTATTTTTTTCAAACCAATGATGGCCAATTACTCCATTCATTTGTCGCTGTGTTTGTATGGACATAACTCTAATGTAATATATCTATATAAGATAAAAATATCCTTTTGATTTTTTGATATTATATTTTGATATTTTTTTACATTTTTGTTTCTTTATAAATGCCCATACACCACGACGACAATTTTCGAGCTATTATCAACTACTAGCCCTCGAACTAACAGTAATTCCGTTCTTAATACATATTTGAAATTCCGTGATTATGAGCATCGGCTTCCAGTACTTAGGTACCATAGTGTCTATGCACATGCCCGGCCACCATGCACACTTTTATATATTCATATATTATTTAATTTTTAATTTTGGATAAGTGCGGTGATTGACATGTGCATACACACTATTTTAACAGATTCCCTTGACAATTAAGGTTAATATCATGATTTTATCATTATTTGAATATTGGGTTTATATCTTAAACCGCAGAGATGAGGGTACATCTATGCAAAGATGCATGGTCATCTTGCTAGATAGTATTGTGTGTGGTTAAATACCATTTTCCTATATGGATCTGAACATCCGAATTTCCTTACACACATTTTCATGTACCCCCTTGCATGATTTTATTGTATATTATCTTGCATATCTTTGTACATTCTTATACTCATTTATTATACATTTCTTATTTATGTTTATGTTTAAAGTTGAAAGTTCAAGGTTCATGTGTGCATACAGGAGAGACATGTGTCTCCGGTAAATGCATATATTCACACATGATATTTATTTGAATTTTATTGATTTATCCATGTTTATTTTGTTCTATGGCATATTGTATTATATCCATTGACCCATTACAAGGTGGATTATATTATGTTATATAGCACATTTATAGACATTCATATATGGACATTTCTTCACACTTTATACACACACATATATCTCCTTCATGATCACTTATCATTTATTTATTCATATTTATCATTCTTCACATTTCCCTGTGTAATTGTCACACAGTCTGTTTGGTAGTAGCACGCATTGTGCACATTTTGTGCATTTAAATTTTATTATTTATTAATTAATTCATCATTATGGTTTTTTGGAGTATTTGTAAATTACTATTATTATTATTTCAATTCACACGAATATCATATAATAATTATTTCACATACATGAATATATTTACATCTATGGCTTACCATCTCCAAAAAACATTTTCACATTTTCACTTTTCATTTATTTTTTCATTTAAAAAGATTTTTTCGTTCATTTTTTTAACTTAATTAATTGACATTCATACTTATCACTGTCATATCCATTCACTTTAAATAATATATAGACACACTCTGGTGTGTCTATGTCTAAGCATTAAGTGTTTAGTTTATAATTTATACACATTTTGTAATTTTGTATTCTTGTGAATGGTCTTCAAAAGAGTGCTATTCCCTTCCCCCCTCTCCCTTTCTTGGGAGTGTCGGAATCAAACATAAGGTTATCCCAGTCAGCTGTGTTCTTTCAGTACTGATTGGTGTAAAGTTACTTTATTTTTCATTTATACCTCTATTGATTCCCACACACCTTAGCTATGAGTAAGTGTCAATTCGTGACGTGAAACGCGTTAGCCACCCTTCCCTGCATGCACACTATCTGCATTTGTTGTTTTGGATCTATGGATTTATTTTGAATTTGGATTTTTTTACTTGAAATTTTCGAATAAATAACTGTCTATACAGAGTGCGGCAGTCCAGGGTTTCTTTTTCTCCCATGCATCAGTGCAGAGCCAGCACCTGTGTGAGTGACCGGTCGGAAGCAGCCATTTGGTGAATTCTCAAGCTTTTGAGCGCTACGTTTTTCCTTTCCTTTGTTTCTACCAACAGGCATTTGCGGCACTTACAGCGGGCGGAGTGTGCCTCTTGATCATATTACACCTGAAGTTAGCCTGTATTGCTGCTTTTTCCTGGTGTGTTACACCAACAGGCATTTGCGGCACTTACATCGGGCGGAGTGTGTCTCCTGATCATATTACACCTGAAGTTAGCCTGTATTGCTGCTTTTTCCTGGTGTGTTACACCAACAGGCATTTGCGGCACTTACAGCGGGCGGAGTGTGCCTCCTGATCATATTACACCTGAAGTTAGCCTGTATTGCTGCTTTTTCCTGGTGTGTTACACCAACAGGCATTTGCGGCACTTACAGCGGGCGGAGCGTGCCTCCTGATCATATTACACCTGAAGTTAGCCTGTATTGCTGATTTTTCCTGGTGTGTTACACCAACAGGCATTTGCGGCACTTACAGCGGGCGGAGTGTGTCAGTTGCTGTGAGACCTTTGGAGTGAGAGGACGTGCCTGTAGGGAGCTCCTGGAGCTCCAGGAGGAGGGGGTGTGATGGCCTCCTCCAGCCCAGTACCGGGGCAGCTTTCCCGGCCTGATGCTGCTGCCTCCTCCCTGGGGATTAAGGACCTATCCAGGGAGGAGATGCTCTTTTTGCGGTGAATTCATGGATTGGACCTTGCCCCAGCCTGGGGAGGGTCCGGCAAAGTTACAGAGAAGAAACGTAAGGGTCAAGAACCTGATCCAGAAGGCCAGTCGGGCCTTCTGTGGGAAGACTGCAGTCCTAACGGATCTAAGGAACAGGAGAGACCGGGCCAGCAGTTCCAGAAGAGGCGAGTATGCCGAGGCCATTTGCCTTTTAAAGGGCCAGAACGGTGACCTATGGATCCTGCTTGGTGGGCTATGTGAGAGAGGCCGTGGGGAGACAGAATTCCTCCTGGAAGTAAGGAGTGAACTCCGGAGAGCGAGTAAGGAGGGCTCCCAGGCTGCCAGACGTAGCAGCCAGAAAAACCCGCAGGACCATCTGCAGCCTAAAGAGCCTATGGAGGTGGTAAGCCCCGGTGACGGTGAAAGACCTCCCCCTCCCCCATCCACCCCTCCCTGGGAAGTGCGGTCCCTGTGGTCCCGGCTGTGGAGGGTCCCCGAGTCCATGCTGTGTTGCGGCCAGGAAAAACTGCCAGCACGCAGGCAGATTCGGGTAGGGTACCCCGTGAAACAGCCGGGAAAGGCCAGGAAGGGTGCACTGCGGGGGTAGGGAAATTGGGGAGGTTTCCAGTGGTGGTCCTCACGCCACTCCCGGGGTTTAAGCTGGAGGCAGGAAGGAAGGAAGCGGCCAGGCAAAATGGTGGTGGGACCCCCATGACCCCTGTGAATCCCGCGTGCTGCATGGTAAAAACTGCGCATGTTGTGGAGGAGGGGGAGGGGTCCGCCAGGCAGGAAGGGACTACTGGAGAGACTTCTGGAGTGGAAGAAAGTGGAACTGCAGGCGTACCGGATTTTGGGGGTCAAAGGACTGTTGGGGGTGGGTTGGTGGTTGCAGCGGGAGTAAGGGTTATTGTTGGTGGAGGGGGGGAGATGCCATTGTCCGGTGGAAGTGGAAGTGGAGGTGGACTGGGTGATGCTGGAGAATGTACACAAGCTATGGACGCTATGGCGCCGGGATGTGCGGCCTCCACTGCTGACAGTGGGGGCGTGGCCAGTGGACGGAGCCTGGGCGGGCTGGGGGACCAGGGGGAGGAGTTGGGGCGGGAGTCTGGGCGGCGGGGGGAAGTGGGAGGGGCGAGCGGCATCCATGCGGCCACTTCCGGTTTCACTGGTCAGCCTGACCCGGAAGTGGGTGGGGAGGTTGGCCAGGAAGTGAGATCTGAACCGGAAGTGGTCGGGGACTTCTGGTCTGCGGCCGCTGAAGACCATGGGAAAGATGGGAATGATGGGAATGTAGGTAAGCAGGGAGACATCTGGGGGTTTATTGGTAGAATCCTCTGGCGATCTGAGCTCAGGCCAGAGGTTAGGTAGATGGAGCGAGGTTGAGGCTGGGGACCTTTCTGGGGATCACCCAGCCTTGGCCTTTATCAGGGGTATTGAGTCCCAGGAGGGACAGTTGTATGTTAAGGGGAAGAAGCAGCCACAGGAGCAACCACGGGAGCAGGGGGAGGAGCCGTCTGGGGCTCGGGCCCGCTGTTCCAGTGGGCCCCCAGTGGTAGACCCTCCTCCGAGTGTTAGGAGGAGGGATGTAATGGGTGTGGCTTGTTCCGGGGGGGCGGTGGATGGGAGGGACCCCCCCGGCAGGATTAGGCCGGGGGGTTCCCCCGGTTGGTGTGTCAGCCATGGGTGCTGGGGTGCCCTCCGAGGGTACCCCTGGTGATGCGGCGGTGGGCACTTCTGGCGCTCAGGCTGGGGGTATTTTGGGGCAGGCCCAGGAGGCAGAGCTGCTTGAGGCGCTTAGGGAGACCAGGTCTTTTGCCCGGGTGGCAGGGACCAGCGTCCCTTTGGCCCCCCTGTACGGCCAGTTTCGCGCCCAAAACTTCCGGGTTCCCCCCGCAGACCAGCTCCAGGGGGTGAACCCGTGGTCGAGGGGTACAGGGGGTCCGGAGAGGCGCAGGCGCAATGTCGTGCAGCTGCGGTGGGAGGGACCTGGACAGTGCCCCAGCAGGGGGCAGGTAGTGGATCTTCTACTGAAGGGGGCCAACTTCAAGGTAGCCGACCTCTTCGCAGTGATCCATCCCACGGGCACCAAGGAGTTTGACGTCAGTTTTTCCTCCTTGGTGCTAATGGAGCTCTTTCTCACCGTCCATGAGCTCCTGAAGAGGTCGGAGCCTTGGAAGTTCTTTAAGGTGGTCCCCCTGTCCAGGCAGGAAGATATAAAGTCCCTGACCATTTTGGTCAGGAACGAATCCCTCCCACCTGAGGACATTGCCTCCTGGTTGGGGAGGTATGGGCAGCTACAGTCTCCCCTCCGCAAAAACCTGGATGAACGCGGGGTCTGGACCGGGGCGTGGTTGGCCAGGATCCGTCTCAAGCGCCAGGGGACTAGTGTGACCCATGTCCCCGGAAGTGCGTTTATTGGGAGAGATAGGATCCTGGTCTTTTACCCCGGTCAGCCCCGTCGCTGCTTCAAGTGTGGGAGTCCCACCCATTTGAGTGCGGATTGCACAACGCCCCGGTGCGTCAGGTG
Organism: Rana muscosa; assembly: GCA_029206835.1. NCBI lineage: Eukaryota > Metazoa > Chordata > Amphibia > Anura > Ranidae > Rana > Rana muscosa. Next base: position 883,351,056 of record CM055118.1, read on the forward strand.
CAACAGGCCTGGGCACTCCTCGGAGACTTGCAGACTAATTGTCTGCAACCTCTGTGGGGTGTCCGGCCACCCATTCAGCCGCTGCCCTAAGGCTTTTAGGGGGCATGCGGCTGATGGGGATGGGCCAGGCCCAGAAGATGTACCGGAGGGGGTGGGTCTCCCACCTCCCACCCCAGGCGCCTCAGGTAGGCCCAGGTGATGGGCCGGGGGTTGGTGGCCCAGAGGGGCCTTTGCCGCAGAGGCCCGGGCGTAGGCATGGTGGAGTTGGGGCCCCTGCTGGGAACGTGCCTGGTCCCTCGGGACTTGTTTCTGGGGGGCCGGGTGCGCCAGCATCGGTCCCAGTAGGGGTGAGGGGCCGAGGGGGTGAGGGGCCCTTTGTTAGGGGCCTCCCCCTCTTTTTTCCGCACCCCCTTCTCCTTCTACCCCCTCTCTTCCCCCCTCTACCCTTCCCCCTTCTTTTCCCCCTCCTCCCCCTCCCCCCCCCCTCCTCTCCCCCCTTCCCCCTATTCTCCTTCTTCCCTTCCCCCTTCCTCTTCGCCCCCTTCCCCCTCCCGTCCCATCCTGGATCCCCTTGTGGTTTCCCAGGATTCGGGGGGGGGAGATGGAGGTGGCCGAGTCGTCGAGGGGCCTGCACAAGAGGCCCATGGGGGCCTCTAGCGGGCACTCCGGTGACGAGGTGGGCGGCCAGACCCAGGCGGGCTGGCTGCAGAGGAAGGTGAGGAAAAGGAAGAAGAAGAGGGATCCTGGGGAGGGGGTTGCGGGACCCCGGGTTGTCCCTGGTAGGGACCCTGGGGGCCCCCCCCAGTGATCCTAGGGAATATGTACGGGGTCCTCTCCGATTCAGAGGAGGACCCTGGGGTGTAGGCAAAAACGCAGAGGAGAATGCAGGCCAAAATCACTAAGGATGGCGGTACCCTCTCCAATACGCGTTGCGACCATTAATGTCATGGCCTTCGATTTTCTCAGCCGAGTTGAAGCTGACTTTTTGTTTTTGCAAGAGACCTGGCTGGCATCGGTGGCAGAGATGCATCTAGCAAAGAGGGAGTGGAGGTGCGGGCCCTCCCTCTGGTCTCTTGCGGCCGAGCCCTGCAGTGGAGTTGCAGTCCTTTTTAAGATTGGTCCGGTGGCTTGTCGACGAGTGATTGAGGTAGAGGTCGGTAGGTGCCTGGTAGTGGACGCCGTCGTGAGGGGGCAATTCCTTAGGCTGATCAACTTCTATGGCCCTCAGACCAAGAGGGATAGGAAGAGCCTCCTCACGATGGTCAAGCCCTACTTGTTTACGTCCCAGCAGGTGGTCTTTGGTGGTGACTATAACATGGTCACCAGATCAAAGGATCGGGCAGGCGCCTCAGGCCCCCTGGGATATGATAGCATCTTTTTGAATAGAATAGTAAGGGAAGCCGGGTTGGTGGATGCACATGTTCAGTGCCTCCCCAACCACACTGGGTTCACCTATGCCCGAGGTAATAGTAGGAGTAGGTTAGATAGGTTTTTTTTAAAGGGGGACTCTGCCTTTGCGGCACCCGTGTTGCAGGCGGTGGAGTTCTTTGATCACTGTATGGTTTCTGTGACTCTGAATGTGGCCGACACTCCTCAGAAGGGTCGAGGTTTCTGGCATCTTAATGGATCGCTGCTTGAGGACCTCGAGGTTAGGGAGGCCTATGAGATCTTCCTTGCGGATCAGGCCTCGCTCCTTGAGAGTGGCTGCTCCCGCCAGGAATGGTGGGAAGTGGTGAAGAAGAGGTCGGAGGGCTTTTTCCGCAGGATCTCTAGGTACCGGGTGACATCCAAGTACCTGGCCTACCAGAGGTTGCGCAGGCAGTTAGACCGCCTGGTTTCAGCTGGGGGCCCTCAGGAACAGATATCCGATCTGAAGCTTCGGATGAAGGGGTGTCAGTATGACCGTCTTGCCTCCCTGGTCCTTGAAAGGGATTACGGGAAGTTATCCTCCCCGGATCCCTACAAGAGCTGTGGTGAGGCGGTGAGTTCGAAGGTCATACATGGCTTGAGGGATGCCTCGGGGTCCCTGGTCCGGTCCAGACGGGTATCCTGGGCATCATCAGGGACCATTTTTCAGACCTCCTTCGAAGGAAGCCTTTAGATATGGAGAAAGCCAGGGTGTTTCTTGATGAGACCCCGCTTCGTGCGGGGCCTGATCTCCCGGACTCTCTGACAGCAGAAATCTCGGTTGCAGAAATTGAGCAGGCCATCGACTCTTTGTCCTTGAAAAAGTCGCCGGGGCCCGATGGGCTTACGGCTGAATTTTATAAAACCTTTAAGAGTCTTTTGGCTCCTCACTTGAGGGAGGTTTTCAATGAGTGTTTGGCCAACGGCCTGCTCCCTCCCTCAATGAGAAGGTCAGCCTTGATTCTGCTGTCGAAGGGGAAAGATCCGACTGTGATTGAGAACTGGCGCCCGATCGCCCTTCTCACTACAGATAGGAAGTTGTTGGCGAAAATACTCTTTTTGCGTATGTCAGCAGTCGCTGACGAGATGCTTTCTGTCTCCCAGCACTGCGCAATTCCTGGCCGGGGCACCTTTAGTGCCGTCCTGAACGTCCGGGAGGCTGTGGAAAGGTGCAAGGCAACGGGGGATGGGCGGTATCTGCTGGCATTAGACCAGGCCAAGGCTTTTGATCGGGTGAACCATGAGTACCTCTGGCTTCTTCTGAGAAAGTACGGTTTGCCTGAGCAATTTGTGAATTTGCTGAAAGTATTGTACAGAGGGGCGGTGAGCTTCCCTCTTGTCAATGGTTCGGTGGGCCCTGCCTTTGCTGTGGACTCTGGGGTCAGGCAGGGTTGCCCGTTGAGCCCCCTTCTCTACGTCTTTGCCGTCGATCCCTTTGTGAGAAGGCTCGACTGTGAGCGTTTGAGGGGGGTTCCGGTGGAGCCTTGCATTGGTCCGGATCCGGCAGTGAGGGTGGTGGCCTACGCGGATGATGTCTCGGTGGTGGTGTCCAGCCGCGAGGAGGCCCTCTTTGTGGAAACACAAATTGGGAGCTACTCCGAGGCATCTGGTTAATTGGTCAATTGGGGCAAGAGCGAAGTTCTCTGGTTGGGGAAGGAAGGCGAGCAGTTCGCTCTTCCTGACGTGTTTCCTCAGCCCCAGCCAGAAGTTTAAATTCTTGGCATCCTATTTGGCCCGGGTGATTACCCCAAGCTAAATTGGTCGGTGCATCTCGGAAGGTGAATGCCTGGAGGGGCTGGAAGATGTCATTGAGGGAAAGGGTAAGCCTGGTCAAAACATACCTACTGCCAGAATTCCTCTATGTCAGCTATGTTTGTATTTTGCCTGCATCTCTCTATGCCCGGATTTCTGGCCTGTTTTTCCTGCTGTTGTGGGGAAACAGGCTAAATCTGATCAAGAGGGAAGTCACGTACCGACAGAGGAGGCGCGGTGGGTTGGATATGATCAATCCGGTGGTGTTTTTCATCACCTTATTTGTGAAATTCAACCTACAGTCCATCTTTGTGGACCTGCCTACTCTGTGGGAGCGCTCATGCAAGAACTGGCTCTTGCTGTTCCTGAGTAGGTGGGAGGATGGGGGTCGGCCCGGTGATCTTCGTAGATCACACGGGTATCTCCCGTCATATGTCCCTCAAGCTTTGAAGGTACTGAGGCAGTGGCGGATAACTGCCCTAGAGGTGGGCTCTTCGGGTCGGCGTGAGCTGTACTCAAGAGTCATGGCCTCGGACATTTTGAAGCCACTGTCTTTAAGGGATTGCCCGGAGAGAGTCCTTGAGAAGGGACTAGCCCTTCTGAATTCCCCAAGAATCCCAAGCAAGTTTTGGGATCTTGCGTGGAGGGCCTTCCACGGACGCCTCTATGTCTGTGGAAACCTAAAGTATAGGAACCTAGGGGACAGAGGTTGTCCTCGTGCAGAATGTGGGGGGGCATTGGAGACCATGGACCATTTTCTGGTCGAATGCCCCTTCAACATTGAGGTTCTCGAGGGGGCAGGGGAAGCCATTGGTTATCCCCAACTCTCGTCCTTGACTTACTCTGAGGTGGTGTACGGCGACTTCAGGGTTCACAGAGGGTTTGAGTTATCGTCACTTTATTTAGCTAGTTTAGTGGCTCTCTATTACACATGGCACGCTCGGTGTTTGGTGTCCACTAGGGGCAAAGTCCTGTCCACGCATGAGGTGGTGGGTGATATCTTCCGGGAGTTGGTGAAGGTGAGGAGTCTTGAGAGGGAGAGGGTTGGAGCCAATAGGAGTGTCCGGCTGTGGAGGGGTTTCTCCTTCAGGCCTCCCTGAGGCTCTGGGCCTGTTTCCTTTCGGGGGGTGGTTCTTTCTGTCCTTTTCACTCCCCTTAGATTTTGAGTTTCTCTTTTTTTAACAGTAGGGCTTGCAGGCATTCTAGACCTCGTTTGCGTTCTCGCCTGTAAGTAGCCGATGGGTGGTTGGTGTTAGTGTTAGGTTTGGTGTTAGTGTTAGGTTTGATGTGTGTTAGTATTAGGATTTTTGTAAGATTAGTGGGTGATGTGTTTTTTTCTTGTATTTTAGGATTTTGGATATGTATATAATGAGTGACCCACGTGTGGGTGGTCGGACAATGGGTAAGGGTGGTGGTGGTGATTCTTTGTAAATATGTGTTAGTTTGATGTGTTAGGGGTTCTTTAATGTATATGTTATTTTCTTTTCGTATATATTGTAAATATCGGCAGTAGTTTTCAAAATAAATAAAAATTTACAGCGGGCGGAGTGTGCCTCCTGATCATATTACACCTGAAGTTAGCCTGTATTGCTGCTTTTTCCTGGTGTGTTACACCAACAGGCATTTGCGGCACTTACAGCGGGTGGAGTGTGCCTCCTGATCATATTACACCTGAAGATAGCCTGTATTGCTGCTTTTTCCTGGTGTGTTACACCAACAGGCATTTGCGCCACTTACAGCGGGCGGAGTGTGCCTCCTGATCATATTACACCTGAAGTTAGCCTGTATTGCTGCTTTTTCCTGGTGTGTTACACCAACAGGCATTTGCGGCACTTACAGCGGGCGGAGTGTGCCTCCTGATCATATTACACCTGAAGTTAGCCTGTATTGCTGCTTTTTCCTGGTGTGTTACACCAACAGGCATTTGCGGCACTTACAGCGGGCGGAGTGTGCCTCCTGATCATATTACACCTGAAGTTAGCCTGTATTGCTGCTTTTTCCTGGTGTGTCACACCAACAGGCATTTGCGGCACTTACAGTGGGCGGAGTGTGCCTCCTGATCATATTACACCTGAAGTTAGCCTGTATTGCTGCTTTTTCCTGGTGTGTTACACCAACAGGCATTTGCGGCACTTACAGCGGGCGGAGTGTGCCTCCTGATCATATTACACCTGAAGTTAGCCTGTATTGCTGCTTTTTCCTGGTGTGTTACACCAACAGGCATTTGCGGCACTTACAGTGGGCGGAGTGTGCCTCCTGATCATATTACACCTGAAGTTAGCCTGTATTGCTGCTTTTCTCCTGGTGTGTTACACCAACAGGCATTTGCAGCATCTACAGCAGGCGTAGTGTGATTCCTGCAAAATATACTCCTGAAGCTAGGCCTTATTGCTGGTTTTCCCATTTCCCTGCAGGCCATTAGAATGTCTGGAAGGCAAACAAGGAGAGGCAGACAGTCAGGAGCCAATAAAAGAGGGCAAGCAGGCTCTGTGTCTAGAGACAACAGTGCTGGTCGTGGACGCGGTGCATCGCCATCAGCACGTGGCCATGGGACACGCTTGTCCTTCTTTTCGGCAACTGGACGTGTTGAGCCGCATCATGCCGAAGACTTGGTAGAGTGGATGACCAAGCCCTCCTCATCCTCCTCATCCTCTCTCACCCAGGATCAGGGTACTGGCAAAGCAGCTGCCAAAGCGTACTCCTTCCCTAGACCAACCATGTCCTCCTGAGGAGTCCCCCGAACTGTTTGAGCACAGTGTTGGGTACATGCTCCAGGAGGATGCCCAGCGTTTCGAAGGGTCTGATGATGATACCCAGCTAGAGGAAGGCAGTAGCGTGAGAGCAGAGAGAGGGGATGCTCAAGAAGGACACCAATCTGGCAGTCATGTTCCAGCAGCTTCAGCATACTGCCAGATTGGCTCCAGTGATGAGGAGGGAGTGGATGATGAGGTCACTGACTCCACGTGGGTGCCTAATAGGAGAGAGGAGGAGGAGGAGGATGAGGAGGAGGCACATCTCCAACGAGGCAGGATGCCCGCGGGGGGCCAGCGTAAGGGCAGCACACCGACGGCATCACACCGCAGAGCTCCGCCTGTGCAGGGCGCTGCCTCTGCCCGTTATTCAAAAAGTTCTTTGGTGTGGGCCTTTTTTGAGTCGAGTGCATCAGATCGCACAGCTGCTGTTTGCAACATATGTCTCAAGCGTATATATCGCATGGCCAAAACATCACCCGCTTGGGCACCACATGCTTGACCAGACATATGTTGACCTGCCATGCAGCTCGTTGGCAAGCCTACCTTAAAGACCCACACCAAAGAACAAAGCGGACCTCTTCTTGCACCGTATCAGCTGGGATCTCCAACCCCACTATACCTTCAGTCCTCTCTGAAACCTGCACTGAGAGGAATGAAGGTGTAGAATTAGGTGTGTCACAGCCAAGTACTTGCGGGCACTCTGCTAGCAGTAAACCCACGTCCGATTCTAGCAGGCAAATTTCCCTGCCCCAGCTGCTGGACCGTCGAAAGAAGTTCACTCCCAGCCATCCACATGCCCAGCAGTTGAATGCTAGCTTGGCTAAATTGCTAGCGCTTCAACTGCTGCCTTTTCAGTTGGTAGACTCTGCCCCCTTCCGTGAGTTTGTGCAATGTGCGGTTCCTCAGTGGCAGGTTCCCAAACTACACTTTTTCTCACGGAAGGCGATTCCGGCTCTCTACCGGCATGTGGAAGGCAATGTCTTGGCCTCGCTGGAGAGGGCGGTCAGCGGTAGGGTGCATATTACCGCTGACTCATGGTCCAGCAGGCATGGACAGGGACGTTACCTTTCTTTCACGGCCCATTGGGTCACTCTTTTGGCAGCTGGGAAGGATGCAGGACAAGGTGCAGTAGTGTTGGAGGTTGTTCCACCGAAACGCCTCCAAAATGCTACTACTGGTTGTGACACACCTCTGTCCTCCACCCCCTCCTCTTCTTCTTCCTCCATGGCCTCTTCCTGTGCTTTGTCCTCGGAACCAGCGGTGCTCCGTAGGCGTTCAAGGGGCTACGCAATTACGCAGGCAAAAAGATGCCATGCCGTGCTTGCGCTGGTGTGTTTGGGGGACAGGAGCCACACTGGGGCAGAGGTTCTGTCTGCTCTGCGGGGGCAGGCCGAGAGGTGGTTGACGCCATGCCAGCTTAAGCCAGGAATGGTAGTTTGCGACAATGGCACCAACCTCTTCTCCGCTCTCCGACAGGGACAACTGACCCATGTGCCCTGTGTGGCTCACGTCCTTAACCTGGTGGTGCAGTGGTTCTTGGGCAGGTACCCGGGCTTACAGGATGTCCTGAGGCAGGCCAGGAAAGTCTGTGTGCATTTCCGCAGATCTTATAATGCCAGTGCTCGTCTGGCTGAGCTGCAAAAGGAGTTGAACCTGCCCAAGAACCGCCTTATATGTGACATGCCCACCAGGTGGAACTCAACGTTGGCCATGCTGCAGCGGCTGCACACGCAGCAGAGGGCCATCAATGAGTACCTGTGCGACTACGGCACCAGGACAGGGTCAGGGGAGCTCGGTTTTTTTTCACCACGCCAGTGGGGCATGATCAGGGATGCATGCACTGTCCTGGCAACATTTGAGGAGGCCACGAGGATGGTGAGCAGTGACAGTGCATGCATCAGTGACACTGTACCTCTTGTCCACCTGTTGGAACATACGCTGCGTGGAATAATGGACAGGGCACTTTAGGCAGAACAGAGGCAGGAAGAGGAGGACTTCCTTGCCTCTCAAGGCCCCCTTTACCCAGACAGTGTTCCTTCTGTCCCACCCATCGCACAGGAAGAAGAGGAGGAGGGGGATTGTGTCAGCATGGAGGTGGAGCCTGGCACTCAGCATCATCAGCAGCAGTCTTTTAGGGATGATTTACAGTCCCAAGAAACCAGTGGACTTGTATGTGGCTGGGAGGATGTGGCTGCGGATCATGTCGTCCTTAGTGACCCAGAGGACCCTGGACCGAATGCCTCAGCTAACCTACGCTGCATGGCCTCCCTGATCCTGCAAAGTCTGCGGAAGGATCCTCGTATTCTTCGAATCAAGGAGAGGGACCATTACTGGCTGGCCACTCTCCTTGATCCACGGTACAAGGGTAAGGTTGCGGACCTTATCTTACCGTCGCAGAGGGAGCAGAGGATGAGACAACTCCGGGACGCCTTGCAGAAAGGTCTGTGCAACGCGTTCCCAGAGACTGGGAGGTTACAAACTCCTGGTCCTGGACAACGAGTTGCTGAGGCTTCGGTCAGTCAAAGAAGGAGCGGTGGGGAAGGTGGCCGTCTGACCGATGCGTTCAGACAATTCTTTAGTCCGCAGCCCCAAGGTATGATCGGTTCCAGCAACCATCGCCAGCGTCTGATATACATGGTGCAGGAATACCTAGGGGCAAGGTCAGACTTGGACACCTTCCCCACCGAAAATCCTCTGGCTTACTTTGTCTTGAGGATGGATCACTGGCCAGAGCTTGCACAGTATGCAATTGAGCTACTGGCCTGTCCTGCATCCAGCGTTCTTTCAGAACGCACATTCAGTGCTGCTGGAGAATTTGTCACGGATCACAGGGTGCGCCGGTCCACCGACTCGGTTGATCGACTGACCTTCATAAAGATGAACCAGTCTTGGATCACCACCAGCTACCAAACACCTGAAGCTGATATAACAGACTAATTTATTTTCAAATGTCACATCCCTTCAAGACTGATGCTGATGCTGAGAGTCTGTCCTGTTATGTTGACTGACTATCCTCCTCCTCCTCCTCAATGATCCGATTGATGATGATAGCTTGGAAGAACATTTTTATTTCTGGGTGCCGCCACCAGTGGCTACGGTCCAATTTTTCAGCCCCTGTTTAACAGGGGCACGTACAGTATATACTCGAGTATATGCCGAGATTTTCAGCCCTTTTTTTGGGTCTGAAAGCCCCCCCCCCCCCCCCCTCGGCTTATACTCGAGTCATATAAATTTTTACATTGTAAATATTACCTGTAAAGAAGTTGCGGCTGCGGCGTCCATCGTTCAAATTCCGCGGCGTCCATCGTTCAAAATTCCGCGGTCTCTTGCTGTTCCTTCCTTGATAGGCGAGTCTCAGCAGACACTCTCCGCCTATCACGAACGTTCTCTCATCCTCAGTTTTCCAGCAGACGTCTGTGATTGGCGGAATACCCAACACAGTGTCTGCTGGGAAAACGAAGGATGAGAGAATTGATCGTGATAGGCGGAGAGTGTCTGCTGAGACTCGCCTATCAAGTAAGGAACAGGAAGAGACCGCGAAATTCGAACGATGGACGCCGCGGAATTCGAACGATGGACGCCGCAGCCGCAACTTCTTTACAGGTAATAATTACAATGTAAAAATTTCTATTTACAGGGAACAGCGAGCTAGGGAACAGTGGGGCATCGGCTTATACTCGGGTCAGTGAGGTTTCCCAGTTTTTTTTGGGCAACATTAGGTACCTCGGCTTATACTCGAGTCGGCTTATACTCGAGTATATACGGTAATTAAAATTTTTTATGCAATGCTTTGCAGCAGGGCTCATTCCTGCACTCCAACTAGAGTATCTGGGAGAGGTTGCAGTGTCGTGGCACCAGCACCAGTGGCTAAGGCCCAATTTTTCAGCCCCTGTTTAACAGGGGCGTGTAATTACAATTTTTGATGCAATACTTTGCAACAGGGCTCATTGCTGTGCTCCAAGTACAGTATCTGTGAGGGGTTGCAGTGTTGTGGCACCAGTGCCTAAGGCCCATTTTTTCTGCCCCTGTTTAACAGGGGCATGTAATTACAATTCTTGATCTAATAATTCACAGCAGGGCCCATTCATGCGCCCACCAAGAGTAACTGTGAGGGCTCACAGTGTTGTGGCAACACCAACATGTAAGGGGCAAATTTCAGCTGAGTATATACGGCAGGCCCCTACTTTCAAACATCCAACTTACAAACGACTCCTCCTTGCAAACGGAAGGATACAACAGGAAGTGAGAGGAAATCTACCCCTAGAAAGGCAAATTCTCTCCTGTAAGAGTTAATAAGGGAAAAAAAGTGTCTCCTCTCCACTGATGCTTTATCACCAATTCTTGTTTCAATAAAAACCCTAAATTTTCAAAAAACATTTGTCATTAGGACGGAAAGTGAGGTGAACTGTTCTGAACAGGTGCACACTGCACAGACAGCAAAACAAATGTTACAGGGGTGATAACCAGGGGCGGGCTGGGCGGGGGGAAGGGTGGAGATTTCCCCCCAGGCCGGCTACCTTATATTCAAAACGGCCGCGCTGCCTGTTTGCTATTTTTTTCCTGTAAATTGTAAAATTCGGCCGCGGCGGCCGCTGATTGGCTGGCTGGCTGGCTGCTGCAGTGCATTCTGGGTGTTGTAGTCTGCATCTCGTTTTTTCTATCTCCCCCGCGAGTCTCCTGTATGTTCTATCTGTGCCCTCATTTACTGAGATCCTCCCCCTATCTCCAGTGCCGTCTGCCCAGAGAACCCGGAGGCGGGGCACTGCTACTGCCAGGTGCTGCTGACACTGTGCAGGGAAGGGGGTGAGCAGAGCTGATGTTCTAAGAAATGTCAGTCTGGAGAGGTAAGTTGGCAGTTTCACATCAGAACTATTCAGGAGGATTTGTTTGCAGTGTGATGAGAATGATAAAGGATCGGAAGAGCAGAGTGTGTATGGGGGAGTCGGCTGAGCCTTGCTCACAGCAAACAGATATCTTGGGAGCTGGCTCATATCACTATATAAACAACCCCCACCCTCTGTGTATGTCCAGATAATGTGAACAAACTTTATAAGCATTCAGTTTAACCCTGTGTTCTCCAAACTCTGTACAATCAACATGTAAATTCCCCACATACACTAAACACTCTATATACATGTTACCTGTCCTCAATAAACAGAGCAGAGCACAGTGTTCAGTTATTTATATGGTGGTGCAATTGTATGAACGCTGATTATCTAGAGATTTTTTTTTTTATTGAGAATTGTTATTTTGCATCTACTCAGTTAGGCTTTTTTCACACACACATGCACAGGCGTGGTTTTCATGAATTACGTGTAGGGCAGCCCATTAATTTCAATGGGCTGCCCTACACACGAGCAACATGGAAAAGAAGTCCTGAATATTTTCAAAAAGTGTGCGGCACCCTGTAGTTTGGTCCACATGTTTGCAGATGCATGGAGGTGTCAATAACAAAAAATGGCACTGCTGCACATCTGCTTAAGGACAGCACATTTTCTTGCATGTTGGGAAGCATGTAATTTTGCATGCGTTACCCACACGCATAGATGTGAACTTAGGCTAGTCGGTTTACACAGAGCGGGGATCTCCATCTCCCACTTACCCGACGCGGCCGAGAGACATATGAAGTCCTGCCTCTTGGACCAGCTTCTGTGATGGACGTCATACTGGTCCAATGCAGGGACGTGTGATGTCCATCTTAGGAGCCAGTCCAGCAGGCAGGACTTAATTTGACAATGGGCAGGTAAGCGAGAGATACCCGCACTGTGTAAACCGGCGGTTCTCCTCTCTCCCCTGTCCCCATGCACTGGCAAGGCTGCGCTAATGGGCACTGCTGTCTGATCAGGCTAAATTGATGGTCACAGGTAAAGCTGAGCTGATGGGATGGGCACTGATGAGGCTGCATTTATGGGCACTGGTGAAGCTGCATTTATAGGTACTAGTGAAGCTGCATTTATAGGTACTAGTGAAGCTTCATTGATGGCCACTGGTGAGGCTGCATTGATGGCCACTGGTGAGGCTGCATTGGATGGACACTAATCAGGCTGCATTGAAAAACCAGGTGGGCATGAATGGTGAGCTGATTTGGTGGTTCAATGGGCCACTTGACTGGACTTGCCCCCCAGGCCTAAGGCTGCCAGCCCTCCCCTGGTGATAACCCTTCCCTATGTTTTCCAAAAAGCTTAAAAATAGATTTTTTGGCTGGAGCTACACTTAAACAATGTACCTGTTCAAAATTACAAACAGATTCTACGTAAGAACAAACCTACAGTCCCTGTCTTGTATGTATCACCTGTATACGGCTGTTCAGAGTATATAGGGCCTTTTTTATTTTGTGTGCAGGGTTCCCCTTAATATCCATACAAGACCCAAAGGGGCTGGTAATGGGCTGGGGTGGGGGGGGGGGGCTGTGATGGGGTAGCTATGCCATTTTTCTTAAAGATTTTCATCCATATTACCGGGACCAGACATTACATTAAAGCCGCAAGCAGTTTTAAATGGCTTTTTTTCCTTTAGAAATGTAATTTTGTGCAGGGACAGTTCTAAACACGGGAAACACGTGGCACTTCACAGGCATACTTTAGACACCCCCCAGGTACGATATTTAAAGGAATATTTGACTTTTTTTTTTCACTTTATGCATCATTAAAATGACTGCTCCCGAAAAACGGCCATTTTTAAAACTTATTTTTGCATTGATACCTGTCCCCTGGTGCAGAACCCGGGTTCCCAAACCCTTTTTAGGACAATAACATGCATAAAAGTCGTTATAATTAGCACTTTAGATTTCGAACGTTCGCATCCATTGTATTTAATAGGGTTCTAAAGTTCGTGCGAACTTTCGGTCCGTTCGCGGGTTCTGGTGCGAACCGAACCCGGGGATGTTCGGCTCATCACTAATGGTGTGACCTGTGGGCAGGGGAGTTCACCGCCTCGGTTTTGGTTGGAATTTCCTCTGCCAACATCATACGAAACTTTAATTGATGTTGTACATTCTGTGATTTAAGTTTATGTTATCTTTGGGGACCAAAGAGTTTAAGTGGGGGAGTGTGTAGCGGGGTCTCCTTTAAGGCCCCAGGACTATGTTACCCAGAACCCCGTTCGGCACCCAGAGTGCAGTGGCCACCACAGAGACTCATGGGAGGGGTTATTTAAGAAGGAAGCAAGGCGGAGCTCGGTCTCTTTGGACACCGCGCTGCAAGCAACAGCTTCTTCCTGTGCGGATCTGCAGCAGTGCAAGGCCTGAAGCCTGGGGCCTTGCGCAACTTCCAAAGAGCCTTCCACCCCGCTGCGGAGCATGGGTGGCACCAGACTGGTCGAGTGAGGACATCAGTTGGATCGGGGACCCGATCGTTGCAGACGCTGTGTGCGGAGACACAGCAGGTGGAAGTCCCGGACTGGGATCGCGTCCGGAGTGGTGAGCGAGCACTTGCTCAATCAAGTAGACTTTACCGTTTCTAGGCCTGTAGACTGCCTTGGCTCACCGATCATTTGCTTGTTGTTCCATTGGGGGACCGGTAGCAGGACAGAGTTGAAGTGTCCCCCCAGCATAGTGTTCTTAGTGATTGCCAGTTTGTGGATTACAAATACTATTCATCAAGTGCACCACCGAAAGTTTGCATGCAAAGAAATCCCTATAGGAAGGACTGAGATTTATTCTAGGTCAGGCCTGGCCAGGGTGGGGAGATAGGATATTGTTTAGTGCGCCACAGGGCGTGTATACCATAATAGCTACGCGTGGTGGATTACCGCGCAGCGCCATTATTGTGTGCTATATTAATTGCTGCAGGGCTCTGCAAGCCAGTTGTGTGTATTATATTCTGCTTAAGCCTTTTTACAACCAAAGTAAAACTGTTATATTTTAATCTTTAACATTTGTGTGTTGTCTTACTGTAAAGAGGGTGCCCTTACAATACCAATTGATTATGATAAAAATATAACCCCTAGACTAGCTGTGCCAGGGTGGGTCGAGCAAGATTGCCGGGGGTTGGTGGTGCTGTACACAGGGCCCGAAAACAAATCCAGTGGCTCTCTTAACTGGGGGTAGCGCTACACTTGGAACTGAGGTAATGAGTCCCTCAACAGTAAGTACAGTGAAACATGAAACAACTCCCCCACATATCTGTACTCTGACAAACAAAAAGTTATAGGAAAACATGGTGGGGTTTGTAAGTACTTACAGTCTAAGAAGATCCCATGTCAACATTAAGAGCCCATTCACACAGGGGCAACACGACTTCCAGCGCGATTTTATGAGGCAACTCAGACACGACCTGAGTATGAATCACAGAGCGACCTGGAGCTATTTACAAGGCAACTCCAAGTTGCCTGCAGGACAAGAGACATTCCAGTGGCCAATCAAACAAGAATCAGCTCTGTGGGAGGGAGGGGGGAGGGAGAGTTTTGCAGGAGAAATGTATGTTTTCTTCCTGGAGAGTCGCTCCTATTAAGACAATGAGAGGCGACTCCCATTGAAATGAATGGTTACAGGTCGCCTAGGAGTCGGATTGAAGTAGTACAGGGACCTTTTTTGAAGTCAGAGCGACTGCAGTAGTGTGCATAAGGACGGCTCCATTAACTTACATTGATTTCTTCAGCCAGCGCGACCTGAGGCGACTAGGGGCGACCTGGGGCGATTTGGAGTCGGATCCAAAGACGCCCCTGTGTGAATGGGCTCTTAACCTTTACACATATTAACAACACATGCGTCAATTTGGAATGAAAAAAACAAAAAAAAAACAAGACAAAACCTATAGACCTACTGAATCCATAAGATGCCATAAGGTAATGTATTATGTAGTTTCCACGTGTCAAAGTGAATGAAGCTTCACGCTAACCACAGGAAAGGGAGAAAAAAAAATAAAAAAATTCCTATATACTATAGGACTCGAGATCTCGTATCTGTGCACAGGTTATTTATTCCCGAATACATTTCAATTTTGTAAAAAAAAAGTATAAATTTAAACTGGTACCAGTATTGAGCTCATTACAAATGAGAGAGAGAGAGAGGGAGAAAAAAAATTAATCAAATAAACCTAAACAGTACAAAGCATGCGCAATAATTTGATCACACTTATTGATGACCGTAAAACAAAAATCATGTTTCCCCATGGACAGTTCATACCCATTTGTTTAGATTGAATCCCCTACATTTTGTTTAGAACTTTGGTAATTTGCAAATGAATTGCTAGGCGTTTCTGGCCACTGGGAGAATACTAAGGGCCTGAATAAGAAAACAAACAAGAACCCTGGAATACTATACTTTACCTTTTGTTAGGCGTGCATTTATGCATATGAACAGCTTTATATGTCCATATTAGTGATGAGCCGAACACCCCCGGGTTCGGTTCGCACCAGAACCCGGTTCTTCTGTAACACACCAGGAAAACGCAGCAATACAGGCTAACTTCAGGTGTATAAGGTGCAGGAGGCACACTCCGCCCACTGTAAGTGCTGCAAATGCCTGTTGGTGTAACACACCAGGAAAACGCAGCAATACAGGCTAACTTCAGGTGTATAAGGTGCAGGAGGCACACTCCGCCCGCTGTAAGTGCTGCAAATGCCTGTTGGTGTAACACACCAGGAAAACACAGCAATACGGGCTAACTTCAGGTGTAATATGATCAGGAGGCACACTCCGCCCGCTGTAAGTGCTGCAAATGCCTGTTGGTGTAACACACCAGGAAAACGCAGCAATACAGGCTAACTTCAGGTGTATAAGGTGCAGGAGGCACACTCCGCCCGCTGTAAGTGCTGCAAATGCCTGTTGGTGTAACACACCAGGAAAACGCAGCAATACAGGCTAACTTCAGGTGTATAAGGTGCAGGAGGCACACGCCGCCCGCTGTAAGTGCTGCAAATGCCTGTTGGTGTAACACACCAGGAAAACACAGCAATACGGGCTAACTTCAGGTGTAATATGATCAGGAGGCACACTCCGCCCACTGTAAGTGCTGCAAATGCCTGTTGGTGTACAACACCAGGACAACGCAGCAATACAGGCTAACTTCAGGTGTATAAGGTGCAGGAGGCACACTCCGCCCGCTGTAAGTGCTGCAAATGCCTGTTGGTGTAACACACCAGGAAAACGCAGCAATAAGGGCTAACTTCAGTTGTAATATGATCAGGAGGCACACTCCGCCCGCTGTAAGTGCTGCAAATGCCTGTTGGCGTAACACACCAGGAAAACGCAGCAATACAGGCTAACTTCAGGTGTAATATGATCAGGAGGCACACTCCGCCGGCTGTAAGTGCTGCAAATGCCTGTTGGTGTAACACACCAGGAAAACGCAGCAATACAGGCTAACTTCAGGTGTAATATGATCAGGAGGCACACTCCGCCCGCTGTAAGTGCTGCAAATGCCTGTTGGTGTAACACACCAGGAAAACACAGCAATACGGGCTAACTTCAGGTGTATAATGTGCAGGAGGCTTAGCAACAATGACACTGACACTGTCCCCTGCCTATCCTTCTCTCTCCCTGCACACAAGGTTTATCAAAGTATATGACACTGACACTCTCCCTGCCTATCCTTCTCTCTCCCTGCACACAAGGTTTAGCAAAGAATATGACACTGACACTGTTCCCTGCCTATCCTTCTCTCTCCCTGCACACAAGGTTTATCAAAGAATATGACACTGACACTCTCCCTGCCTATCCTTCTCTCTCCCTGCACACAAGGTTTAGCAAAGAATGTGACACTGACACTGTCCCCTGCCTATCCTTCTCTCTCCCTGCACACAAGGTTTAGCAAAGAATATGACACTGACACTCTCCCTGCCTATCCTTCTCTCTCCCTACACACAAGTTTGAGGTACAAATAGCACTGACGGTCGGGGGCGTGACCGGATGCAGCTGTGAGAGGTGAGCGGCTCGCTCGCTCCCCGTATCGCGTTCCTCGCTCCACCACACACGCCGCAATGAACGCCTAATTCGGCGGGAGGGGGCTGGAGGAAGTGAGGAGCAGAGAAGGATGGCCCCACGCATCTGACTGGCCGATGACCCGCAGCGCGAAGCTGCGCTGGAGACGAGGTAGCTGACAGGAGGTGGACATAGGACACAGGACGCCGGGACTTGTTGACTGTCTGAGTCCGGTCATATCACCCTGAGCGCCCAGCCTCCACCTGATCAGCTGTGCAGCACAGCGTGAAACTCTCTGGAGGGACCTGCTGGAGTTACCCGCCTGGAATCAGAGTAACCGTTCGCTGCCCGCAATGCACTGCTAGCCCGCACAGCTTCGCCCCACACACCTCGACTGCCTGCCTATACATTAGTCTGCTGACTCCATATTGCCCATGCCAGACACCACAGACGACAGGAGGAAAAACCGCATCTCTTTACCGCAACCTGGAGCGGGAGGTGAGCCACAAGACATGTATATCAAATGTGTATAACTTTCTGAGCCTACGCTTTTTATAAATGTGAGAGGAAGAGGCTGGGGGAGGCAGGGGTGAAGAGTCTGCATGAACTGTAATTAACTGACAGAGCTGGTGTGGGACCAAGCAGCGGAGGATTATAGCAAAAGGAGCAGGAGTGCTGGAACTGAATAGATTATAATATAAACAGCACCATACAAAGAGTAACCATAAGCGCAAGTGGAAGGACAGTTACAAGTGTACTCCAATAAAAGGAGGTGGGGGGGAAACAAAATAAAATGCCGAGCACACTGTCGGTAATGACCAGGAACGCACAGTCACAGTCCCAACCCCAGCTGCCCCAATCCCACTCCCAATCCCACTCCCAGTCTCAATCTCAGCCACAATCCATACGGGGGGCCAGAGCAGGACAGTCGGCAGCGGCAGCCAAACTCGAAAAATATACACATATCCCGGGAAGCACAGCAGGTCATACGCCACCAAGGGGACAAGGGGCCCAACATGTGAACTCCAACTGGAAAAGCCTGGGTCAAACATCAAACGCAGAAGCGGTAGGAAAAGCAGCAGGCGAGCGTGGGCCCAAAGCAAAGACACAAGAGAAAGAGTCAGAGCCAAACATGGGAACAGGGACGGAGCATGAACCCTCCATGAGAGAAATCTTATCCGCAATTAACAACTGCAAAACCTCTCTAGCTGAGATTTTTGACCAGCTGAGAGGGATAAAGGACAAAATGTCAACATTAAAACACGAAGTTCAGGGGGTGGGGGAGCGCACCTCAGCTTTAGAAGAAAGACTCAGCCAGGTGGAGGACGATGTTAGCCCTATGATAACGAATATGAAAACAATGCAAGAACAGATAAATTTTTGTGTCAATAAGATTGACGACATGGAAAACAGGTTAAGAAGGAAAAATATAAGGGTACTGGGTCTCCCTGAAAAAAGCGAGGGCAGCCGCCCCACCGAATACATGGAAAAATGGCTCCTGGAAGTGTTTGGCCGGGACTGTCTATCAAAACACTTTTCTATTGAAAGGGCCCACAGAGTACCCTTTAGAGCTCCAGCCGAGGGCGGCCGCCCCAGACCCATGCTTATTAAACTTCTGCACTTCCCAGATAAAATTACAATCCTCCAAAAGGCAAGAGAGATGAAAGAGGTGTTGGTCAGTGGAACAAGAATCTCATTTTACCCAGACTTCTCTCCTGAGTTACAGAGGCAAAGGGCCAAATTCTTTGAGTGTAATCAAAGATTACAAGAAAAGGGGATTAAATATGCAATGTTCTATCCAGCACGATTACGGATAACCATAAACGGGGAAAATACATTTTTTAATACGCCTGTTGATCTGATGACCTGGATGAATACAAAAGAAGGGGGAACATAGGACACTGGACACAGTCACTGACTTTGTTTTTTTTTTTTTTTGATCCTACATGAAGAATTCAGATTCGTATCCCCTTTCTGATGGGCTCCTTTTTTTTTTTACCTTTGCTTGTGTTTTTTCAGTTTTAAGATCTGCCTCTTTTTTTTTTTCTTTTTTCACTACCGTGGTGGAGATAAGGGAACGGGGAGGGGGGGAGCGGGAGGGGGGAGGGATAGTTGGAAATGTCTTGGTCTTTATGGGGAGTAGCACAAAGGTGGAGAAATAATACAATACATCAAGTAAAAAGGAAAAAATATAGAAGGGAAAAGAAAACACGAAAAACACCAGAGGATGGGCCAAGAGGGGGGAGGGGGAGGGGGAAAAGTTACACAGCAAAAGGGGAGTTCAGTCACTTTAGAGACCCTCTACAGGGGCCCCAAATAGGGCAGGTGGGGGGAGGGTCGGGAGGGGGGGAGGGAGGTGAGGGAGGGGAGGCACGGGAGTGGGTGTGGATGGCACATAATGACGATTGAAAGTACTAAAACACGTCTCTGTGGGGTAGGGTGGGGGTGGGAGGTGGGTGGAAGGAGGGATGTAAGAAGGAATATATGGATAAATAGGGCACTAGAAAGAAGAGATCCACAAAATACACGCTTACGTAATTTGATATTATTAAGGTATACACGAAGAAGATGGGTGGTATTCTAAAGAGGGAAGAAACAGGAAGGGGGGATGGTGAAGTATAGTAGAGAGAATGAACCCCCAACTCGGGAACAGGCATCAAGGTATGTTCTTGGAATGTCCGAGGGGTAAAAGACTCAATAAAGAAACAGGCGATTTTTTTCAGACGCTGATAGCAACAACGTTAAAATACTGTGTCTGCAGGAAACACACCTGGATAAGGGGACTGTAAATCTATTGAAACACAGGAAATATCAGATTCAATACCATTCCACACACACCTCCTACTCGAGGGGGGTGAGTGTGTTGATAGACTCAGGGATGGTGTACTCCTGCAGCCACAGTAAGATTGATACTGAAGGACGATATGTATTTCTTCATTGCCGGATGGAGATAAGTGAATACGTGGTGGCAAATATATATATTCCCCCTCCATTCAGCACAGAAATTTTATGGGACCTGATGGAGTTTGTAGCGGACAGGCCGGGAGTTCCGGTAATAGTGGTAGGGGACTTTAACATGACGATGAATAAAAACTTAGACAGGCTCCCGGCGGCCCCCTTCTCTGCACAGACAGTTGGTAGTCCCCTTTTTCAATTCTGTGGGGAGGTAGGACTGATTGACGTATGGAGAAGGAGACATCCAGAGGAAAAACAATTCTCCTGCCACTCAAGGACACACTCGACCTTGTCCAGGATAGATTTAGTACTCTGTAACGAAGAGGCGATGGGAGAGTTAGGAGAGGTGGTATATGAACCCAGAAGCATATCGGACCACTCCGTGATGGTTTTTGAAATAAAGATGAATAGAAGATACCATAAAAGAGACTGGAAGCTGAATCCATTCTGGCTAGAGGTAATTAAAGATCCGGAGGGAATAAGCGACAGTTTGAAAGAGTTCATAGCTGTAAACACCGGCTCGGCACCGACAGGAATAATCTGGGACACCCTGAAAGCATTCCTACGGGGAATCCTGATCCAAAAAATATCCCTTATTAAAAAACAGACGCGCGCCAAAGAAACTGCGGTGTACGAAAAGGTGAGGAGCTCAGAGATTAGATACATAAGTAACCCACGCAAGGAGGAACACAAGGAATGGTTAGAGGCGCAGGAGGAATATAAAAAAATAAGAAGAAGAAAGGCGGAAAACAAAAAACTATTTCAGAAACAGAATTTCTATGGTGAGGGTGAGAGAGTGGGAAGGATCTTGGCCATGGCAGCGAGGGCCGACAACCCCCCATCCACCATACCGGCAATCCAAGATGAGGATGGGGAAATCAAGAGAGGCACACCAGAAATAATACAAGTGTTTAAAAAATTCTACCAGAACCTGTATAGTAGTACATGGCACAACAGTAGAGAGGGGGAAATGGCTGCCTTCCTCGCCAGCCTGAAGTTACACCGGCTGACAGAGGAAGATAGAGAGGGATTGGAGGCACCACTGACACTGGAAGAGATACAATCGGCAACAAAAGAAATGGCGGGGCAAAAATCACCAGGCCCGGATGGGTTGCCAATAGAAATATACAAAACTTACAGTGAGGTGCTGCTTCCGAAACTTCTGTAGGTATTTAATTGGGCGGCTGAGGAAGGGAAAATGCCCGGGTCTATGGAGGAGGCAACCATAATAACATTACTGAAGGAAGGGAAAGATCAATTAGAGGCAAACTCCTACAGACCGATATCTCTCCTGTGTGCAGACACAAAAATCTTGGCCAAAATATTGGCAATAAGGCTAAACAAGATAGTTACAAAGCTGGTACACCCTGACCAAACAGGGTTTATACCAGGAAGGTCCACTAGCTCTAACATTAGAAGGGCATTCTTGAACACTCAGTTGCCAGTAGAAGAAAGAGGGGAGAGAGCGATCTTGTCCCTGGATGCCACAAAGGCATTTGACAGCCTTGAATGGCAATATCTGTGGAAGGTGCTAGAGGAATACCGGTTTGGCCCAAAGTTCAGCCAATGGGTTAGGTTACTGTATGGGAATCCCAGGGCAAAGATAAGGATCAATGGGGAGTGTCGGCCTGGTTTAGACTGGCCAGGGGGACAAGACAGGGTTGCCCGTTGTCGCCCCTGCTTTTTGCACTGGCCATGGAGCCATTAGCCACTGCAATAAGGGAATCACCGGGGATAAAAGGCTTCAAAAGGAAAGTAGGAGAGGAAAAAGTTGCATTGTATGCGGATGATATTCTGCTCTTTCTGGGGGACACACAGACCTCATTAGAGACAGCAATGAATATCATAGGGGAATTTGGGAAATTCTCGGGGTTAACAATAAATTGGGAGAAATCCGCACTCCTGCCGCTAGAACCCTTAAGAGGGCAGATAGACCAAGTGAAGGTGGTTCCCCAGATAAGATACCTGGGAATAAACATGACAAAGGACCCAGGGCAATACATAGGGGGAAATTTAGCGCCGTTATTGTTAAAGCTGAGACAAAAATGCAGGGTCTGGAACCGGCTACCTCTATCTGTAGTTGGAAGGAGCAATCTGATAAAGATGGTGTGGATGCCGCAAATCTTATACATTTTACACAATTCACCTGTATGGATACCAAAACGGTGGTTTAGGAAAATAGAAGGGGTATTCAGGGAATTGATCTGGAGGGGGGGAACAGCAAGAATATCGCTCCGCGCCCTACAACATCCAAGGGAGAAGGGGGGCTTGTCCCTACCGAACCCTAGATACTACTTCTTAGCTGCCCAATTGCAGCATATGAAGGGCAGTAACCAGTGGAAGGGAAGGGGAGTGGGAATGAGTGTAGTCATGAATGATACAAGCCACGACACGGAGGTAGAGGCAGTGGAGGCAGACTCATTCTACTCTAGGTGCCCCACAGCCCAATTAATGGTTAAATGCTGGAAAGAGGGCAAGAAGATTCTGGGATACACCGGCTTCTCTGAATTTTCCCCTATCTGGGATAACAGTAACTTACAGGAACTTAAAATCATGGGAAGGGTCGAGGAGTGGGACAGATTAGGCGTACATTTGTTGGGACAATTATTCACTCTCGGCAGAATAAAAACATTCCAAGAAATAAGAGAGGAATATGCGGTCCCAAATAGATCTTTTTATAGATATTTACAGGTCAGACATGCGCTAAATGCACAATTCGGACATAGCCCACCGGAAAGGAATGATATGGTTATTGTCAGGAAAGGCGTTTTTACAATCTGCCTGGCAACAGTGCCGCCAGGAGATTGTCTACACTCCATAGGTCCACTCCGTGCATGCGCGTGCACAATAGCGCGATCGGCGTGCGCGGGCGTGCGCGTTCACGGGAGCGCGCGCGCGTGCGTTCGCGGGAGCGCGCGCGGTGACAGCATTTGGCGCCAAACAAGGTATTTAAACTATCTGCCTACCTTGCTTCTTGCTGTCTGGTCTACAGCGTTCCCGAGACCCCTGCTATTGACTTCTGATTCCTGTACTCCTGTTATCTGATCCAGCTTGTCTCTGTTAACCCCGATTGCTGCCCGCCCCGACTTCGGCTTGCTCTGACAACTCTCTTGGTCATCCCTGTACCTAGTCGCATGCTGGTCCGACCCATCGGTCTGCTCGAACTATAAGGCACCTCCACCTGAACTACAGTGCACCCTGCCTGAAGCCACCGTGCATCTCTGCCTGAATCATAGCGCACCTCTGCCTGAACTACCCTGCACCTGTGCCTGAGCTACAGCACACCTCAGCCTGTACTACAATACACCACCTTGTTTCCGCAGTCTGATCTGGGACTTTTATACATCTGCCTGCCGTCTGCATTCTGATTAGTCCTACTGTGCACCTTCCAGCTATCTTCGGACTGTTCCAGTTTGCCGTGCACCATCTGCTGCCGCAACTACCCAATATCCTGCTTACCTGCCAGGCACTTGTGCCCCCTGTCCTCCTGAGCCTCTGTCTGCTCTATCAGGGGCTCTCGAGCCAGGGGTTTACGAGAGGCCGCTCCCTGCACGTTGGGCTCCCATCACAAGGTACGTGACAGTACCAGACAGCCATGTCGGAGCCTACGCAGGGGGCCTCTCCCATGGAGGAATTATGCCGCCACCTGGACGGACTTACTGCTGCAGTCAGGAGTTTGCAAGAGGGATATACCCGGCTAGAGGAGCGTGTCCAGACCCTGGCTACCTCAGCACCTGTCGCATCAGGTACCTCACCTGCACCGTCGGTTGTCATGTTGCCACCTGAACCCAGGGTCCCTACTCCGGAGAGGTTCTCTGGGGACCGCGGCAAGTACAGGGCCTTTCGTAACGCCTGCGAACTTTTCTTCGCGCTACAGCCCAGGACCTTCTCCCTGGAATCTACCAAGGTGGGCTTTGTCATAGCCCTATTGTCCGGTGAACCTCAGGCCTGGGCACACCGCCTCCTGGAACAGAAAAACACCTGCCTTGACCAACTAAGTACTTTCCTCCAGGCCATGGACCTCCTCTATGAGGACCCTCAACTGGCCGCTACCGCCGAAGCAGCATTATGCTCTCTCCAGCAGGGTCGTAGAGCCGCTGAAGACTATGTATCGGACTTTAGGCGCTGGAGCGCCGATACCAGCTGGAACGACGCCGCCCTGCGACACCAATTCAGGCTGGGACTATCTGAGCCCTTAAAGGACGAGTTGGCCCGGGTCGGTATACCGAACACGCTCGATGCCTTGATCCTTCAAGCTATTCAGATCGACAGGCGACTAAGGGAGCGTAGAGCTGAACGGTCAGCGGGACCATCCCGTCCAGTATGGATGTTGCCACGGGTACCCTATCCTCCTCATTCCGCTTCTTCGACCTCCCCACGCTCCACTACCGATGCCTCTGAACCCATGCAACTGGGGTTGATCCGACCTTCACTTACTCCGGAGGAGCGCCAGCGACGCCGGGTTCACAACCTCTGCCTCTACTGCGGGGACTCAGGACATTACGTGAGGATGTGCCCCGCTAAACTGCGTAAGTGCCACCTCTCCTCTACTGTCTCGCCTGTTCTGCCTAACCATTCCGCTCACCTGATCGTTTCCATCTCTCTACAGCTCCCAGGAAGGAACATCCGGACTCCCGCCATTATTAACTCCGGTGCCTGCAGCGGCTTCATGGACCTTTCCTTCGCCTTGAAACATCAAGTCCCTTTGAGGCCCAGACCTAAAGAACTCACGGTCCACCTTGCCGACGGATCGGCCATCAGATCAGGACCAGTGACACAGCAGACTATTCCCCTGCGCACAACCACTGCGGACAAGCATCAAGAACTATTGTGCTTGGACATTATAGAATCCCCTCTCTTCCCAATTATCTTGGGGATACCATGGCTAAAAGCTCATAATCCTCAGATCGACTGGAACACTGGAGAGGTTCGCTTTCCATCTCTCTATTGCCGTGAACACTGTTTTCCAGCACCATCCGACACCTCGTCCCCATTACTTTGTCTGGGGAGTGATATGGAGAACCGGCGGCTGGTCCCGGAGGCCTATCACAACTTTCTAGATGTCTTTAGCAAGAAGGGCGCGGAGACTCTACCTCCGCACAGGCCCTACGATTGCCCTATTGACCTTCTTCCGGGGGCAGAGGTCCCTTTTGGAAGAATTTTCCCCTTATCTGAACTAGAGCTTGGAACTCTCAAGACGTATCTGGATGACAACTTAGAGAAGGGATTCATACGTCCCTCCACCTCTCCTGCCGGAGCCGGTATATTCTTTGTAGAAAAGAAGGACCACTCCCTACGCCCCTGTGTGGATTACAGAGCCCTGAATAAAATAACTATTAAAAATAGGTATCCCCTGCCATTAGTACCCGAACTTTTTCAAAGACTTGGGACAGCAGCCATTTTCACTAAACTGGACCTCCGCGGCGCCTACAACTTAGTCCGCATTCGGAGCGGTGATGAATGGAAAACAGCGTTTCGCACCAGATTCGGGCACTTTGAATACCTGGTCATGCCCTTCGGGCTATGCAATGCCCCTGCCACGTTCCAACATTTCATAAACGATATTTTTAGAGACTACCTAGATCTGTTCGTTATCGTCTACCTAGACGATATCCTGGTCTTCTCTTCCTCCTTAACCGACCATCGTGAACACGTCCGGAAGGTATTGGCCCGACTTCGCCAACATGGTTTGTACGCCAAGCCCGAGAAATGTGCATTCGAACAACAAGATATTCAGTTCCTAGGGCTAATCATTTCGGTAGAGGGTATTAAGATGGACCCTCAGAAGGTCACGGCCATTCTGGATTGGCCAGCCCCCAGCGATAAGAAGGGGATCCAACGCTTCGTGGGCTTTGCGAACTTCTACCGGAAATTCATTAAAGGATTCTCCTCTATCATTGCCCCCATTACCAACTTAACTAAACAAGGTAACCGGTTTCACTGGTCCCCCGAAGCTCAGGCCGCCTTCGCTAACCTTAAGAATCTGTTCATCTCGGCCTCTGTCCTAAAGCACCCTAACCCGGCCTTACCTTACATCTTGGAGGTGGATGCCTCTGAAGTGGCAGTTGGAGCAATACTTTCCCAGAGACAAGGCCCAAAGGCCGCATTGCATCCAGTAGCCTTCTTCTCCCGTAAACTAACAGAGGCCGAGAAAAACTACGACGTCGGGGACAGGGAACTTCTGGCAATAAAGTCCGCACTTGAGGAATGGCGCTACCTCCTGGAAGGAGCAGCACATCCTATTCTGATCTATACCGACCATAAGAACTTGGAATACTTAAAGATTGCCAAGAGACTGAGACCACGCCAGAACAGGTGGGCACTCTTTTTTACCCGATTTTCGTTTCACATCACGTACCGACCCGGATCAAAGAACACCAAACCGGACGCCCTTTCCCGGATGTTTGCCGAATCTAAGGTCCTTTCCCCTCCGGATACCATTCTACCTCCCGGTAACTTCCTCCTGTTACAAGAGGACCTCCTGTCCCAAATCAGACAGGCCTCCTCAGGACCATGCCCAGTTCCTGGCCTTGCCCTACAGTCTAAAGACGGTCTGCTGTGGAACAAGGACAAGATTTTTGTACCTCAACAACTTCGGGTGGCCGTCTTGAAATCCTGTCATGACCACCAGTTAGCCGGCCACTTCGGTGTGTACAAAACTTCCGAACTTCTCCAGCGGACATTCTGGTGGCCACGATTATCCCAAGATTGCAAGCGCTATGTGGAATCTTGTACCACCTGCATCCAGAACAAAAACAGCAAAACCAGAGCCTGGGGGTTACTAAAACCACTACCCGTCCCGGAGAGGCCATGGAGGATGATCTCAATGGACTTCATAGTTGAACTACCTCCATCAGAAGACTTTACGACCATCTTTGTAGTGGTGGATAGACTCTCCAAGATGGCCCATTTCCTACCCATGAGGGGCGTCCCCTCGGCCTCTGAGACTGCAAAGATCTTCATCAGGGAAATAGTAAGGCTGCACGGTGTACCTGCTAACATTACATCTGACCGGGGGGTACAGTTTACATCAAGATTTTGGAGAGCACTATGTAAATCACTGAAGATCGATCTGTTCTTTTCCTCAGCATACCATCCCCAAACCAACGGCCAAACAGAACGCACCAATCAAACGCTCGAGCAGTACCTGCGCTGCTTTTCAAGCTTCTCCCAGAACGATTGGGCCCCTCTTTTGCCTCTTGCTGAGTTTGCCTACAACAACTCTGTTCATTCTGCCATCAAGCAATCCCCATTTTTCGCAAACTACGGGTTTCACCCATTATTTCTATCTAACAACATGCCCGAATGTCCGGTACCAGCCGCCCAGGAAACTCTAAATTTCTTCTCCACCAACAATAAACTTCTCCAGGAGACCATGAAAGGCACAAAGCTACAACAAGGAAATTTTCGACAGGAAGAGGAGAGGGGAGCTCAACATGGCACCTGGGGACCAAGTTTGGCTCTCTACCCTGAATCTAAAATTGGCATGCCCATCCAAGAAGTTGGGCCCTAAATTCGTGGGTCCCTTCCCTATAACAAGGAAGATTAACGAGGTAGCTTACGAATTGAAACTGCCTGAGTCCTTCCGGATCCACCCAGTTTTTCATGTAGCCCTGCTTAGGCCCACGGTCCCCGATCCCTGTACAGATCGGGACATCAATCCTCCCGAACCCGTGCTTATCGATGGAGAAGAGGAATTTGAGGTTGAGTCCATTCTGGGTTGTAGACGAAGACGAAACCAGATCCAATACCTGGTGAAATGGAAGGGTTACGGCCCAGAAGAAAACTCATGGGAGCCAGAGATGAATGTCCACGCGGAAAGGCTAATCAAGGACTTTGAGAGATCTCACCCAGACAAAGTGGCCCAGTTGGGCATCCGGAGGCTGCCCCTTGGGGGGGGCAATGTCAGGAAAGGCGTTTTTACAATCTGCCTGGCAACAGTGCCGCCAGGAGATTGTCTACACTCCATAGGTCCACTCCGCGCATGCGCGTGCACAATAGCGCGATCGGCGTGCGCGGGCGTGCGCGTTCACGGGAGCGCGCGCGCGTGCGTTCGCGGGAGCGCGCGCGGTGACAGCATTTGGCGCCAAACAAGGTATTTAAACTATCTGCCTACCTTGCTTCTTGCTGTCTGGTCTACAGCGTTCCCGAGACCCCTGCTATTGACTTCTGATTCCTGTACTCCTGTTATCTGATCCGGCTTGTCTCTGTTAACCCCGATTGCTGCCCGCCCCGACTTCGGCTTGCTCTGACAACTCTCTTGGTCATCCCTGTACCTAGTCGCCTGCTGGTCCGACCCATCGGTCTGCTCGAACTATAAGGCACCTCCACCTGAACTACAGTGCACCCTGCCTGAAGCCACCGTGCATCTCTGCCTGAATCATAGCGCACCTCTGCCTGAACTACCCTGCACCTGTGCCTGAGCTACAGCACACCTCAGCCTGTACTACAATACACCACCTTGTTTCCGCAGTCTGATCTGGGACTTTTATACATCTGCCTGCCGTCTGCATTCTGATTAGTCCTACTGTGCACCTTCCAGCTATCTTCGGACTGTTCCAGTTTGCCGTGCACCATCTGCTGCCGCAACTACCCAATATCCTGCTTACCTGCCAGGCACTTGTGCCCCCTGTCCTCCTGAGCCTCTGTCTGCTCTATCAGGGGCTCTCGAGCCAGGGGTTTACGAGAGGCCGCTCCCTGCACGTTGGGCTCCCATCACAAGGTACGTGACAGTTATCCTCCGAAGTTTAGTAAACGCAGAGACGACCAGAGGGGTGATATCAAACATATACGACTCCCTAGAAAGGGCTGACCGAAGTGATACAATAAGGGGAAAAATTAGGGTGAAATGGGAAAAGGACGTGGGTGCAATCTCCCAAGATCAATGGGAACAAATACTGGAAGCAGGCACGGAACTGTCAATGTCCCCCTCCCAGAACATGTCTCAGCTTTACCTAATACATAGGGCGTATTATACCCCTCAAAGAATGTTCCAGTTTGGTAGGAGACCGGACCCAGGATGTCAGAGATGTGGACAGGACAAGGGAGACCTAATACATATGGTCTGAAGATGTCCCAAGCTGTACCAATACTGGAAGCAAATAGTAGAAAAGATAAATAAAGTGTTTGGTACATCTCTGCAGCCCGAGGCGAGGCTATGCTTGCTGGGTCTGGTGGAAGAGAGGGGACTATTAAAGGGTGAACGTATAGCAATAAGGAGATGCCTGTTCCAGGGTAGGAAGCTGATTGCACAGAAATGGCAAGCAGTTTCCCCCCCTACAGTAACCGAGTGGGAGGAGGTAATATATGACACTAGAATAAAAGAGGAATTTATATACACCAAGAGAGGCAACAAAAAGAAGTTTAATAATATATGGGATAAATGGATCAATTGGGAGGCACGGGGGGGGGGGGGGTGGGTCATGGGAATGAGTCTGAGAATGCGTCAAGATAAGTTAAAACACATATACACTGTAATATACAACGGAAAAGCATATATGCACATGCCAGGGGGACCGTGGGAATGAGTAGGAGAATGAGTTAAGATAAATTAAAATACACATACACTGAAACATACAATTGAAAAGGTTGTATGACTATGTTAGGGGGGTTATGGGAATGAGCAGGTGAATGTATTAAGACAAGTTAAAGTATATTGTAACACACAAATGAAAAGGATGTATGTATAAATGTTTTGGCAAAGAAATAAATAAAAAAAATATTTGATATACAAATAGCACTGACACTGTCCCTGCCTATGTAACTCTTTCCCTGCGCCGGAACACACTACACAAGGCCGCCACGCTGGCGGCCTTTTATAGTGTGGGGCGTGTGCTAAACCCCCTGAGCTATAATTGGCCACAGGCAACCTGCCTGTGGCCAATTATGGCTCTCCTAGCTGCCGGCGCTGTGATTGGCCAAGCATGCGGGGTCACAGTGCATGCTTGGCCAATCACAGCGCCGGAATTGCACTGCGATGGCGCAGTGTATTGTGGGCCGTTCGCGTCACTCGAATTTGTCGCGAACGGCCCAAATCGTTCGATGTTCGCCGAACGGTCGAACAGCCGATGTTCGAGTCGATAAACAGTGGGAGGATCAGGGTCTTCCATACTCCTTCTGGCAGTAACCATAGTGTCTTCTGCACTCCTCCCCATATGTGGGTAAGTTAATCTTCTGGGAGGCTTTATGGCTCTTCGCTTCCTCTGTCCTATTGGGCTCTCTGTTAGAACAGGCTCCTCCTCTGGAACCAACTCAGGAATTTCCTCTGGTTCGGGAGCACTGGACATAGGGAGGTACATGGATTCTCTTGGGTCTTCCTCTGGGAGTAAGTCACAGGCACCCTCCCAAGCATCTGACCAAGGACTGGACGGGATGAACTCAGTGGCTTCTGCATTCAGTGTTCGGTCTTTGGTGTCTTCTTCAGGTGGAAGATCAATAACAAAAGTTTCTGGGGCCTGGGAAGGCCAAAGCCAATCAAGTTCCCATCCCTCATCTTCACTTATCTCCGAGGTCTCTGTATCCCTGACTCGAGGGGTCTGGGACTGAGTGTTTGGTCTGGGAGTATCCAGGATGGAGGTTGACTCAGGGGAACCCATCACAGGGGGTATCCGAACTGCCTCAGCTAGTGGGAGTAGGTGGTTCCGATGCCAGGTCTTCAAGGGCCCCACCTTCCCTTCTGGTTTAAGTCTGTAAACGGGTAGGCCCGGTAGTCTTTTGCAAACAACATAAGGTTCAGGTCTCCATCTGTCTGCAAGCTTGTGCTTTCCAGGGACCCCCAAGTTCCGCAGCAACACTCTGTCTCCAGGTTGTAGATCTGGAACCGTAACTTTCAAATCAAAATTTCTCTTGTTGCGTGCCCCCCTTTGCTCCGAGGCCACCTGGGCCTGTTCATAGGCCAACCTCAAGTTGCGTCTGAGTCTATCAACATATCCCTTGTGGGAAGCAGCAGAACAATGGTCTATGGAAGTGCCAAAGGCCAGATCTACTGGCAGTCTTGCTTCTCTCCCGAACATAAGTCGATAGGGCGAGTACCCTGTAGCGTCACTGGTGGTGCTGTTGTATGCATGCACGACTGCCGCTATGTGGTTGCTCCAATGCTGCTTCTTTTCACTGCTTAAAGTCCCCAGCATGTTGAGCAGGGTTCGGTTGAACCTCTCCGGCTGAGCATCACCCTGTGGATGGTAGGGGGTAGTCCTTGTCTTCTTAATTCCCAAGGAATCCAGGAGCTTCCTGATCAGTCGACTTTCAAAATCCCTTCCCTGGTCTGAATGAAGTCGTTGTGATAGCCCATAGTGTACAAAGTATTTCTCCATAAGCACTTTGGCCACAGTGGAGTCCTTTTGGTCTTTGGTTGGGAAAGCCTGGGCATACCGGGTGAAATGGTCAGTTACTACCAGAACATTCTCTAGTCCACTCAGGTCGGGTTCGAGGCAGAGGAAATCAATGCATACCAGATCAAGCGGGCCTTGACTTTGTAGATGGCCCATTGGGGCAGCTTGATGGGGTAGAGTCTTTCTCTGGATGCATCGTGCACATGAATGGCAGTATTCCTCAACTTCAGCCCTCATGCAGGGCCAATAGAAACGGTCCCTAACGAGTTGCAAAGTCTTTTCCGCCCCTAGGTGGCCATGGTTGTCATGCAGAGCAACCATGACAGTCTCTCAGTGTTTCTCGGGCAGGAATAACTGCCATTGGTCTTCCAAGTCATCAGAGGGGCCCCTTCGGTAGACCACTCCCTGACGCACCTGCAACCTGTCCCACTCCTTCTTCAACAGGCGAGCTTCCTTTGAAGGGTGACGCAGGAGTCTGTTTGGATTCTGATTTTCCAGGGCCTCCAGAACCAATCTCCCCATGGTTGGATTTCAACTCCTTTTTGGACAGTTTTGGCAGGTTATCTTCCCCCAGTTGGGTTACCCCACAGTACTGCTTGGGAACTCCTACTACGATAACCCCTATCTCTTCTGCTCTTGAGCCTCCACTGGCTTGGAGTTCAGCCCCTTGACAGAGGGCCCGCACCCCGTCGGGTGCCACTTGGGTCCAGTCTTCTGTACTGCAGGTGGGGACATGAGATCTTCTGGACAAGGCGTCCGCATCTCGATTTCCAGCCCCAGGCCTGTATTTCAGGCTGAAATTGAAGGCAGACAGCGCCGCCAGCCACCTATGTTCTGTGGCATCCAGCTTTGCTGTGGTGAAAAGATAGGTGAGGGGGTTGTTGTCTGTTTTCACAGTGAAGTCTGCTCCATACAGATAATCCCGGAGTTTGTCAACTACGGCCCATTTGAGGGCCAGGAATTCCAACTTATGAGTAGGATAGTTCTTTTCGGAGGGGGTCAGGCTTCTGCTCACGTATGCAACGGGTCTCAGTTGTCCTTCATGCTCCTGGTAGAGCACTCCTCCCAGACCATCATGGCTGGCATCTACGTGGAGTTCATAAGGCTTCTTTGGGTCTGCATAGGCCAGAACAGGGGCAGTGGTTAAGTTCTTTTTCAACATCCGGAAGGCATCTTCACACTTCTCATTCCACTGGTCCTTGACTGACTCCCCTGGCTTCCTGGGGCCCGAGTTGTCCTCTTCCCCCTCCGTCTTGAGCAGTTCATTCAGAGGCCTGGCTATCCGAGCAAACCCCTCCACGAACCTCCTATAATAGGAACAGAATCCCAGGAAGGACCTCAGTTCTGTCACAGTAGTGGGCCTTGGCCAGGAGGTGACTGCCTCCAACTTTTCGGGGTCTGTGGCCACCCCATCTTCAGACACTATGTGCCCCAGATAGTTGACTGATGACTGATAGAATTGGCATTATTCAGGTGAGAGCTTGAGTCCTTCCTCACTCAGTCTCTTCAAAACTTTCTCCAACCTCTCTTCATGTTCTTCCAAGGTTCTTCCGAAGACAATGATATCATCCAAGTATACGAGGACTTCGATGAGGTTCATATCTCCCACAGTCTTTTCCATGAGACGTTGGAAAGTGGCTGGAGCTCCAGACAGACCTTGAGGCATCCGGTCGAATTCGAAGAAGCCTACCGGGGTTATGAATGCCGTCTTCTCTTTGTCTTCCGGATGCATCGGGATCTGATAGTACCCGCTCTTGAGGTCCATAACACTGAACCACGTGGCTCCAGACAAGCTCTGTAGGGCATCCTCTATCCTTGGAGTGGTATACTGGTCCGGTATGGTTCTCCTGTTGAGGGTCCTATAGTCTATGCACAGCCTCAAGGACCCATTCTTCTTCCAGACCACCACTATAGGGGAGGCATAGGGACTTCTAGATTCTCGAATCACCCCTGTTTGCTTGAGCTCGGCGAGCTGTTCCCTCAAGTCTTCGAGGTCTGCCAACGGAACCCGCCTAACCCTCTCCCTGAAGGGCTTATCTTCCTGGAGGCGGATTCGGTGGGTGGCACTCCTAGCACACCCCACATCGAATTCATCTTGGGAGAAGATCCTTTCCCTCCTGGTCAACTGGGCCTTGGCTCTCTCTTTCCAAGCCCTGGGCAGGTTTAGGTTCTCCATGGAAAGTTTCTCCCACACAGTACTTTCTCCATCTGTCTTCTCCACATCTGATGAAGCAACTGGGGTAGCCAGGCTCACCCTGCCCAGCAACAGCCTGGCTGGGATTTCCATGGGACCATCCGTGGTATTTATGACACTCACAGGCACTTTACAGTTAGCCTTCTTCAGGGCCCTCACCGGGACCACTTCTGGGACTACTTCTAAGCCCGAATGTTCTTCCCTTGGGTCGGGTTCCAACATGACAAAAGGGCCAGGCTGCTCCCACGTGAGTTTCACTGTGGCTTTCAAGCAGGCTACTTCACCGGGCTGCAGCACCATTCCCCTTCTTCCCAGCCTCCAGACCTTCCCTACCCCCTCTTCCGGGGCCTTCTGTTCCAGGATCAGTTGTTGGTAGGCTGTCTTCAACATTGGGTGGATCTCAGTGACTGTGGGGTCTCTCCTTCTTGTCAGAGGGGCCAAGAGTCTTCGGGCCAGATCCGTGTTCGTCCCTATTATCAGGGAACTCTTGTTAGCTCCAGGCGGTCGGAGGCACACCACAACCAAGATGTCGAACACCTCAGCCTTTCCGGCTATGGACGGGTCGAAAGTCAGTTTTATGGGCAGATAGCCATCATAAGGGAAACTCTCTGTCCCAATCCCCCATATCTCCAACTCTTCAATCTTCTGGATGGGTAAGTGACTTAGGTGCCTGTTATAAAAGTCCCTGTACAACAGAGTCACCTGCGCCCCAGTATCCAATATGGCTCTTGTGTAGACTCCCTCCACTTGAACAGGTACTATCGGGGAGGGACCCACCAGCTTCTCTGGATATCGCTTTGAAGGGGTTTCTTTCTTTTGATCTTTGCGTTTTTCCTTTTGGACTTTCTTTCGTCCGTCTCTCTTTGGACTTAGGTCTCTCTTGGGCCTGGTATGCACTGATCTCCCTCCTTTTTATGGGTGTAACTACCCGCTGAGGGACATTACTCTCTTTCTTTGGGGTGCGTTCCCTCTGAGGAACCTTGCGTTTCTTCTGAGGGGTCTTGTCCACTCTTTTCATGTGCTTCTTATTCAGTTTGGAGCTCACTGGAGATGATGGGCACCCGGTTGACTCCTTCACCGGGGCCCGCTGAAGTTTTCCGCCGGCTTGCGGTTATTCCGTTTTTTTCTTTTTGGACTGGAACACACTTTGGCCGTATGGCCAACCCCTCCGCAGTTGAAACAAGTCATGCCCCTCCAATCTTGCAGGGATGCGGGCGCTGAGGTGTTAGGGAACAGTTCCTTCCTGGGTCCTTCCCTCTCTGGTGTCTCTGAATCCTTTTCCATCAGAGAGGTCAGCATCTTCATTACCTGGGACATCTGTGACTTCAAGGTATCCACCTCTGAGTCTCTTTCCAGGGTCATGGCCGTCCTGACCATCACCGGAGGAGGATTTACCGACTCAACTGGTTGGCTCCTCTTCTTCCCCTCCAGCATAGCTTCTTCCTCTCTGACTACTCAGATCAAGTCAGGGTACTCCAGGCTCTTCCCGTCCTGTCTGTTGCGTAGCGCCAGTGCGATGGGGTCCAGGGGCTGAGATCCTCTCATTACCTGCTGAACACAGGCCTCATCCACCTTCCGCGGGTCAATCCCCTTCTTAAGAATCATCTTATGCAGGATCTTATCCAGGCGCCTCACAAACTCTGACAGTTTCTCTCCTGTCTTTTAGTAACAGTGCTCCAGCTGGTAAGTGAGCTCAGTGATTTTCTCTGTTCCACTGAACACATTCTGCAGAATGTCCAGATAGTCCTGCGCATCACAGTCTGTCTTACTTATCTTGAGGTTGTGTATGGCCTCTAGAGCAGGCCCCTTCAAACTCTCAGCAATTCTCTGCTTTTTCCTGTGGTCTGGGACTTCCCATTCTTCTAAGGCCTGAGTGGCACCGTCTAGCCACTCCTCAAACCCCTCTTCGCCTGAAGGTACAGGTTTCCTCCCTGAGAATATTCTGAGTTTTCTGTATCCTGACATTTGGTAATCTGTAGGATCTTTCTTACACTGAGCTACAATCTCCCCTAGGACTGCGCATAATTTTGCGCTGAGGGTGGCCTGCAGCGACCCGGGACTCTCTTTCTCCGTTTTTCTGCTTTTAGGGTGGGTGATGGAGATAGTTTCTGTGTCTGAAGCCGTCCTCCTGGCTTGAGCGGCAGTGCGTGTATCAGGCTATAAGTCTGATCATCTATTGCTTCTATACTTGGATTCTTGAAGTTCTCTGGGACTCCATTCTTCCACTCTATTAGTGCATGTCAGTGAAGAATTCGGATACGGGGACAGTGACATCACTAGCTGCTTCACTGCTTCTTCTTGCCAGATCCCTGGGAGTTCTATGACTACTACCCCGGCTGGATCTGTGCCGACCACCTTGCACCACTGTTCTACTTCTAGTGGGTCCATGCTGGTACTTTGGCGCGTTACTTGCTGCAACAGGATCCCGGACGAGCCCCCACGTGTAGCGCTACCCCCAGTTAAGAGAGCCGCTGGATTTGTTTTGTGTACAGCACCACCTACCCCCGGCAATCTTGCTCGACCCACCCTGGCACAGCTAGTCTAGGGGTTATATTTTTATCATAATCAATTGGTATTGTAAGGGCACCCTCTTTACAGTAAGACAACACACAAATGTTAAAGATTAAAATATAACAGTTTTACTTTGGTTGTAAAAAGGCTTAAGCAGAATATAATACACACAACTGGCTTGCAGAGCCCTGCAGCAATCAATATAGCACACAATAATGGCGCTGCGCGGTAATCCACCACGCGTAGCTATTATGGTATACACGCCCTGTGGCACACTAAACAATATCCTATCTCCCCACCCTGGCCAGGCCTGACCTAGAATAAATCTCAGTCCTTCCTATAGGGATGTCTTTGCATGCAAACTTTCGGTGGTGCACTTGATAAATAGTATTTGTAATCCACAAACTGGCAATCACTAAGAACACTATGCTGGGGGGACACTTCAACTCTGTCCTGCTACCGGTCCCCCAATGGAACAACAAGCAAACGATCGGTGAGCCAAGGCAGTCTACAGGCCTAAAAATGGTAAAGTCTACTTGATTGAGCAAGTGCTCGCTCACCACTCCGGACGCGATCCCAGTCCGGGACTTCCACCTGCTGTGTCTCTGCACACAGCGTCTGCAACAATCGGGTCCCCGATCCAACTGATGTCCTCACTCGACCAGTCTGGTGCCACCCAGGCTCCGCAGCGGGGTGAAAGGCTCTTCGGAAGTTGCGCAAGGCCCCAGGCTTCAGGCCTTGCACTGCTGCAGATCCGCACAGGAAGAAGCTGTTGCTTGCAGCGCGGTGTCCAAAGAGACCGAGCTCCGCCTCGCTTCCTTCTTAAATAACCCCTCCCATGAGTCTCTGCGGTGGCCACTGCACTCTGGGTGCCGAACGGGGTTCTGGGTAACGTAGTCCCGGGTCCTTAAAGGAGACCCCGCTACACAAGCATATACTGCCAGGTAGCCCAGAACAAACCTCTCAGAAGAGGTACAGTGAGGTGTTATTAATGGTTTTGAGTTTTGTATTTTAGGAAGAAATACACACACACAAGGACGGATGAACGAACCAAGACTGGTCAAATTTCTTTAAAAACACAGAGGACCTTAAAATATATATTTTTTTTATGTCTTGTTTTAAGGATAATCCTGGAATAGAATTAATTAGTCAGGCCTAACTAAATTCTAATTTTTTTTTGGACTGTTTCATTAAACAGTGTCTCTCTCTGATAGAACTTCCTGTGACCTAGTGGACTTGCAAATTGATTTTCACTGAGAATCAATTAATATGTTAATCACTACTGAGAGAGAGCGTTGCCCTTTGTATAGCTGCAATGTTTAAAGGCAGTTTCAATCATTTTTTTTGGGTGTTTAACAAAATACAGATTCAACGCTCTTTAACAATTTAAAGGTTGGGGCAGCATTAAATCTGAATTTTTTTTGTTACTTTTACTTTTTGTTTTTTATCATTTTTGTTTCTTACCTTTTTTGGTGTAGTTTTTTTCACTACTGAGAAAGGGCGTTGCCTTTTGTATAGCTGTAATGTTTAAGGCAGCTTCAATTTTTTAACACAAGTACAGATTCAATGCTCTTTAACAAGTTAAAGGTTGGGGCAGCATTCAATAAGAATTTGGGGTTTTTACCTTTTTTTTTGGATCAGTTTTTTTTTTTTTTTTCTTATCTTGTCTTTTCTCTTCCCTTTTTCTTTTAAGGAAAACTATTTTTCTTTCTGTCCTATATCACCTTATTTTTTATTTTGCTGGGTGATTCTGGAGTTTGGCTCCGCTAGGGTGAAATAAAAAAAAAAAAAAAGAGGGGAGTAGGGGGGAACCTTATATGGGAACATTTATAACAGTTAAAAATGTTGATATAGAATAATAAAACTTCCCTATAGCATTTTGGGGGATGGGACAAAGTTCCAACAGGTTTTTTTTTCTCTCTTTCAGCATGGGATAATGGTTTTATATAAATATATGTCATTGTAGCTATTAGCAACTATGACAATAGTAACAGTAACACCTGGGTTTAGCAACAGTCATGTGACTCGTTTCCTTGTATATGTGACATAGTGTCCTCTCTACAGTTCTAATATTTGGCAGTCATCATAGGTGGTCATTGGTATTTTTTTTTTATGATTGGTCAGTTTTCTTTTTGTGCCATAACTAAGTTCAAAGAGCATTGCCTGAAGATCACATAGATATACTGGGACTGGTGAGACTCATAGTGATTGGCAAATAGTAGAAAGTGTAGTACAATTGTACTTAAGAAGTAATTTAGTCTAATCATCACTGAAGCCACAAGTACCTGGTGACATCACACTTATCCGCATTCTGAAATCACGTTATTTGTGGCTGCTTAGATGACACTGCCTAAATCTGCACAGAGACCTCTTAAAGTTATGACCGCTTCCCTAGCCCGCTAAAGGCAGGACTCATACAGTAGCTACACACGGTAGCCAAGGACGGAGCTATATGCACAAAGGTTTGGCACCCGCCAAGGCTTTAACCCATCAGGGTTGGTATAACTGAACACAGCTGCAGTAAAAGGAGTTTGTGGTGAGTTGCTATGGCAACAAAATCCCCCTGGGCACTCGAAGGGTCAGACACACACACACACAGGGGTATTCAGCAGAAGGCGGGGCAGAGTTACTGGCAGGCATATGACAATGGAGGAAGAAAGATGGGGGATGGAAATCAGACAACCTGGCTTAAGGGCGCAACCATTTACATTTTTACACCTGTCAATGGGAAAGGGACTCATATTAGGTTGCAGTATATCTATAACAATTTTAATCAAAGGTCCTTAATACTCAGAATGACAAGATACGCATTCATTTGAAGGCATATGTCTTAAAAGTACTCGTGTTTTTCTTTCTCTAACTTTGCCCACATTAATAAAGTACAGTCACAGAAAGCCAGGAAAGTTGGTCCAAAGGCCATTACTGTATGCTGTATCCAAGTGGAATCACCATGGAAGTCTGTCCCAGAAGCAAGGGCAACATGACCAGATTGACATTATTGACTTTCGCACAAATTAATATTATTGGACGGTTGAGAACAAGGAGCCTCATGTTTATTTTTATTTTTTCCCCTTCATTTTTTTTGTGTGTTTTGTATCTTGTGATTTTTATTATGGACTTATTACATCCAGAACAAGTGATGACTACCAATACTGGGATCCAGACATATGAACTGTAGAGACGGAAAGTTTAAAAGTTTTGTTTCTTCTCAAAGAGTTTTATTTCACTTCAGAGGGCAAAGCCAAAAGTTCCAAATTTCAAGCAGGTTATACATAACCCATTATTTTAGGTGTGGCCGAGTCTCATATTCTCAACTGGCCACAAGGGGCCATCTGTTGCCTTATTGGATATGTATAAACTGCATTGAAGAGTGGTAAAATATTGTAAAAATGAATATATTTCAAATAGCTTGCTGTACATATATTTCATTTAGCTAACTTAATATATTTAATTTAGCTAACTGAATAGGTGTCAATTAGCACCTATAAAGCCCTTTTGTTAACATCTAGACATTGCGGAGCCCCGAGCTTGGAGAGACAATTCCATTGTGTTAAACCCACTCTCGTCAATGAGTCCCATGCTGGGATAGACAATGGACAGAGCCTCACCTATAACCCTGGGAAACTTCAATCACTTCTCCTGCCCACATAGAGTCACCAGGATTTGCATGAAAGGGGGCTGACTTAGGGAGTAAGCCCTCCAATCATGACCCAAGCTAGGCCGACCTATGGGGTAGCAGGATAGAGAGATATACTCAGAGGAAGGGAGATTGGAGCTCCCTTTTTTGATGGAAGGATGGCCTGAAGGATGGGTCTAATGGGGTAACTATGCCAAAGGTCTGTTTGACCTATAGCTACACATGCTTGTACTGTAATGTTTTCAGAGGAATAAGCTCTATGTTCCTCCATGTAAATACTTTGTATATTTTGACCTACTATTTCCTGCTTGTCTAAGACTATATAGATAGTTTCTGTGTATTAGATAGACTAATAACAATTCTTTAATAAATGCTTATTACCGTATATACTTGAGTATAAGCCGACCCGAATATAAGCCGAGGTACCTAATTTTACCACAAAAAACTGGGAAAACTTATTGACTCGAGTATAAGCCTAGGGTGTCCATCTGCATGGCTCACTGTGCCTCACTGTGTCCATGTGCATGCCACACTGTGCCCATGCCACACTTTGCCCATGCCACACTGTGCCCATGACAAGACTGACATTTAACATGGGAGTCTATGGAAGGGGTGCCCGGGTTTGAAAAATTGTTGCTCCGCGGCTGTAGGTCCCCCAGGCAATAATCTTTGCACACTTGTAGAGGAGGAATGGGGCTACATGTGTGCCAAGTTTCGGGTCCAGGGGCCCTACAACCGGCCAGTACCGGGTCCCCAAAATCACTGGAGAAATTACCGTTTAACATGGGAGCCTATGGAAGGTGTGCCCGGCTATGAAAAATCGGTGCTCCCCGCCCGTAGGTCCCCTGGACAACAAACTTTGCACACTTGTAGGGGAAGAGTGGGGCCACATGTGTTCCAAATTTAGGGTCCAGGGGACCTATGGCCGGCCGGTAATGGGTCCCCAAAGTCCGGGAGATCAGGCACAAAAAAGGTGACTCGAGTCTAAGCCGAGGGGGGCATTTTCAGCACAAAAAAATGGGCTGAATAATATCTATATTTAAGATTTAATATCTCAAAGATATGATATGGGTTAAATAATAACAGTGGGTGCTGGATTCATGGCAATACGGTGGGTGCTGCATTCATGGCAATACGGTGAGTGCTGCATTCATGGCAATAGGGTGGGTACTGCATTCATGGCAATATGGTGGGTGCTGCATTCATGGAAATACAGTGGGTGCTGCATTCATGGCAATGGAGTGGGTGCTGCATTCGTGGCAATACGGTGGGTGTTGCATTCATGGCAATACAGTGGGTGCTGCATTCATGGCAATGGAGTGGGTGCTGCATTCATGGCAATGGAGTGGGTGCTGCATTCATGGCAATGGAGTGGGCGCTGCATTCATGGCAATGGGGTGGGTGCTGCATTCATGGCAATGGAGTGGGTGCTGCATTCATGGCAATGGTGAGGCTGCAGATGGGCACTGATTAGGCTGCATTGATGGGCACTGACCCTTATTTTGCTTCACAGTTCTTTATTTAAAATTTAAGATTTTTTTTCCTGAAACTTCCTTTTTTTTTATACGCCGATAAATATGGTATATCCGAATAACACGCCCAAGCTCATCTCTTCATCACACACAGCCACAAAGGCAAGATAATTATTGTTGGGCAGTGTATTAGTGCTCGGAGGAACACACTTAGACCAAATTTTAATGGTTTAAAGAATGCCAGGCAAAATGGTCGGCCCTCAAGCATGTTCACTTCATCAAATCTGGGCCTCTTTGAAAAAAGTTTGGACACCCCTGCTCTACAGGGATACAAATGTCCTCTAACGATCCCCATTATCTTTAATCAGCCAGCAGCAGTGAAGAGTGAGAATATACAATAAAACAAGTTCTAATTTAAACTCATTAGATGGAAATTGTAAGATCCGCTGATACATGTTAATATAGAAAAACATGGAGCATAGAAAACAAAAAAGGCATAAAAGAAAGCAAAAGAAGAAGGGTGGAAAAAACTGTTTAAGAGAGGGGGGATTCTAGGAGCCCACCTTTTCACATGGAATGGAATGTGTGAAAATAATTTTAAATTCAGAGATGGAAACTTGTTTGATTTCTTTTTCAATATAGATTTGCCCGAGATCCCTGCCATCGAATTTGTCAATTTATAAATAGAGAAGGACTTTTTACTACCGAAAGGACTCAAATATAGACCCACTCATTATGCGAACTGCTGTACATTTGGGGTAGTATAGCTTTTGACTAGCCCCTATGGATGTTTCTACGTATTTTCTCACTCTTTACTGCTGCTGGCCGAATAAAGATAATGGGGATCGTTAGAGGACATTTGTATCCCTGTAGAGGTTCCATGAGTGATACATTTCTGACTGCTATATCATTGTAGCCCACCAGGTGACACTGTGTCAATGGGGATCCATATGAATACACAACCTTAATAGGTTGGACGGATACCACAATGCAGGACGGATACATCTGAATATCCATTGAGAACAGGTGCCCCTTACATACATCCAAGACAAAACAAAAAACTCCCTTGGAGGTGGGACATTAAGAGTGACTAAAAACACACAGGAGTATATCAAAAATATAAATTCACACGAGGCATTGGACACGGCGGTCGACTTGAGACTGAGGATCCACACAAATACTGTTCTCTTGAAGTGGAACAGTGGGACTCTCATACAGTTGCTTCACTGTTTTAGTAACGCATAATTGATGCATCTTTCTTTAATGGAGGACTCCCTCTACTGGTGAAGTTTTTTGTTCAAGTCCCATCATCTACTCTGTTACTTGGAGGTGTTCTACTATACTGAATATAGACTCATTAATATATATAGAGTCTTCCTCAGTCCCGCCGTCTCCTCTCATCTGGGGACCCTTGCTGAAGGCCTTTGGATTCTCTCAATACTTGAGCCTCCCCATATGGGGTGTTCTTTGTTTTTCGCCCCATGTTTACACCATTAACAATGCACGTGACCTGTTGACACATGGAATGTTGAACCAATTTT
The DNA here is from genome assembly GCA_029206835.1 of Rana muscosa. Lineage (NCBI taxonomy): Eukaryota > Metazoa > Chordata > Amphibia > Anura > Ranidae > Rana > Rana muscosa. The sequence goes on from CM055118.1 coordinate 883,393,469, forward strand.
GGAAATCTCTACAACTATTGACCTTTATGTCTACAAATCCCCCGAAGAAGGGTTTACCGAAACAGCTGTGGGGTCTGATCATAAACCTTCCCCTTATCAATTTAATTAGCTTTCTGGATTTGTACATATTCCATGTGTTTTTATTCAGATTGTCTTTGTATTTTTGTACTCATTTATTAAATTTATATTTTTGATATACTCCTGTGTGTTTTCAGTCACTCTTAAAGTCCCACCTCCAAGGGGGTTTTTTGTTTTGTCTATTCAATTTGGGATGTGGTGACTGATAAACATTGACAACTTTGCAAATGTTGGTTTTCTATTTCTTTTGCATACATCCATGGTGCATGCCGTGCTACGGCCGCTAGGGACAAGTGAGCGGCAGGGATGAGCCGAACACCCCCCTGTTCGGTTCGCACCATAACCTGCGAACAGACAAAATGTTCGTGTAAACTTTAGAACCCTATTAAATACAATGGACTCGAACGTTCGAAATCTAAAGTGTTAATTATAAAGGCTAATATGCAAGTTATTGTCCTAAAAAGTGTTTGGGGACCGGGGTCCTGCCCCAGGGGACATGTATCAATGCAAAAAGAAGTTTTAAAAACGGCCGTTTTTTCGGGAGCAGTGATTTTAATAATGCTTAAAATGAAAAAATAAAAGTGAAATATTCCTTTAAATTTCGTACCTGGGGGGTGTGTATGATATGCATGTGAAGTGGCGCATGTTTCCCGTGCTTAGAACTGTCCCTGCAAAAAATGTCATTTTTGAAAGAAAAAAAATGCATTTAAAACTGACTCGCGGCTATTAATGAATTGTCGGCTCCCGGCAATACATACAAAAGTCATTGAGAAAAAAAAAAAAAAAAGCGTGGGGGTTCCCCAGAATTCAATTACCAGGCCCTTCAGATCTGGCATGGATTTTAAGGGGAACTCCACCCCAAGTTTAAAAAAAAATGGCGTGGAGTCCCCCTAAAAATCCATACCAGACCCCTTATCCGAGCACGCAACCTGGCCGGCCGCAGGGGAAAAGGGGGGGACGAGAGAGCGGCCCCCCCTCCCTCCTGAACCGTACCAAGCCACATGCCCTCAACATGGGGAGGATGTCCCCATGTTGATGGGGACAAGGGCCTCATCCCCACAACCCTTGCCCGGTGGTTGTGGGGGTCTGCGGGCGGGGGGCTTATCGGAATCTGGAAGACCCCTTTAACAAAGGGGACCCCCAGATCCCGCCCCCCCCCCTATGTGAATTGGTAACGGGTACATTGTACCCCTACCATTTCACGAAGAAAGCGTAAAAAAAAGTTTAAAAAAACACACAAACACCTTGAAAAAGTCCTTTATTTAAAAAAATAAATAAATAAACATTCCAGCGGTGAAATCCAGTGTCCCGCGGCGATCCCGATGTCCAGCGCTGTCCTTCATTGGTTGTGCCTGAGCGGACCTGATGGGGAACTCCCTCTCAGTATTTTAAATGTATAGACCCGCCCCTTCTAAAGTTCCCCATCAGGTCCGCTCAGCGGACGAGATGCGGAACATGAGAAGGGGCGGGTCTATACATGTATTACCAAAGTGAGAGCTGTTCCCCATCAGGTCCGCCCCCTCGGTATGTCAGACCCGCCTACGTCATTGGCTTGAGCGGGGAACTTCCTTCACTATGTAAATTTAAATTTAAATTTACATAGTGAAGGAAGTTCCCCGCTCAAGCCAATGACGTAGGCGGGTCTGACATACCGAGGAGGCGGACCTGATGGGGAACTGCTCTCACTTTGGTAATACATGTATAGACCCGCCCCTTCTCATGTTCCGCATCTCGTCCGCTGAGCGGACCTGATGGGGAACTTTAGAAGGGGCGGGTCTATACATTTAAAATAGTGAGAGGGAGTTCCCCATCAGGTCCGCTCAGGCACAACCAATGAAGGACAGCGCTGGACATCGGGATCGCCGCGGGACACTGGATTTCACCGCTGGAATGTTTTTTTTTTTTTTTTTTTAAATAAAGGACTTTTTCAAGGTGTTTGTGTGTTTTTTTAAACATTTTTTTACGCTTTCTTTGTGAAATGGTAGGGGTACAATGTACCCCTTACCAATTCACATAGGGGGGGGCGGGATCTGGGGGTCCTCTTTGTTAAAGGGGTCTTCCAGATTCCGATAAGCCCCCCGCCCGCAGACCCCCACAACCACCGGGCAAGGGTTGTGGGGATGAGGCCCTTGTCCCCATCAACATGGGGACATCCTCCCCATGTTGAGGGCATGTGGCTTGGTACGGTTCAGGAGGGAGGGGGGGCCGCTCTCTCGTCCCCCCCTTTTCCCCTGCGGCCGGCCAGGTTGCGTGCTCGGATAAGGGGTCTGGTATGGATTTTTAGGGGGACTCCACGCCATTTTTTTTTAATTTGGGGTGGAGTTCCCCTTAAAATCCATGCCAGATCTGAAGGGCCTGGAATGGATATTTGGGGGAACCCCACGTCAATTTTTTTTTTATTTGCGGCGGGGTTCCCCTTAATATCCATTCCAGACCTGAAGGGCCTGGTAATTGAATTCTGGGGAACCCCCACGCTTTTTTTTTTTTTTTTATCAATGACTTTTGTATGTATTGCCGGGAGCCGACAATTCATTAATAGCCGCGAGTCAGTTTTAAATGCATTTTTTTCTTTCAAAAATGACATTTTTTGCAGGGACAGTTCTAAGCACGGGAAACATGCGCCACTTCACATGCATATCATACACACCCCCCAGGTACGAAATTTAAAGGAATATTTCACTTTTATTTTTTCATTTTAAGCATTATTAAAATCACTGCTCCCGAAAAAACGGCCGTTTTTAAAACTTCTTTTTGCATTGATACATGTCCCCTGGGGCAGGACCCGGGTCCCCAAACACTTTTTAGGACAATAACTTGCATATTAGCCTTTATAATTAACACTTTAGATTTCTCCCATAGATTTTTCGAATTTGCCGCGAACACCCCAATTTGTTCGCTGTTCGGCGAACGGGCGAACAGGCAATGTTCGAGTCGAACATGAGTTCGACTCGAACTCGAAGCTCATCCCTAGTGAGCGGCTGTCACGAGGTGCCGCCCCTTCTGGGCGGTCTCTTGCGTGACACGCACGCTGCACTAATGCGATACGGCTTTTCGGCGCCGTCGGACTGCGCATGCGAGTCGGGGCGTATGCGCCGGCATTCGGCACCATCATTTAAATAGGACACAGGGGTCAGTAGGATAATAGGCACTGCACAGAGGGAAGACGCAACTCACATGGACACACGTGTATATACATGTAAGTACAGTTGTAGCCTGGGTGATAATATGCAGTATATAGTGTGTGCCCTGTATATAGTCTAGCTGGCCAATCATGGGACTCTTTATCTACAGACTGTTGGACATAGGGCAGTTATCCGAAGCTACCCATTGAAATTGGAGTCTCATTTAAGGCCCTGGCTAACTCCCACCCTTAATGTCTGCTGAACACAAATTGGTAATTTGGATGTACTATATATTAATTTCAGCTTATTTACATTCCTTTATATAGCCCAGCCTTCAAACTGTAACCACGTATCATCACGGAAAGATTGGTATCGGTAAACTTAACCTCCCTCTTTGCCTTCTTTTTCCCTTTTTTCCCCCTCCTTTCCCCTCCTATCCAAATAAATTACATCCCCCCCCCCCACTACTTGATGGGCCCTCTTTGTGCTTGTGTATAGTATCTGGGAATTGACTGGACACTGACACTATGTCTCTCCCCTTTTTTGTTACTAGTTCACGGTGTACCATTGAAATTTGTCTGTTGCTGCCCACCTGTCTCAAACAGGATCCACATTGATCCTGGGTTGGCGTTCCCATGTATCCTAATTCTAACAGTCGCCTCATCTGTTTGTCCACATGGAACCACTCTAATTGGTAGGTAGTGCTTATAACAGCTGTAGCTATGTCCTAATGTGATGGCTATTATGCATACCATATATCGTATTTGCAATTTTTTGTGATATGTCTTTTATTATTGTTTTAGAGCTAAACAATCTGTGACCATACTCACCCCTGCTTCTTACCCCTGACGAAGGTGCTAAACCGCAAATGCGTCGGGTACCAGGGATTGCCACTCACTGGAGAGTAACAGTGTCATTGTAGCTGTATATGTATTGTTGTATTTGTTTTTGTTTGCCTTGTTTGTCACATGTATACCATGTATATGGTTCATGTTTTTAACATTTGATCATTGTATTTGATCTACAATTTTATGTAACAATAAATTATCTTTTCGTAACGCATTCCAGTGTTTGTGGCCTTTAAAGTCCCATCCAAGGGGGAACAATTTTTAGTTCTATATGTCAAATACATGCACAAAATACATTATGTGCATCCGTACCCATTTATTTAGTAGCCACAAGGAGTTATAAAATCCGATATGAAATAAATTCAATAGTTGAGTGGGACACAAGAAGTTGAGTTAGATGTTTTAAAAATAGGGAAAATAGAGGAGGAATATACATCCCAGCAAAAGCTGTATGAAAATATAAAAATGAAAGTGAATATATATATATATATATATATATATATATATATATATTGTGAGGGTGCGACTTTGTGCGACCTTCAAGAGGGTTGGTTTATGCCAGATTTGGTAAAGAAAGACACGCTGATGGAACAGCTGTGTCTTGGGCTATTTAGGTCAGAGGTGATTATGGAACAGGGCTCCACCCAATAGAGAGGAAGTCTGTGTGCCTGAGAGCCGAGTGGGCTCTCATCCTCTGAAGTGGAGTCAAAGGCGGTGCATGTCTGCAGGAGGCAGACACCGTTAGTGATAAAGCAACAAAGGTGCTGACTAGGAGAAGCTAGGAGAAAGCTGAAACTCTTGGACACTGTGTGGGTCTGAGGAACAGACCGTCAGGCCTAGGCTAAAGGCCTGGATCGCTAGAAGGTAAAGCTATGAAAGTATGAAAGATACAGGAATGGTGGAACCCCCCCGTGAATACTACAGATGTGTTTGTGAACTTTTGTGCTTTTAAATAAAAATGGGCTGCCATGCCCTTAAACAGAGTTGCTGACTGGCTTGCATCACCGAAAAACGCATCTACTACGAGAGCTAACAACCCCCAATCTCACAAGTGGTGGAGATATTGCTTTGGGCAGTTTTTGGAAGAGTTCCAGATCCTCGCATACCAAAAACAGTGAGTAAAAAGAAACTGTGTTTAACAGCAATACTGTGATGAACAGCCTATCTGAAGGAAAAGTTAAAGTTTTCTGCGGTGAACTGCTGCTAGCTGTGTGTGGCAGCCAGATGAACTGCATTGCACAGGAGTTCAATTAATGGACTGTGTTGTATACAGTTGATGTGCCTGTGGAAGTGAGCTCAAGCAGAGAGTAAAGTCTACATGTGAAAGCGTGCTGTTTGCAAAGTCTTGGAGATAGTACTTTAAAATTTTCCTGTGTGAAAAGGAAGCAATGTTTGCTGAAATGAGAGACAGAGCGGGTGTTGGTCCTAGCAACACTGGTGCAAGGAGTTCACAGGTGACTGCAAGTATGGAGAGTTCGCCAGAGTCTGAGTCTGCAGTGGATTGGTGCAGGCGACACTTGGCTGCACTGAACCAAGTTAAAAGGGAAGGACATGTTGTTGCCCCTGGCAACGCTGGTGCACGATGGCCAGCTATCAATGTGCAAAGGGTTAAGAACCAAGTGCGCTGTTTGCGGTGCAGTGAGTGGGGGCATGAAGTTTCTAAATGCCCTTTGTCCCAGGCTTCACCAAAGCAAAGGTATGAGAAGCCTGCTCTGAGTGTAAAGTGTGAGCAGATGGGTGAGGTTGCCCATGGCAACAAAGCAGAAATCCGTACAGCTGACTTCATACGGCCTATGTTGCCTTCGGAATGTGTTGAGGACTTTTTGGATGAGTTTGCGATGATTGCTTCCTACAGAAGATGGCCCAGAAATCGCTGGGTTGAGTTGGTGCAACCTTTTCTGATCGAGGAGTACCAGGAGGTGTACCGTGGGATGTATAGTAACCGAGATTACTACGATAATTTTCTAGGCGCAGTCCAGTCTAGAGAGCGCTACAAGAGATCAGCGGGGAGAAGGTGGTCTCCCATAGCAATAGGAGAAAGTCGCCAAGTGCCATGCCTGGAATGTGGTCAGCTGGGCCACGGGATCTTTTCTTGTCCAAGCTTGTGGAATACAGCTGCTGATCGTGTTGTTGGGCTTAATGCTTTGCCTGCAGGCGATGATGGAAAATCCAAGAGGGATGTAATGTTACCCTGTTTCCAGGAGGGGGCGTCATCTTGCGAGAGCATGGCAAAGAAGAGACAACTCCCTCAATTGAAGTCTTCAACCCATGCTAAAGAGAATGGTAAGGCTGTTCCTGTTAAAATCATGGGAAAGGCTGACTGTGTGGTTGCTCACAATGAAGGTGAAAAAATGAACTTGCTGGAGGGCGCATGCGCGAGATCGAGGAGGATGGTAGCATAATCCTCCTGCTCCGCGCCGTCGGACCATACATGCTCGGCTAGCACGGCACATCTAGCTTATCGCCGCAGGTGAACCAGCTCCCAGAGCGGCGGACATCACCAGGCTCCCGGTGGGCATGTATAATACACCCCGGAGCCGACAGCGTTACCGCTCACAACAGAAGGCCTCCCCCGCTGCAGGAAAGGAGAAGGGGAAAGGCAAGATGGCGCCCGAGCCTCCGGAGCCTGACGATGTCTCACAGCACTCAGAGGACAGCCTGCTCCAGTTCCCTTCTGATATTGTGAGCCCCACTACTACCACTCAGTCTGATGCTTTGCTCAAACAGTTCCGCAGCATAGTGAGAGAGGAAATAAATACAGCTTCCCGTAAGCTTTCTGCAGACCTAGTAAGGGGCCTTAAAGAGATAGGACACCGCACCAATCAATTGGAGCAGAGGATGGACTTGACAACCACAGTATTGGAGGGCCATGAGGAGGAGGTGGAAAAGTTAAATGCCAAACTTGCTAGTCTGCAGGACAAATTAGAGGACTCTGAGAATAGGGCCCGCAGGGACAACTTGCGCATCCGCGGGCTCCCGGAAGCCATTACTGATTTGCAAGGGACTGCGACCGCCTTTTTTCAAGAATTAGCGCCTGACATCCCCCCTGAGCGCTTGGAATTCGATCGCATACACAGGTCCCTTGCCCCTAAACCCCCTGAAGGTCCCCCCAGAGACGTTATCATAAAGTTCCACTATTATCGGACCAAGGAAAGGCTCCTGCAAGCTGCGAGGGACCTCCAAGACCTCTCCTTTCAGGGTAACCTCCTCCAACTGTTTGCAGACCTCTCTCCGGTCACAATAGCTAAGAGGAGGAATCTGAAGCCCTATCTGCAAGTTCTGCAAGCTCAGGGCATCCGTTATAGATGGGGGTTCCCCTTTAAGCTCTCCTTTTATCATCTTGGCCGCCAGTTCCATGCCACCTCTCTGCCTGACCTCCGACGACACTTCCAAGACCTGCAGTTTGACCTCCCTTCCTCCCAGGCAGAGCCTTCTTCTTCCCATCCTAGAGCTTCCCAGCCACCCCGCAAGTCCTCCCAGATGTCTCAACAAGGATCCCAAGCTCTCCGATCACTGCAAGCACAGCGCTTCCAGGATGTCCCTAAAGGATGACAGCACCGATCTACCGGGAATAATTCAGATGCCATAGTGGGCTCCCTCTCCCCGAGCCTGTTACGTTACACAGACCACTAACTCTCACCTTCCACTGTGAACTTGACCCCACACTCCACCACTTTTGATTTCATCCAGTAGGGACACGACCAGTAATCACGGTTATATATATGTATATATATATGTGTCCCTTTTTTTTTTTGCTTTGTCTTCATCCAAGGCCCTTTGTTTTAATGACTACCATTCCTTACAGCCAGCTGCCCCCGTCCCCCCGTTCCTGGTCGCTTTACTCTACGAGGGATCCCGTATCCAGGGTCGCCCCAATTGCGTGATGGCAGCCCTGGGTTCTGCAGACTTGGTACGCTATTGATAGTACCTGGGTCCACCAAGGTTTATGCCCCCTGCTCCCCCCCTCCCCCTCCTTTGTTTTTTTTTGTGGTCACTTTTGTGTACTTTGTTTGTTTCTCTAGGTGGGAGACTTTGCTCGGCGGCCTGAGTTGGCCCTCCTCGTGCTGTGCTGGATATCCCCATTTCAGTAATGGGTATGCCCTGCACATTAGGGGCTGTGGACCGTGGCCCTTACATTCTTTATCTACACTATGGTAGCTTGGGGCCTTCGGGCCTGGTCCTCCTGCTATCTCACGGATTTTTATTTTGTGTTGTAACAACCATTAGTTGAACAGGTTATTGCTGCTATTGATCTACTGTGGATAGGCCTGATGCCCTGGACCTCCCACCGTGTGGCTGGGTGCTCCGGTGCGGGAGGCTGGCTTTAGTTTACAGTTTGCAGCTACACTTTTATTTTCTTATTGTTATGTATTTTTTTTATTTCTTCTCTTAATATTGAGATTTAAAGGTTGTTCTATTTCCTTTTGCTGGTTATGCCTGTTAAGGTGCACTATATACGTTTTGTGCCTATATTCTATATCATATTACTATGTTTACTTTAGAAATAAGCCGAGTGGTTTCCGACGGACCACTGCTCCCCTACATGTGCCGGAACTTGGCCTGGATGTCAGTCCTGGCCAACCTCAGACCCTCTAGTGGGTTTTTAGTCCCACAACCAACCGCAACTTTGACGTTTGGGCCATTTTTGTTCCGAGCATTGCTCGGTCACTTTATATTTCTAGTTCTGTTCCCTATTACTTGCTTCTTACCTCTCTCTCTTTTCCTCTAATTTTCTTCTCTCTTTCCTGAGTCCTTGGGGTGCGTGCTCGGAGGACCGGTCTCCAGACGATTGTCCTATTTACTATGACACTAAATTGGCTATCCCTGAATGTTCAGGGTATGAATTCTCCTCATAAAAGGGTGAAGGTTTTTAAGTACCTTAGGAAGCAGCGAATAGACATAGCCTGTTTACAGTAAACAAATTTTTTCGTCTACTTCCTGCCCTAAATATTTTGATGCCCAATATCCCCAGGTATTTTTGGCTAACGCTCCGACCAAACAAAAGGGGGTGCTTATAGCCTTCCGCAAAGCAGTTCCTTTTAGTTGCACTAAACAGATAGCGGATCCTGACGGCAGATATTTACTGTTACAAGGTACTATCCAGGACGCAGAGGTCACCATCATGACCTATTACACTCCCAACTCTAACCCGGGGCCCTTCCTGACTCATGTTTGCAACTTGCTGGCATCCCATCGTAAGGGCACCCTCTTTTTTGCGGGTGACTCGAACCTAGCCTTGAACCCCTCTCTGGATAGATATCCCTCGGAACGTATTGCTCCCTCACTTGACTCTAAGAAATTTGTTCATTCTCTACAATCACACGACTTGGTTGATCTCTGGAGGGAATTTCATCCCCAGGGTAGGGACTACACATACTATTCCCACCCTCATCACTCTCACTCCAGAATAGATCATATGTTTATGCTGAGGGGGTCTCTCCCCTTGGTGATAACAACATCTATCCTGGCTGCCCCGTGGTCTGATCATGATCCTGTCTTGGTAGTCTGCCGCTCTATCCTGGATAAGCCTCAGCTCTCACCCTGGGTGATGAACGATTCACTCTTATCGTATAAAGAGGTTCAGTAGGATATTTTGAAAGCCTCTGAGGAATATTTCCACAATAATCTGGGATCGGTTTTGTCTCCTGTCACGCTCTGGGAGGCTTATAAGGCGGTACTTAGGGGTCACATTATCCGGTTGGCGTCGAAACATAAGCGGGAGCGAGGTTCGATACAACGGGCCCTGGAGGCCCATCTGGAGGCTTTATCAGAAACGTTTAAACAATCCCCTACCCCTGGCAATCGCAAACTCTTGGAGCAGGTCCGCACGGAGTTGGATCTTTGTCTCACTGAGGGGGCTGAACGCATATTGCGCTGGTCCCGTCAGAAGTGGTACGCCAAAGCAAACAAACCAAATCGGATGTTGGCAAACGGACTCCGGACTTTTGCTCCTAAATTCACTCCCATCACCTTGCGCAATCGGCATAATGTTCTCACGGGTAATCCGAGGTGAGTATTGGAGGAGTTCCGTTATCGCCTAACTAAACTGTATTTGGCCCAGGATCAGTTTGACGCCCAGGGCACTAATGACTTTCTTAATCGCCTCTCGCTTCCAGTTCTGTCGGAGGCCCATGTGACCCTCATGGACCGGGACATCCAAGTTTCGGAAGTCCTTCAGGGCATTAAGGATTTGAAGGTGGGCAAACGACCAGGGCCGGATGGCTACACAGCGCTTTATTACAGGAAACTGGCTGCTGTGGTGGCTCCACACTTGACAGCCATGTATAACTCAGTTAAAAGCGGGCAATTCTTTACCCCGGACCTTTTGACCACTCCTCCTGGGCTAACTTTAGACCCATCTCCCTAATTAATATAGACATGAAAATCCTGGCCAATCGCCTGAATTCTTTCCTTCCTCGGTTAATTAAGAAGGATCAAGTAGGCTTTGTTCCACAGAGACAGGCGGGAGACGCTATTAGGAGAATATTACAACTACAACATTTAGCCCACACCCGTTCACTGGAATCTATGCTCTTGTCCCTTGATGTAAACAAGGCCTTTGACACTCTGTCATGGCCTTATCTTATGTCAGTACTTCGTCATTATGGTTTTGGGTCTTCATTTATGCACTGGATGTCGGTCCTATATGACTCCCCCCGGGCTAAAATTAGGTACTTTGGCTTTGAGTCTCCTCTTTTTAACATCAAGAGAGGCACTCGCCAAGGATGTCCACTCTCACCTCTTCTTTTTATTCTGGCTTTGAAACCGTTGGCAGAGTCGATCCGTTCACATCCTGATATAAGGGGTATCGAAATTGCGGGCTCAGCCCATAAAATTTCCCTATTTGCAGATGATATCCTTCTCACCTTAACTTCCCCCAGGATTTCTTTACCAAACCTACAGTCCCTTTTGGATACCTTTGCTTCCCTTTCGGAGCTCTACATTAACCCTTCGAAATCTAAAGCTCTGTCGGTCAATCTTTCCCCCACGCTGTTAACAGACTTGCAATCCGCTTTTTCCTTCCAGTGGGTCTCCTCGCTTCCTTATTTGGGAATCCGCCTTACCTCAACATATCAGGGATTATACCAGGCTAACTTTCCTTCTTTATTTAAGAAACTCTCTGATATGCTGTTATCCTGGGCTCATTTACCCTTGTCCTGGTTTGGCAGAATTACAGCTATTCGTATGTCCTATCTCCCAAAATTGCTCAATTTTTTTCGAGTCTTGCCCATTTCAGTCCCTTCCCATATTCTTCGCATACACCAACGGAAGATTCTACAATTTATCTGGGGGTCGACCCGCCCCCGAATCAGCAAGCAGATCTTGTACGCCAAAAGAATTAAAGGCGGTCTCTCGGTCCCTAACCTGCAGGCATATTATATAGCGGCAAATATAGTTCCACTTTCACACCTCCACGAGACACATCAGCTTCCGCTATGGGCTGTGATTGACCTTGTGGATTGTGATCCTATTCCTATTTCCTCCTTGCCCTGGCTCCCTCCTGTGCATCGCCCGATGACAATGGGGCCTTGTTTAGCCCATTCCCTACGATTGTGGGACTCAGTAAAGTACTCCGCAGGTCTCATTTCTCCCCATCTTCCACTTATGCGACTCCTACATTGTCCATTATTCCCCCCAGGCTGCGAAAACCCCTCTCAATTTTCCTGGTGGACCACGAACGGATTCACGGACGTTCATTCGCTGTTCACACCCACTAGAATTCTGACATTTGACGCTTTACGCAGTTCCCATAGTGTCCCTTTGCGTGAGCACTACAGATATTTACAATTACGTCATTTCCTCCAAAGACTTATTAAATTCCGCCCAACCCCTTATACTTTGACTTCCTTTGAGAGCCTATGTAGAGCCAGACCTCATTCCCCGGGCCTGATATCTTTGATATATTCGGCCGTGATAACGACAAAAAGACCCCCGTTGAAGTCCTATCATCTTCAATGGGAGAAGGAACTGGGGAAAAAGGTAGACCCTGAGGATTGGCACACTATAACCATAGCTCTTTCCAAGTGCTTTCATAATGTGGTAATACTGGAAAATGCCTACAAAGTATTGTATCGGTGGTATTATACTCCAGCCAGACTGGCCCGTTTTATCCCGACTTATTCACCTCTCTGCTTTCGGGGATGCTCCCAGGAGGGTTCCATGACACATATTTGGTGGTCATGCCCACGGGCGTGTAGGCTGTGGGTTAGGATATATAATCTTCTCCGCAGCCTGTTTCAGACTAATATTAAAAGAGACCCCTATGAAGCTCTCCTGGGTAAGCCCATTGTTGAATTGCTACGCCCGGAACGGCAGCTTGCTCAACATCTCTTTACTGCAACTAAGTTGACTATCGCAAGGGCTTGGAAAACTCCCATACTTATGTAGCGGCCTCACCCTCTCTCCATCTTTATCGGTTACACACCAACTCATGTCTAGGGGTTCCTGGGTTGTGAGAGTGAGATGCGCCACGGCCCATGTCCTCCCCATTGTAGTAGGGAGGTGAAGGCCACTTCCTGATGTTTCCTCGGGCCGGTGTGTTCTGTGAATGCACTGAGTCTGTAATTGCAAGCTCACCAGCCTCCCCTCTGCTTCCAGTAACTGGAGTTCACACACCGGAGAAAGGTCCAACACTTGTTTATTTGGCACTCCAATAGCAAAGCACGATAAACAGTTCTTTTAACAGCAGACTGGTTGGGACCTATAACCTTGCCAACGGTGGGATGAGCAGATCAAGGCACTTCCTAACGTTTCAGTTCTATGCCACTATACTATGACCAGCGGCGCCTAAGCCAATCCGGCTGTTACAGAACAGGAAGGATGGGGTCTCTTCCAGCAACCCCTATGAACAGCAATGGAGCCCTCTTTGATACGCTGTGGCCCCTATCAGGGGGATGTGTCCTCCCAAGAGAGTTCCCAGAGGCCCACTGTCACCGGGTTGGTGCTGCTCCGGGTCTCCAGTGGGTAACCTCCCCGGCCTCCTCACCTCAGGTACGAGTCCCTCCGCTCAGGGACCCTCGGACAGTCCACCCTAGCGGGACCCAGTCGAAGGTACTGGGCCCCAGGCCTCCTAGATAGTACCTCACCCCAGGCTAAAGGTGCCTGGGATGGACGCCAACATGACTCCGGACCAGGCCATGGGCACCTGGACCAGACTCCTGGATCTCCCGCACCCAGGCCTACGGGCCCTGGGTGCGGACCGCAACCCTCCTCCTCCGAGGACCTCCTTCTCCGCAAGCCCTCGTGGTAAGCGCGTCTCCCCCTTTTATCTCCTCCCATCAACGGCCCGGCGGGTTCCCCGCCCCAGCCATACCATCTCCAGGAAGGGACAAAACAGGGAGCACTGCGAAGATGATTCTACCTGAAGCCTGTGGGTACCTCGCCACCCACAGGCAAAGGAGAATATTACATCTTCCAATCCTCCACGAAACAAAAAGGGGTCTGAATCCTAACACAATTATACACCTGGGTCACACTATTGCCCAGGTGTATCCCATCAATTTGAGGACCCCGCTACACTTAGTTTTGAAGCGGTCAAAAACCGCCTGAATGACGTCATGGTTAACGAAAAGTTGACGTCTGTCCTCTCTGATACAAATGACAAGTTTCTCAGGGTCTGGCAACCGTGGATTGCATACTCTCACCCTTCCCGGTTTGATGCCGCATTACTCTCCATATAAGGTTCCCCTGGCGCGCGCCCCATGGACTCTCTACCCTATTCTTCCTCCTTTCTTTCTTTTTATTTCTTTTCACTGTTCTTATTTTTCCTTTCAGTCTCTTCTTCCCACTTCTTCTCTCAAGGTTGCTTATTTTTTCCTCTTACACTTAAGCATCACACGCTTCACAGGATTACAGGACACCGGGTATTGCCCTGGTGGATTTGGTTATACTTGCATTTCAAATACCAAGTTGATTATAGTGCCTTCTTCAGCTCTACTTTAAATGTAGCATCCACTCTAGAAAGGAGTTTTTGTACTGTGCATTTTTACTGTGACAGCTTACCTATGTTCTACGGTCATTGTAATTCCTGACCTCCGGATTGCCTTGGTCGGCTATTGCTGGACTTCTGTTTAGCTATCTGGCTACAAAGACCGTAGCGTTTGAACTTTGCGCGTTACCACCACTCCAGTCCCCCATACAAATGGTGGAGAGGGTTCTTTATTCTATTTTTATATCTTTTTATGGTATGCTTATTCTATGGTATTGAATCGGTATGTCTACTATGTGATGCACTATTTTACTGTAATTCTGAACTGTTGATCTGTATGCCAATAAACATTTGTAAAAGAAAAAATTAACTTGCTGCAGTGTGCTACCCAGATCAGTGGGGAGACACAGGTTAAAACCCTGCTTGCAGTGAGGTCAAAAATTGAAAGGAACATATGGACTCTGGGTACAGCTAAGGTAATCCAGCGGAGTGCTGGAAAGGATGTGCTAGGGGTGACCAAAGCAGTTTGTATGCCATGTTCCCTAGTGACAGGTGCTGTGCAGTTGCCAAAGAAAACCACCAAGGAGCCTGCAGTGGTGAGGCAAGTGGTTTCCCAGGACAACTGTGAAGACGCCCTAGTGGGCAAAATAATTCCTGGAGAGGAAGGGTGGTGTGCTGAGTGGCACGCAGGGTGCCATGCGTTTTGACAAAGGACAATTTGATAGAGTTTATAAAACTGCTATGTTTATGAATGCTGATGACACATGTGCTGATGTAAATGTGATGCTTAATGAGGTAGGGGTGATCGCTAAGCAGGATATGCGATTCCCCTTGGCAACAGTATCTAAGGCTGCAGAGGTGTCCTTAGAAACCTCCAGGGAGCTCTGTGTGTTGGAGCCAGAGGTTGTCTGGGACAACTGTGGTGCCGCTCGGATAGATAAGAGGGTACTTGACCTTGGTGATGAGAAAAATGGTAAAACTCAAATGTTTAAAATTTCTTGTACTGATAATGAGTTGTTACGGTCTGTCACTGCTGACAGTCCTCATGGGTTTAGTGAAGCGCCACCCGAGCAAAGTGGTGAAGTTTTGTTATTGCAGCCTGCTGTGTTTGAAAATGTTTTGCCACAAGTGCATTTAAACAAGGAAGGCTTAGTGGGTAACAGTGGAGTGGACACAATTTCTGCTATGCTAAATAGAGAGGCTGCAGGGCCGGTAAACACGGGTGCATTGGCTTTTGCAGAAATTAACCCTCTCCAGTTGGAAGGATCTGAAAAGGGCGCATACATAGCAGAGGTTTTGTCCACAGCAAAAGAGATGAGTAATGTTGAATTTCAGATTGATGAGGTAGTGGATAGCGATTTGGAAGGGCTCAGTGTTGCTGAAGGTGAGAGGATGAGTGTGACACATGCGATTGGCAGTGCTCAGCGGGAGCCGCAAATTTTGTTAGTTGCCTCTGAGGTAGAGGTTGTTTTAAGTGTCCCGGCCTCTCACGCCTTAGCAAATGAGTCCCTCCACATCGTTGGTAAAGGTCAAGTTCCTAGAGTTCTGTGTTTAGATACGGCATGCCTAGAAATTTCTGAGATGTTGTGGGAATTGGTGAGAATCTTTCCAATGTACACCTGCGTGTATCCACAGCAGAAGGGCGACATGGTACTGCATAATACCAATCAGTGGACGCAGGTGATACATGCGTTGTTAAGCAATGTTGATGAGAATTGGTTGCTACACTGTTGGTTTCTTTCGTGGAAAGTTGTCTCGCAGTTCTCCGCGAGAGTGCTTCCAGCGGCGGTTATGTGCGGAAGGCGCTCAGGGGAATTGTTTGAGAAATTAGAGATATTTGACATAGTGGAAGTCTCTCCGTATGTGGGTGTGATGGGGTGTATTCCTGCTGGTGCGGTCCGAGTTGCGGCTGAGCAGTGGTTGGTACGTGGCGCGCGTACTGTCTCACCCGCTACACCTCATGTAAAGGAAGGGCCCGGAACGGACGTAGCGGTAGTGGGAATTCAGTCCATCACGCACAGAGAGGTGCAGTTTGAGGTACCCGGAGACACTTTGACAGGAAATAACAGTAATGGTAACTGTAACGGAAATATGTATGAGAAGCACTGTGGATCACTGTCAGACAACTCTGAGCTATTGGTTGAGGTACCAGTGGACACAGAAATGGTTAAAGAGATTGGTGTGGGAAAATGTGGTGGAACATGTGCGTTGGTAGGACAATTGTTATTGGAGTGTTGGACAACAGGGGGCGATGTGAAACTACGGGACTGTCCCATAGGGAGTAACTGCTTGCCTGTAGATGGTCCCTCCATAGACACTGTCCTAGCAAACAGGACAAGAGGTCCGAATGACAATATTGTGTTGAATAACCCTTTGTGGAACATTGCTATTGAGGATATGGTATTAATCACAGATGGTTTGGTGGCCAAGAGTGACCACACAGGGGTTGGTGAACCTGAGAAACAAATGTTGATGGTTAATGTTGTGTCAGGTAGTGAGAGTGGCCAGTCCCTGACAGATGTCATGAAAGTGGGTCCCCAACAGTCCCGGGAGAGTAGGTCTGTGGGAGGAAAAAGAAGGGTCCTGAGGCCAAAAGATAGAAGGGATTAGTGGGAGCCCATGGTTCAGGAAGAAGGGCTGGTGGAAGTACAACCGGAAGAAGATGTGGGTGGAGTGCCCCTTTAGAGAAAAGGTTGGGCAGATTAGGACTACTGCTACGGATAGTTGGCACAGAGGCGCCAAGGTGAAGTGCTGGTGGACACATACCCCGAAAAAATAAATGGGCCTATGCAGCCAATGGCTGGCACAGAGGTGTCCCGTTTATGGTGACGGGATCATGTTTTCCTCCCTTCGGTTCGAAACAAGGGGGGAGGGTATGTGAGGGTGCGACTTTGTGCGACCTTCAAGAGGGTTGGTTTATGCCAGATTTGGTAAAGAAAGACACGCTGATGGAACAGCTGTGTCTTGGGCTATTTAGGTCAGAGGTGATTATGGACCAGGGCTCCACCCAATAGAGAGGAAGTCTGTGTGCCTGAGAGCCGAGTTGGCTCTCATCCTCTGAAGTGGAGTCAAAGGCGGTGCATGTCTGTAGGAGGCAGACACCGTTAGTGATACAGCAACAACGGTGCTGACCAGGAGAAGCTAGGAGAAAGCTGAAACTCTTGGACACTGTGTGGGTCTGAGGAACAGACCGTCAGGCCTAGGCTAAAGGCCTGGATCGCTAGAAGGTAAAGCTATGAGGCTACTGCTAGTATGAAAGATACAGGAATGGTGGAACCCCCCCGTGAATACTACAGATGTGTTTGTGAACTTTCGTGCTTTTAAATCTAAATGGGCTACCATGCCCTTAAACAGAGTTGCTGACTGGCTTGCATCACTGAAAAACGCATCTACTACGAGAGCTAACAACCCCCAATCTTACAATATATATATATATATATATATATTGTCTATGTATAGGACCTCATGTTATTGGCGACTGTTTGGCCACTATTGTATTGCTATTACCCCAAACTGGCATGTACTATGGCAAGTAACCGAGATATGTATCCTATTAAAAACCTAAATAAATCTGTCGATGTGATCGATCGATATGTTCAGAAACAATGTAGTAAATCGGTTAATGAGCTTGGCATCGTCCTAGCATGTATTACAATGAATGACCAAAGTATGTATCCTATGAATGACATTAAATTAATCAGTCAATCAAATCGATCAATGTGTTTAGGAGCAATGTTATGATTCGAATAATAAGATGAATTTGTGTCTAAATGATAAAAAAAGCATGCTGTCATGAACTGTCTATTTATCCTCAAGGGAAAAAAAAAAAGGAAGTGTGTTAGTGTTTAAAGCTGCTGATTGAGCTTCAGCTTGTATCGTCTTCCTGTGATCCTTGTTCCTGAAAATTCTTTGCTACCAACCCGGCTTGTCCTTGACTATTCTCCCGCCTGTCTCCTGACCTTGGCTTGTCCACGGATATTCTTTACTGTCTTCTGTTTCTGACTTTGGCTTCCCCTCTGACCATGCCTGCTCTGTTATCCTCCTGGCTCCGAACTCTGGCTTGAACTTACTTTCCATTATTTCAGTGCTACTACAGACCTGCTGCGTCTTTTAGGCCCCACCTGTCTGCAGCCACTACTTAGCACATCAGAAACCCTTCTGAGTTCCTCTGCGAACAACATCACTGGTGACCTGTGCTAATTTGAGCCTGACTCCTCCTGTTCTCACTTTCAGGGGAGTCTGGAACTTAGCCCTCTCTTAGTTGGCCTCCAGTACCAGATACGTGATAGGAGGGCAGCACAAGGCAGGATCAGCCAGATATTTTAGATGATAGAAATGGCCAAATTACACAGAACAAGCACTGTGCTACATGTAATTCATGCTTTAAAGGAACAGGATCCTTTTTTTTTTTTTTAGGGTCACAGCAGCTTTAAGTACATTTGTCCCACCTAAGAAAGACTGTATGCTATAGGTGTCACATTGTTTTAGCAGTTTATAGATTTCCTGAAACAAGCGGAAGTTTGTATTATAAAGTGATTAATATTTAGGGATGAGCTTTATGTTCGAGTCAAACGTAATACTCTGCATTCAGTGTAGCGTATATATACAGTGCATTTGGCGGTGTACAGTATATAATACACTTCAGGTGGTGTATTAATATATATATATATGTATTTATATATATTTACAGTCTAGTGTGTGTATATACATATATATTGTAATATCGGGGGATGTCTAGCTCAGTGATAGATGCATTTTCAGTGAGTTCAGAGCCAACAGGAACTTCAGTTTAAGGGCGTGGTAGCCCACTTTTATTGAAGGTAACAAAGATGAAGGTTCATATCCACATGGATTGCCCTCACAGGGTTCTTCTCCAATAGAAATACAATAAAATAAAAATGCCAAGCCATCTGGCTCTTAAGGCTCACTCAGCCTTGGTTGCAGTACCTTGCTGCACAGGCCCACTCCTGGCCTCTAGGAAGGGGCTCTCCTGACACTCCAGGCTTTCATGCTCCTCCAAGACTTACGGTTCCCTCTGGTCCCCAGGATTCTCTTTTCCAGTTGTCTCAGCTATGGTATCCCCGAATCTCTCAGCTGGCCCAACTCTCTCAGTCCACCGACCTGGAACCTCTCCCACATAGAGCGCCATCTCAAGGTTATTGCCTGGGGTCTTAAACGGTAGCACACCTCCCTCCTATCTGCAGCAACTGCTCCAACAACAACTCCTTTCCCACATTCTCTGAGCTATGCTCAGCTCTGCCTTATAATGGGTGTGTGCACCTGGACACACACACAACCTAAATAACTTCTGGAAAACCCGGACACAAGACTGAAACACCATCCTTCCCAATGCTCTTTGAAGTCTTCAAGTTTCCAGCCCCAATCCAGACTTACAAAGTCCAGAGAAAACTTAAAGCATAGTATATAATACAGTGTAGTGCAGTGTTACAAAAAAAAAACAATCATGCCCGGAAGGCCACCAAGGAGAGGTAGACAATCACAGGCCACTAAAACAGGGCAAGCAGCCTCTTTGTCTATAGTCAACAGTGGTGGTCATGGACATAGTGCATCCTCTGCAGGTGGCCTTGGAGCATGCTTGTCCTTTTTTTCTGCTGCTGCCCGTGTTATTGAGCCACAACATGCAGAAGAGTTGGTGCAGTGGATAATGAAGCCGTCTTCATCCTCCTCATCCTCTGTCACCCAGGCTCAAAGTAGTTTGCTTTCCAACGCAGCTGCCAGAGTGGACTATTCCACCGGCTCCTTGTCCACAGTCACTCCTTCCGTAGCCCCACCATCATGCATGGAGGAGTCCCCAGAATTATTCAAGCACAGTGTGGTGCTGGAGGAAGCGCAGCGATTTGAAGGCTCCAATGTTGGTTCCTAGGTTGAGGAAGGGAGTAGCGTGATTATAGGGAGAGGGGGTGCCACAAAAGGAAAATAAACTGACAGTCATGTTTCCCCAGCTGCAGCATACTGCCAAGTTTGCTCCACTGACGAGGAGGGAAGGGATGATGAGGTCACTGACTGTACTTAGGCGCCTGAGAGAAGAGAGGAGAAAAGTGAGGAGGAGAAGGCACAACTCCAACGAGGCAGGATGTCCTCCAGGGGGAAGCTTAAAGGCAGCCACCCTATTGCATCACACCGCAGAGCTCCGTACTGACTCCCCACTGACTTATAAAAGTTCCTTAGTGTGGCCCTTTTTTGACACGTGTGCAGCAGATCGCACTGTTGCTGTTTGCAACCTATGTCTGAAGCGGATCAAGCGTGGCCAGAACAGCAGCCCCTTGGTCACCACATGCTTGACCAGACATATGATGACCTGCCATGCAGTCCGTTGGCAACAGCACTTGAAAGACCCACATCATAGAAAAAGGCGGACATCTCCTTGTTCCTCATCTGGGATCTCCAACCCTACTATATGTCCAGTCCTCTCAAAAACCTGCACTGAAAGGAATGAAGGTATAGCAATAGGTGTCACAAGTATTTGCAGCCAATCTGCTAGCAGTACACCACCAATTGATTTCAGCAGGCAAATTTCCCTATACCAGTTGCTGAACCGTAAAAAGAAATTTGGTCCCAGCCATCCACATGCGCAGCATCTAAATGCTAGCTTGGCCAAATTGCTAGTTCTGCAACTCTGTCCCCTTTCGTGAATTTGTGGAATGTGCTGTACCACAGTGGCAGGTTCAAAAACACCATTTCTTTTCACATAAGGCTATTTCGGCTCTTTACCGGCATGTGGAAGGCAATGTTTTGGCCTCGTTGGACAGGTTTCACCACCATGTCTCCAAAAAGCTGGTGGTGATCCTGCCACAACATTTGTATGCTCCCCTCCCTCCTCTTCTTATGCCTCGATGGTGTCTTCTGCAGAATTGTCCTCTAAAGCAACGGTTCTCCGTAAGCGCTCAAAGGACTACACAAGCAGTCAGGCTAAAAGATGCCATGCGGTGCTTGAGTTGGTCTGCCTAGGGGACAGGAGCCACAATGGGGCAGATAATCTGTCAGCTATGCAGGGGCAGGCTCAAAGGTGGTTGATGCCACGCCAGATTCAGCCAGGAATGGTTGTGTGCGACAATGGCACCAACCTTCTCTCTGCCCTTCAACAGGAACACTTGACCTATGTTCCATGTTTGGCACACGTCCTGAATTTGGTGGTGCAGCATTTCTTGACCAGGTACCCAGGCTTACAAGTACTCCTGAGGCAGACTAGAAAAGTCTGTGGTCATTTCCGCTGGTCATACAATGCCAGTGCTCGGCTGGCTGACATTCAAAGGGAATGCAACCTGCCCACCATCCACCTCATTTGTGACATGCCCACTGGCTGGCTGACATTCAAAGGGAATGCAATCTACCCACCATCCACCTCATTTGTTACATGCCCACCAGGTGTAACTCAACATTGGCAATGCTGCACATACAGCAGAGGGCCATCAATGAGTACATGTGCGAGTATGGCACCAGGAGAGCGTCAGGGGAGCTTGGCTTCTTTTCGCCAAGCCAGTGACTACTGATCAAGGATGCATGCACTGTCCTTTCACCATTTGAGGAGGCCACAAGGATGGTGAGCAGCAACAATGCATGCATCAGTGACACTGTCCCTCTAGTCTTCCTGCTGGAGCACACGCTTCGTGGAATCATGGACAGGGCACTTGAGGCAGAACAGGAGGACTTCCTTTCCTCTCAAGGCCCCCTTTATCCAAATAGCTTTCCTGCGGGCCCGCCAAACACACAGGAAGAGGAGGAGGAGGATTGTGTCAGCATGGATGTAGAGGATAACACTCAGCAGCAGCCTTCAAGGGATGGTTTTCAGTGCTCAGAAACCCAAGGAGTTGTAGGTGGCTGGGAGGAGGTAGTTACAGATAATGTGATCCTTAGTGACCCAGAGGACTCAGAATCGTATGTCTCTGCAAACTTACGCTGCATGGCCTCCTTGATTCTGCAAAGCCTGCAAAAGGACCCTAGGATTTGTGATATCAAAGAGAGAGATCATTACTGGCTGGCAACCCTTCTTGATCCACTTTAAAAGGGTAAAGTTGCCTTTGCAGAGGGAGCAGATAATAAAACATCTTTAGTAGGCCTTGAAGAAAAGTTTGTGTAATGCATTTCCAGACCCTGGAAGGTTACAATTTCCTGGTGCTGGACAACGTGTTTCTGAGGCTTTGTTTGGTCAGAGGAAGAGTGGTGGAGAAGGTGGCCAGCTGACCGATGCCTCTTTAAAGAAAAATTCAGTCCTAAGCGCCAAATTCTGATAGGTTCCAGCAACCATCGCCAGCATCTGCATTAGATGGTGCAGAAATATCTAGGGGCAAGAGCAGACTTGGAGACCTTTCCAACAGAGCATCCACTGGGTTACTGGGTCTTGAGGATGGACCACTGGCCACTGTGAAATAAGTATGTCCGCATTATCCGAAGATCCAAGCAGTTATATAGGCATTTAAAATTATACTGAAATCTTGAAGCTATACAAAAACGTTCCGCCCCTTCCCACATACAGAGGCATTCTATTAGTCAAATAAGCTACCCAATGCTTTAAAGCAGTGGTCTCAAACTGGTGGCCCTCCAGATGTTGCGAAACTACAAGTCCCATCATGCCTCTTTCTGAGGGAGTCGTGCTTGTAACTGTCAGCCTTGCAATGCCTCATGGGACTTGTAGTTTTGCAACAGCTGGGGGGCCACCAGTTTGAGACCCCTGCTTTAAAGGTACTAATAAAGATGATGAAAATGAGATGAGATGAGAGGTGGGAAGGGGCTGTTCCAAACTCAACTTTATACATGAGAAGTTGAGATTTGTATATGACGTTAACTTAATATAGCTCTGATTTTGTGGATCACTTTGGCATGTGATATTTACTGAGCCTCTGCTTATGCTTTTCCCTCACATATTTGAATTGTCCAGGTACATATTTTTAAAAATGTGCATTTTTTAATTTGTCCAACGTTCCTACATAGGGACTCTTTTTTTATAACAGACTCAACCCACATTCTACCAGACCATAACAGAATTGCAACAGCTTTAAATAGTGCTTTTAGTAACCATCTTGGTGCAGGACTCTTTAAGGCTCCATGTACACAGAAGCTGATAAACTGCAGTTCATTGGCGTTTTGGAGTTTTTTTAAAAAGCCCATTAACTGCACTCTATGTTAGCCTATGTGTTCATGTACACATAACGTTTTTTAGCTTTAATGAGCAGTGGAGTTAATGGGCTTTTTTCTGAACGCAAGAAATTTGCGTTCAAAGTGCCGTTTTTCGGCAGAAAAAAACGCAAAACGCAAAAAAACGCTCATAAACGCTCATAAACGCTGGCCGCGAGCGTTTTTAGCGTTTTTTGGTCCATTGAAAAAAAAAAATAATTGAAAAAAAAAAACAAAAAAACGCTACACTGAAAAACGCTAATAAAAGCTAGCTTTTTCTGCTGCTTTAAAAACAACTGTTTTTGAGCTTCTGTGTACATGGAGCCTAATGCTTCTTAGTTAAAATAGTTAATTAAAGCTAATAAAGCAAGATGTGACCAATGTCATCTTGGAAATTTGCCAATCTAGGCTATGGTCTTTGTTGTCTTTCACCACAGCTGGGTTTTTCCTAAAGCAATGAGTCTGACACAGGCATACAGTAAGAACTATAGTTTTATAATTTAGACTTCATTACTTACACATTTACAGGGGAACAGCCTCTTGGACCTTAGGCAAATATTTTTTTCTTTATTTAAAGCGGAGGTCTGCC
Organism: Rana muscosa; assembly: GCA_029206835.1. Taxonomy (NCBI): domain Eukaryota; kingdom Metazoa; phylum Chordata; class Amphibia; order Anura; family Ranidae; genus Rana; species Rana muscosa. The sequence continues at coordinate 883,417,166 of CM055118.1, forward strand.
TAAAATAATAATATTAAAAGCCAGCAGCTACAAATACTGCAGCTGCTGACTTTTAATAAATGGACACTTACCTTTCCAGGGTGCCCGTGATGTCGGCAGCCGAAGCCGATCAATCACTCGGCGCTCGGCTGCCCCCGCCGCCATCCTCTGTGAGGGAATCAGGAAGTGAAGCCTTGCGGCTTCAATTCCCGGTTCCCTACTGCGCATGTGCGAGTCGCGCTGTGCGTCCTCACTGGTCTCCGCTATATTCTGGGACCTGTGTGTTTCCCAGAAGACAGCGGGGAGGAAAGTGTAGGCGCCGGACATAACGTAGGTCACCGCGATCACAGCGGTGATCTATGCCAGGAAGTGGGAGCAAATACCTGTATTACACAGGTATCTGCTCCCCCCCCCTGAAAGGTGCCAAATGTGACACCGGAGGGGGAGAGGAATCCAAAAAGTGGAAGTTTCATTTTTGGGTGGAACTCCATTTTAAGTTAAATGCAAATCAACTTTTTGTTCAGATGGTAAAGTGTTGAATTTTTGGGGATTTTATTTATGCCTTTGACCTCATTGGGGATTGTCCCTTAATTTTTTTTGTTCCATAAAGTTTTTATCAAATGTTTTATGTGCCCACTAACAGTTGTTCTATATTCATTTGTGGATTTATAGTGTGACCAACAGGCCCACGTCTTGGTAAACTGCATGATTCACTTGTATGTTTACATTTATAAAGTCTTTATGTATTTTCCTCTGATAGAGTGTAGCCTAGATCCTGTTCCCGTCTATTACTTGCTCCGTCCTTCTTTAAGATATGAGGTCAGAAGAGATTTATAGCTAAATGAGATCAAACATTTTTAGAAAGCCCAGGAAAGGCACAGTTTTTCGGAAATTCGTACATATCCGAATTTTCGAATTTCCAAATTTTTCCAAATATTGGGAAATTTGAAAATGTGAAAATTCGGAAATTCGAAAGTACGGAAATTAAAAAATTCTAAATTTTGGAAATTCGGAAATTCGAAATTTGAAAATTCAGGAATTCAAAATTAAAAAATTCGGAAATTTGGAAATGTTATATTCGAAGATCCGAAAATTCGAAATTTTGGAAATTCGAAAGTTTGGAAATTTCCCCTGAGAAGATACGATTTATACCTGTATCGACACATGATGGGGAGGGGACAGGATGGTGCAGGAGACAGCTGATCTGACTCAGAACGGAGAGACCCACTATTTTGGCGTTTTAGCATTTGTTGTGGCTTTCTATAGAGCGGTGCACTGAAACACCCAGCAAATGTGAGTACCCTGACAGTCGGGTTACTGTTTTTTAATAAAAGTTTTTTTTTTTTTTTTAAACTGTATCACACTATCAAGTTTCTTTATGTTTTATGCTAGTGTGGAAGCAGCATTACTGAGCAGCCCAGGACTCTGTCACTGACACTGACCCCAGGGGTGGTTCAAAAGCGTGTCCTGACTGAACTGAGGTCATACGCTCTAAAGTGAGCGTACACATATAAGGGGGATCACCTGAGTGAAAGCGAGTTGTATCACTAGCACAAGCTGTGAATAATTTTGGAATGGACTTTATTATCTAATGATGTTATTATTCATTTGAAAATTTGATATCTGTTTGCACGTAGCACTTTTTGCCACCGGATCGCTTTAATTATTTTTGGCTGTATTTGGATAACTATATTTGATAGTTATGAAAGTTTTTGATCCTATATTGTATGAAAGTTTTGGAGATTGCACAATAACACTTTATTTTTTAATTTATTAACACTAACGCACTTTATATATTCTAGTATTTATTTGGATTATAAGGTTTTGATTACACGCTTTATGGTAAAAATATTCTTTTGCACGCAAACATTTTATTTATTTTGTGTCAATGCAATAAGATTCTCATGCTAACATCCAGATAGCACAGCATTCCTTTACAAGTATTGCCTTTGCAAGGTAGTATGGGACGCGATCAGTGCTAGCAGCTGTCCTGAGAGGAGGTGTTACATATTTACATATGGTAGCTCACAAGATTTATTTTTAGATTATTAAATTATAAGTATTGGAATTTCCTTTCAAATTTGGCTGTTAGTGAACGTAACGAATACGAATTTATCCGAAGTTACAAATTATCCGTAATAACGAATGCCATATCTAAACGAATGGAACGTAACAAATTAATAATAATAAATAGCAATAATAATAATAATAATAAAAACATACTATTATTATTTATTATTATTTAGTTTTGTTCCATTTGTTTAGATGCGGCATTCTTTATTTTGGATAATTCGTAACTTCAGATAAATTTGTATTCGTTACGTTCACTAACAGCCAAATTTGAAAGGAAATTCCAATACCTATAATTTAATAGTTTGTTATTATTAGTTAGTTATTATTTTGACTTTTTTGCATTTTCGTTCTTTCTAATTTTTGGATTTTTCTTTCTTGGTTTTGAATTTCAGAATTTTTCTAATTTCAGATTTTACAAATGTCTAATTTACGAAATTCCGAATTCCGAATTTTTGAGTTTCTGAATTTCTGAATTTACGAGTTTTCGAATTTTTAAAATTTTGGAAAAAAACAAAAAGCGAATGAAATGAAAACTAATGCCGCGTACACACGACCATTTTTCTCGTCGGGAAAAATTACATTTTTTCTCTTTGACAAGAAAAACGACCGTGTGTGGGCTTTTGGTCATTTTTCCCCGACGAGAAAAACGGCATTAATCACGACGAGAAAAATTAGAACATGCTCTAATTTTTCTCGTTGTGATTCCCGTCGTTTTTTTCCGCTGCAGTTTTCCCATAGGGAAACACTGCCAGGGAGCCCACACACAGTCATTTTTCTCGACCAAAAAAAAAAATGTCGGGAAAAACGGACGTGTGTAGGGAACCAAGCCGTTCCCTCGTTTTTCCCGTCGATTTTCTCGACGGTGTTTTCACCGTCGAGAAAATCGATCGTGTGTACGCGGCATAACACATTTTTCAGCAGTGCACATGTTTAGTAAAAAGTGTTCAACTTGAAAGTATGCCCAGAACAGTATGGGTTCTGCTGGGGACATTGTTGGCAATTCAACTCTGTTCAAGAAGCAACCCTCATAAAATTTGGATTGCAACAAATAGGGAACATCAGACCCAGGATGGAGGAAACAGAAGTAGCATACAGTACATGTATTGTGAAAGATGAAGAGCAAAGGTCCAATAAGTGGATGGGCGTAGAGTGGTGCGGAGGCGGGAATGCAAGGGCAGCCAAAGTATGGAATCCTAAGGTTATGGGGAAAAATTATTTTTCAACCAATATCCAATCTTTAAAAAGGTGATGATGCAAGTGCCAGTCTAAATTTATTGTCAAATTACATTCCCAATAATATTTTTTGATGCCTGGTAAACAAATTCTCCCCATGTGCTTTGGCAAGGTGAGATGGGTAAAGCAAATTCTGGTGGTTTTTATTACCATAAAAATGTACTCCTCAGAGAGGAAATAATGAGTTAGGTAAGCAAATTCGAACCGTTTGGAGTAAGTATATTACGTAAGGCAGGGGTGTCAAACTTAATTTAATCGTGAGCCGCATCAGCATTATGATTATCCTCATAAGGGCCGGTTGTATCTGTAAGATTAGATGTCCAGCGCATCCCCTCCCCTTACATTAGATGTCAAGAGCCACCCCACCATTAGAAGTTGAGTCCTCTACTCTCCCTTACATCACAGTGCACCCCCCTTTCCTTATGCTGCTGCTGGGAAGAAGCTGGATGCATTGGTTGAAAGCAGAAAGTAGGGGTCTGGAGGAGGACCAGAGGAGGGCTGGAGCTCTCCTGCAGCTGCAGGAGAGGGGGCGAGAGCCACATGAAATGGCCTGGAGGGCCGGATTCGGCCCGCGGGCCTTGTGTTTGACACCTGTAAGGTAAGATGTTTATCTTTAGTATTTCCACTCTTCTGAACCCTTTAATGTCCTGTTTCATTTTCAGTATAAGGGGGGGGGGATAATTACGGTTGTATAATAGGACAGATAGGACAGATGGAAGCTGGATCTTCAAGTATGTGATATAGCCAATATAGTCAACATGAATTGGTGTCTAGTTTTTTTTATGAAGTGCTTCCCTAGTAGCTCTGTATGCACTTGGGTCAACTTACTGAGTGTAGAAAGGGCTTGTGTATGTTTGTGGGCTGATTCTAATCTCACTATGTTATTTACGTGTTGTCGTACCCTTTCCTAACATTCTCTCTTTAGCATTGCTGATAGCAGGGCCGGACTGGCCTACCGGGATACCGAGAGAGTTCCCGGTGGGCCGGCTGTCTGGCTGTCCCTGGGGCCGCCGCCGCTGCTGTGAGGACGGCAGCTCCTGAAAAGAATATGGCTGCGGGGCCGGGCCGACATGCAACTGCGCATGCGCCAGCACTGTTCCGAAGTTAGCCGTGCTCGGGAAAGCCAGTACAGCTCGGCAATTTTCGGAAAGGCGGGCTCATGCGCAGTGACACGATGGTGCCATTATTAAACGTAAAGCAGTAGCGCTCAGTGAAGTCTTGTCTGCCGTCTTTCCCCCCCCCTGCAGCCTCGGACCTCCTGTCCCCCCCGCAGCCTCTGACCCCTGCAGCCTCTGCCCTCCTGTGAAAGATTGGGCTGCATGCATGGAAAGTAAGGCTGGGCTTGGCTGCATGCATGGACAGTAAGGCTGGGCTGCATGCATGGACAGTAAGGCTGGGCTCGGGCTGCATTCGTGGACAGTAAGGCTGGGCTACATTCGTGGACAGTAAGGCTGGGCTGCATTCGTGGACAGTAAGGCTAGGCTGCATTCCTGGACAGTAAGGCTGGGCTGCATTTGTGGACAGTAAAGCTGCATTCATGGACAGTAAGGCTAGTGTGCATTCATGGACAGTAAGGCTGGGCTGCATTCATGAACAGGAAGGCTGGGCTGCATTCATGGACAGTAAGGCTGCATTCATATGCTCAGTAAGGCTGCATTCATATGCTCAGTAAGGCTGCATTCATATGCACAGTAAGGCTGCATTGATATGTACAGTGAGGCTGCATTCATGGGCACAGTGAGGCTGCATTTGATGGACAGTGAGGCTGCATTTGATGGACAGTGAGGCTGCATTCATGGGCAAAGTGAGGATGCATTTGATGGACAGTGAGGCTGCATTTGATGGACAGTGAGGCTGCATTCATGGGCACAGTGAGGCTGCATTCACGGCCATAGTAAAGCTGCAATTGTTGGACATTGAGGCTGCATTGACGGGCACAGTGAGGCTGCATTGATGGGCACAGTAAGGCTGCATTGACGGGCACAGTGAGGCTGCATTCACGGGCACAGTGAGGCTGCATTTATGGGCACAGTGATACTGCATTGATGGTAAGAATGAGGCTGCTTTTAAGGGCACAATAAGGCTGTATTCATGGGTAAAGTGAGGTTGCATTCATGGGCACAGGCTGCATTGATGGGCACAGTGAGGCTGCATTGATGGGCACAGTGAGGCTGCATTGATGGGCACAGTGAGGCTGCATTGATCTCTTGTACCATGTCTGCAGTCTCTGACCATCTCTTTTACCATGTCTGCATTCTCTGACCATCTCTTGTATCATATCTGCAGTCTCTGACCATCTCTTGTATCATGTCTGCATTCTCTGACCATCTCTTGTACCATGTCTCCAGTCTCTGACCATCTATTGTACCATGTCTGCAGTCTCTGACTATCTCCTGTATCATGTCTGCAGTCTCTGATCATCTCCTGTAGTATGTCTGCAGTCTCTGACCATCTCCTGTACTAGGTCTGCAGTCTCTGACTATCTCTTGTATCATGTCTGCAGTCTCTGACCATCTATTGTATCATGTCTGCATTCTCTGACCATCTCTTGTATCATGTCTCCAGTTTCTGACCATCTCTTGTACAATGTATACAGTCTCTGACCATCTCTTGTACCATGTCTGCAGTCTCTGACCATCTCTTGTACCATGTCTGCAGTCTCTGACCATCTCTTGTACCATGTCTGCAGTCTCTGACCATCTCTTGTACCATGTCCGCAACCTCTAACCATCTCTTGTGCCATGTCCGCAACCTCTAACCATCTCTTGTCATATATCATGTCTGCAGTCTCTGAGGGAGTCTGGAGAGGAGTCAAGAGAGGGAGTGCTGCTGGAATGGGGGTCATGGGTGAAGTCAGACATGTGTGGACTGTGGAGAGGAGACTATAGTATAAAACCAGAGCCACCAAACCAAGCTGGAGCCGACTGACTGATCCCTGCACGGTGCACCTGAGAGGAGGTCAGTGACAGCGCTGCAAGGCCAGTCTGAGGGGGGGGGGTCACTGATGTAAGGGGAGAGTGAATACAACAATGTAAGGGGGTTCTGATATAAAGGTTTCCCCCCAATATTAGTAAACCCCCCCACCTTAGTGTATTCCTTCTGTGAAAGGTGATCTCTGGTCAACAGAGTCCCCCCCCCCCACGTTCCCAGAGTTCCTGGGGTCCCCCTTGATGCTTGACCACTTTTAACTGGAATATGCTTATATATATATATATATATATATATATATATATATATATATATATATGTAGCACTACCCCCAGTTAAGAGAGCTGCTGGTTTGTTTTGGGTCTGTACCCTAGCTATCAACCCCAAGAATCTGTCTCGAACCCTCCCTGGGCACAACTGGTCTGTAAGAGATTGTAGAACCCACTGGCAATGGGATACACAATAATACTACACAACAGTACAATGGTACATAAAATTGTTACCTTGCATAGCCACTGGTCCGGCAGGATAATATAGAGAACTCCACACAGTATTCTGCTTAACCAGGAATCACGTTTACTTAGTGGTAAAAATAGCAGAGTTAAACAGCTGTACAGTTGACTTGTGCAGGGCCCTGCAGAGTCAATGATATATGACAATATTATAACACAATCTAAATGCGCACTTTCTAAATAAGTAAAAGGCCTATGCTCGCAAGCTCCCCCTAATGGGCAACACCGTGCCCGTGTCCCGTCACCACAAATTCTAGTCAGGCCAGACCAAGTTCAGTGTCCAGTTCCTTCAGTGGTAGGAGTCTTCGCTAGCAAACGTTGATGCACATAGCATTTGTAATCCACCGGGGTATTAAAGAAAAGCAAACTAAACTTTCACAATGTTTGTGAATGAAAACTCTATGGACGTGCAAACGCCAAATTTAAACCATGCGGCCTCCGTGAGATGCGCTATGTCCTGGCGTGTGGCGCACTACTAATAATAGTGGGCTTTAACAAAGTCACAGGCCTACACAAACAGTTAATGAAGTCCAGGCAGGTGCCCTCTCACCAAAGTAAGCCTCGTCCCTCCGGTACGTCCCGCTGTCGGTACCTCGATCCGCGGCCTCTCCGCAACTTGCAGTCTCCGGTTCCTCTCACAGCCGCAGTGGATGTCGGTTGATGGATGACTCCGGTCTCTGAGAAGAGCGAGCTGGTCACACGGAAGAGGATCCCTTCAGTTGAGTGATCCTCCGCAAAAGCTGTAGGCCCAGGCTTTTGGCCTAGACACTCCGGCAGCAGGCCTCACACAGACTTCCTGCTTGATTGAGGGCGAAGTCCAGAGAGAGAGAGCGTAGCCCCTCTTTTCCTTTAAGTAACCTCCCCCAGAATGCTGTGCGAGAATGCAATGCACTTTGGGAGTACAGCTGCACTGTGGGTACCGTAGACTATTTGATACCCACGGCAATGGAGTCCCTTTCTCCCTGTACCAGAAGTTCCACAATGCATAGTTCGATAAGGTCAAACAACAGTTGAAATATCTCAAAGAGACTCCGGAGAGAGCGGAGGAAATTCTCAAGATAACCATAGTCCTTTATAAACACACTACAAACTGGCACCCCGCTACACCCGCCCCCCCCACTTTAACTCTTTGGTCCCCAAAGATATTCAAAATCTTGGTTCTATAACACAATTTTGCCTCTAAACGGCTGCACAAGACTGACAGAGGAGCCTCCCACCAATTGTCATATGATGGGGAGCTGTCCTGCCTACAGGCCACCTCAACAGGAATGGCCTGACCAGCTGTGCCAGGGGGTGAGCTAGGGTTGCCCTCCACCAAATTTACAGTGGAAGGACCAGGCATATCAACTGTCCTTCTTGCAGTGGAAACAGCTTCTTCAGAGCATTCGCCCATTTGATGGTAAGTAAGTCTCTTTGGAGGGTGAATGACTCTCCTCTCTCTCTGCTCCCGAGGTGTTGGTATATCAAGGGCAATTGATTCTACTGGTTCATCAGTTGCCCTCCCTTCTGGTTTGGGCATGCTGAGCTCCATTGCTTCGGAAGCATCTGGTTCATTTTCAAGAAGCAATAAAGTCTCATCAGGGTCTTCTATTAGCAAGGAACCCGGATCGTCGTACAAGTCTTCGTGAGCATGCTGTGCGGCACAAACTCAGGAGCCTCTGGGTGAAGAACTTCACTGTCAGCTACTTCAGATTGTGACAGGGAAGTGGTCATGGGTCCTGGCACTTGAGATGACCACAACCAATCAAGTTCCATCTCCTCATCCTCAGAATCCCTCTCCTCCAAGTCTTCATTTTCCACATCTGGATGTGTTGACTGAGATCTGGTAACCGGTCTGGACCCTTGAGAGGTTGAAGGGAGCTCTTGTGAGTCCGAAGAGGAGGGTAGGCAAACTGCTTCAGAAAGGGGCAACAGATGGTTCCTGTGCCAAATTTTTAATGGGCCTACACTCCCCTCTGGCCTTACTTGATACACTGGAAGGCCTGGCAGCTGCTTGCAGATGATGTACGGCTGGGATTTCCATCGGTCAGCCAACTTGTGTTTCCCAGGGATACCCAGATTCCTCAATAGTACCCTATCCCCTGGCTGCAAGTCCTGTATTCTGACTTTGAGGTCGAAGTTTCTTTTGTTCCTCAATCCTCTTTGGTCAGATGTAGTTTGAGCTTTTCCATAGGCCATTTCCAGACTCTTCCGTAGCCAATCCACATATCCCTTGTGGGATGTTGCCGAGGTGTGATCCAGTGATGTGCCAAAGGCCAGGTCCACTGGTAGCCGAGCCTCTCGCCCAAACATCAATCGGTACGGGGAGTATCCAGTTACATCACTGTTGGTGCTGTTGTAGGCATGTACAATGGCAGCCACATGCTTGCTCCAGTGTTGTTTCTTTTCTGAGCTCAGGGTCCCCAGCATGTCTAAGAGAGTCCGGTTAAACCGTTCAGGCTGAGCATCCCCGTGGGTGGTATGGGGTTGTCCTAGTTTTTTTAATGCCTAACAGATTCAACAGCTTCCTTATCAGCCTGCTTTCAAAGTCTCTCCCTTGATCTGAATGAAGGCGTTGGGGCAGGCCATAATCAACAAAGAACTTCTCCACAAGTACTTTTGCTACGGTCGAGGCCTTCTGGTCCTTTGTTGGGAATGCTTGAGCATATCTGGTGAAATGGTCTGTTACCACTAAGACATTCCCTTGTACACTCAGATCAGGCTCTAGGCAGAGGAAATTGCACACCAGTTCCATAGGTCCCTGACTTTGTAGATGGCCCATTGGGGCGGCTTGATGGGGCAGGGTCTTTCTCTAAGTGCATCGGGCACAAGAATGACAGTACCCTTCAATTTCGGCCTGCATACAGGGCCAATAGAATCTGTCTCTTACAAGGTGAAAAGTCCTTTCGGATCCCAGATGACCATGATCGTCATGGAGAGCAGTTAGGACCCCCTTCCTGTGTTTAGCGGGCAGGAATAGTTGCCAATTTTCCTCCAGATCATCAGAGGGGCCCCTTCGGTAGACCACCCCTTGATGTATTTGCAGCCGGTCCCATTCTCTGTGTAAGGCCCCATGCACACGAGACGCCGGTACAAACTCTGCTGAACGCACGTTTTTAAAGGCTGAAACCGGCGTTTAGAAACGCACGTTTTGCCGTGATTTTAGCAACGTTTTACCACGTTTGCGTCTATAAGCGTTTAGTTAAGAAACATCATAAGACCCTCCCTAAGCTCAAAAAACTGTATTATTTAACCATTTCAGCCATTTTGTGAGACCAGAGTGAGTATCAGCAGCTGAGAGAGCAGCAGTGTACTTGTATTTAGCGTGTCACTTGCCACATCACCTGCCACGTCACCTGCCACAAGTTGTGGATTGTTCACCTGGCCACGTCACCTGCCATGTCACCTGGCCACATCACCTGCAGCAAGTTGTGGATTGTCCACCTGGCCACGTCACCTCCCTCAAGTTGTGAATTGTCCACGTCACCTTGCCACATCACCTGGCCACATCACCTGCCACGTCACCTGGCCACGTCACCTGTCACAAGTTGTGGATTGTCCACCTGGCCACGTCACCTGCCTCAAGTTGTGAATTGTCCACTTGCCACGTCACCGGCCACGTCACCTGGCCACGTCACCTGCCACAAGTTGTGGATTGTCCACTTGCCACGTCACCTGGCCACGTCACCTGCCACAAGTTGTGGATTGTCCACCTGGCCACGTCACCTGCCACAAGTTGTGGATTGTCCACTTGCCACGTCACCTGCCACGTCACTGGCCATGTCACCTGGCCACATCACCTGGCCACGTCACCTGCCACAAGTTGTGGATTGTCCACCTGGCCACATCACCTGCCGCAAGTTGTGAATTGTCCACTGGCCATGTCACCTGCCATGTCACCTGGCCACGTCAACGGCCACGTCACCTAGCCACGTCACCTGGCCACGTCACCTGCCACAAGTTGTGGATTGTCCACTGGCCACGTCACCTGGCCACGTCACCTGCCACATCAGTATTATTTAACCATTTCAGCCAGTTTGTGAGACCAGAGTGAGTAGCAGCAGCTGAGAGAGTAGCAGCATACTTGTATTTAGCATGTCACTTGCCACATCACCTGCCACAAGCTGTGGATTGTCCACTTGCCACATCCCTGCCGCAAGTTGTGAATTGTCCACTTGCCACGTCACCGGCCACGTCACCTGGCCACGTCACCTGGCACAAGTTGTGGATTGTCCACTTGCCACATCACCTGGCCACGTCACCTGCCACGTCACCTGCCACAAGTTGTGGATTGTCCACCTGGCCACGTCACCTGCCGCAAGTTGTGAATTGTCCACTTGCCACGTCACCGGCCACATCACCTGGCCATGTCACCTGCCACAAGCTGTGGATTGTCCACTTGCCATGTCACCTGCAACGTCACCTGGCCACGTCACCTGCCACAAGTTGTGGATTGTCCACCTGGCCACGTCACCTGCCACAAGTTGTGGATTGTCCACTGGCCACGTCAGCAGGCCATGTCAGCTGCCACGTCACCTGGCCACGTCACCTGCCACAAGTTGTGGATTGTCCACTTGCCACGTCACCTGCCACAAGTTGTGGATTGTCCACAATGCAATGCAAGCAATTACAGTTTTTTTTTTTTTTTTTAAGGGTTTTTCATCATTTGCCATAATTCTTGAGATTTCTAATGTAAAAAAATAGGTCACCTTTAAAAACGCTTATAAACGAAATCGCGGCAAAACGCTGGTACCGCGTTTAGCCGCGTTTAGCCACGTCTTGCGTCTGAACCCATTTTTTTGCTTCTGGAAAAACTGCTTAAAAACGCCAAAAAACGAGACTGTGTGCATGGACACATAGGATAACATTGAATGAGTTCAGGGGCAGTTGAAAAAAGCGTCCAACTGCCTCTGAACGCGCGTTTACCAGTGTCTCGTGTGCATGGGGCCTAACAGTTGGGCTTCTTTAGTAGAGTCTTTTAGAAGCATCTCAGGGCACACCAGATTCCCCAGGGGGTCTTCTAATTGATTCCTTCTTAGGTCTCGCTTGGACAGTTTAGGTAGCCCCTCTTCTCCGACTTGAGTCACATTACAATAACATCCAGGTACTCCAACAGCCGAAACTCCAATCTCTTCGGCCCTTGATCCTCCCCTGGCCTGAAGTTCCTCTCCCTGGTATAGGGCTCTCACTCCTTCTGGGGTCAACTGAGTCCATTCTTCAGTAGGGTCACTGAGGGCATGGGACCTTCTGGAAAGGGCATCTGCATCCCTATTTCCAACTCCAGGTCTGTCTTCAAGCTAAATGTGAAACCCGAAAGGGCAGCCAGCCATCTGTGTCCTGTGGCATCCAGCTTGGCAGTGGTCAGAAGGTAGGTGAGAGGATTGTTATCCGTCTTGACCAGGAATTCAGCCCTGTACAAATAGTCTTTCAAATTGTCCACTACTGCCCACTTTAAGACCAGGAATTCGAGCTTGTGTGTGGGGTAATTCTTCTCAGCGGGGACCAGACTTCTACTCACATAGGCAACAGGCCGCAAGTGGCCACCATGTTCTTGGTAGAGAACTCCGCCTAGCCCATCTCTACTGGCATCAACATGCAACTCATAGGGTTTTGTGGTATCTGCATAGGCCAGGACGGGGGCAGTGGTTAGGCTTTCCTTCAACTGGATGAAGGCCTCTTCACACTGAGTGGTCCATTGGTCCTGGATAGACTCTTTAGGTTTCCTGGGTCCAGTGGTGGGTTTCACTGGGTTGACCAGTTCTTGGGCTTCATCTTCCCCTTCACTCTTCAAGAGTTCATTTAGGGGCCTGACAATCTTGGCAAACCCCTCCACGAATCTTCTATAATAGGAGCAGAATCCCAGGAACGACCTAAGCTCAGTCACATTGGTGGGCCTTGGCCAAGAGGTGACAGCATTCAGTTTCTCGGGGTCTGTAGCTATCCCTTCAGCAGACACGATATGGCCCAGGTAATGGACTGAGGACTGGTAGAATTGGTACTTCTCTAAGGAGAGCTTCAGACCTTCTTCATGGAGCCTCTTCAAGACCTTTTCTAACCGCTCTTTGTGTTCTTCCAGAGTTTTACCGAACACAATAATGTCGTCCAGGTATACCAGAACTTCAATGAGGTTCATGTCTCCCACTGTTTTCTCCATCAGTCTTTGGAAAGTGGCTGGGGCTCCCGACAAGCCCTGGTGCATGCGGTTGAACTCGAAGAAACCCACAAGTCCATCACACTGAGCCACTTAGCCCCTGACAAACTCTGTAAAGCATGTTCTATTCAGGGGTAGTATACTGATCAGGTATAGTCCTCCTGTTCAGTGTTCGGTAGTCAATACATAGCCTCAAGGACCCATTTTTCTTCCGGACTACCACTATTGGAGAGGCGTAGGGGCTCCGAGACTCCCGGATAATGCCTGTCCTCTTAACCTCTGCTAGTTGCTCATGCAGATCTCCTAGGTCAGCCAAGGGAACCCGTCGGACTCTTTCCCTAAACGGCTTATCTTCCTGTAAGCAAATTTTGTGAGTGGCACTTTTGGCACATCCCACAGCAAATTCATTCTTGGAGAAGATCTTCTGCCATTGAGCAAGTTGGGCCTTAGCCCTTTCTTTCCATACTGGTGGGAGGGTCGTATCTTCGGAGCAGAGCTTCTCCACAGTAACTTCACCCCTTTCTTCCTTCTCCAAGTCAGATAGGGCAACTGGGGTGGCTGGGTTCACTTGGCCCAATAGCATTCTGGCTGGTACCCTCAATGGTGTGGTAGCAGTATTCCTAATGCTCACTGAGATTTTCCCATGACTTTTTCTAAAGGCCTTCAATGGGACCACTTCAGGAATTACTTCTAGTCCCCTCTGACTCTCCTGCGGATCCAGTTCAAGAATAACAAAGGGGCCGGGCTGCTCCCAGGTAAGCTTCACGGAGGCCCTCAAACAAGTCATCTCTCCGGGCTGTAATACCTTCTCTGTCTTATCCAGCTTCCAGATATTCCCAACCCCTTCTGCAGGCGCATCTTGCTCCAACACCAGCCGCTGGTATACTCGCTGTAGCATAGGATGGACCCTTGTTGTTGAGGTCTCCTGCTCTTGGGCCACAGGTGTCAACAGCCTCCTAACCAGGTCAGTGTTGGTTCCTATGATGAGGGAACTCTTGCTGGCTCCTGGCGGTCGGGGACAAACTACAGCCAGGGTGTCGAAGGTCTCGGCTTCTCCCACCACTGAGGGATCAAAGGTCAACTTGATTGGAAGGTATCCATCATAAGGGAAACTCTGGGTCCCGATGCCCCATATCTCCAGGTCTTTAAGATTTTGTAGCAGTAGATGTCGGAGGTGCTTGTTGTAAAAGTCTCTATATAACAGGGTTACTTGAGCTCCAGTATCCAGGAGGGCCTTGGTATAGATTCCTTCTACCTGAATGGAGACTACTGGGGAGGGCCCCACTAATTTGGCAGGGAGATTCCTCAGAGAAAACTTCTTGCTTGATTCAGTAATATTGACCTTCTTGCTTCTTTTCCTGAGCCTTTCCCTGGATCTCAATCCTGGTTGGGACTGGTATGCACTGATCCCCCGCCCTTTAGCATCTCTGGGAATTGAGCGGTTAGTATTAGGTCGTTCGGAGGCAACAACAGGGGTGCTTGATAAAGAACTATTTCCCCTCTTTTGTCTCCCTGAGTGGTTGATCTTTTTGGAGTTGGCTGGGACTGATGGGCACCCGGTTGACTCCTTCATCGGGGCCCTCTGAAGTTTTCTGCTGGCTTGCGGTGTGGTGCTGCAGCTTTCTTCGGGCTGGGACACACTTGTCTGTAGTGTCCAGTCCCTCCACAGTTGAAGCAAACTTACTCATCCTTTAAGTGTTGAAATGGAGAAGTGGATGGTTCCTCCTTCCTTGCTCATTCCTGAAGCCTTTGTCATCAAAGTAGTCAGCATCTCCATCATTTGTGTCATCTGAGACTTTAGGATAGCTACTTCAGAGTCCCGTTCCATAGTCATTGCAGTTCTTACTCCGACTGAAGGGCTAGAGATGGGTTGAACGGTCGCTTGTTGATCATTCAGCAGAGCTTCTTCATCTCTCATCACTCTGATAAGGTCAGGATAACTTAGTGACCTGACACCCACTGAGGTTTTCAAGTGGACCCAAACTGGAGCAGAACGTATAGCCCCTCTCAAGATTTGTTGCATCCTAGCTTGATCTATAGCCGATGGTGCTATTCCTTTCTTCAAGACTATTTGGCATAACATTTTGTTCAGTCTTCTAATGTACTCAGAAAGGCGCTCTCCTGGTTGTTGGAGAGTGTGTTCAAATTTGTAGATGAGGTCAACTGCCTTTTCTAATTGTCCGGACTCCTCCTGTAGCATGACAAAATAGTCGTAGGCTGTACAAACAGCGTTACTAAACCTTAACTTCCTGACAGCTTCCGCAGCGGCTCCTTTCAAGCTCTCGTTTATGCGCTGCTTCTTTTGGGCCTCTGGCAGTTTCCATCCTTCTAGAGCTTGCATGGCTTCCTCTATCCAGGTGTCAAATTCTTCTTCTCCAGCCGGCACCGGCTGTCTCCCTGAGAAGATCCTCAGTTTCCTTTATCCAGCCTCCACACATACTGTGTTGCTCTTCTGGCACTTGGACACTAGGTCTTTCAGAGCATTAAGGAGTTCAGGACCAATCATGGTCAGGGGTGCGGGGGAGGTTGTAATTCCTCCTCCTTGTCTTTCCAGACTAGTACTTGGGGATTCTTTACTCAGAGCTCTTGGGTGGACTAGACACAACTTGGTTTTGCCCCCTAAGTGCACACTCTTTCCCTTGAAGCTCTCTGGTATTCCTTCTTTCCACTCTAACAGTGCATGGGTGCTAGAAGTTCCTTTATCTGGCCTGATACCAAATACCCATGCTTTCCTATGTGGGGATAATGTCTCTATAATTCGGAAAACTTCATCCTTTCTCCAATCCTCACCAGGGAGTTCAATTGCCATACTCACGTCCGAGTGGGCACCTACCGATTCGCACCACTGGTCCACAATGAAAGGGTCCATGCTGGTACTAATGCGATGGGGCTTGATTGTAGAGTACAGTATCCCAGACGAGCACCCACGTTTTGGCTCTACCCCCAGTTAAGAGAGCTGCTGGTTTGTTTTGGTCTGTACCCTAGCTATCAACCCCAAGAATCTGTCTCAAACCCTCCCTGGGCACAACTGGTCTGTAAGAGATTGTGGAACCCACTGGCAATGGGATACACAATAATACTACACAACAGTACAATGGTACATAAAATTGTTACCTTGTATAGCCACTGGTCCGGCAGGATAATATAGAGAACTCCACACAGTATTCTGCTTAACCAGGAATCACAATTACTTAGTGGTAAAAATAGCAGAGTTAAACAGATGTACAGTTGACTTGTGCAGGGCCCTGCAGAGTCAATGATATATGACAATATTATAACACAATCTAAATGCGCACTTTCTAAATAAGTAAAAGGCCTATGCTCGCGAGCTCCCCCTAATGGGCAACACCGTGCCCGTGTCCCGTCACCACAAATTCTAGTCAGGCCTGACCAAGTTCAGTGTCCAGTTCCTTCAGTGGTAGGAGTCTTCGCTAGCAAACGTTGGTGCACATAGAATTTGTAATCCACCGGGGTATTAAAGAAAAGCAAACGAAACTTCCACAATGTTTGTGAATGAAAACTCTATGGCGGTGCAAATGCCAACTTTAAACCATGCGGACTCCGTGAGATGTCTTGGCCTGTGGCGCACTACTAATAATGGTGGGCTTTAACAAAGTCACAGGCCTACACAAACAGTTAATGAAGTCAGGGCAGGTTCCCTCTCACCAAAGTAGGCCTCATCCCTCCGGTACGTCCCACTGTCGGTACCTCGATCCGCGGCCTCTCCGCAACTTGCAGTCTCCGGTTCCTCTCACAGCCGCAGTGGATGTCGGTTGATGGATGACTCCGGTTTCTGAGAAGTGCAAGCTGGTCACACGGAAGAGGATCCCTCCTTCAGCTGAGTGATCCTCCGCAAAAGCTGTAGGCCCAGGCTTTTGGCCTAGATGCTCCGGCAGCAGGCCTCACACAGACTTCCTGCTTGATTGAGGGTGAAGTCCAGAGAGAGAGAGCGTAGCCCCTTCCTTCCTTTAAGTAACCTCCCCCAGAAAGCTGTGCGAGAATGCAATGCACTTTGGGAGTACAGCTGCACTGTGGGTACCATAGTCTATTAGATAACCATGGCAATGGAGTCCCTTTCTCCCTGTACCATAAGTTCCACAATGCATAGTTCGATAAGGTCAAACGTTGCTGCAATATCTCAAAGAGACTCCGGAGGGAGCTGAGGACATTCTCAAGATAACCATAGTCCTTTATAACACACTACAAACCGACACCCCGCTAAATATATAAGTCTTATGTGCTTTCATATCTGTCTTCTCTATATATAATACACTCTTTAAATGTGCTTTAAAATGTATGGTTTTCAGCGAGCGAGGGGGATGGCAGCACACTAGAGGAGCTCCTCAACACACACGCCCGTTTGAAGCCCTACACCCGACCACAAGCTCTCAGATGCCGGGCAGAAAGCTCTATACGACCCCCCGCTCTCACCTGCACCGCAACTCCGTGTCATCCGCAGCAAAAAACATTGCTGACATCTTCAAAACCCAGCCGACAGGCAGCAGCGGCACAACAAGGCCCAAGATGGCGCTGCCACAACACGAGAACGACTGCAGTGAGGATTCCCAGTTGGCTCCTGAAGACTCCAGCAGGGGTAATGCCAAATCGTATCACCCCTTAACATTTGCCGACATGTCAGTGATAGCTGCAGACATCAAAGCTACTTTTACAGCTGCTATCACTGACTTAAAGACAAGCATGCTAGTGATTAATGAGAAGATTTCAGCGGCAGAACATGCTAGCAAACACAGGGACAAGGCCATCCACCGATTAGAGATGATTACAATTGCTCAGTCACAGCATTTTATTGACATGAACAGACATATCGAGGACCTGGACAATAGGGGCAGAAGATGTAACATCAGGGTGAGAGAGATCCCTGAGTCTGCAGAACATGACCAAATCATCCTAGCACTCAGGAGAGATTTCAACAGTCGGTTGGAAAGGCAAGAAGACATGGAGATTGACTTTGTAAGAGCGCATAGAGCTCTCAGGCCTAGGGGGTCTGATTCAGCCCCTCCGAGAGACATAATTTGTTGCCTGCAATGCTTTGTTCTAAAAGAGGACATAATGCGCAAAGCCAGGAGAAATTAACAGATCATTTTCAATGGCGCAACGATAATGCTGTTTCAGGACTTATTACAGATTACTCTGAAAAACAGACAAGCTTTGCGTCCCCTGCTAGGGAAAGGGAAAGGGACCTCAAATACACCTGGCATTTCCCATTTGCCCTGACAGTCTCATACAATGGCCACCAGCATGTACTACGCACTCCGGCTGACCTCCCTGAATTCTGTGAGGCACTGGACATGGAGCAATTGGATGTGCCAGAATGGTATGCTGAATTCCTCCACACTCCACTGGAAAGAAGCCCACCTGCCTATCCTTTCACATCACCGGACAAGAGAATGTCAAAGAGACCTAAACACGGCCGTGGTAGGAGTTCCAGAACAGACACACCGAGGAGGCAGGCTGGGACTTCCAGGGACTAGGTTGATGACTGAGACCTTGTTGTGGTCCTTTCCCTCTCCATTGTTATTCGCCTCAGCAATCATTCTTAACTTGTCTCACTCCTCCTGCCACAAAGCAAACTATGCTCAGGTACTGTTTGTTCCGTCCCCACACCTGGCTCATGCGTCACATGATGCTAGCGGAGATAGGCCCCTTGCTGTGGACATTTAGCCGGAAGCCACCTGGGGAGCTTCACTTCACAGACATCCATCTGACGAGAGGTTCCTGTTTCTCTCTTTCCCCACACTTCAAGGTAATTTCTAATCTATACTTCAGGATTTACACAGTATATATTACATATATACTCTTTTTACTTGCCCTTCTCAACTTTTGCCTTGCACCTTGCTCACACTGCTTCATACACACATTTTATTTTACTGATATTTAGCATTGTTGGGGATTTGGTTTGGCTCCCCCTCATAACAGATTCACCTACACCAACACTCAGCTGATTTGCCAACTTTGGCTGTTAATCCTTTCAGTCATGCTTTATCATCAATCCCTTTTTGTTTAATTTCTTCCAGCACCCATCACACATTATTCCCACCTGGATCCACTAGCACATCATTTACATATTCACTCCCCTCTCCCTTTGCTCCCTTTTGTTTTTCTTTCCCTCCCCTTCCCCACTCACACTCCAATTTTGGTTCTCAAACCATCCAATCTTCTTTTTCACTCATTGCTCATCTGTATTTCTTCATCTCTCCACCAGCATTCTGCCCTTGTACCCTGTCTGTGCCTCTCCCTCAGTTTGGCGCTGTGTCGTGGCTGTCCGGGTTCCTCCTTGATGGATGTCCCATGCCATCTTCTCCTTGGCTCTCCTCTTGATTGAGAGGCCGTTGAAGTGTTTATTGGGGGGCCTTCCCCGCCTCAGCCCCGGGTGAGACAGTGCATCCAGGACCACCACTCTACTCCATATTTCAAATGCTTGGGACAACCCCATTCCGGGCTTTGCCATTGGTAACGTATCAGACCACCTGATTCTGTTATTTTGTTTCAAACATGACATCGTTTTTCGAGACTTTATTTGACCTGTCTATCCATCTCCCCTTTTAGTCAAATGACATGCACCCCACTCCTGATGACTGGCTTTAAACGCCAAGAAACGCGTCGAGTCCATGCTCAGGGATGCCAAGTAAAGCCTGCCCAACTATGAATCTATAAAGTGTATTCTTGACTTTTCAATTGGATAATCAATTTCACTGTTTCTGTATGTCCATTTTACTGTCATTACTTGCTTCAGCCATGTCTCAACAATGAATTTTGATTATGTCTATGTGATAACTTCTATTTACATTATGCCTTTGTTTGCATGATCTAGGTGTACTTTTACTATGATACAATACATTTTTATATTCATATCCATGCCTTGATTTCCATTCTTCAGACTGACTATGCAGCATGTATATATGGCTACAGACCATTCCCCAACGGGACAGTGATGTTTACTCATTTTTGATATCCTAGACTTTTTTCCTACGCCCATCCATGCCTCATTTAAAGTCCCACAGCCCACTTTCTTTCTTCATTTTTAATGTACCAGGGATGGAGGCATGGTTATGGCATCTATATCTTTATGCTCAGGTACTGATGATCCACTCACACTTCTCACAGTGCCGTTCATTTCAAGAGAAATCAGTGACTTTTACTGCGCTTTTGCACATGACGATTGACCTGTACTCATAAGGCACGGATTGATTTTTCGTCAGCGCGCATGGGTCGAAGAGAACGGAAAAGGCATGTCTTCCCTTCTCCACGCTAGTTAAAACTCAGACTAAAATGTGGATTTCATGATTCTGTCACCCAGGACTGCGGGCTATTTATAGTGTGAACCCTTTAATCCCCTTAGTGGTCAGCCCTAGACGTGGCACATTTTCAGTCTCTCACTAAGTTCAACCTATTGCTACTAGATTCCTGTGGTGTCTTTGGGTTATATCAGCCCTTCACGTTCTGTCAACGCATTGTCATAGAACTCCAGGGATTTGCTTCAGGATGTTTAATCTTAGGGGGGGATTTTAACGTGCCTTTGAATCCCCAACTGGATACCTCCAATGGTAGGACTTGTATCACGTACAGAATCCTTAAACGGCTCAAGTCCCTGTTGCAGTGCCTACAGTTGGTAGACACATGGCGCTTTCTTAACCCAGAAGGTCGAGATTACACCCATTTCTCTATCCCACACGTGAGATATGCGAGACTGGATTGCCTGTTTGTGTCACAGAGAGACCTTTCTAGGGTGTCTGAGGCACATATAGGCATTCAGACGATTTCAGACCACTCTCCTATCTCCCTCTCCCTGGACTTAATGAACACTAAGAGGCAACAACCAACATGGAGACTTAACGCCTGGCTGCTGACTGACCCATCCCTACTACCCATGATTACCAACAACCTGACAGAATTTTTTAAATCAAATGCCACCCCATCCTCTGGTCATGTGGGAAGCTCACAAGTGTACTGTCAGGGGGTTGTTGATCGCACTGGGCTCCAGATGCAAAAAAGAGGGAGAAGCCAACATACAGTAATTGACAACAAAGATCAATACCTTAGAAACATTACACAAGCAATCCCTTTCGATAGACTCAGTTGAACAATTGCTAGAGGCCAGGAAGGACCTGCAACAGCTACTCGATTCTAGAGCTAAACGGTTGTTGTTTTTCAAAAAGCTAATTTACTATGAATCCGGGAACAAGGCAGGTACATTTCTGGCTAGAGCATTGAGGGAACATACCTCGGCCAACAATATTGCTGGTATTAAGAACAATGCATGGAAACTTGATGTGACGTCGGAAGCGATAGCCGAATACATTCACAATTTTTACACAAAACTTTACAATCTGCCCCCACAGCACAAGCAACCACACATGAAGGGTGATAGAGCACAAATTATTCAAGACTATCTAACCAAGAGAGGTCTCCCGACACTAAGAGATCTTGACTCTGCATTATTAGAAACCATGATCTCATCTTTCGAACTCACACAAGTGGTTAAACAACTTAAATCGGGCAAGAACCCTGGGCCAGACGGGTACTCTGCAATGTATTATAAGACCTTTGTTGACATCCTAACGGATTCTCTTAAAAATGCTTTGAACTCCCTGTCCACCCCTAGAGAGGTAACCCCAGACTTTCTAACAGCACACATTGCGGTGATACTGAAACCGGGATAGGACCCAGAGGAATGCGCTAGCTAGAGGCCCATCTCCCTGCTGAATCTTGATGTTAAATTGTTCGCAAAGGTTCTTGCTCTGCGGCTGGGCCCACTTTTGACAAAACTGATTGGTTTGGAGCAGGTGGGCTTCATGTCTGGCAGGGAAGCAAAGGACAATGTCACCAAGGCACTCCTCCTAATTCACGCGGCAAAGCTGCGGAAAATCGAGGTCTTTCTCCTATCTACGGATGCGGGGGAAGGCCTTCGATCAGGTGGCCTGGGATTTTATGGTAGCAGTGTGTGGGCGGGTGGGCCTGGGACCACATATGCTGTCGTGGATATCCGCACTCTATCAGAAACCTTCAGCACATTTGAAAATAAATGGCACTCTGTCAAATAAGGTACGCATCTCAAATGGAACTAGACAGGGCTGTCCCTTATCACCCTTATTATTTATCCTTTCCTTGGAACCCTTTATTAGAACGATCCAAAATAACAGCGCAATACACGGATTTCGGGTACAGGACAGGGAGTTCAAAACAGCGGCATATGCCGATGATCTTTTATTTTTCCTGACAAACCCAACTATAACCCTACCCAACCTGTTAAAGGAATTTGCCCACTTTGGCTACTTATCAAATTTAAAGATAAACTACTCAAAATCTGAAGCTTTAAATATCTCGCTCCCAGACACATTACTCGCATCGACTAAAACCAACTCCACATTTTGGTGGGACCCCACCGTACTCAAGTATTTAGGGACATGGTTGACTCCACAGCTATGGTCCATCTATGAGAAAAATTACCCCCCACTACTTAGAAGTTGTGAAAAGGATCTTGGCAATTGGCATTTGGGTTCTTTCTCATGGTTTGGCCGTGCAGCAATCATTCAGATGGTGATACGGCCTAAATTTCTGATGCGCACGCTGCTGGTCAAAGTCCCCCAGAAGTTCTTCAAGGCTTTAAATTCCATCATCTTGAGATTTCTTTGGCATCACAAAAAAACTAGAATTAAACTGGCTACATTGACAAAACCTAAGGATTTGGGAGGAGTTTGTTTACCAAACTAAAACTTACTACTACGCGGCACAAATAGCCAGAGTAATTGATTGGCATTGCCATGATAGCATGAAAGACTGGGTTACACTAGAAGCAAACCTATGCCCAATTACGCTCACACACTCGCCGTGGATACCGCGGAATAGCTTCCCATCTAGCCTACACAGACACCCAATCACGGGCACGACATTGGAGATATTAAAAACCCTGACCAAACAAACAGACATCACCACAGTTCCTAGCCCACTGACCCCACTAAGAGACAATCCTGACTTTGCTCCAGGCATACACAATTCCACACTTCAATCATTGTCATGGAGTACCCCCTTATTGGCAGGTGACTGCTTTATGGGAGTTGGAGTTAGAGATTGTACAAAACAGATTATTGCGCACACATGCAAAAATGACATTTATCCTGCAAGGCTAGTTAAAAACACCTGAACATATACATACAATTCTATACAGGGGATTTGGTCACACTATATGGTCATATAGTGCTAAGCCCACAAACTGCGACAAAGTACCCCGAATTTCGTGGGTCCTAACCTGTTAATAGATCGAAAGAACCTAGTGTCTGAACTTTGGGATATAAACTCCTCTATATGCCCCCACCCCACAGAACCCTGCACCCCTCACTGTGCACCCTGCACCCACCACAAAGAACACTACGCCCCTCACTATACACCCTGCACCCACCTCATAGAACACTGCGCCCATCACTATACACCCTGCCCCCACCTCATAGAATACTGCACCCTTCACTATACACCCTGCACCAACCCCGTAAAACACTGCGCCCCTGTCAGGCTTAGGCCCTAGCTCTGTCAGGTGGAGGGAGCTTTGTCAGGTAGACTGTATCAGGCCCATGATTTCTGACAGTGGTCCTGTCGCTCTGTGTGCTGGCGGGGTGATGGGAAAGCTCCCCCTATTTCACTATGCGGGTGGGGAGATGAGATAGAGATATATTATATACTCATACCCACACGCGTGTTTGAGCTTTGGGGTGCACACCCTAATGTAATAGGCTGCGCACGCCTATGCTTGGGAGATAAACTCCTCTATATCGGAGAACTGAAGGGATTCCTCCTATGTACTGGTGGCCACTAATAAAAGGTAATGAAGAGGGGGAGGGGTGCTCCAGCCCAAGAGACCTGGTCAGGGTCTATACAACATACAAAGACATACTTGGGGGGCACACCCTAAAAATGCTATACATAGGTTCTTTCATTCTATTAACAGGTTAGGACCCACAAAATTCGGGATAATTTGTCGCAGTTTGTGGGCTTAGCAATATATGACCAAATAGTGTGACCAAACCCCTGTATATATTTTTACGTATATGTTCAGGTGTTTTTAACTAGCCTTGCAGGATAAATGTAATTTTTGCATGTGTGCGCTATAATCTGTTTTGTACTGTCTTTGGTCTTATAGCAGCACCATCTTAGATTTATAGCATTTTTAGGGTGTGCCCCCCAAGTATGTCTTTGTTTGGAGTTAGAGATTGGACATCTCTCAAGTTAGAAAATGACCTACTTCACCTACGACAGTGGACCTACTTTCAGATACAAAGCTACTTAGGCAAATTTAAAAACCCTCGGACACGTACCTTCGGAATGAGCCTGACGTGCAGAGGGAGACCTCTCGTACCGCCCTGGTTCCGGGATCACTGGGGTTGAGACAGTGACCGTAGGAGCACAGTGAGGTATGAGTGCCTGCTGAGTTCTCTGAGATTGGAGATGAAGGCCAATGAGAAAGGCTGGAGCCGGCTGGAGCGCTGTAGGTGCAGGTCAGCTGGATGCAGGTCAGCGGGTGCAGATCACCGGATACAGGTCAGCAGATGCTGGTTAGCTGGTTACTGGTTAGCTGGATGCTGGTCAGCAGGATGCAGGTCACCGGATGCAGGTGCGCCTGAGAGCAACAAGTGCACGCAAGTGCAGACGACAGGCAGGAGGGGAGTCAGACAAGCTAGGTTATACACGGAGGATCAGTTCAAGCAAAAGCAGCAGGCAAGGAATGGTCAGAGTTCAGGCTGGATTCGGCAACAGAGGATCTGGCAGACAGGTAAACAGAGCAGGGTCAAGGAAACCAAAGGTCAGGACTGGAGATGGCAGTGGAGTCACAGAGCCAGGTCAGTATGATATCAGGTACAGGTTCAGGATCAGGTCTCAGGATAAACTGAAGATCAGACAGCAAAGACACAGTGCTGCTGAGGGGTTTAAATAAGGCAGCCTGTTGCCAATCACTGAAATCAGTCTGCACTATTAACCCTTAGGTGGCAGATCCCTGACATTGCCCCCCCCCCTTATGGGCAACCTCCGGGTGCCCAAAAGATCTCTTTTTTTAGGGTGGCTGCGGAAGAAGGCCTGGATCAGCTCCTGGGCATGCACATTCTGCTTGGGTCCCCAGGAGTTCTCCTCTGGTCCATACCCCCTCCACTTGACCAAGTATTGTAGTTGATTACCTCTTCTCCTGCAGTCTACGATAGCCTCTAACTCATATTTCTCATCTCCAGCAACCATCACAGGTTCAGGTGGCCCGGTCCTCTGTCTGGGAACACCAGATGGATCTTAAGCGAATCAGGTAAGATAAGTTCAAAAGACACTTCATTTCGTTTTTTCTTGACTGGAAAAGGGCCAATAAACTTTGGTGCCAATTTCTTTGAGGGACAAGCCATTCTAAGATTGGTAGAAGACAACCACACTTGGTCGCCTGGTTGGAGACACAACTCGCCTCTTCTCTTTCGGTCATACATTCTCTTATTAGTTTCCTGTGCCTTGACCATCGTCTCCTGTAACAATTTGTTGTTGCGACACAGGAAGTCAACAGTATTCTGTACCGCTGGAACCAGAGATTCAGGGATAATGTAGGTAAAAAGACAGGATGGAACCCATAATTTGCAAAAAATGGAGACTGACCCGTAACTGAGTGACTGGCATTATTGAAGGCAAATTCTGCCAACGGTAATAGTGCTACCCATTCGTCCTGAACAAATGTGGTAAAGCATCGTATATATTGCTCAAGAGTCTGGTTCGTCCTCTCGGTTTGTCCATTTGTCTGAGGATGGTAGGCAGAGGACATAGATAGTTAAATTTTCAGGGCCTGGCATAGTGCCTTCCAAAAGCGAGAGTGAACTGGACCCCTCTGTCAGACACAATGTTGGTTGGAATTCCGTGTAGCCTTACAATCTCCCGGATGAACACCTGGGCAGTTTCCACTGCAGAAGGCGTCTTTTTCAGGGGTATAAAGTGGGCCATCTTGGACAGACGGTCGACCACTACAAAGATGGCTGTATGTCCTTCGGATGGGGGTAACTCGACTATAAAGTCCATGGCTATCATACTCCAGGGACTGGTAATGGTCTTAGAAGACCCCAGAACTTGGTCCTAGCAGATTTGCTTTGGGTACAAACAACACATGACTGCACATATTCTTTGCAATCCTTATCAAGCTTGGGCCACCAGAACATGCGCTGAATCAGGTCAAGGGTCTTGTGGACCCCGAAATGGCCAGCCAAGGGATGATCATTACACAGGCTCAGAACTTTGGTCTGGAAACTTGTCGGTACAAAAATTTTACTGTCTTTCCAAAGTAACCCATCCCTGGGTATCAAAGACCCTCCTGGTGGACTGGGCATTCCTGCTGAAACTTGCTTTAAGCTGGACATCAGATCTGTCTGGACCAGCAAAAAGTTGCCTTCAGATAGAAAAGTATCCGGAACTGAGGCATCTTTTGGATCATCGAACATGCGTGAGCGAGCGTCTGGCTTGGTGTTTCTTGATCCTGGCCGATAGGTGATGTGAAATGAAAATCTGGAAAAGAATAGCGCCCACCGTGCTTGACGCGGCTTCAGGCGCTTGGCAGTTCTCAAATACTCTAGATTTTTGTGATCCGTATAAATAAGTATGGGATGTGCTGTGCCCTCCAAGAGATACCGCCACTCTTCTAGTGTGGCCTTAATGGCCAAAAGTTCATGATCCCCCACATCGTAATTTCTTTTGGCTGGGGAAAGTTTACAGGAGAAAAAAGCTATGGGATGCATGATCTCTTTGAGGCCTTGATGCTGGGAGATAACCGCCCCTACCGCTGTTTCCGAAGCATCTACCTTGAGTAGGTAAGGTAGTGCGGGATCTGTGTGGCTCAGGATGGGATCAGAGGTAAAAAGTTCCTTCAGTGTAGAAAAGACAGCCTGGGCCTCGGAGTTCCAGTGGAAACTGATGTTCTGCTTTGTGAGCTGAGTAATGGGGGAAATGATTGCAGAGAATCCTTTTATAAATCTCCTGTAAAAATTGGCAAACCCAACAAAACGCTGCACCCCTGTCTTGACTGAGGGTGCAGGCCAATCCAGAACAGCTGTGACCTTTTGTGGATCCATCTTGAACCCCTCCGTGGAAATCACCATGCCCAAGAACTGAATACTCTGCCGCTCTAATTCACACTTTTCTGGCTTGGCATATAACCCGTGCTGACGGAGGCGGCAGAGTAGCATCTTAACGTGTTTCCGGTGTTGATCCAAGGATGTGGAAAAGATCAGGATATCGTCAATGTAAACGATTACAAAGATATCTAGCCAGTCTCTGAAGATATCGTTTACAAAGTGCTGAAAGGTGGCAGGGGCATTGCACAGGCCAAAGGGCATTACTAAATACTCATAGTGTCCGAACCTGGTACGGAAGGCCGTTTTCCATTCGTCCCCTGCACAGATACAAACTAAATTATAAGCTCCTCAAAGATCAAGTTTAGTAAATACAGCGGTAGTTCTCAGTCTCTGGAACAGCCCGGGCACCAGGGTTAAAGGATACCGGTTCTTAACTGTCACTTTATTTAGTTCCCAGAAATCCACACAAGGATGTAAGGAGTGGTCTTTCTTCTCCACAAAAAAGATTCCGGCCCTTTGCTGGAGAAGTGGATGGCTGGATGAAACCCCTCTTAAGGTTCTCATCTACATATTCCTTTAAAACCTCTAGTTCCCGTTCAGACAGGGGGAAGATCTGCCCAAAGGGGATCTCGGCTCCAGGCAACAGCTCAATTGGGCAATCGTATGAACGGTGGGGAGGAAGAGTCTCAGCTCCCCGTTTGCTGAACACATCTAGAAACTCGTGATATGGCTTGGGTACTTGTGAGCGTAATTCTGTATCAGATTCCAGGCACAGCAGAGGGCCTGACACCTTAGGAAGTGAGGGCAAGCAATGTTCTTGACAGTAAGAGGACTGGGACTTTATTTCCCCGGTGACCCAGTTAACTTGCGGATTGTGGGCCTGAAGCCATGGTAGGCCGAGGATGACCGGTAACAGGGAAGATGCAATTGCATCGAGTTTCAGAAGTTCCTTATGACCCGTGGCCCTGACTACGGGTAATGATGATAATCTCCTGGGTGACCAGGCCAGATTTAATACAGGACCCATCTGCCAGAAAGATGGAGAGTCCTTGTGCACTGTGCTGGAGTGGAATGCACTGTTGGTTGGCAAAGTTCAAATCAATAAAGCAACTACATGCTCCAGAGTCTATAATTGCAGTAGCAGACACAGTTCTTCCTGGGAGCTGGAAAGAGATGCAAAGGGCCAGGTGAGTAGTATTGGCAGAGGGTGCTGGTTGGCTGGTAGGTGAGATGGACAAACATCTTTGAGTTTTTACTGGGCATGAATGTACATAGTGGCCGGCCCTCCCGTAGTACAAGCAGAGATAAAGCCGTTGCCGGTGTGAACGTTCCTCAGCAGATAACGAGGGTCTTATTAAACCGACTTGCACTGGTTCAGGGGAGGTTGGTACAGATCTAGCTGAGACAGGTCTGATGGCAGCAGGACGTGTGGTCATGGTCACACGGGGTAACATCCAGGTTTGATGAGTCTGTTGAATTATTTTTTCTGCACTGCGTTGCCGAAGATGCCGGTCTATCTGGATAACCGATGCCATTAGGTTCTCCAAAGAGTCTGGTATGCCAACTCGGGCCAGTTCATCCTTTAATCTTTCAGACAGGCCTAAGCGGAACTGGTGTCGTAAAGCTGCCTGGTTCCCCCAGCAATAGTGAAATGACAATCCCCATTTTGGTAGTTTCCTGGGAGAACGTTAGGGGTTGCAGGGAGAAGTACAACTCGCATGCATTGCGAAATGCCCGGAACTTACTTCGGTCCCCGGAGAACCTCTCCGGGATGGGGACCCTTGGCTCTGGAGGCAGCATTGTTACAGAGGGTGCAGAGGTGGCTTCTGTAGGTATCCTGTTGGTAGGAGGATCAGTGGTGGTAGCCTAGTATTGCATTTGTCACTCTAAGCGTGCATGGCCATCCTGGAGAGATTTCACCTCTAGAGAGAGATCAGAGAAGAGTTGGCAGATCTCGTTGGTGCAAGAGGTCCCTCTTGCAGGCTCAGGCATGGCTGTCTGATACTGACACGTACCTTGGGAATGAGCCTGACGTGCAGAGGGAGACCTCTCGTACCGCCCTAGTTCCGGGATCACTGGGGTTGAGACAGTGACCGTAGGAGCACAGTGAGGTATGAGTGCTGCAGAATTCTCTGAGATTGGAGATGAAGGCCAATGAGAAAGGCTGGAGCGCTGTAGGTGCTGGTCAGCTGGATGCAGGTCAGCGGATGCAGGTCAGCAGATGCTGGTTAGCTGGTTACTGGTTAGCTGGATGCTGGTCAGCAGGATGCTGGTCACCGGATGCAGGTGCGCCTGAGAGCAAAAGGTGCACGCAAGTGCAGACGACATGCAGGAGAGGAGTCAGACAAGCCAGGTTATACATGGAGGATCAGTTCAGGCAAAAGCAGCAGGCAAGGAATGGTCAGAGTTCAGGCTGGATTCGGCAACAGAGGATCTGGCAGACAGGTAAACAGAGCAGGGTCAAGGAAGCCAAAGGTCAGGACTGGAGATGGCAGCGGAGTCAGAGAGCCAGGTCAGTATGATATCAGGTGCAGGTTCAGGATCAGGTCTCAGGATAAACTGCAGATCAGACAGCAAAGACACAGTGCTGCTGAGGGGTTTAACCACTTGACCACTGGGCACTTAAACCCCCTTCCTAACCAGACCAATTTTCAGCTTTTGGTGCTCTCACATTTTGAATGACAATTACTCAGTCATACAACATTGTACCTGTAACGGCACCCCAAGTATGACAGCCACCAGACACCCCAACCAGCCGAATAAGACCCCATACAAATACTTCTCCCTCCACAGACGAGACAACCACTCTGTATGAGGTTTCCAACTGGTCTGACAATCTTTATTGAAAAAACTCCAAATTTTATACACACAGAGAGGAGGTTCTTACATTCCTCATTTTCCTCTGACAATACCCCATTGATCAGACCGAATTTACATGAGCTAATTAACTACAGCTGATGACTCAGACACATGACCTTTAGGCTAGCCTTACTGTCTCTTAACTACAGTACCCATCATCAAAAGACTTCACACAATGGTTATATAACGAGCTCACAATACCCATCTGACAGCTCTTAGCAGACACAGGTGAGTTCAATAGCTAATCCCTTTACATCCTAAATGGCTATGCATAACCTTTATGTTCAGAAGACTGTCTGTCTTCTATTTTCAATACACACAAGTACAGAGTTAGTTATCACAATCATAGGCGTGCACAGCCTATTGCATTAGGGTGTGCACCCCAAAGCTCAAACAGACAAAAGTATTGGGACGCCTGCCTTTACACACATATGAACTTTAATGGCATCCCAGTCTTAGTCCGTAGGGTTCAATATTGAGTTGGCCCACCCTTTGCAGCTATAACAGCTTTAACTCTTTTGGAAAGGCTGTCCATGAGGTTTAGGAGTATCTATGGGAATGTTTGACCATTCTTCCAGAAGCGCATTTGTGAGGTCAGGCACTGACGTTGGATGAGAAGGCCTGGCTCGCAGTCTCCGCTCTAATTCATCCCAAAGGTGTTCTATTGTGTTGAGGTCAGGACTCTGTGCAGGCCAGTCAAGTTCCTCAACCCCAAACTCGCTCATCCATGTCTTTATGGACCTTGCTTTGTGCACAGGTCCAAATCATTTGGTGGAGAAGGGATTATGGTGTGGGGTTGTTTTTCAGGAGTTGGGCTTGGCCCTTTAGTTCCGGTGAAGGGAACTCTTAAGGCGTCAGCATACATAGACATTTTGGACAATTTCATGCTCCCAACTTTGTGGGAACAGTTTGGGGATGGCCCCTTCCTGTTCCAACATGACTGCGCACCAGTGCACAAAGCAAGGTCCATAAAGACATAAATTTAGCAGGGGTGATGGAAAATTACCTTCAAGTGCAAAAATTCACATTATAATAGTAACTAAAACATCTAAAATTAAGTGTAACAGTCTAAAAAACACAAATTCCAAAGTGCTATAATGGTGGGAACCTCCCAACTAAAAGGTTGTTTCACTTGAGATTAATCTGTATGGTAAAAATCTATAGGAGGGGTTTCCACCATCCCTGCTAAGTTTATTTTTATACAGTATGTCTTATTTTCAGCTTGATGTTTATTATGTGAAGTTGCATATTACAGAGACCGGTATTGTGGTAATATTGAAGTTTATTGAGATTTCCATACATTAGAGGATTCCACCATTATTGTCAAGTTATTGATCAGTAAGTTAGCGCTGCACTTTTTTTTTTTTTTTGTGGTGTGGGAACACATAACAGTGCTTAGTGGCAAGCCTTTCAATTACACTTTTTTATTTTAACCTCCAGTAGTTTATTGTAAATAGTAGTGTGGTGATTACCTATTATACTATAATCGGCATGTGGCATTAATAAACAACAGATTTCAGTTGTGCCCCACCAGGCCAGCACCCCCTTGAACAATGTGCCTGTCTGCTGAGTTCATCACCCCCATCCCTGCACTCAGTGCACTGATGGGCACTGATTAATAGCACTGATAAGTGGCATTGATTGGCACTGACAAGTGGCACTCATTTGCACTGGTGTGGGACTGACTGGCACTGACAGGTGGCACTGATTGGAAGCACTGATTGGCACTGACAGGTGGCACTGGCACTCGGTGGCACTGATTGGAAGCACTGATTGGCACTGACAGGCGGCACTGATAGGCACTGATAGGTGGCACTGATTGGCACTGATACAGGTGGCACTGATACTGATTGGTACTGATAGGTGGCACTGATTGGCACTCATTGGCACTGACAGGTGGCACTGATTGGAAGCACTAATTGGCACTGACAAACTGACAGGCGGCACTGGCTGGCATAGACAGGTGGTATTAGTTGGAAGCACTGACAGAGGAGAGGGGGGGTTTCCAGGGGTGTACCTAGAGCATTTGGCACCCGGGGAGGATCCTATATCTGGCAACCCCCCTATGTTAAAATGTAAAAACACCCCACTGTGCCCCCTGCATCCTTCAATATCTCTTTGTCACTACTGCATCACTGGACCCCTTTACATTACACAGCACCCTGCACCTCTGGACCCCTTTTTTTACTCAAACAGGTTTTTTATTGGTACAAAAAGGAATACAGTTTACAAGTAATGCAGTGGTACAGGCAACGTCAGATAAACGTGACAATATTCACAGTATAGAATGGGTAAAAAGACATCTAATATGCAAAGGCAAATTTGGTTATTAGAGCAAGAAAAAAGAACCACAGTGTTGGGTGGGACATGAGATGGAAAGGGGCACTGAGCATCCAAAAACTACAGTCCGCGCAGAACGACGGACAATGGGATGGCTGCAGGTTATCTTACACAAACATAAAGGGAGGCATTAGCCCATAGTCATTGGAACCTGCAACCACCTATCTCATATTTTACCATATTTCGCAGGACAACCTTTGTGGGAATAGATAAGTTTTTTGTACTTCAAACTACTATGCACTTCTACCAGCCACATACCAAACTCAACCTCTGGACCCCTTTACATTACACAGCACCCTGCATCACTGGACCCCTTTACATTACACAGCACCCTGCATCACTGGACCCCTTTACATTATACAGCCCCCCTCAGCACAGACCCCCCATTCAGTACAGACCCCCTCCTTCAGCACAGACCCCCCCTGCAGCACAGATGGACCCCCCCTTCAGCGCAGATGGACCCCCCCCCTTCAGCACAGATGGACCCCCCTCTTCAGCACAGATGGACCCCCCCTTCAGCACAGATGGACCCCCCCTTCAGCACAGATGGACCCCCCTTCAGCACAGACTAGGGTTGCCACCTTTTCATTAAGCCAAACCCGAACATTTTAGCGGCGCACAGAAATTTTTATTTTTTTTGCAGTATACACTATAGCAGTGTTTCTCAACTCCAGTCCTCAAGGCGCCCCAACAGGTCATGTTTTCAGGTTTTCCATTATTTTGCACAGGTGATTTGATCAGTTTCACTGCCTTAGTAATTACCACAGCAGTTTCATCTGAGGGAAATCCTGAAAACATGACCTGTTGGGGGCGCCTTGAGGACTGGAGTTGAGAAACACTGCACTATAGGATTGTAAAAGAATTGGGACACCTTTTGGGTGCCCCAAAAGAGCAGTAATGTGGTGCCGTGATGAACAGTAGGTGTGTGTCAGTCTGTTTCCCAGTATTATCCTCCCCAGTTTGGCTAATGCTAACACATAAGAGGAGACCTCAATCCAGGAATACAGGAAATCCCCCTAGCTCACCCCTCCAGATAAAGAAGACCTCCAGCTAGGAGGACTGCGGGAGTTTATAAGAGGGGATCCCCATCCAGGAGCATAGGACCCCTCCTCCAGTAAAGAAGACCTCCAGCTAAGAGGACTGTGGGGGGGTGATAAGAGGGGATCCCCATCCAGGAGCATGGTACCCCCCTCTTCCCCCACAAGTTAAAAAAGACCCCCAGATAGGAGGATTGAAGGGGTGATAAGGGGGACCCCCATCCAGGAATAGGTGAGGGATGATAAGAGGGGACCTTGTTGATACCCCCCCCTAGAAAGAGACCACTGACTAGGAAGAATGCAGACATCTGCCCTCCTCCCTTGTGAATGACAATGTAGTGAAGACATTCATAGAGTTACACACACAGCAGCTCCGGGCCACAGTGCAGTAGGGTGACCACATTTCCAAACTGCCATTCAGGGACACCCCCCCCCCACCCAAAAAATGATGATTTTTGACCAAAAAAAGTGGGTCCTAGGCATCAAGAAGAACAACAATATGGCGCGCAAAGCGCGTCGCGGTGAACAGTGGACATGTCTTAAATTGCGCTAAATATTGGGTGTGGCTTAAAGGGGGTGTTGTTAAAGAGTCTGAGATGACCTATATAGTGCAGAATGTGGTAATGTTAAATAGGGAATGTAGAGTGTATGGTGGTGAGTAGTATGTACAGGAGAGGAGTGCGGAGTGTATGGCGGTGGGTAATATGTACAGGAGAGGAGTGCAAAGTGTATGGCGGGGGGTAGTTAGTGGAGAGAGGAGGAAGAGGAGTGAAATACCACCTCCTGATAGTCTGTCAGCCACTGCTATATTACCTTGGTGGTGGGGCACTTCGAAGGATGTAAGGGGGCACTCTGGAGACACTAAGGGGGCACCTTGGAGGTTGTAAGGGGGGGATGTAAGGGGGCACTCTGGCGGTACTTAGTCAGAGCCCCCTTACATCCTCCAGGGTGCCCCCTTAGTGCCTCCATACATTATCCTCCAGAGTGCCCCCTTACATTCTCCTCCAGAGTGCCCCCTTACATTCTTCTCCAGAGTGCCCCCTTACATTCTCCTCCAGAGTGCCCCCTTACATTCTCCTCCAGAGTGCCCCCTTACATCCTCCTCCAGAGTGCCCCCTTACATGCTCCTCCAAAATGCCCCCTTACATCCTCCTCCAGAGTGCCCCCTTACATCCTCCTCCAGAGTGCCCCCTTACATCCTCCTCCAGAGTGCCCCCTTACATTCTTCTCCAGAGTGCCCCCTTACATCCTCCTCCAAAGTGCCCCCTTACATCCTCCTCCAAAGTGCCCCCTTACATCCTCCTCCAAAGTGCCCCCTTACATCCTCCTCCAAAGTGCCCCCTTACATCCTCCTCCAAATTGCCCCCTTACATCCTCCTCCAAAGTGCCCCCTTAGTACTACTGTACTAAGGGGCACTCTGGAGAAATGTAAAGGGGCACTCTGGAGAAAGTAAGTGGAGGTAAGGGAGCACTCTGGAGGAAGTAAAGGGAGTCAAGGGAGCACCACTACACTGACCTACCTGACCCCTAAAATGACCTCTCCACTACAATGACCCCTGCACTGACCCACCAGACCACTATTACCTACCTGGCCTCTACACTGACCTACCTGAACCCCCTGACCACTACACTCCTCCCTCCAGTACTCACACTACTGACTACTCCCCCACACAAACACAAGGTAGATCGGTGGATTTCACTCACCACTCTAGGCCAGGACTCCATCCATGAAGATCATCCCCCATTCGCTCCTTGGTATCCCCCGCATGGCGCAAACTCCGCCAGCAGCAGCCGCACGCTCGTCTGCGCCGAGCACCGCCCCTCCCACTCACACACACGGACCGCCCGGCTCAGGCTGGCTGGCTGCACAGGAAAGTTGCTCTGTCTTTGAGACGGTCACTGACGTCACTGGAGGAGGAGGAGGACGATGGCTGGCCTGGCTGGCTGTGCACAGGTGAGTGGCTCAGTCTGAGTGGTCACTGGCGTGAGAGTGAGCGTCACGGTCACTCACTCTGTGCTGGCTCTGGACTGGCTGGTGGCTGCGGAGGGAGGCGCGCGCGCTGCTCTCAGACTCAGCGTAGTGTGCACCGGGCGGGTGCACTCACTGCCCACACTGACAGGCCTCAGCTCAACTGACGTCACTGGTTGCTAGACGCGGAGCGGCCCCTAGCCTAGCAACCAGACTGGCAGTGGCAGCCACAGCCTATGTGTTATCATCAGTGTAATACAATTTATAAGGTGGTGGCGGCGGACAGGCGGAGTCGGCAGAGTGGACTGGTCACTGTTTTTTTTTTTCATTCCGGGACATCTGTATTGTCCCGGAATGAGCTGCCCGGGACACGGGACAAAAATCTCTAAACAGGGACAATCCCGGGCAATCCGGGACACGTGGGCACCCTACAGTGCAGAGGGGGAGGGAGGTAACTCACCGCATCAGATAAGGAGGAGGAAGAAATCCCTGTAGAGCTCAGATGTCTGTGAAGGAGCTCTGGGCTGTCACTGCTGCTTCTTCTCCTAGTTCTGTCCCCTGCGCTGCTGAACTTCAACTTTCGCTGTCAGCAATGGAGGCGGGGGTGGGTGGTGTTATGGAGGGCACAGCACAGTGACAGGCTTCTAGAGAATTCACAGGCTGGCTGACTGGCAGGGGGAGGAGGTTGGACAGCAGGCACCTCACAGGGGAGAAAGCAGGCTCCAGTCCGCTGCTTCCATTTCAAGGGAGAGAGAGGCCGGAGGGGGGGGGCGGAGTGCAGATGTAGATCACTCCGCCGGCGCCTGTGGGGACCTGCAGCCGGAACTATAGAAGCTGCATCGGCAAATGCGGCTGGCTTACTCCGCGGCTGAGGTCCTAGTTCCTTGCTCAAACACCTCCAACTCGAAGCACAGCTGTTTTTACTGGCCCCAATGGTGGTGACTGAGTTACACAGGGACAGGACAGATGTTGCAGGCATCTAGCACTAACAAAACTAGTGAAACACAGACAAGGCACAGGGATGATTAGGGTGTGCCTGGGCACAGCCGGCACACCCCGTGGGCACGCCTATGATCACAATGAAAGATCCTCAGAAGCCATTCTAGATTAATTTACATCACAACAGGCAGGTAACACATCTCTCAATTAACTTGTTCAGTTCAGAATCAAACAAACAGTACATATTGTGAACTAATATTACTATCCCAATTTATCAATAGCTGATGGTGACGTTGTAAGGTTGCAGGGCGAATAATGGAATTCATTTCTGGAACAGTCACTTGCTTTGCTCTCTCAATGGCTACCAAAACTTGTTGCTGCTGCTCTTGGGAGAGGTAAGGCAAAACCTGGGCGCAAATCCCATTTAACCTTTTGACAATTTCAGCCTGTTTGTGCATTTCAATGTTCAAGCCATGGGACATCTCATAATACATGACGTAGTGTCGTTGCATCTCCGATTTCTCCCTGGCCAGCTATTCTAGACTGTGATATTTTGCCTGATCTAAGGTACATGTCGGGGAAGATAGTCTTACCCAGTTCTCAGCCGCAAGCGGGCCGGTTCCAGCAGCATGGGTCTGGGCACAGGTCGTCACTGGGTTGGCTTCAGCAGGGCCCATCGGGGCGTAAGCAGAAACGAGGGGGGC
This sequence comes from Rana muscosa, assembly GCA_029206835.1. Lineage (NCBI taxonomy): Eukaryota > Metazoa > Chordata > Amphibia > Anura > Ranidae > Rana > Rana muscosa. The sequence goes on from CM055118.1 coordinate 883,453,965, forward strand.
CAAATAATTCCCCAGTAGTACATCCGCTGGCAAATCCTTCATCACCCCCACATTCACGTGTCCCAAACCAACCCCCCAATCCAGGTGAACACGGGCAACGGGTAGCCGGAAGATGGTACCTCCCGCTACTCTTACGACTACCGTGTCTCCGGTATGTTGGCTCTCTGGGATGAGGTTTTTCTGTAGTAGGGTCATGGTGGCGCCAGTATCACGTAGGCCATTGGCTACCTTTCCATTGACCCAGACAGTCTGCCTGTGTTGCTGCCGGTTGTCCCGGTTAGCTGCTTGTATTGGATCAGCCTCGTGCAGGATGCCCCAATGTTCTTCCTCCTCAACGCAGTGGGCCGCAGGCATGCATGTGCGGGGGCTCCCCCTTGCTGGCTGTCTCCATGACTGGGACTTCCTGGCTGGATTCAACGGACAGTCTGGCTTTTTGTGCCCTAGCTGTTTACACCAAAAACACCTGATGGGTTGTGAGTAGTCCTGGGAGTTGAACCTGGGCTGCTGAGGGTAAGTGGCCGCTGGAGGTGTTGCTGTAGGGCGGTACGACTGGTTGGTAGGCGATAGCCGGAGGAGGTGCCGCTGATCGATAATCCACCTGAGCTGTTGTCTTGACCACAGGGTTATCCAGTTTGCGGGCGTCTGTGTATTCGTCCGCCAGGCGAGCTGCTTCAGGCAAGGTGAAAGGTTTTCGGTCCCGGACCCACTCTCTGACTTCCAGGGACAGTTTGTCAAAGAAGTGCTCCAGCAGGAACACCTGCAGACCTCTTCCCCGGATTCTGCTTGGCATCCAGCGACCCAGTGGGATGCAGTGCGGTGTAGGCGGCATGCCCACTCGTTATACGAGTCTCCAGTCTGCTTGCTCGCCTCTCGGAACCGCCTCCGGTATGCCTCCGGTGTGACGGCATACCTGGCCAAAAGTGCTTCTTTTACCAGTCTATAGTTCATAATATCCTTGTCTGGGATGGCCCTGAACGTTTCACTGGCCTGGCGGGACAGTTTCCCAGACAAAATGGTAACCCATTCCTCTGTGGGCACCTAGTGTAGGGCACATTGCCATTCAAAATCGGCAAGGTACCCATCAATTTCCCCTTCAGTTTCAATGACATTTTTAAAAGCAGCAAAATGTATCTTTCTCCTTTCAGTTGGTGCTGCTCTGACTTCTGCTGCTGCAGCACCTCTTTTCTGTAGCCAATTTGCATCCACAGCCACTATAACTCGGTCTATGATCTCCGCTGTAGGGTTAGGACCATAATGTGCCAGTCTTATGTTAACAGCCCGATCAAAACTTGCCTCTTCAGGTGTCCTGTCTGTTACGCTGGGCCTTTCTGTTATGTTGGGTCTTTCAGCTCCATCCATTTCAACTCGTTCTGCGATTAATGTCCCTCTTTTTACGGTTGTTAGCCGGTCTGCCCCGGTTCTCCAGTAAGTCCTTGAGTGTAGCGTGCTTTAGCCATCCCTACTGTGCTTCCATTGCCCTGTGTCCTCTTGTAGCTGTCCTTATAGGCTGTGGAATCATCCCACTGCTTGCCAACAATTGTAACGGCACCCCAAGTATGAAAGGGGTTAACGCCGTTAGGATATTCCCTTTCCGACCACACGACAGCCACCAGACACCCCAACCAGCCGAAAAAGACCCCATACAAATACTTCTCCCTCCACAGACGAGACAACCACTCTGTATGAGGTTTCCAACTGGTCTGACAATCTTTATTGAAAAACTCCCAATTTTATACACACAGAGAGGAGGTTCTTACATTCCTCATTTTCCTCTGACAATACCCCTTTGATCACACCGAATTTACATGAGCTAATTAACTACAGCTGATGACTCAGACACATGACCTTTAGGCTAGCCTTACTGTCTCTTAACTACAGTACCCATCATCAAAAGACTTCACACAATGGTTATATAACGAGCTTCCAATACCCATCTGACAGCTCTTAGCAGACACAGATGAGTTCAATAGCTAATCCCTTTACATCTTAAATGGCTATGCATAACCTTTATGTTCAGCAGACTGTCTGTCTGCTATTTTCAATACACACAAGTACAGAGTTAGTTATCACAATGAAAGATCCTCAGAAGCCATTCTAGATTCATTTACATCACAACAGGCAGGTAACACATCTCTCAATTAACTTGTTGAGTTCAGAATCAAACAACCAGTACATATTGTGAACTAATATTACTATCCCAATTTAGGTAGTCCAAGATATATTCTTAATGTCCATTATTTTCTTGCTCATCCTGTGCCCAAAGTGACCCCTGCAACAGTACCCATATGAATTTTTTGTCCTTTTTTTCACACAAATAGAGCTTTCTTTTGGTGGTATTTAATCACCGTTGGTTTTTTATTTTTTGCGCTATAAAAGAAAAAAGACTGAAAATTTTGTAAAAAAATTAATTTATACTGCTACATATCTTTAGTAAAAATAAGTACAAATTGTATATTATTTGGTCTTTGTGAAAGTTATAGAGTCCACAAGCTATGGTGCCAATATCTGAAAATTTATCACACTTGAAGTACTGACGGCCTATCTTTATTCCTGAGACCCTAACATGCCAGAAAAGTACAAATACCCCCCAAATGACCCCTTTTTGGAAAGAAGACATTCCAAGGTATTTAGAAAGAGGCATGGTGAGTTTTTTGAAGTTGTAATTTTTTACCACATTTCTTTGCAAAATCAAGATTATTATTTTTTCACTAAATTGCCATATTAGCAGGTTATTTCTCACACACAACATATGCATACCACAAATTAAACCCCAAAACACATTCTGCTATTACTCCTGAGTATGGCGATACCACATGTGTGAGACTTTTACACAGCGTGGCCACATACAGAGGCCACATACAGAGGCCCAACATGCAGGGAGCACTTTCAGGCGTTCTGGAGCACCCAGGCCAATTCTGACATTTCTCTCCTACATGTAAATTTCATAATTTATTTGCTAGAAAATTACACCAAACCCCCAAACATTATAGAGAATACAATGGCGGTTGTTGCAACTTTTTATCTCGCATGGTATTTGCGCAGCAATTTTTCGAACGCGGTTTTTGGGGAAAAAAAAAACTGTTTTGTGCTTTAAAAAAAACAAAACGGTAAAGTTAGCTGAATGTTTTTGCATAATTTGAAAGATGAAGTTACGCCGAGTAAATAGATACCTAACATGTCACCCTTCAAATTTTCACACACTCGTGGAATGGCGCCAAACTTTGATACTTAAAAATCCCCATAGGCGACGCTTTTAATTTTTTTACTGGTTACATGTTTTGAGTTACAGAGGAGGTCTAGAGCCAAAATTATTGCTCTCGCCGTAACGTTTGCAGCGATACCTGACATGTGTGGTTTGAACACCGTTTTCATATGTGGGCATGACTTACATATGCGTTCGCTTCTGCATGAGAGCACACGGGGGCAGGGGCGCTTTAAAAAAAATAAAAAAAAATATTGTTCATTTTACTTTATTTATTTTAGTTTGCCACTTTTTCCCCAAAAATAAATTTTCTTGTTCATACATCACGGGACACAGAGCAGCATAGTCATTACTATGTGGGTTATATAGAATTACCTTCAGGTGCTGGCACTGGCAACTTCCAAAACAGGAAGTACCCTCCCCTATATAAGCCCCTCCCATCCGGGAGTACCTCAGTTTTTTTGCCAGTGTCTAAGGTGTTGGCCAAGGTTAACATGTATTCATCTGGGCTTGTGTACAGGTTCTCTGGGCCTTAGCAAGCTATTCCGGATCCGACCAAAAAAGCTTCATAGCTAAACGGTCGGTACCCGGGCCTTGCAGAGAAGAGCAGGGTTTTGCCTGTAATGCCTCTCTTAGGAGGGCTGGACCCTGGGATCCAGAGCTCTGGTCATACCCAAAACCAAGAGGCTATCTGTGCAGGGTGCTATACAGGTCCAGGGGAGTGGAATCCTTGGGAACCCGGTCCCTGAAGGTCTAGTACAATGCCTGCCGTGAGAGGTGAAGTTTGGGCTTCTGTGGACCAAACAAAGTCCTGCGGCGGGGAAAAGGTAAGTGGGGGCCCCTCAGGAACTTGGTTCTATTGAGGGGACCCCCAAGCCTAATATGTCTTTCTGCCTGTTACCTAAAGGGTATTCCCGCTAATAGCTGTATATGCCTAAGAAATCCTAGAAATGTTTTTTCATAAGGGAAGTTTTAAAAAAAAACTGTAAACCTGGAAATGTTTTTTCATAAAGGAGGTTTTAAAAAAAAAAAAAAAAAAGACAAAGGTGCGGTACCTGTGTTTGTCCACTAGAGGCCGCTGTGGAACGTCTTTTTTCTTGGGACTATTCCTTCCATGGTGAAAGTCCAGGCAGATGAGTGAGCTCTCTATCAGGGAAGCTGCATTCCTCTGTCATGCTGCCAAGTAGTTTCCTTCCATCCCCGAGTCCTGGTGAAACAGGGACCCTGGCTCCTCTCCCTACATGGCGCCAAGAGCGCACACGTGCATGCGCGCGCGCGCACACATGCTTTCCTTTTATAAGGTTTAGCTTCAAAAAAGGGGGCGGAGCCTGGCGGATGACGTGCTCTGTGCGCCCAGCGCTTCTGCGCATGTGCGGGCGTCCCAGCAAGATAAAAGGACTCAGTCCACGCTGCTTGCTATGGACACAGAGCATGAAAAGGAGCTGGTAGCATGGTATAGGGGCTTACAGCGGGCGGTTGATACAGGCATCCCCAGAAAGACGCATTAGTAGACACCCACTGATGTACATAGCAGCAAATTGCATTAGACTATTTCAGTAAGGGGTGTATTGCGGCTGGAATACCTCAGCTTTGAACTAAGGAATATGCCGCCTAAAAAACTCCGAGATATACCTCTCAGGAAGTGTAGGGGGTCTCCATCGGGCTCTGAGGATCTGGAGCAGTCATCTGCACCCTCCTCCCCTGAGAAATCAGAGGTTAATACCCATAAGGAACCCCCGGGAGTGCCAGGTACTGCGGCTGTCCTTAGTCCACCTGCTCCTGCATATATAACAGAGGAGGTTTTTTCCTCAACTCTGGAGGGATTGGAGCAGAGATTGGCTGCATTGATCGCTTCTTCTCTACAGGAAAGAAAGCGCGCCAGATCTCCATCACCTCCATTAGAGTGCCTGTTGGCAGAGCAACAGTCCCAGGAAGGGACCGACCTACCTGAAGGGGATCAGGAGGAGGTTAGCTCTGTTTTTGAGGAATCGACAGTAGATGAACCATTTTCAGCATCACAGACTGAAAGATTGTGGGTCCAGACCCTAACTGACATGGTTCGATCTGCATTTAAAATGCCTCTTGTTGAACCATCAACTACTGCTGTCTCCTCATTGGGGTCGCTAAAAGCTCCCCAGGTTAATTGCTCCTTTCCAATACATCCATTATTGGAAGGACTTATATACCAGGACTGGGAACATCCTGATAAACTATTTGTTCCGCCTAAAAGGTTTCCGGTGATCTATCCCATGGAGGAAAAGTTCACCCAGAGATGGAATGTTCCTACGGTGGATGCAGCCATCTCTTCTGTGAACAAATCACTGACATGTCCAGTAGATAATGTTCAAATGTTCAAAGATCCAGTGGATAAAAAATTGGAATCTTTATTAAAATCTGCTTTTTCCACAGCAGGGGCTGTTACACAGCCAGCAGTGGCAGCTATTGGGATCTGCCAAGCTTTAAAGGATCAAATGAAAATGGTCCTGAGGGATTTGCCAGACCAGCAGGCCCAGGCTCTGGCTGATCTGCCTAGAGCATTATGCTTTGCGGTTGACGCCATCAAGGATTCTATCCATCAGGCCTCCCGCCTCACGCTGTCTTTGGTACATATGCATAGGCTTCTGTGGCTCAAAAACTGGTCTGCTGAAGCTCCCTGTAAGAAGCTCTTAGTTAGCTTCCCATTTCATGGGGAACGCCTTTTTGGCGAAGACCTGGATAAGTATATCCAGAAGATTTCCAGTGGTAAAAGTACTCTCTTACCGAGTAAAAAGAGGTCTAGGGGTCCATCTTTTAAGAGGACTACCTCTCCTATCCCTGCGACGTCTGCTACTAAGCAGTTCCGACGGCCCCCTCGGTCAAACTCAGGAGGTAAAAATCAGGGACAGCCACATGGTAATAAAAAGCCCTGGATCCGAAGAGGTACTAAACCAGCCTCCAAGTCAAGCCTATGAAGGGCTGCCCCCACTCAAACGGGTGGGGGGAAGACTTCAGTTGTTCGCAGAGACCTGGCGGGAGACGATCAAAGACAGATGGGTGCTCTCCGCAGTAACTCTGGGATACAAGTTGGAGTTAAAAGAGTCTCCTCCGTCCCATTTTATGTGGTCAGGCATGCCAAGAGACCCTCTGAAAAGAGGGTCTCTCCTATTGGCGTTAGAACAACTATTGCTCCAAGGAGTAATTATGGAGGTTCCTATGGAAGAGTGGGGGTTGGGTTTCTACTCAAACATTTTCACAGTCCCGAAGCCAAACGGGGACATAAGACCCATATTGGACCTAAAGAGTCTAAACAAATTTCTAAACGTCCGGTCTTTCCGGATGGAGTCGATCCGATCGGTCACCGCTGCCCTACAAGGGGAGGAATGGTTAGCCTCGATCGACATCAAAGATGCTTACTTGCATGTTCCCATCTTTCCAGGTCATCAAAAATTCCTACGCTTTGCAGTAGAAGGGCGCCATTTTCAGTTCAGAGCCTTACCATTCGGTCTGGCCACAGCACCACGAGTGTTCACAAAAATTCTGGCCCCACTGTTGGCCGATCTAAGAACACGGGGTGTAACGATAATGGCATACCTAGACGACCTGTTGTTGATGGACCACTCAGTTGCCAAGCTAGAAGTGGTAATTGTCGATACAATCAAGTATCTAGAGTCTCACGGTTGGGTCATCAACCTGGACAAGTCAGCCCTACAGCCAGTGAAAAACCTGGTATATCTAGGGCTACGGCTGGATTCAGACCAGAGGAAGATTTTCTTACCTCTAGACAAGGTATCCTCTTTGAGGGCCTTGGTCCGTCTGCTTTGTGCAAAAAGACAGCCGTCCATACGCCTGTGCATGAGGCTGCTAGGAAAGATGGTAGCATCATTCGAAGCTGTGCCATACGCCCAATTCCACTCAAGGAATTTACAAAGGGCCATATTGTCAGCCTGGAACGGAAAAGTTCAGGCTCTAGACTTCCCGATGGCTTTGTCCCCTTCCGTTCGGAAGAGTCTCTGCTGGTGGTTGATCCCCCAGAATCTCCAGAAGGGAAAACCCTTCAGCCCGATATCTTGGAAGGTGGTCACTACAGATGCCAGCCTTATAGGCTGGGGGGCAGTACTGGAGCAATGGTCTCTCCAGGGCAGATGGTCAAATGTAGTAAAAACCCTGCCCATCAATCTCTTAGAGATACGAGCAGCCCGGTACGCCCTAGTAGCCTGGACATCCAGACTCCAAGGGTCCCCTGTCAGAATTCAATCAGACAATGCCACAGCAGTGGCATATATCAATCATCAGGGAGGCACCAGGAGTCGTGCAGCCCAGAGGGAAGTAAGTCACATACTGGAATGGGCAGAAAAGCATGTCCCATGTATATCAGCTGTCTTCATTCCAGGGGTGGAGAATTGGAAGGCGGACTTTCTGAGTCGCCAACAGTTATGCCCAGGGGAATGGTCCCTTCATCCCGAGGTCTTCCGAGCAATATGTCAGCGGTGGGGAACACCGGATGTAGATCTGCTAGCATCCAGATTCAACGCAAAGGTGGACAGATTTGTCTCCCGGACAAGGGATCCCCTCGCTTGCGGCTCGGATGCTCTGGTGTTCCCTTGGGATCAGTTCAGACTGATATATGCATTCCCTCCGCTACAATTGTTGCCTCGACTCCTTCGCAGAGTCAGGTTGGAGAAGAAGCCGGTGATCCTGGTGGCTCCAGCGTGGCCCCGAAGGGCCTGGTACGCGGAGATCATCAAAATGTCTGTGGGGAGTCCTTGGACCCTTCCACGTCGTCCGGACCTGCTTTCGCAAGGACCGATATACCACCCTTCCTTACTAACTCTAAGTTTAACGGCCTGGCTATTGAATCCCACATCCTAAAGAAGAGAGGTCTCTAACTCTGTGGTATCAACTATAATCAATGCCAGGAAGCCTGTATCCAGGCAGATCTACTATAGAGTTTGGAAGGCGTACATCACTTGGTGCGAGGCCAGAAAATGGCATCCACGTAAGTACGTTATAGGCAGAATTCTGGACTTCCTGCAGTGGGCTGTAGACAGGAAGTTTGCCTTAAGTACTATCAAGGGCCAGGTTTCGGCCTTGTCAATACTATTTCAAAGGCCCCTGGCTATGCATTCACTTGTCAAATCCTTTATGCAAGGTGTGACTCGTATTATTCCACCGATTAAGGCTCCCATATGCCTATGGGATCTAAATTTGGTTCTGTCGGTTCTGCAGAAGCAGCCATTTGAACCTTTGCGGCACATTTCCTTGGTTCTACTCACCAGGAAATTGATATTTTTAGTAGCCATATGCTCGGCTAGAAGAGTGTCGGAATTAGCCGCCATGTCCTGTAAAGAGCCATATCTGGTTATCCATAAGGACAGAGTAGTATTACGTCCTCACCCAGCCTTTCTTCCTAAGGTGGTATCGAGGTTTCACTTGAACCAGGATGTGGTTCTTCCTTCTTTTTTCCCCAAACCAAGCTCGGTAGAGGAAAAGTTATTGCATTCTTTGGATGTAGTAAGAGCAGTTAAAGCTTATCTAAAAGCCACTGCTCAGATTCGTAGAACGGATTCTTTGTTTGTTCTGCCGGAAGGCCCCAGAAAGGGTCAGGCAGCATCAAAATCTACTTTAGCCAAGTGGATTCGACAGGTCATAATACAAGCCTATGGCTTGAGAAGTAGACCGCCTCCGTTCAAAGTTAGGGTGCACTCCACGAGAGCAGTTGGAACTTCATGGGCAGTGCATCACCAGGCCTCCCTGGCGCAAATTTGTAAGGCCGCAACATGGTCTTCAGTACACACGTTTACTAGGTTCTACCAGGTGGACGTTAGAAGTCAGGAGGATGTCGCCTTTGGGCGCAGTGTGTTGCAGGCCGCAAAAGATCCTCATGCCTGATGGCACCCAGCTTATGTATGGTGTATCCCCCCCCTCATGTGGCATTTCTTTGGGACGTCCCACATAGTAATGACTATGCTGCTCTGTGTCCCGTGATGTATGAACAAGAAAGTAGGATTTTTAAAACAGCTTACCTGTAAAATCCTTTTCTTGGAGTACATCACGGGACACAGAGCTCCCACCCCTCTTTTGGGGACACGTATTGCTTTGCTACAAAACTGAGGTACTCCCGGATGGGAGGGGCTTATATAGGGGAGGGTACTTCCTGTTTTGGAAGTTGCCAGTGCCAGCACCTGAAGGTAATTCTATATAACCCACATAGTAATGACTATGCTGCTCTGTGTCCCGTGATGTACTCCAAGAAAAGGATTTTACAGGTAAGCTGTTTTAAAAATCCTACTTTTTGATCCCTTTTATTCCTATTACAAGGAATGTAAACATTTCTTGTAATAGGAATATGGCATGAAAGGTCCTCTTTACAGTGAGATATGGGGTCAATAAGACACCACATCTCACCTCTAGGCTGGGAAGCCTGAAATAAAAAAAATTAAAAACGATCCTGGCTTTGATCGTAGCGGTGAGTCGGTAGAAGCACCGGAGGGCGGCGGGAGGGGGAGGACGTCCCCTCTCGCCTCCAGTTAGAACGATCAAGCGATGGAACAGCCACTATGATTGTTCTTATGGTGTAGAGAATCGCCAGCTGAAAAAGCTGATATCTGAATGATGCCTGTAGCTGAAGGCATCTTTCAGATATCCCCACACAAAGTCAAGGACGTCATATGATGGCCGGCGGGCGGGAAGTGGTTAAAACGCTTTTTTTTTGCAGGGTATTGCAGGGTATTGGCAGGGTATAGGCAGGGTATTGCCAGGTATTGTGGGGTATTGCAGGGTATGGGCAGGGTATGGGCAGGGTATTGCCTGGTATTTCAGAGTATGAGCAGAGTATGGGCAGGGTATTGCAGAGTATGGGCAGGGTATTGCAGAGTATGGGCAGGGTATTGCAGAGTATGAGAAGGGTATTGCAGAGTATTGCAGAGTATGGGCAGGGTATTGCAGAGTATGGGCAGGGTATTTCAGAGTATGGGCAGGGTATGGGCAGGGTATTGGCACTGGCAGAGTATGGCGGGGTATTGCAGAGTATGGGCAGGGTATTGCAGAGTATGGGCAGGGTATTGCAGAGTATGAGCAGGGTATTGCAGAGTATTGCAGAGTATGGGCAGGGTATTGCAGAGTATGGGCAGGGTATTGCAGAGTATGGGCAGGGTATGGGCAGGGTATTGCAGGGTATGGGCAGAGTATGGGCAGGGTATTGCAGAGTATGGGCAGGGTATTGCAGAGTATGGGCAGGGTATTGCAGAGTATGGGCAGGGTATTGCAGAGTATGGGCAGGGTATTGCAGAGTATGAGCAGGGTATTGCAGAGTATTGCAGAGTATGGGCAGGGTATTGCAGAGTATGGGCAGGGTATTGCAGAGTATGGGCAGGGTATGGGCAGGGTATGGCAGAGTATGGCGGGGTATTGCAGAGTATGGTGGGGTATTGCAGAGTATTGCAGAGTATGGGCAGGGTATTGCAGGATATGGGCAGGGTATTGCAGGATATGAATATAAAAGGAAAAAAGAGGGCGCACCGACCTAGTGCATTACCAGTGGCTAGGTTTATTAAAAATATATTAAAAGATTACAAATACTCACAAAGCAAGTATGATAGTAGGCACATATAACATTCCATCAATGGGATTTGCCTCCTGCTGGAACCAGATACCAGAGAGTCCAGACGACAGGTATTACAGCTATGGCTGATGAGTTGCGAAGGCGAACCCTCTTCCTCAGAGCCAGAAAGTGATAGTGTAATCTTTTAATATATTTTTAATAAACCTAGCCACTGGTAATGCACTAGGTTGGTGCGCCCTCTTTTTTCCTTTTATATTTTAGTCTTAAAGAATACCAATTTTTCTGAGGAGGGCAGCAAGATTCCTGGTCATTTCCTTTCTTACGGAACACTCTGGTTGTGTCACTAAGAGACCAAACTTCCAAGCGCAGGAGATTGTTTGTGTGTCTGTGAATATTGCAGGATATGGGCAGGGTATTGCCGAGTATTGCAGGATATGGGCAGGGTATTGCAGGGTATTGCAGGGTATTGCAGAGTATGGCGGGGTATTGCAGAGTATGGTGGGGTATTGCAGAGTATGGGTGGGGTATTGCAGAGTATGGGCGGGGTATTGCAGAGTATGGGCATGGTATTGGAGAGTATGGGCATGGCATTGGAGAGTATGGGCAGGGTATTGGAGAGTATGGGCAGGGTATTGGAGAGTATGGGCAGGGTATTGCAGGGTATGGGCAGGGTATTGCAGGGTATGGGCAGGGTATTGCAGGGTATTGCCGGGTATTTCAGAGTATGAGCAGGGATGGCTGAGCAGGGATGGCTGAGCAGGGATGGATGGATCTGTGACTTCACTTGTCACAGAGCAGCGCTGTGGGCACTACACATCCAGCCCACAGCGCTGCTGCCATCCGCTCTCTCCCCTCTCCTCTCACAATGTACCGATCGGTACAGAGAGGGGAGAGAGGAAACCGGTGTCATCACATGACGCCGGTTTGTTTACAAGTGATCGCTCCGTCATTTGACGGAGCGATCACGTGGTAAACGGCCGTGATTACCGGCCATCTACCGCTATCCGTGATGCGCCGGGTCATCCTGACCCGGCGGTCACGGATATTTCCGGGAGCGCGGCCCAGGGGGCGCGCGGGAGCAAGATTCTGGAAGGACGTCGTCCCAGAATAACTCCCAGAATAACTCGACCACCCTGTAGACGTCTTTCGGCTATGGTGCGGTCGGCAAGTGGTTAAATAAGGCAGCCTGTTTCCAATCACTGAAATCAGTCTGCACTATTAACCCTTAGGTGGCAGATCCCTGACACCCTCAGGACCTCCATAGACCCTTAACCGACCTGGAGTCGGCATGTCACAGCGAAACCCCACTAGACAAGGCCACATCATTAGCCTATTCATGGCTGAAGTACCCCAAGATCAAGGATGCGAATGAACACAGGAGGAGGTGGTCGGAGGAATTAGAAATAACAGATAAACAATGGAGGTATGTTTGCATTTTAGCACACAAATGCTCCATTAGCACTAAACTGCAAGAAACAAATTACAAGTTGTTGACACACTGGTACCATACCCCTGTCAGACTTCACAAATGGGATGACCAAAAACCGGAGACTTGCTGGAGATGCCAATCTGAACGGGGCACTCTGACTCACATTTGGTGGCAGTGCGCCCTGATCACAAGCTTCTGAAATGAGGTTCGGAAACTGATTAAAAAGATTACTGAAACCAAGCTAAACCTGAATGCAGCGTGCTGCCTGTTGCATATAACCAACTTTTCATTTAAGAGATATAAGCATTCCCTGACAAAACATCTTCTAAATGCAGCCAAATCGTTAATTCCTCTATATTGGAATACGCCTTGAGTCCCCTCCATATCTGAATGGCTGAATAAAGTAGGGGAATTATGTAACATGGAGGACACCCTGGCCCAAGATAGAGGCACTGTGGAAAGGTTTCACAAAACATGGCAGCCGTGGTTTGTCTTTAAGTACTCTCAGGATTATGTAACTGCTGGAACATGCCATACTCCTTGAGAACGATCTACCCAGAATCTTATCTCACAGGTTCACTTCATTGTTTCATAGTCCTATAGGGCCAAATGCCGTCTGTATACTACAGCTCGTTAAGTACCTTCCCCTTCTCCCGCTCACTTTCCTCTCCTTCTTTTCTCCCTTTCTTCTTTTGTTTTATCTACACCCCACTCTCGGCTATAATTGGGATAGCAGATGACGATGGAAATGTAGATTAGAATAAAATGATCAGTATTTTCTATTTTTCCTTATCTATGGATATCACTGTTTTTGTTTTTTGTTCCTTTTTTCACAAGTGGCTCACTGGATTTATTGTGTTCTAGTTTTATGTTCATGTTGGATACTCAATGTTTACATGGGCTGCAAGTGCCCTCTATATAAGCTTTATCTGACTAATATACTAACCAGATTGTATCCTTAGGACAACTTACGCCTTATTATGCTGTATTGATTGAACTTATGCAGTTGCATCTGCGATTTTCATTTCTCAATAAAAACTTTGAATGTAAAAAAAAAAAAAAAATTATGGTTTTCCCTTTCATGAACAAGAAAATAATCACGTTATGCTGTTGGGCTAGTATAAAAATGCTATGGGGCTGGTATGAATTTTTTTCCGGGGCTGTTATGAATTTTTTTCCAGGGCTAGTTTATATTCCCAGTCCGGCCCTGGCTGACAGGGATAGTAACCGAATGTGTGACTGAAGTGTTGGCAGCCTAATGGGATCACTAAAGGACTAGTGAAGGATTTTAGTTTTGCGTTCCTGCTCTGGAAATGTCAGTGATAGGCAGCGTAATCAAATGGTGAGCAGAGAGGAACATGGGTTCAATGGTGGCTGAAGATAAGTATTTCAAGTCAGTTTGTGATCTATCTATCTGAGAGTACTTGTGATGCGGGTGTGAAATAAAAGGTAAAATCCAACACAAGGTCAGTCAGCTGCAGTTTGATTTGATAAACGGCTTTGTACAGAATTGAAAAGGAGCCCGATGATGTATCTAGCAGAGGAATAAGTGGCAAATTAAAGCCCCCACCCACCACCAAAAGACTCTTTCAGCAGTCTGCTAAATATTCAGTGATTATGCAGAAACATTTTACATGGCCTTCATTGGTGCAGGATACATTTGCTAGAGTCAGTGATTAAGATCCCAGTTTACCTTTCATATAAATAAAGCAACCTTCCTTATCAACCAGCTGAGCTTACATTGTAAAGTGGATGGATACTGTATGTCTGATAAAATAGAATGAAGACTCCTCTAGACTTGGAAGCTGTATAAGTAGCATGGTATGTTGTTAGTGTAGCGCTACCCCCAGTTAACAGAGCCGCTGAGTTTTGTTTCGGGCCCTGTATACAGCACCGCCAACCCCCGGCAATCTACTCAGCCCACACTGGCACAGTTAGTCTAGGGATTGTTACCTCGTAACGGTCTATACCTGATTATACACAATCTGGCAGCATTGATAGATAACCACTATCTGCAAAGATGACACCAATACCCATGTGATAAAATATAACTGGATTTACTTTGATGCAAAGATTCAAAGTTAAACACATCACATAATATACATGCAGAGCCCTGCAGCAATAAACATATACCTCAGTGATAGTGCAGAGTGATCACCCGCCACGTGCAACTATCTTTTTTTCATGCGCAATATGGCGCAGCAACAAAGTTTTAACCCCCACCCTGGTCAGGCCTGACCCAGATTAAAACTCAGTCCCTTATGAGAATAATTCTTCGCATGCAACTTGAACGGTGGTGCACTTTCAGGAAACAATATTTGTAATCCAACGGTAGTAAATTAACAAGATGGGCCAAGGCAGTCACTAGGCCTAACAAAGTAAAAGGGTAACGAAGTGAGCAAGTGCTCGCTCACCACTCCGGACGCGATCCCAGTCCGGGCTTCCACCACTGTGTATCCGCACACAGCGTCTCCAACGGCCGGGTCTCCGGTCCAGCTGATGTCCGCAAATTGGAACAGAAACAGGTACCACCCAGGCTCCGCAGTGGGGTGGAAGGCTCTTTGGTCCGTATGCAAGGCCCAGGCTTCAGGCCTTACACAGCAGCAGATCCGCACAGGGAGTCCTATTGCTTGCAGCGCGGTGTCCAAAGAGACCGAGCCTAGCCTCGCCCTCTTCTTATATAGCCCCACCCATGAGTCTCTGCGGTGGCCCAATGCACCCTGGGTGCCGAACAGGGTTCTGGGTAACGTAGTCCAGGGGCCTTAAAGGAGACCCCGCTACACACCCCCCCACTTAAACTCTTTGGTCCCCAAAGATAAAAGTTAACACATACTACGCACAACATTTGACAAAGCTGCGTATGTTGTCGGCAGAGGAAGTTCCCACCAAAAACGAGAGGGTATACTTCCCTGCCCACAGGTCACACTGTCATTCGTGGCCTGCTTAGCTGTGCCAGCGGGTGAGTTGGGGTTGCCCCCCACCAAATAAACAGTGGAGGGATCAGTGTCTTTCACACTCCTCCTGGCAGTGACCACAGTGTCTTCTGAGCTCTCCCCCATTTGTGGGTAAGTCAATTTTCGCGGAGGCCTTATGGTCCTTCTCATCCTCCGTTCCCTTGGGATTTCTGATTCTGGTAATACAGGCTCCTCTTCTGGAACCGACTTGGGAGTTTCCACTGGTTCTTCTTCTGGAACCGACTTGGGAGTTTCCACTGGTTCTGGGACGCTCAACTCAGGAGCAGGGAGGTACATAGAATCTCTCAGATCCTCCTCTAAGAGTAAGTCATGGGCATCTTCCCAAGAATCCGACAAAGGGCTGGACGGGATGAACTCAGTAGCTTCTGCATTCAGTGTACTATCTATAGCGTCTTCAGTAGGTGGAAGATCTATAGCAGAAGTTTCTGGGACCTGGGAAGGCCATAGCCAATCAAGTTCTTCTCCCTCATTCTCACTTAATTCAGAGACATCTGATTCATCAATCTGAGGAGTCTGGGACCTGGCACTTGGCTTGGGAGTATCCAGGATGGAAGTTGACTCAGGAGAGTCCCTCGCAGGGGGTATCCGAACTGCCTCGGCAAGTGGGAGTAAATGGTTCCGATGCCAAGTCTTTAAGGGCCCCACTTTTCCGTCTGGCTTTAGTCTGTAAACAGGTAGGCCCGGCAGTTTCTTGAAAATAACGTAGGGTTCAGGTCTCCATCTGTCTGCAAGCTTGTGCTTTCCAGGGACCCCCAAGTTCCGTAGCAGCACTCTGTCTCCAGGTTGCAGATCCTGAATCCGGACCTTTAGATCAAAGTTTTTCTTGTTGCGGGCTCCCCTTTGATCCGAGGTTGCTTGTGCCTGCTCATAGGCCAATTTTAAACTGTGTCTGAGCCTGTCTACATATCCCTTGTGTGAAGTGGCCGAGCAGTGGTCTATGGAGGTACCAAAAGCCAGATCTACCGGTAGTCTTGCCTCTCTCCCGAACATAAGTCGATAGGGCGAGTACCCTGTAGCATCAGAGAAAGGGAGCCGCTCAGATGTAGATATCCTCCAAACGACCTCCTCCCAGCAACCAAGGGTGCAAGCAATGCAAGTATGAGCAAAACAGGAAAAGGATTTTTCTGGATAGCAGCACTCCAAGATAAAAAGCCTTTATTTCAAAAGTCCAGGAATCCAAAGCATACACTGCACATCACGACACACTGATCAAAGATTAGCTGACATGTTTCACATCAAATGATGCTTACTCATAGCTACCCAATGCACAAATGTTTACTATAATATACCCTAAAGGAAGGTCATGTGATCCAACACCATGGTGAAAATGATTGTTCAGTGATTGACTGCATGTGAGGAGATTCAAGTAAAAAGGGTGTGGTTCTCTAACCACAGTGATAGAGAAATCCCTCTTAGAATGTGCAATCAGTAAAAATATATAAAACGTGTTTATAGAGAAATGTGTATATACATAAAAAAGTATCTGAAGGATGTGATGTGAACAAAGTGAGATAAAAATGTAGGTATAAAATAAAATAACAATAACAATAAAAGTAAACATAAAAATAAAAATATTTTTTTTTATTTTTATTTTTATGTTTACTTTTATTTTTATTCTTATTTTATTTTATACCTACATTTTTATCTCACTTTGTTCACATCACATCCTTCAGATACTTTTTTATGTATATACACATTTCTCTATATACACGTTTTATATATTTTTACTGATTGCACATTCTAAGAGGGATTTCTCTATCACTGTGGTTAGAGAACCACACCCTTTTTACTTGAATCTCCTCACATGCAGTCAATCACTGAACAATCATTTTCACCTTGGTGTTGGATCACATGACCTTCCTTTAGGGTATATTATAGTAAACATTTGTGCATTGGGTAGCTATGAGTAAGCATCATTTGATGTGAAATATGTCAGCTAATCTTTGATCAGTGTGTCGTGATGTGCAGTGTATGCTTTGGATTCCTGGACTTTTGAAATAAAGGCTTTTTATCTTGGAGTGCTGCTATCCAGAAAAATCCTTTTCCTGTTTTACCCTGTAGCATCACTTGTGGTACTGTTGTATGCATGTACAATTGCTGCTATATGCTTGCTCCAATGCTGCTTCTTTTCACTACTCAAAGTCCCCAGCATGTTGAGCAGGGTTCGGTTGAACCTCTCCGGCTGAGCATCACCTTGTGGATGATAGGGGGTGGTTCGGGTCTTCTTGATCCCTAAAGAATCCAGGAGCTTCCGAATCAGCCGACTTTCAAAGTGGAGCCGTTGTGGTAGCCCGTAGTGTACAAAGTATTTCTCCATGAGTACTTTAGCTACAGTGGAAGCCTTCTGGTCTTTGGTTGGAAAAGCCTGGGCATACCGGGTGAAATGGTCGTTTATCACCAGAACATTTCCTAGTCCACTCAAGTCGGGTTAGAGGCAGAGAAAATCAATGCATACCAAATCCAGTGGGCTTTGACTTTGCAGATGGCCCATTGGGGCAGCTTGGTGGGGTAAAGTCTTCCTCTGGATGCAGCATGCACAGGAGTGGCAGTATTCCTCGACTTTGGCCCTCATGCAGGGCCAGTAGAACCGGTCCCTAACGAGCTGGAAGGTCCTTTCCGCTCCCAAGTGGCCATGATTGTCGTGCAGGGTGACCAGGACGGTCTCTCGATGTTTCTCGGGCAGAAACAGTTGCCATTTGTCTTCTAGGTCATCAGAGGGGCCCCTTTGGTAGACCACTCCCTGACGTACCTGCAGCCTGTCCCATTCCTTCCTCAGCAGACGAGCTTCTTTTGAAGGGTAGCGTAAGAGTTTATCTGGATCCTGACTCTCCAGGGCTTCCAGGACCAATCTCCCCATGGGGTCTTCCATTGGTCGCACCTCAGCTCCTTTTTCGACAGTTTTGGCAAGTCAACCTCTTCCAGCTGAGTTACCCCACAGTATTGTTTGGGGACCCCTACTACAGTGACTCCTATCTCTTCTGCTCTTGAACCGCCACTGGCCTGGAGTTCAGCCCCCTGACAGAGGGCCCGCACCCCATCAGGTGCCACTTGATTCCAGTCTTCTTTACTGCTGGGGGAGCATGGAATCTTCTTGACAAGGCGTCCGCATCTCGATTTCCAGCCCCAGGTCTATACTTCAGGCTAAAGTTGAACACAGACAGGGCCGCCAGCCATCTGTGTCCTGTGGCATCCAGCTTTGCTGTTGTGAAGAGATAAGTAAGGGGGTTGTTATCAGTTTTCACTGTGAATTCTGCCCCATACAAGTAGTCTTTGAGCTTGTCTACTACAGCCCATTTGAGGGCCAGGAACTCCAACTTGTGGGTGGGGTAGTTCTTTTCTGAGGGGGTTAGACTCCTGCTTACATATGCAACGGGTCTCAGTTGCCCTTCATGCTCCTGATAGAGGACTCCTCCCAAGCCATTGTGACTGGCATCCACATGGAGTTCATAAGGTTTCTTTGGGTCTGCGTAAGCCAGGACAGGGGCAGTGGTTAGGCTTTTCTTCAACATCTGGAAAGCCTCTTCACACTTCTCATTCCACTGATCCTTGACTGACTCCCCCGGCTTCCTGGGGCCCGAGTCATCCTCTTCTCCTTCCGTCTTGAGCAGCTCATTTAGGGGTTTTGCAATCCGAGCAAATCCTTCCACGAACCTCCTGTAGTAGGAACAGAACCCCAAAAAGGATCTGAGTTCTGTCACAGGGGTGGGCCTAAGCCAGGAGGTGACTGCCTCCAACTTTTCAGGGTCTGTAGCTACCCCTTCTTCGGACACTATGTGTCCCAGGTAGTTGACGGATGACTGATAGAACTGGCATTTTTCGGGTGAAAGCTTGAGTCCCTCCTCACTGAGCCTTCTCAGAACCTTCTCCAGTCTCTCCTCATGTTCTTCCAGGGTTCTCCCAAAGACAATGATGTCATCTAAGTAAACAAGAACTTCGATGAGGTTCATGTCTCCCACAGTCTTTTCCATGAGGCGTTGAAAGGTGGCTGGAGCTCCAGACAGACTTTGGGGCATCCTGTCAAACTCAAAGAACCCCACTGGAGTTATGAAAGCTGTCTTCTCCTTGTCTTCCGGATGCATGGGGATCTGATAGTACCCACTCTTGAGATCCATTACACTGAACCACCTTGCTCCGGATAAGCTCTGTAAGGCATCCTCTATCCTTGGGGTGGTATACTGGTCAGGTATGGTTCTCCGGTTGAGGGTCCTGTAGTCTATACATAGCCTCAATGACCCATTCTTCTTCCTGACCACCACTATCGGAGAAGCGTATGGGCTTCTGGATTCTCGGATAACACCGGTTCGCTTGAGCTCGGCGAGCTGCTCCCGCAAGTCTTCGAGGTCTGCCAATGGGACTCGCCGGACTCTCTCTCTGAAGGTCTTGTCTTCTTGGAGGTGGATTCGGTGGGTGGCACTCTTCGCACACCCCACATCGAACTCATCTTGGGAAAAGATCCGCCCCTATTTGGTCAACTGGGCCTTGGCTCTCTCTTTCCAGGCCCTTGGCAGGTTCGGGTTCTCCATGCAGAGCTTCTCCCAAATAGTCCTTTCTCCATCTGTCTTCTCCACATCTGACAAGTAAACCAGGGTAGCAGGGCTCACCTGGCCCAGTAACATCCTGGCTGGGATTTCCATCGGACCATCCGTAGTATTACTGACACTCACAGGTACTTTACAGTGTGCCTTCTTCAAGGCCCTCAACGGGACCACTTCTGGGACTACTTCTAAGCCCGAGTGTCCTTCCCTTGGGTCAGGTTCCAACATGACAAAGGGCCCAGGCTGCTCCCAAGTGAGCTTCACAGTGGCTCTGAGACAGGTTACTTCGCTGGGTTGCAGCACTATTCCTCTTCTTCCCAGCCTCCAGACCTTTCCTACCCCCTCTTCTGGGGCCTTCTGCTCTTGGATCAGTCGCTGGTAGGCTGTCTTGAGCATTGGGTGAATCTTGGTGGCCGTGGGGTCCTTTTTTCGTACTAGAGGGGCCAAGAGCCTCCGAACCAGGTCCGTGTTGGTCCCTATTATTATGGAGCTCTTGCTAGCTCCAGGCGGTCGGGGGCATACCACAGCCAGGGTGTCGAACACTTCAGCCTTCCCGGCTACAGATGGATCAAAGGTCAGTTTTATGGACAGATAGCCATCATAAGGGAAGCTCCTGGTCCCAATCCCCAATATCTTCAACTCTTCTATCTTCTGGATGGGTAAGTGGCTCAGATGCTTGTCATAAAAGTCTCTGTATAACAAGGTCACTTGTGCCCCAGTATCCAATATGGCTCTTGTGTAGACTCCCTCCACCTGGACAGGTACTATGGGTGAGGGGCCTACCAGCTTCTCTGGATATTGCTTTGAGGGGGTTTCTTTCTTTTGATCCTTGCATTTCCCTTTTGGACTCTCTTTCTTCCATTTCTATTTGGACTTTAGTCTCTCTTGGGCTTGGTATGCATTAGGGTTGTCCCGATACCGATACTAGTATCGGTATCGGGACCGATACCGAGCATTTGGGCGAGTACTTGTACTCACCCAAATGCTCCCGATTCCAGATCCGATACCTGGAACCGGAAGTCAGCGGACGGAGAGGGCGGAGCAGAGATCGGCCTGGCAGCTGCAGATCACGGGGGTAAGTTGGCCGGGGCAGGAGTGCAGGGCAACGCCACATATTCCTTCCAAAACGGTGACCGGAGCAGTCACATTCGGTACAGGAAGTGACGTTCCGTGTCTCCGTCGGAAGGTAATCATCACGACGCCCATCTTGGTACACCCTGCACTCGGCTGCAGTAAGCCAGCAGCGGACATCTTGTTACACCCAGCTCATATAGTTCGGGCTGGGTGTAACAAGATGTCTGCTGCTGGCTTACTGCAGCCAAGTGCAAGGTGTACCAATATAGGTGTTGCAGTATACTTACTAGAAGTTAAATGACATGAATGATGAGAGGAAAGGAAGGATTTTGCAATGCTATATGCCATATAGTATTGCAAAGTCCTTCCTCTCCTCTCATCATTCATGTAATTTATTATGCAATTGCCAATCAGTGCTTCATTTCAGTGCCTGCCCATAAGTGCCCATAAGTGACATCAGTTCCATCTATCAGTGCCACCTTTCAGTGCCCATAAGTGCCGCTTATCAGTGTCATCTATTAGTACCCATAAGTGCCATCCATCTGTCAGTGCCCGTCAGTGGCAATTAGTCAAATTGTCACATGACATTAAAAAAAGTATCGGTAATTGGTATTGGCGAGTACTTGAAAAACAGTATCGGTACTTGTACTCGGTCCTAAAAAAGTGGTATCGGGACAACCCTAGTATGCATTGATCTCCCTCCTCTTAGTGGGTGTAGCTACCCGCTGAGGGACACTATTCTCTTTCTTTGGTGTGTATTCCCGCTGGGGAATACTGTGTTTCTTCTGAGGGGTGGTGCCCCCTCTCTTTCTTTGCTTCTCATTCAGTTTGGAGCTCACTGGAGATGATGGGCACCCGGTTGACTCCTTCACCGGGGCCCTCTGAAGTTTTCCGCCGGCTTGCGGTTATTCATTTTTTTCTTCTTGGGACTGGAACACACTTTGGCGATATGACCAGCCCCTCCACAGTTGAAACAAATCGCATCCCCTCAATCTTGCAGGGATGCGGGCGCTGAGGTGTCTGGAAACAGCTCCTTCCTCTGACTTTTCCTCTCTGGTACCCCCTGATCCTTGGCCATCAGGGAGGTCAGCATCCCCAATACTTGGGACATCTGCGACTTCAAGGTATCCACCTCTGAGTCTCTCTCTAGGGTCATGGCCGTCCTGACCATCACCGCCGGAGGATGGGTTGGTTCAACTGTTTGGTTCCTTCTTTTGTCTTCCAACATAGCCTCTTCCTCTCTGACCACTCTGATTAAGTCGGGGTACTCCAGGCTCTTCCCGTCCTGTCGAGTGCGTAACGCCAATGCGATGGGGTCTAGGGGCTGAGCTCCCCGCAACACCTGCTGAACACGGGCCTTATCCACCTTCCTTGGATCAATTCCCTTCTTCAGTATAATTTTATGCAGGATCTTATCCAGACGCCTCATGAACTCTGACAGTTTCTCTCCTGTCTTTTGGTAGCCGTGTTCCAGCTGGTAAGTGAGCTCAGTGACTTTCTCTGTTCCACCGAACACATTCTGCAAAATGTCCAGATAATCCTGTGCATCACAGCCTTTCTTGCTCAGCTTGAGGTTGCGTATGGCCTCCAAGGCAGGCCCCTTCAGACTCTCTGTGATTCTCTGTTTCTTTCGGTGTTCTGGGACTTCCCATTCTTCTAAAGCCTGAGTGGCACCGTCTAGCCACTCCTCAAATCCCTCTTCCCACGAAGGTACAGGTTTCCTTCCAGAAAATATCCTAAGTTTTCTGTATCCCGACATCAGGTAGTCTGTAGGATCCTTCTTACACTGGGCTACAATCTCCCCCAGGACCGTGCATAATTCTGCGCTGAGGGTGGCCGGTGGTGATCCGGGACTCTCTTTCTTATGCCTTCCTGCTTTTGGGGACTGCACTGGAGATATCTGTGGAGGTGATGGAATTGGTGTCTGAAACCATCCTCCCCTGACTGGCAGCGCATGCATTAAGCTATAGGTCTGATCATCCATTGCTGTTATGCTTGGACTTTTGAAATGCTCTAGGATTTCATTCTTCCATTCTATTAGTGCGTGGGTCAGCGAAGAATTTAACCTGACATCCATGACCCATGCTTTCTGGTGTGGGGATAGCGACATTATTAGCTGCTTTACCGCTACTTCTTGCTAGATCACCGGGAGTTCAAGAACTACTGCCGCGGCTGAATCGGTGCCAGCCAACGCGCACCACCATTCCACTTCTAATGGGTCCATGCAGGTACTTTTGGCGCGTTGCTTGCTGTATCAGGATCCCGGACTCGAGAGCCTCCACGTGTAGCGCTACCCCCAGTTAAGAGAGCCGCTGAGTTTTGTTTCGGGCCCTGTATACAGCACCGCCAACCCCCGGCAATCTACTAAGCCCACACTGGCACAGTTAGTCTAGGGATTGTTACCTCGTAACGGTCTATACCTGATTATACACAATCTGGCAGCATTGATAGATAACCACTATCTGCAAAGATGACACCAATACCCATGTGATAAAATATAACTGGATTTACTTTGATGTAAAGATTCAAAGTTAAACACATCACATAATATACATGCAGAGCCCTGCAGCAATAAACATATACCTCAGTGATAGTGCAGAGTGATCACCCACCACGTGCTACTATCTTTTTTTCACACGCAATATGGCGCAGCAACAAAGTTTTAACCCCCACCCTGGTCAGGCCTGACCCAGATTAAAACTCAGTCCCTTATGAGAATAATTCTTCGCATGCAACTTGAACGGTGGTGCACTTTCAGGAAACAATATTTGTAATCCAACGGTAGTAAATTAACAAGATGGGCCAAGGCAGTCACTAGGCCTAACAAAGTAAAAGGGTAACGAAGTGAGCAAGTGCTCGCTCACCACTCCGGACACAATCCCAGTCCGGGCTTCCACCACTGTGTATCCGCACACAGTGTCTCCAACGGCCGGGTCTCCGGTCCAGCTGATGTCCGCAAACTCGAACAGAAACAGGTGCCACCCAGGCTCCGCAGTGGGGTGGAAGGCTCTTTGGTCCGTATGCAAGGCCCAGGCTTCAGGCCTTACACAGCAGCAGATCTGCACAGGGAGTCCTATTGCTTGCAGCGCAGTGTCCAAAGAGACCGAGCCTATCCTCGCCCTCTTCTTATATAGCCCCACCCATGAGTCTCTGCGGTGGCCCAATGCACCCTGGGTGCCGAACAAGGTTCTGGGTAACGTAGTCCAGGGGCCTTAAAGGAGACCCCGCTACATTAGAAATCTATTATTCGACCATGTGGGAATATTGAACAAAAAAGGTACTGAAACTAACTGGCCCTACCTAACAGCACCACTCAGCGCTTAAGAGTATAGTTATAAAGATCTAAGAGAGCTCAGGAAAAATGTGAATAATCAATATGTAGCTGCTGCTTAAAAATCAAAAACATGTAAAAACAGTAATATTCAAAAACTCAAAAAAAAAGTCCACAATAACACTGTAGCAGCGCTGCAATCAAAACGCTCGTTTGAAAGACTTCTATATAACAGTTCATATAGGAAATAGATAGTGAAACAGATGAGGATCACTGTGATTGGGCAAAAAGTCCTAACATAAGTGCTCCTTTCACCAGGGATGTTCACCGCGTGGGGGGATGTAATTCCCCTTTTGGGATGCACTCTCCAAATGTAAGATTATTCTGAGCATTCAATCACCACCCACTTCCAGCGTTTGTGCTTTCCACCATGGGTTTTACTTGTTGACAGGTAATGTGATTACATGTGAGGGAAATAAACATCCACATAGGGCAATACTGTTTTGGAAAGTTTAATAAACCCCTTAGTACCCCCTTTACAAAATGTGCATACCAAACTTAAGTAAAACACAGGCAATGTAAAATATGTGAGCGCTCTGACTAACTTGACCCTGAAGATCGCCGCTTCTGAGTTCCTCCAGCGTCTTCCTGGTTGTAAGTCCGTGGAGCGTACACGTCACTTCCAGTTTTTTGATGCGTGGTCACGCACTGACACGTTTCGTCACTTCCTGACTTTGTCTGAGGGCGTGACCCACCATCACAACAACCGGCTTTTGTATGCACAGCTCCCGCCCCATCTGTGACGCCCGACGCACTAGTGTGCGTCACGCGTCATTGCGCCAGCACAGCAGAGGACCTGTACCGTTGCCAGGCAATGGGCGGAAGTACACAGTGCTAAGTGAACCTGCGCCCTATTGCCATGTCCGTCACCGACAACGAACAGATCAATCAGTCACCAACACGGCGCATTAATATGAAGGGCAACATGTCTTGTTCATAATGTTTAAATCATATTTAAAAAAATAATTTGCATAATGCATAATATAAAACAATCTGCATAATATAAAAGTGTATACACAAATGGATAAGTGAATGAGGAATAAATCTATGTAGAGTGCACAAGATTCAATGCCAGTAAACTAAAGACCTGTGTTGTCCATATACGCAGGTTCAGATCAAGAACTCTCTAACGATCAGACCCCATCCTTCAGGACAAATCACAGTGTCAACGCTACCATGACATATGTACATATAGTCACCCTGCCCCTCAACCACTCTAATGCCCCTTGGCTACACATGGGCACAGAGCGGCAGGTGGCCAAATGCATTCTCCCTCATAAAATTCAAACGAGTGTGCAACAGATGCAATTAAACATAAATGACGAAAAAATCAGGATATTCAAACACATAATTATATATGCATGCAGATATAGCCTGAAGCTAGTTGAGACCTGAAGTGCCTATTAATGCAAACTAAGTGTACAGACCTACACTTCCCCGACTGTCCTAATTATAGTCTGTGGAGTGGTCAGCCAAAAAGATTGAGACCGATTGGTCCACTGAAACCGACAGGCTGGGAATAAATCCATAAAACAGGGCAAGCTGAGACTTTATTGAAATGTATTAAAAAATGAATAAAAAAATTAAAAAATGGAAAAGGAGTTAAAAAATGGAAAAAATCAGATGTAAGTGCATCAAGGCCCTCAAGTATCGCTAATAAAACAATTTATATCCAATTCTACATTGAGTCCTTTGGGTACTAAAACATCCGTTAAAAATATCCATTTGGTCTCTCGTTTAGATAATTCACGAACTCTATGAGAGCCTCTCCAATGCTGTTCCAAACA
Source organism: Rana muscosa (assembly GCA_029206835.1). Classification (NCBI taxonomy): domain Eukaryota; kingdom Metazoa; phylum Chordata; class Amphibia; order Anura; family Ranidae; genus Rana; species Rana muscosa. The sequence goes on from CM055118.1 coordinate 883,479,838, forward strand.
TTCGATGCCCCAGAATTCTAGGCCAGAGGCATCCTGATTGTGCTTAAGTTTAAAATGAAGACATACGTTATGGTCCTTAAAAACAATTTTGATATTGTGGATGTGTTCGGCTATTCGTATCCTAAGTAATCTTTTGGTGCGTCCTATATAAAGGAGCCCGCAGGGACATCTTAAAGCATACACCACAAAATTGCTTTTGCATGTGATGAATTGTTTAATATCGAATTGTTGGTTATTTGAGGGGGAGACAAAGTTCTCTAAACCTCTCACTGGTCGTGCGACTTCCCTGCATGCTTTACATCTTCTGCAGGAAAAGAAGCCATTTTGATCCCAGAATGTCTAAGGTTTTGTGGGCGGATTCAAAACTTTTTTAACTAACCGATCACCATAATTAGGGGCTTTCCGGTATATAAACTGTGGTTTCGGAGGTAATACTGGACCCAACTTCTTGTCTAGTAACAATATATGCCAATGTTGATTAAATATTGCCTCTACTTCTTTGCATTGGGTATTGAATTGTGAGATGAAGCCCCATTCTTTCATATTATTTACTCCTGGTATTGGTTCAGGTTTTGCTTGTAAACATACCTCCCTGGATAATAATCCAACCTCTTCTACAATTTTATCCAGGACTTTAGGGTTGTAGCCCCTTGCTTCAAACCTTTCCGTGAGGATTTTCGATGGTGTGCGGAAATTGTCAATCTCAGAACAGTTGCGTTTCACCCTCATAATTTGCCCTTTGGGAATGTTCCTGAGCCATTGGGGATGATGACCGCTAGTGGTGGTTAGATAGCTGTTTCTATCAGTCGGTTTAAAAAACACTTTAGTTTCAAGTTTCAGGTTCTGTCGATATACTGTTACGTCCAGGAAATTTATGACTTTACTGTGCCAATCAGACGTCAACCTGATGTTGTTATTGTTGGTGTTTAAAACCTTTAAAAATTCCTGTAAAGAGTCAACCGAGCTGGCCCAAATAAAAAACAGATCATCAATAAAACCTTTATAAAAAATCAGCTCCACCCTTCTTTCTTTAAAAATGACCTTGTCTTCCCATTCTGCCATAAAAAGATTTGCGATGCTGGGTGCAAACTTGGCCCCCATCGCAACGCCTCTTTGTTGTGCATAAAATCTGTTGGCGTACCAAAAATAATTGTGTGATAGACAGAAGTCAAGGGCATGGCCAATAAAAACGTTCTGTTTGTGGGGTAAATCATCCCTCTGACTCAAAGCCCAATTAAGTGCCAATAAGGCATCATCATGCTGTATGATTGAGTAGAGGGATGAAACGTCAAATGTTACCAATAAAATCTCTTGGCCTTCTTCAACCTTGATACTTTGTAGACAATTTAAGAAGTCTTTAGTATCTTTAAGGTATGATCGTGTCATTCCCACACTTTTTTGTAGGAATTTATCCAAGTATTGTCCCATTCTTGATGAGAAAAACGGGAGGGTGGGGGCAAGGGAACAGTTGCTGAGGCTAAACCCATAGCAACCCACCCAGGTGATGAAGGACTATCTCGGTACTTGATGGAACACAATAAACATTGTTATGTTAAAAGGTTTATTGCAATTAAAATTACAGACAGACAATTATACACATCAGAGATTGGTCAGAGTCTCGACTAGTTTTGCGGGATGTACCACTTCTTCAGGAGAGCCAATCTATAAAATGGGTAATACAATACAATACATATAAAATAGTTCAGCAGTAAATTGTATAATACATAAAAAGAAAGAAAGAATAGGGGCTTACCCAATGAGTGATAAAGTAGGCACGGAACCAGGCAGCCCAAGATTGCCCCCCGTGGCGGACAAGGGGGATTGTGCAAGGACATCTAGGTGTAAGGAGGGTAGTTAATTAGAGATCCAAACAGGACCATAGAAGAGCTGGGTTAGGGGAGGGGAAGGGGAGGGGGAAGGCGAAAGGGAAGGGGGAGGGAAAGGGGAAAGGGGGAGGGGGAAAGAAAGGGGAGGAGGGGTGGGTAAGGGAGGGAAGGGGGAAGGGAGGGAGTAAGGAGGGGGGAGGAAAGGAAGGGAAAAGCAAGAAGGAACAGGGAAAAAAAGGAAAGGAAGGGAGAGGCAGGAAGGAAAGGGAGGGGGAAAAAGGGGGAGAGAGGGGGGAAAAAGGAGGGGGGGGAGGGGGGGAGGAAAGGGGGGGAGGGGAGTGTTGGGAGTGGGGAGAGGGGGGAGAGAGTGGAGGGAGGGGGAACCCAACTCTGGTAGATATAAAATTAGAAATAAGGGCTTACTTACCACGGCGACGAACTCCATGGAATTAGAAGCCAAGTCAAATAGGTGGGAGATTCCCAGTAATGTGCAGACAGATGGCAGATATGAAGGAAACTATAAAATTCACATGGGGGGGGCGGGATCTGGGGGTCACCTTTGTTAAAGGGGTCTTCCAGATTCCGATAAGCCCCCCGCCCGCAGACCCCCACAACCACCGGGCAAGGGTTGTGGGGATGAGGCCCTTGTCCCCATCAACATGGGGACATCCTCCCCATGTTGAGGGCATGTGGCCTGGTATGGTTCAGGAGGGAGAGGGGGGGCGCTCTCTCGTCCCCCCCTCTTCCCCAGTGGCCGGCCAGGTTGCGTGCTCGGATAAGGGTCTGGTATGGATTTTTGGGGGGACTCCACGCCATTTTTTTTAATCTGGGGTGGAGTTCCCCTTAAAATCCATGCCAGATCTGAAGGGCCTGGCATGGATATTTAGGGGGAACCGCACGCCATTTTTTTTTTAATTTGCGGCGGGGTTCCCCTTAATATCCATTCCAGACCTTAAGGGCCTGGTAATTGAATTTGGGGGAACCCCCACGCTTTTTTTTTATTTTTATCAATGACTTTTCTATGTATTGATAAAAGCCGACAATTCATTAATAGCCGCGAGTGAGTTTTAACCACTTAAGCCCCGGACCATTTTGTAGCTAAAGGACCAGAGCTGTTTTCAGAATTTTGCACTGCACTGCTTTAACTGTAAATTGTGCAGACATGCAATGTTGTACCGAAACGAAATTTGAGTCCTTTTCTTCCCACAAATAGAGCTTTCTTTTAATGGTATTTGATTGCCTCTGCGATTTTTATTTTTTGCGATATAAACGGAAAAAGACCGAAGATTTTGAAAAAAAAAAGATATTTTCTACTTTTTGTTATAAGAAAAATCGAATAAACTCAATTTTAGTCATACATTTAGGCCAAAATGTATTCAGCCACATGTCTTTAGTAAAAAAAATGTCAATAAGCGTATATTTATTGGTTTGCGCAAAAGTTATAGCGTCTACAAACTAGGGTACATTTTCTGGAATTTACACAGCTTTTAATTTATGACTGCCTATCTCATTTCTTGAGGTGCTAAAATGGCAGGGCAGTACAAAACCCCCCCCAAATGACCCCATTTTGGAAAGTAGACATCCCAAGGAAATTGATGAGAGGCATGTTAAGCCCATTGAATATTTTTTTTTTTGTCCCAAGTGATTGAATAATGACAAAAAAAAAATTACAAAAAGTTGTCACTAAATGATATATTGCTCACACATGCCATGGTTATATGTGGAATTGCACCCCAAAATACATTTTGCTGCTTCTCCTGAGTACGGGATACCACATGTGTGGGACTTTTTGGGAGCCTAGCCGCGTACGGGACCCCGAAAACCAAGCACCGCCTTCAGGATTTCTAAGGGCGCAAATTTTTGATTTCACTCCTCACTACCTATCACAGTTTCGAAGGCCATAAAATAGCACAAAACCCCCCAAATGACCCCATTTTGGAAAGAAGACACCCCAAGCTATTTGCTGAGAGGCATGGTGAGTATTTTACAGCTCTCATTTGTTTTTGAAAATGAAGAAAGTAAATATATATATATTTTTTTTCAATTTTCAAAACTTTGTGACAATAAGCAAGATCTGCAAAATACTCACCATACCTCTCAGCAAATAGCTTGGGGTGTCTACTTTCCAAAATGGGGTCATTTGGGGGGGGTTTGTGCCATCTGGGCATTCCATGACCTCCGAAACTGTGATAGGCAGTGAGAAGTGAAATCAAAAATTTACACCCTTAGAAAGCCTGAAGGCGGTGCTTGGTTTTGGGGTCCCGTACGCGGCTAGGCTCCCAAAAAGTCTCACACATGTGGTATCCCCGTACTCAGAAGAAGCAACAGAATGTATTTTGGGGTGTAATTCCACATATGCCCATGACATGTTTGAGCAATATATCATTTAGTGACAACTTTGTGCAAAAAAAATAAAATAAAAAAAATAAATTGTCTTTTTTCCGCAACTTGTGTCAACATATAAAATATTCCATGGACTCGACATGCCTCTCAGTATATAGCTTGGGGTGTCTACTTTCCAAAATGGGGTCATTTGGGGGGGTTTTGAACTGTTCTGGCATTTTATACACAACATTAGGAAGCTTACATATACTCTTCTAACCACTTGAAGACAAAGCCCTTTTTGATACTTTTTGTTTACATGAAAACATTTTTTGTTTTTGCAAGAAAATTATGTTGAACCCCCAAACATTTTATATATTTTTAAAGCAAAGGCCCTACAGATTAAAATGGTGGGTGTTGCATTTTTTTTTTCTACACAGTATTTGTGCAGCGATTTTTCAAACGCATTTTCTTGGGAAAAAATACACTTTTTTAATTTTAATGCACTAAAACACACTGGGCCTGATTTATTAATAACAGTGCGCTGCGCTGCTTCTAAGCTTAATTGGTGCGCCTGCTAACTCCTTCACTGGGCGCAGGAAGCAGCGGCGCACTGTTATAGTAAATAGAAATGTCAGCGGCGCTCTATTGAAAATGAATGGTTCCCTATGGGAGCCCATTGATTTGAATAGAGGTCGCCCAGGAAGTCGGATCCGACCTGGCGACTCGTGTGCCGGCTGACACAGGGACAGCGCGACTCTGCCAGGCGACCTGGACATGACCTGAGCGCGTGAGGCAGCCGCTCAAGTCGTGTCCTAGAGGAGACTAGCCGCCGAGAATGTGTCCAGCGCGATATGATCGCGCTGGTCCTCGGCAGCCTCGCTGTCCCATGTTTAGTATGAATCATGAAGGGGAACTCCAAGCCAAATTTTAATGAAAAAACCGGCATGGGTTCCCCTTCAGGAGCATACCAGGCCCTTAGGTCTGGCCTGGATTCTAAGGTGACCCCCCTAAGCCGAAAAACGGCGTGGGGGTCCCCCCCAAAATCCAAACCAGACCCTTAGGTCTGGTCTGGATTTTAGGGTGAACCCCTTTAAGCCGAAAAACGGCGTGGGGGTCCCCCCAAAATCCAAACCAGACCCTTATCCGAGCACGCAACCTGGCAGGCCGCAGGGGAAAAGGGCGGGGACGAGAGCGGCCCCCCCTCCCTCCTGAACCGTACCAGGCCGCATGCCCTCAACATAGGGGTGTTTGGTGCTTCGGGGCAGGGGGGCGACCTGCGGCCCCCCCACCCCAAAGCACCCTGCCCCCATGTTGATGTGGACAAGGGCCTCTTCCCGACAACCCTGGCCGTTGGTTGTCGGGGTCTGCGGGTGGGGAGCTTTTCGGAATCAGGGCGCCGCCTTTAAAAAGGGGGCCCCAAATGCCTGCCCCCCCACCCTATGTGAATGAGTATGGGGTACATCATACCCCTACCCATTCACCTGGTGGCAAAATAAGTCAATAAAAAAAAGACAACACAGGTTTGAAAAGTAATTTATTGGGCAGCTCCGGGGGTCTTTCTGCCGGGCCCCGCTATCTTCTGCCTAGCTCTTTTGCTAGCGGGGGTCCCGGGCTTCGTCACCGTCTTCTTCCGACTTCGGGGGTCTCCTGTTCTGTTCTCCGGTTCTTCTCCCGCTCTCCGACGCCTTCTCCTCGATCTCTGGTTCTTTCTGCTGGGCCCCCGCTATCTTCTGCCTAGCTCTTTTGCTAGCGGGGGTCCATGGCTTCGTCGCCGTCTTCTTCCGTCTTCGGGGGTCTCTTGTTCTGTTCTCCGGCTCTGCGACGCCTTCTCCTCGATCTCCGGTTCTTTCTGCCGGACGCCCCGCTATCTTCTCGCAGCTCTTTTGCTAGCGGGGGCCGGTCTTCTACGTCGGCTTCTTCCTTCTTCTCTTCGCCCGATGTTGACTCGTCGCTCTCCACCGCCGCAATGATCGTCTGAGCAGCGGTGCCACTTTTATTGGCATGGGGCGTGGTCACCAGATGATGCCACCGCTGACCCCGCCCCCGCTTCACGTCATAGTCCCATCATTCCCCGGGACTGTGACATCATACGGGGGCGGGGTCAGCGGTGGCATCATCCGGTAACCACGCCCCATGCCAATAAAAGTGGCACCGCTGCTCAGACGATCATTGCGGCGGTGGAGAGCGACGAGTCAACATCGGGCGAAGAGAAGAAGGAAGAAGGCGACGTAGAAGGCCGGCCCCCGCTAGCAAAAGAGCTGCGAGAAGATAGCGGGGCGTCCGGCAGAAAGAACCGGAGATCGAGGAGAAGGCGTCGCAGAGCCGGAGAACAGAACAAGAGACCCCCGAAGACGGAAGAAGACGGCGACGAAGCCATGGACCCCCGCTAGCAAAAGAGCTAGGCAGAAGATAGCGGGGGCCCGGCAGAAAGAACCGTAGATCGAGGAGAAGGCGTCGGAGAGCGGGAGAAGAACCGGAGAACAGAACAGGAGACCCCCGAAGTCGGAAGAAGCCCGGGACCCCCGCTAGCAAAAGAGCTAGGCAGAAGATAGCGGGGGCCCGGCAGAAAGACCCCCGGAGCTGCCCAATAAATTACTTTTCAAACCTGTGTTGTCTTTTTTTTATTGACTTATTTTGCCACCAGGTGAATGGGTAGGGGTACGATGTACCCCATACTCATTCACATAGGGTGGGGGCAGGTATCTGGGGTCCCCCTTATTAAAGGGGGCTCCCGGATTCCGATAAGCCCCCGCCCGCAGACCCCGACAACCAACGGCCAGGGTTGTCGGGAAGAGGCCCTTGTTCCCATCAACATGGGGGCAGGGTGCTTTGGGGTGGGGGGGCCGCAGGTCGCCCCCCCTGCCCCGAAGCACCAAACCCTCCATGTTGAGGGCACGCGGCCTGGTACGGTTCAGGAGGAAGGGGGGGGCGCTCTCTCTTCCCCCCTTTTCCCCTGCGGCCTGCCAGGTTGAGTGCTCGGATAAAGGGTCTGGTGTGTTTTCAAAGGGGACCCCACGCAATTTTTTTTTGTTTTTGGTGCGGGGTTCCCCTTAAAATACATGCCAGACCTGAAGGGCCTGGTATGGACTCTGGGGGGACCCCCACGCCATTTTTTTTTCATTTTTTGGGGGGTCCCCTTTGAATCCATACTAGACCCAAGGGCCTGGTATGGACCCTGGGGGGGGGGGGGGGGCCCACGCTGTTTTTTTTTTTTTTTGGTTTGGCTTTTTGAACTCTTATTTTTATTTTATTTTTACATTTGCTTTAACAACCAGCTATAAACAGGTCAAACCAAAAATCGCAGCAAAATTGCAGTACTTGCGTTTTAGATGCGGGTCCATTGAATTCTATTACATCCAAAACACTGTTTTTGTCCTGGCCAAAAAAATCTGCAGTTGCATTTAAAATCGTTTTTCACAAACCCTCAAAATGCCTTCAGACGCCAAAGATTTCCACGCATATGTGTGTATATATATATATATATATATATATATATATATATATATATAAAAGAAGTTGCTTCCATTGCATTGTGGACAATCCGCAACTTGTGGCAAGTGATGTGGCAAGTGACACGCTAAATACAACTACACTGCTGCTCTCAGCTGCTCATATCACTCTGGTCTCACAAAATAGCTAAAATCGTAAATAATACTGTTTTTGGAGCTTAGGGCGGCTCCTTATCATATACACGCAAATGTGGTAAAACACGGCATGCAAATGCCACAAAGTGCGCCTTTTTAAACGCCACTTTCAACCTTACTTCTGAACACTTTGCACCAGGGGCCTAAAAACGCCTATGCCATTTACAGCTCCAAAACGCCATGGTGGCCATGAGGCCATAGGCTAACATGGAGAGATGTTTTTAAGCTGCAAAAAACGCTCAAACAAGCGGCTGGAAAAACGTCCGTGTGCATGCAGCCTTATATTAACCACTTGTGCACTGCCCAGACCAAGTTTCACATTTCAGCGCTGATGCACTTTCAATGACAGTTGCGCGCTCATACAACACTGTAACCCAATGAAAATGTTTTTTCTTTTTCGTACATCACGGGACACAGAGCGACTTAGTCATTACTAATGGGTTATATAGTTTACCTTCAGGTGCTGGCACTGGCAACTTCCAAACCGGAAGTACCCTCCCCTATATAAGCCCCTCCCATCCGGGAGCACCTCAGTTTTTTGCCAGTGTCTAAGGTGTTGGCCAAAGAGTAACATGTGTTTTCCTGGGCTTGCGTACAGGTTCTTTTACGGGCCTTAGTAAGCTGTTCCGGATCCCACCAAAAAAGCTTCATAGCTAAACGGTCGGTACCCGGGCCTTGCAACAGAAGAGCAAGGTTTTGCCTGTAATGCCTCTCTTAGGAGGGCTGGACCCTGGGATCCAGAGCTCTGGTCATACCCACGACCAAGATGTTTTCTGTGCAGGGTGCTATACAGGTCCAGGGGAGTGGAATCCTTGGGAACCCGGTCCCTGAAGGTTTAATTACAATGCCTGCCGTGATAGGTGAAGTTTGGGCTTCTGTGGACCAAACAGAGTCCTGCGGCGGGGAACAGGTAAGTGGGGGCCCCCAGGAACTTGGTTCTATTGGGGGACCCCCAAGCCTAATTTGTCTTTCTGTCTGTTACCTAACGGTATTCCCGCTAATATCTGTGTATGCCTGTAACTACTGAAAAATGTAAAATTTTAATAGTAGTCAAGAAAAAAAAAAAAAAGAGGACCGCGGTACCTGTGTTAAACCACTAGAGGCCGCTGTGGTCCATTTTTTCTTGTCATGTGGATCTTTGGTTTTCTCAAGTCAAAAGATCCAGGCAGTTGGTAAGTTCTCTGTGGGAATCCACTTCCTCTGCCCTGTTGCTGCGCTCATCCACCGCACAGGCCCTCCGGCAAAAAGGGCCCTGGCTCCTAGTCCCTGCTTGGGTTTCGAAAAGGGCGCCAATGGCGCACGGGCTTACGCGCGGGCGCGTGCACGCGCCTCCTATGAAAAAAAAGGGGCGGGGCGGGTGGATGACGCTCGATGCGCGCCGCGCCGCTTATGCGCATGTGCAGGCGTCCCAGCATGTATAAAAGACACAGTACAAGTGTCAGCTGGATGCAAACAGAGCTAGCAACAAACAGTGGCACACAGAGGCGGTTGATGCAGGCATCCCCATAGAAAGGCACTTTAGTGGACACCAGCTGGTATATAGCAGCAACTGTGTTAGACTATTACCAGCAAAAATTGGTGTATGACGACGGGAATACCTCAGCTTTGTGCTTAAAGGATATGTCGTCCAGACGCTCCGGAAATAAGTCTTCCAGGAAGCCAAAGGGGTCTCCATCGGGCTCTGAGGATATTGGGCATGCTTGTACTGCACCAATCTCCCCTGAGAATTCAGAGGTCAGTAGCCGTAGGAACCCCGCAGGAGTGCCTGGTGCTGCGGCTGTCCCCAGTCCACCTGCTCCTGTATATATAACAGAGGAGGTTTTATCCTCAACTCTGGGAGGATTGGAAGAGAGATTAACAGCATTGATCGCTGCTTCCCTGTTACAGGGAAAGCGCGTCCGATCTCCGTCTCCTCCTTCAGAGTGCCTGTTAGTGGAGGAACAGCCCCACACAGAGATCGACCTACCTGAAGGGGATCAGGATGAGGTTGATTCAGTTATGGAGGAATCAACAGTGGAAGAACCTTTCTCAGCATCTCAGGCTGAAAGATTATGGGTTCAGTCTCTGACTAACATGGTCCGATCAGCATTTAAAATGCCTCTGGCGGAACCATCAACCACTACGGTTTCCTCGCTGGGGTCGCTGAAAGCTCCCCAGGCTGTCTGTTCCTTCCCAATCCACCCTTTATTGGAAGGGCTTATTTACCAGGATTGGGAGCATCCTGATAAAATATTTACTCCCCCCAAGAGATTTCCGGTGATCTATCCCATGGAGGATAAGTTCATAAAAAAATGGAGGGTCCCTACAGTGGACGCAGCCATCTCTTCTGTGAACAAATCACTGACATGTCCAGTAGATAATGTTCCAATGTTCAAAGACCCAATAGATAAAAAATTGGAGTCTTTACTAAAATCTGCTTTCTCTACAGCAAGCATGGTGACACAACCTGCGGTAGCAGCGATTGGAGTCTGCCAAGCGGTGAAAGATCAGTTGAAACAAGTCTTAAGGGACTTACCAGATCAGCAGGCTCTTGCCCTAGCTGACCTACCTAGAGCCTTGTGTTTTGCGGTGGACGCCATAAAGGATACAATCCAACAGGCCTCCCGCTTTACGCTGTCTGTAGTACATATGCGTAGGCTTCTATGGCTCAAAAACTGGTCTGCTGAAGCTCCCTGTAAGAAATTGCTGGTTAGCTTCCCATTTCATGGAGAACGCTTATTTGGAGAAGATCTGGACAAATATATCCAGAAAATTTCTGCCGGTAAGAGTTCACTCTTACCGGTTAAGAACAAGAGTAGAAGTCCTTCTTTTAAGAGGCCTACTTCTCCAGTCCCTGGCACATCGACTGTGAAACAGTTCCGACGGCCTCCGCGGTCAAATTCAGGGGGCAGAAATCAGGGACAATCACAGGGTAACAAGAAACCCTGGGTCAAGAGAGGTACAAAACCTCCCCCTAAGTCATGAAGGGTTGCCCCCACTCAATCGGGTGGGGGGAAGACTTCAGTTGTTCACAGAGACCTGGCGGGACACCATCAGAGACAGATGGGTGCTCTCCGCAGTAAGTCTGGGATACAAGCTGGAGTAAAAAGACACTCCTCCTGCCCAATTTATGAGGTCAAATGTGCAAAGCGATCCCCAGAAGAGAGGATCCCTCCTTCTGGCACTAGAACAACTATTGCTCCAAGGTGTAATCATGAAGGTTCCCCTGGAAGAAAGTGGGTTCGGGTTTTACTCGGGTTTTACTCTAACCTTTTCACAGTCCCCAAACCAAATGGGGACGTGAGGCCCATATTAAATCTAAAAGGGCTAAACAAGTTCCTAAATATCAGGACTTTTCGGATGGAGTCGATCCGATCGGTGGCCACCGCCCTACAAGGGCAGGAATGGTTAGCCTCGATCGACATAAGGGATGCTTATCTGCATATTCCCATCTTTCCGGCCCACCAGAAATTTCTACGCTTTGCAGTAGAAGGGCACCATTTTCAGTTCAGAGCCTTACCTTTCGGTCTGGCCACAGCACCACGAGTGTTCACAAAAATTCTGGCCCCACTATTGGCCAATCTAAGAACACAAGGTGTAACGATAATGGCATATCTAGACGACCTGCTACTAATAGACCACTCAGTGGAAAAGCTGGAAGTAGCTATTCACAAGACAATCAAGTATCTGGAATATCACGGTTGGATTATCAACCGGGACAAGTCAGCTCTAAGACCAGTCAGAAGTCTGGAATACTTAGGGCTAAGGCTGGATTCAAATCAGAGAAAGATTTTCTTACCTCCAGAAAAGGTGTCGTCTTTAAAAGATTTGACCCACTTAGTGGGTACAAAAAGAAAACCATCCATACGCCTGTGCATGAGGCTGCTGGGAAAAATGGTGGCTTCATTCGAAGCAGTACCCTACGGTCAATTCCATTCAAGGAACTTGCAGAGGGCCATACTGTCAGCCTGGAACAAAAAAGTTCAGGCTTTAGACTTACCAATGTCCCTGTCCCCTTCCGTTCGCAAGAGCCTTCATTGGTGGTTGGTGCCCCAGAATCTGGAAAAAGGGAAACCCTTCAGTCCGGTTTCTTGGAAGGTGGTCACTACAGATGCCAGCCTCATAGGCTGGGGGGCAGTACTGGAGCAATGGTCTCTCCAGGGCAAGTGGTCAGAAGCAGAGAAGGCCCTGCCCATCAATCTCTTAGAGATACGAGCAGCCCGGTATGCCCTAGTAGCATGGACATCCAAACTCCAAGGGTCCCCTGTCAGAATTCAATCAGACAATGCCACAGCAGTGGCATATATCAATCACCAGGGTGGCACCAGGAGTCGTGCAGCCCAGAGGGAAGCGAATTGCATCCTGGAATGGGCAGAAAGATATGTCCCAGCCATATCCGCGGTTTTCATCCCAGGAGTGGAAAATTGGAAAGCGGACTTTTGATTTGTGTCTCGCACAAGGGATCCCCTAGCTTGCGGCTCGGATGCCCTAGTGTTCCCTTGGGATCAGTTCAAGCTGATATATGCATTCCCACCGCCACAATTGTTACCGCGATTAATCCGCAGAATCAGGGTAGAAAAGAAACCAGTGATTCTGGTGGCTCCAGCGTGGCCCCGAAGGGCATGGTACGCGGAGATTGTAAAAATGTCAGTGAGGAGTCCTTGGACCCTCCCACATCATCCGGACCTGCTGTCGCAAGGACCGATATACCACCCTTCCTTACCAGCCCTAGGTTTGACGGCCTGGCTATTGAAGCCCACATTCTGAAAAAGAGAGGGCTCTCTAATCCTGTGGTATCTACCATGATCAATGCCAGGAAGCCGGTATCCAGGCAGATCTATTATAGGATCTGGAAGGCGTACATTACATGGTGTGAGGCCAAGAAATGGCATCCACGTAAGTACGTAATAGGTAGGATTTTGGACTTCCTACAGTGGGCTGTAGATAGGAAGCTGGCCTTGAGTACTATCAAGGGTCAGATTTCGGCCTTGTCAATATTTTTTCAAAGGCCCTTGGCTTCGCATTCACTAGTCAAAGCTTTCATACAAGGAGTGATGCGTATTAGCCCTCCGGTTAGTATTCCCATATGTCCATGGGACTTAAACCTGGTTCTGTCGGTTCTACAGAAACAACCGTTTGAACCATTGCAACACATTTCCTTGGTTCTTCTCACCAGGAAATTGATTTTCTTAGTAGCCATTTGTTCGGCTAAAAGAGTATCGGAATTAGCCGCCTTGTCCTGTAAGGAGCCATATCTGGTTGTCCATAAGGACAGAGTAGTATTACGTCCTCATCCAGCCTTTCTTCCTAAGGTGGTATCGAGGTTTCATTTGAACCAGGATGTGGTTCTTCCTTCTTTTTTCCCCAAACCTAGCTTGGTAGAGGAAAAGTTATTGCATTCTTTGGATGTAGTAAGAGCAGTTAAAGCTTATCTAAAAGCCACTGCTCAGATTCGCAGAACGGATACTTTGTTTATTCTGCCGGAAGGCCCCAGAAAGGGTCAGGCAGCATCAAAATCTACTTTAGCCAAGTGGATTCGACAGGTCATAATACAAGCCTATGGCTTGAGAAAGAGACCGCCTCCATTCAAAGTTAGGGCGCACTCCACAAGAGCAGTTGGAACTTCATGGGCAGTGCATCACCAGGCCTCCCTGGCTCAAGTCTGTAAGGCCGCAACATGGTCTTCAGTACACACGTTTACTAGATTCTACCAGGTAGACGTTAGAAGTCAGGAGGATGTCGCCTTTGGGCGCAGTGTGTTGCAGGCCGCAAAAGATCCTCATGCCTGATGGCGCCCAGCTTATGTATAGTGTATCCCTCCCCTCATTTGGCATTGCTTTGAGACGTCCCATTAGTAATGACTAAGTCGCTCTGTGTCCCGTGATGTACGAAAAAGAAAAAGGTATTTTTATAACAGCTTACCTGTAAAATCCTTTTCTTGGAGTACATCACGGGACACAGAGCTCCCACCCCTCTTTTTGGGACACATTGCTTTGCTACAAAACTGAGGTGCTCCCGGATGGGAGGGGCTTATATAGGGGAGGGTACTTCCAGTTTGGAAGTTGCCAGTGCCAGCACCTGAAGGTAAACTATATAACCCATTAGTAATGACTAAGTCGCTCTGTGTCCCGTGATGTACTCTAAGAAAAGGATTTTACAGGTAAGCTGTTATAAAAATCCCTTTATTTCTTGGCACACAAATAGAGCTTGCTTTTGGTGCTATTTGATCACCTTTGTGTTTTATTTTTATTTTTTTTCTATAAACACAAAAGACCGAGTTTAAAAAAGAAATAAATGGATATTTTACCCACTTCAGCACTGGGCCTATTCTGGCACTTCTCTCCTTCATGTAAAAATCATAAATTTATGGCTATAAAATTACTTCAAAACACCAAACATTATATACTTTTTTGGAGCAGACACCCTAGAGAATAAGATGGCGGTCATTGCAAATTTTTATCTCGCTCGGTATTTGCGCAATAAATTGTCAAACTCCTTTTGTTTGCTAAAAATATTACAAAACAGTAAAGTTACGGCCAATTTTTTGGTATAATGTGAAAGATGTTGTTATGCTGAGTAAATAGATACCTAACACGTCACGCTTTAAAATTGCGCACACACATGGCATGACACCAAACTTCAGTACTTAAAAATCTCCCTAGGCGATGCTTTAATTTTTTTTACAGGTTACCATTTTGGCATTACAGAGGAGGTCTAGTGCTAGAATTGTTGCACTCGTTCTAACGCACGCAGCAATAACTCACATGTGTGGTTTGAACGGCGTTTACATATGAGGGCGGGACTTACGTGTGTGTTCGCTTCTGAGCGCGAGCTACCGGGGACATGGGCCTTTTTTCTTTTTTTTTTTTTTTTTTTTTTTTTTTTTTTGTATTTCTTACTCTTTTTTTTTTTTTGGGGGGGATCACTTTTATTCCTATTACAAGGAATGTAAACAACCCTTGTAATAGGAATGTGTGTGACAGGTCCTCTTTATGGAGAGATGCGGGGTAAATAAGACCCTGCATCTCTCCTCCAGGTTGGAAAGCATGATATTGGTCCAAAAAAAACACCAATCTCATGCTGACAGCTGAGATCACGGCTTGGTTAACCTCCCTAGCGGTAATCCCGAGCGTGACTCGGGGTTGTTTTTTTATGCTAGGATCGGTAACCCCGAGTCACGCTCGGGGTAGACATTGCAGAGCCCACAGCGGAGTTTCCTTACCTTCTCCTGGCGATCCAGCGATGATGTCCTTTGCTGTGATCGCCAGCGAGATCTCCGGCGAGTGTCGGCACTTTCCGACCCCATCTGACTTCCTAGTTCCGTTCCCTGCGAGCCGCAGCGGCGCATGGGAGCGGAACTGGGCGGCAAATTCAAAAAGGTAAACACATAGTATACATACAGTATACTGTAATCTTACAGATTACAGTACTGTATGTAATAATTACACACCCCCTTGGTCCCTAGTGGTCTGTCCAGTGTCCTGCATGCACTTTTATATAATAAAAATCGTTCTTTCTGCCTGTAAACTGGGGATTGTCCATAGCAACCAAAAAGTGTCCCTTTATGTCAAAAGTGGTCTAAGACCAACTAGAAAGCAGCGATAATAAATTAGAATCACTCGCAGAATTGAGCGATAGCGATTTGTGGGGAAATTCGTCATCAAACACTAAATCTAATGACAGCGACAATTCTGCAACTGAGCAAATTTCAGTGTTTTTGATTTGATTACATTATTGAATAATTTTTATTATAATTAGATTACTATTTTTTATAATTATTTATTATATTATAATTTATAATTTTGTGTTTCATATTTATCATACCCGGGATGTTTACTAGACTCTGGTTTGCTTAGGTTTAAGTAAGTAATTACTAAGAATCGCAGGCCTATAATACATAACACCAAATTTTCATGCAAAATAATTGTACCGCTTTTGGTACATAATTCCAGAAAGAATCATACCGCCAGGGAGGTTAACATACGGGAACACGGCATGATGTCATAACATTGTGCCCGCGCCTCCGACGGTCATAGAGATGACTGATGACCATCTGGTCACCAGTCATCTCCAAATCGTTCTCCGAGCCCCAGATGGCACGGGAGAGCCCGGAGAAGCACCGGATGGCGGCAAGAGGGGGGGGGAATGTCCCCTCCCCCCGCCTATAAGAACAAACAAGCGGCAGAACTGCCACTATGATCGTTTTTATTGTGCACAGAATCGCCGGCTGAAAAGAATGATATCTGAATGATGCCTGCAACTGCACCCAACATTCAGATGTCACCGCACAAAGCCAAGGATGTCATTTGACAGTGGGCGGTAGGAAACTGGTTAATATTTTTAAAAAAGGTAATTTTTCTTCTTCATTGATGTACACTGAGACTGCACTGATGGGCACCAATAAGGTGGCAAGGGTGGGCACTGAGAGGTGGCATTGCTATTTGGCACTGGTGGGCAGTGAGAAGTGGCACTGCTAGGTGGCAATGATAGTTGGCAGTGGTGGGCATTGATAGGTGGCACTGGCAGGGGCTACTAATTGTCACAGATGATGCAGAATTGCCTCTTCCTCTTCGGGCCCTATGTCCCCTGCACATAAGCCGGTGATTGCCTTTTTTATGCTCACGCTGTCGGCACAAGGAGAAAACAAAAACCATTACCCAGCTATTGTTTACATCACGTGATCAGCTGTCATTTGCTGACAGCTGATCACATGGTAAAGGGCAGGGATCGGCCCCTTACTCGGATCTGTCATCACCTGAGTCTCAGTGACTCTGTGACCACAGCGCGCGCAAAGGGGAGGACGTTTATTGACGGACCATGCTGTGGCCGTCGATCAGTTAGAGCGCTGATCTCAAGTGATTAAAGAGGGTCTAAATGGGCCATTGACATGCATTACAATTCAACTTAGGAATGAGTCTTTGAAAAGTTAAACTAAATAATTTGGCCACTTTATCCTTCCACAGAATTCACTTCCTGTCACATAGCCACACAGGAAGTGAGGGGAAAATCCCTAACAATGTCTTTCCTTGGGGACACACAGGTCAGTCTAAATACTTTCCCCCTTATGCACATTGCACTCCAGCATATTGCAGGGTACACCACAATTTATTAGGTAGTTTGGACTGTGGGGTTTATTTACTAAAGGCAAATCTACTTTGCACTACAAGTGCACTTGCTGTATATCTGAGGGGGACATGCAAGCCAAAAAAAACATCTTGGCTTTTACATGATTGTAACATCCAATCACCAGTACTTTCTCTCAGATTTTCAGCAGCTACACTTTTACTGCAGAGTGGATTTGTCTTTACTAAACCCCAAACTACCCAATGATTTGGGGTGTACACAACAAAGTGCTAGAGTGCTATTTGCTTAATGGGGACACTAGTTAGATTGATCTGTGTGTCCCCAAGAAAAGCCATTGGTAGGGTTTTACCTTCACTTCCTGTTTAGCTATGTGATAGGAAGTGAAGCCAATGTTAAGAAAAGGGAGACCAAGGCCAAACTACAAAAATAAAATAAAAAAAAAAATTCTAAAAAAATAAAAAAAAAACACACGCAGGGGTTCTAACACTTACTTTGTTTCCCTCAAAATGCCCACAATTAGAATTGTATGGCCTTGAGCTATTTTTAAGTGCAGTGCTCTAAATCAGTGCTTCTCAAGTACCCCCAACAGGCCATGTTTGCAGGTTTTCCTTCATCTTGCACATGTGCTTTAAATCACAGTCAATGGTTTTGATTTTTGGACAGCAATTCTCGATAAGATAAATTCACAAAACATGTCCTGTTGGGGGTACTTGAGGACTGAAGCTGAGAACCACTGCAGTAAAAAAAAAGGAAAAAAATACTTACCGCTCTGTATTTTTCATTTCCTGGTGACTCTCAATGGCAGCACACAATACAATACATGCATATACTACCATGAAGGCACCAGGGTAGACAAATTACACCTGTTTTGTTTTGACATGCCAATCAGCTGTCACATTTGTTGCAAAGAAAACACAAAACAAACATCAAAATTTTGCATCTAATTTTATTGTTCAACAAAACAAAAAGGGAAGGCAAAATAAAAAACATGGACAATTTGAAACAGTTACAGACTCAACATCTTGAGCAATTTTTGGCCAAAAAATGCAGCAGACAATTAAATCAGAGTGAACAAACAACACACATTAACATCAGAATTATTTCAGGGGAACATTTCCCCCACACAAAAAATATACAATCCACAAAATAAACCAATCACTTGTTTTGCAAAGACATAACAAATAAAATACATGTGTTACAAACACACACTTGCCTCTTCTCAAGGCAAACGACCAAATGCTCTGTGAGCTTTATATAACATAGGTTTGTGTGCTAATGAGGCAATTGAAAACACATGCACAGTCCATGAAACACCCAAAATGCAAGTTCTCCCAATGTAGAGACTGAAATTCAAAGTGGGTACACCTGTTAAGATCTCCTTCAATTTCTTACCCATAAAAACACTCTCTGAGTGAGCATGCCCAGAAATATCCAGGCGCTGTTCACACACAAAAAGCACGGCAAAAAAAAACTAACTGGCTGGGCATGTGCAGAACAAAACCAATGCAGCTAGCAAAAAATAACTCCCCCCGTCCAAAATTAAGCACATCATCCAGCATGCTACAAAATTAGAGATGGGACAATCTCCCCCCCCCCCCCCACCAACAAATCCCATTGCAGTCTATGGGAACTGACTTGTTAAATTTGCTAGTCCCCACTTGGCTGGCTTATCTTCTAGGTATTGGCCTTAAAATGGGGGCCCAGGTCCCACCCTAAGGGACATATATCAATGTCACCAATTTGGAAAACACCAAAAACAAAACAAGGAGAAGTGCCTTTTTAAATATGCCAAATTGCTTAAGGGCCATTTCACACCACATGCAGTCCATTGCGTTTTTTATGCATCCAAAATGCATGGAAAGTTGGTTATATGGTTCTAAATGGCAGTGTTTGTTCCAGTGCGTTCCAGTTCCACCAAAAAAGTAGAACATGCTGCATTTTACCTGCACTGGACTGTACTGGAACGCATCAAAACGCATCAGAAACGCACTGGAACGCACAGGAACACACCTAAATGCACCAAAAACGCACTGGAACACACTTGTCCTTATCTATGGTTAATAAAAAAGAGGGGTGAAAAAAAAGCACTGGACTGCATCAAAAATGTACCAAAAATGCACTGGAACGCATGAAAAAAGTGCATGCAGAAAAGCACCTGGAACGCATCCGGATTGCGTTTCTATGGTGTGAACTGGCCCTAGTTCACACTATAGAAACGCAGTCTGGGTGCGTTCCAGGTGCTTTTCTGCATGCGCGTTTTTGACACATTCCAGTGCATTTTTGAGGCGTTTTTGATGCAGTCCAGTGTTTTTTTCCCCCTCTTTTCACTTAGGACAAGTGTGTTGCAGTGCGTCTTTGGTGCATTTAGGTGCGTTGCGGTGCATTCCAGTGCATTTTTGGTACGTTCCGTTGCGTTTTTGATGTGTTTTACTGGGGTCCAGTACAGTTTTGTACCAAAAAAATGCAGCATGACCAATTAGTTTTTGGCTTTCTGAAATGCACTGGAACGGACTGCAGTGGTGTGAACTATGCCATTGGCATTAATGTGATCAACTTTCTTTGCGTTTTTCAGGCATCAAAAAAACGCACTGCACTGCATCCGGTGTGAACTGGCCCTAAATATCATCCCCGGGGGGTGTCTATAGTATGCCTGTAAAGTAGCACATGTTTTCCATGTTTATAACAGTTGGAGAGCAAAATGACATTTCTAAAGTAAAATAATAGTAATTTAAAAGTCCTTGCGGCTGTAATGAATTGCTGGTTCCTATCAATACAGATAAAAGTCATTGAAAGTCTTTGCTAACCAAAAAAAAAAATGCGTGGGGGTCCCCCAAATTCCATAACCAGGCCCTTCAGGTCTGGAATGGATATTAAGGGGAACCCCACTGCAATTTTTTTACAAAAATGACGTGGGGTTCCTCCCAAATATCCAAACCAGGCCCTTCAGATCTGGCATGGATTTTAAGGGGAACTCCACCCCAAATTTAAAAAAAATGGCGTGGAGTCCCCCTAAAAATCCATACCAGACCCCTTATCCGAGCACATAACCTGGCCGGCCGCAGGGGAAGAGGGGAGGACGAGAGAACGGCCCCCCCTCCCTCTTGAACCGTACCAGGCCACATGCCCTCAACATGGGGAGGATGTCCCCATGTTGATGGGGACAAGGGCCTCATCCCCACAACTAGTGATGAGCCGAACACCCCCGGGTTCGGTTCGCACCAGAACCCGCGAACGGACCGAAAGTTCGTACGAACATTAGAACCCTATTAAATACAATGGATGCGAACGTTCGAATTCTAAAGTGCTAATTATAACGACTATTATGCATGTTATTGTCCTAAAAAGGGTTTGGGAACCCGGGTTCTGCACCAGGGGACATGTATCAATGCAAAAAGAAGTTTTAAAAACGGTCGTTTTTCGGGAGCAGTCATTTTAATGATGCATAAAGTGAAAAAAAAAAAGTCAAATATTCCTTTAAATATCGTACCTGGGGGGTGTCTAAAGTATGCCTGTGAAGTGCCACGTGTTTCCCGTGTTTAGAACTGTCCCTGCACAAAGTGACACTTCTAAAGGAAAAAAAAGCCATTTAAAACTGCTTGCGGCTTTAATGTAATGTCTGGTCCCGGTAATATGGATGAAAATCTTTAAGAAAAATGGCATAGCTACCCCATGACCCCCCCCCCTACCCCAGCCCATTACCAGCCCCTTTGGGTCTTGTATGGATATTAAGGGGAACCCCGCACATAAAAAAAAAAAGGCCCTATATACTCTGAACAGCCGTATACAGGCGGTGCATACAAGACAGGGACTGTAGGTTTGTTCTTATGTAGAATCTGTTTGTAATTTTGAACAGGTACATTGTTTAAGTGTAGCTCCAGCCCAAAAATCTATTTTTAAACTTTTTGGAAAACATAGGTAAGGGTTATCACCCCTGTAACATTTGTTTTGCTGTCTGTGCCCCTGTTCAGAACATTTCACCTCACTTTCCGTCCCAATGACAACTGTTTTTGAAATGTGGTGTTTTTCTTGAAACAAGGATTGGTGATAAAGCATCAGTACAGAGGAGACACCTTTCTCCCATATTAATTCTTACAGGAGAGAATTTTCCTTCCTAGGGGTAGATTTCCTCTCACTTCCTGTTGTCTTCTTGCGTTTGCAAGTAGGAGTCGTTTGTAAGTTGGATGTTTGAAAGTAGGGACCTGCCGTATATACTCTGCAGAAATAGGCCCCTTAGTTGTTGGTGTTGGCACAACACTGTAAGCACTCACAGTTACTCTTGGTTGGTGCTGGAACGCCCTGCTGTCAACTATTATATCAGGAATTGTAATTACATATAATTGTTGAACAGTGGTAGTAAAAATTGGGCCTTTGATGGTGGTGCTGGTGCCACAACACTGTAAGCCCTGACAGTTACTCTTGGTGGGTGCAGCAATGGGCCCTGCTGTGAATTATTAGATCAAGAATTGTAATTGCATGCCCCTGTTGAACAGGGGCTGAAAAATTGGGCCTTTCGTGGTGGTGGTGGTGGCGGTGGTGATGCCACAACACTGTAAGCCCTCAGAGTTACTCTTGGTGGGTGCAGGAATGGGCCCTGCTGTGAATTATTAGATCAAGAATTGTAATTACATGCCCCTTTTGAACAGGGGCTGAAAAATTGGGCCTTTCGTGGTGGTGGTGGTGGTGGCGTTGCCACAACACTGTAAGCCCTCAGAGTTACTCTTGGTGGGTGCAGCAATGGGCCCTGCTGTGAATTATTAGATCAAGAATTGTAATTACATGCCCCTGTTGAACAGGGGCTGAAAAATTGGGCCTTAGGCACTGGTGGCACAACACTGCAACCCCTCACAGATACTGTACTTGGAGCACAGCAATGAGCCCTGTTGCAAAGTATTGCTTCAAAAATTGTAATTACACGCCCCTGTTAAACATTGGCTGAAAAATTGGGCCTTAGGCACTGGTGGCACATCACTGCAACCCCTCACAGATACTGTACTTGGAGCACAGCAATGAGCCCTGTTGCAAAGTATTGCTTCAAAAATTGTAATTACACGCCCCTGTTAAACAGGGGCTGAAAAATTGGGCCTTAGGCACTGGTGGCACAACACTGCAACCCCTCACAGATACTGTACTTGGAGCACAGCAATGAGCCCTGTTGCAAAGTATTGCTTCAAAAATTGTAATTACACGCCCCTGTTAAACAGGGGCTGAAAAATTGGGCGTTAGGCACTGGTGGCGGCACCCATAAACAAAAATGATCTTCCAAGCTATCATCATCAATCGTATCATTGAGGACTCGGAGGAGGAGGATAGCCAGTCAACATAACAGCACAGGCACTCAGCATCAGCATCAGTCTTGAAGGGATGTGACATGTTAAAATCAATTAGTCTGTTATATCAGCATCAGGTGTGTGGTAGCTGGTGGTGATCCAAGACTGGTTCATCTTGATGAAAGTCAGTCGATCAACCGAGTCGGTGGACAGGCGCACCCTGTGATCCGTGACAAATCCTCCAGCAGCACTGAATGTGCGTTCCGAAAGAACGCTGGATGCAGGACAGGCCAGTAGCTCAATTGCATAATGTGCAAGCTCTGGCCAGTGATCCATCCTCAAGACCCAGTAAGCCAGAGGATTTTCGGTGGGGAAGGTGTCCAAGTCTGACCTTGCCCCTAGATATTCCTGCACCATGTTTATCAGACGCTGGCGATGGTTGCTGGAACCGATCATACTTTGGGGCTGCGGACTAAAGAATTGTCTGAACGCATCGGTCTGACGGCCACCTTCCCCACCGCTCCTTCTTTGACTGGCCGAAGCCTCAGCAACTCGTTGTCCAGGACCAGGAGTTTGTAACCTCCCAGTCTCTGGGAACGCGTTGCACAGACCTTTCTGCAAGGCCTCCCGGAGTTGTCTCATCCTCTGCTCCCTCTGCGACGGTAACATAAGGTCCGCAACCTTACCCTTGTACCGTGGATCAAGGAGAGTGGCCAGCCAGTAATGGTTCCTCTCCTTGATCCGAAGAATACGAGGATCCTTCCGCAGACTTTGCAGGATCAGGGAGGCCATGCAGCGTAGGTTAGCTGAGGCATTCGGTCCGGAGTCCTCTGGGTCACTAAGGACGACATGATCCGCAGCCACCTCCTCCCAGCCACGTACAAGTCCTTGGGTTTCTTGGGACTGTAAATCATCCCTAAAAGACTGCTGCTGTTGATGCTGCTGAGTGCCAGGCTCCACCTCCATGCTGACACAATCCTCCTCCTCCTCCTCCTCCTCTTCCTGTGCGATGGGTGGGACAGAAGGAACACTGTCTGGGTAAAGGGGGCCTTGAGAGGCAAGGAAGTCCTCCTCTTCCTGCCTCTGTTCTGCCTCAAGTGCCCTGTCCATTATTCCACGCAGCGTGTGCTCCAACAGGTGGACAAGAGGTACAGTGTCACTGATGCATGCACTGTCACTGCTCACCATCCTCGTGGCCTCCTCAAATGGTGCCAGGACAGTGCATGCATCCCTGATCATGCCCCACTGGCGTGGAGAAAAAAAACCAAGCTCCCCTGACCCTGTCCTGGTGCCGTAGTCGCACAGGTACTCATTGATGGCCCTCTGCTGCGTGTGCAGCCGCTGCAGCATGGCCAACGTTGAGTTCCACCTGGTGGGCATGTCACATATAAGGCGGTTCTTGGGCAGGTTCAACTCCTTTTGCAGCTCAGCCAGGCGAGCACTGGCATTATAAGATCTGCGGAAATGCACACAGACTTTCCTGGCCTGCCTCAGGACATCCTGTAAGCCCGGGTACCTGCCCAAGAACCGCTGCACCACCAGGTTAAGGACGTGAGCCACACAGGGCACATGGGTCAGTTGTCCCTGTCGGAGGGCGGAGAGGAGGTTGGTGCCATTGTCGCAAACCACCATTCCTGGCTTAAGCTGGCGTGGCGTCAACCACCTCTCGGCCTGGCCCTGCAGAGCAGACAGGACCTCTGCCCCAGTGTGGCTTCTGTCCCCCAAACACACCAGCGCAAGCACGGCATGGCATCTTTTTGCCTGCGTACTTGCGTAGCCCCTTGAACGCCTACGGAGCACCGCTGGTTCAGAGGACAAAGCACAGGAAGAGGCCATGGAGGAAGAAGAAGAGGAGGGGGTGGAGGAGAGAGGTGTGTCACAACCAGTAGTAGCATTTTGGAGGCGTGGCGGTGGAACAACCTCCAACACTACTGCACCTTGTCCTGCATCCTTCCCAGCTGCCAAAAGAGTGACCCAATGGGCCATGAAAGAAAGGTAACGTCCCTGTCCATGCCTGCTGGACCATGAGTCAGCGGTAATATGCACCTTACCGCTGACCGCCCTGTCCAGCGAGGCCAAGACATTGCCTTCCACATGCCGGTAGAGAGCCGGAATAGCCTTCCGTGAGAAAAAGTGGCGTTTGGGAACCTGCCACTGAGGAACCGCACATTGCACAAACTCACGGAAGGGGGCCGAGTCTACCAACTGAAAAGGCAGCAGTTGAAGCGCTAGCAATTTAGCCAAGCTAGCATTCAACCGCTGGGCATGTGGATGGCTGGGAGTGAACTTCTTTCGACGGTCCAGCAGCTGGGGCAGGGAAATTTGCCTGCTAGAATCGGACGTCGGTGTACTGCTAGCAGAGTGGCCGCAAGTACTTGGCTGTGACACACCTAATTCTACACCTTCATTCCTCTCAGTGCATGTTTCAGAGAGGACTGAAGTTATAGTGGGGTTGGAGATCCCAGCTGATGCGGTGCAAGGAGAGGTCCGCTTTGTTCTTTGGTGTGGGTCTTTGAGGTAGGCTTGCCAACGAGCTGCATGGCAGGTCAACATATGTCTGGTCAGGCATGTGGTACCCAAGCGGCTGAAGTTTTGGCCACGCGATATACGCTTGAGACATATGTTGCAAACAGCAGCTGTGCGATCTGATGCACTAGCCTCAAAAAAGGCCCACACCAAAGAACTTTTTGAATGACGGGCAGAGGCAGCGCCCTGCACAGGCGGAGCTCTGCGGTGTGATTCTGTCGGTGTACTGCCCTTACGCTGGCCACCAAAGGGCATCCAGCCTAGTTGGAGATGTGCCTCCTCCTCATCCTCCTCCTCTCTCCTATTAGGCACCCACGTGGAGTCAGTGACCTCATCATCCCCTCCCTCCTCATCACTGGAGCCAATCTGGCAGTATGCTGCAGCTGCTGGAACATGACTGCCAGATTGGTGTTCTTCTTGAGCATCCCCTCTGTCTGCTCTCACGCTACTGCCTTCCTCTAGCTGGGTTTCATCATCAGACCCTTCGAAACGCTGGGCATCCTCCTGGAGCATGTACCCAACACTGTGCTCAAACAGTTCGGGGGACTCCTCAGGAGGAGGACATGGTGGGTCTAGGGAAGGAGTGACTGATGATGAGTCTGACATTGATACCAGGGAAGAGGACGCTTTGGCAGCTGCTTTGCTAGTACCCTGAGCCTGGGTGAGAGAGGAGGAGGAGGAGGAGGAGGGCTTGGTCATCCACTCTACCAAGTCTTCGGCATGATGTGGCTCAACATGTCCAGCTGCCGAAAAGAAGGACAAGCGTGTCCCATGGCCATGTGCTGATGACAATGCACCGCGTCCACGACCAGCACTGTTGCCCCCAGACACAGAGCCTGCTTGCCCTCTTTTATTGCCTCCTGACTGTCTGCCTCTCCTTGTTTGCCTTCCAGACATTCTAATGGATGGCCTGCAGGGAGATGTGAAAAAAAGCAATAAGGGCTACCTTCAGGTGTCCTTCTCTGTCCCTTTACTTAAGGATTTCTAAATATGGTTGAGGATGATTGCTTTCGCACAGAATAGCACAATGACAATTTCCCTGACTGTCCAAAAAACAAGGATTTCAAAGATGGTTGATGAGGAATGCTTTAGCACAGTATAGCACAATGAGAATTTCCCTCACTGTCCTTCCCTGTCCCTACAAACAAGGTTTAGCACAGTAAAACACACTGACACTCTCCCTACCTATAGTTTTCTGTCTCTATAAAAAAATTTTTTTTTAAAGATGGTTGATGAGGAATGCTTTAGCACAGTATAGCACACTGAGAATTTCCCTCACTGTCCTTCCCTGTCCCTACAAACAAGGTTTAGCACAGTAAAACACACTGACACTCTCCCTACCTATAGTTTTCTGTCCCTATAATTTTTTGTTTTTTAAAGATGGTTGATGAGGAATGCTTTAGCACATATAGCACAATGAGAATTTCCCTCACTGTCCTTCCCTGTCCCTACAAACAAGGTTTAGCACAGTAAAACACACTGACACTCTCCCTACCTATAGTTTTCTGTCCCTATAAAAAAAATTTTTTTTAAAGATGGTTGATGAGGAATGCTTTAGCACAGTATAGCACAATGAGAATTTCCCTCACTGTCCTTCCCTGTCCCTACAAACAAGGTTTAGCACAGTAAAACACACTGACACTCTCCCTACCTATAGTTTTCTGTCCCTATAATTTTTTTTTTTTAAAGATGGTTGATGAGGAATGCTTTAGCACAGTATAGCACAATGAGAATTTCCCTCACTGTCCTTCCCTGTCCCTACAAACAAGGTTTAGCACAGTAAAACACACTGGCACTCTCCCTACCTATAGTTTTCTGTCCCTATAAAAAATGTTTTTTCAAAGATGGTTGATGAGGAATGCTTTAGCACAGTATAGCACAATGAGAATTTCCCTCACTGTCCTTCCCTGTCCCTACAAACAAGGTTTAGCACAGTAAAACACACTGACACTCTCCCTACCTATAGTTTTCTGTCCCTATAAAAATTTTTTTTTTTAAAGATGGTTGATGAGGAATGCTTTAGCACAGTATAGCACAATGAGAATTTCCCTCACTGTCCTTCCCTGTCCCTGCAAACAAGGTTTAGCACAGTAAAACACACTGACACTCTCCCTACCTATAGTTTTCTGTCACTATAAAAATTTTTTTTTTAAAGATGGTTGATGAGGAATGCTTTAGCACAGTATAGCACAATGAGAATTTCCCTCACTGTCCTTCCCTGTCCCTACAAACAAGGTTTAGCACAGTAAAACACACTGACACTCTCCCTACCTATAGTTTTCTGTCCCTATAAAATTTTTTTTTTTTAAAGATGGTTGATGAGGAATGCTTTAGCACAGTATAGCACAATGAGAATTTCCCTCACTGTCCTTCCCTGTCCCTACAAACAAGGTTTAGCACAGTAAAACACACTGACACTCTCCCTACCTATAGTTTTCTGTCCCTATAATTTTTTTTGTTTTTAAAGATGGTTGATGAGGAATGCTTTAGCACAGTATAGCACAATGAGAATTTCCCTCACTGTCCTTCCCTGTCCCTACAAACAAGGTTTAGCACAGTAAAACACACTGACACTCTCCCTACCTATAGTTTTCTGTCCCTATAATTTTTTTTTTTTTAAAGATGGTTGATGAGGAATGCTTTAGCACAGTATAGCACAATGAGAATTTCCCTCACTGTCCTTCCCTGTCCCTACAAACAAGGTTTAGCACAGTAAAACACACTGACACTCTCCCTACCTATAGTTTTCTGTCCCTATAAAAATTTTTTTTTTTAAAGATGGTTGATGAGGAATGCTTTAGCACAGTATAGCACAATGAGAATTTCCCTCACTGTCCTTCCCTGTCCCTACAAACAAGGTTTAGCACAGTAAAACACACTGACACTCTCCCTACCTATAGTTTTCTGTCCCTATAAAACATTTTTTTTTTAAAGATGGTTGATGAGGAATGCTTTAGCACAGTATAGCACAATGAGAATTTCACTCACTGTCCTTCCCTGTCCCTACAAACAAGGTTTAGCACAGTAAAACACACTGACACTCTCCCTACCTATAGTTTTCTGTCCCTATCATTTTTTTTGTTTTTAAAGATGGTTGATGAGGAATGCTTTAGCACAGTATAGCACAATGAGAATTTCCCTCACTGTCCTTCCCTGTCCCTACAAACAAGGTTTAGCACAGTAAAACACACTGACACTCTCCCTACCTATAGTTTTCTGTCCCTATATTTTTTTTTTTTTTAAAGATGGTTGATGAGGAATGCTTTAGCACAGTATAGCACAATGAGAATTTCCCTCACTGTCCTTCCCTGTCCCTACAAACAAGGTTTAGCACAGTAAAACACACTGACACTCTCCCTACCTATAGTTTTCTGTCCCTATAAAAAATGTTTTTTCAAAGATGGTTGATGAGGAATGCTTTAGCACAGTATAGCACAATGAGAATTTCCCTCACTGTCCTTCCCTGTCCCTACAAACAAGGTTTAGCACAGTAAAACACACTGACACTCTCCGTACCTATAGTTTTCTGTCCCTATAAAAAATTTTTTTTTTAAAGATGGTTGATGAGGAATGCTTTAGCACAGTATAGCACAATGAGAATTTCCCTCACTGTCCTTCCCTGTCCCTGCAAACAAGGTTTAGCACAGTAAAACACACTGACACTCTCCCTACCTATAGTTTTCTGTCACTATAAAAATTTTTTTTTTTAAAGATGGTTGATGAGGAATGCTTTAGCACAGTATAGCACAATGAGAATTTCCCTCACTGTCCTTCCCTGTCCCTACAAACAAGGTTTAGCACAGTAAAACACACTGACACTCTCCCTACCTATAGTTTTCTGTCCCTATAAAAAATGTTTTTTCAAAGATGGTTGATGAGGAATGCTTTAGCACAGTATAGCACAATGAGAATTTCCCTCACTGTCCTTCCCTGTCCCTACAAACAAGGTTTAGCACAGTAAAACACACTGACACTCTCCCTACCTATAGTTTTCTGTCCCTATAAAAATTTTTTTTTTTAAAGATGGTTGATGAGGAATGCTTTAGCACAGTATAGCACAATGAGAATTTCCCTCACTGTCCTTCCCTGTCCCTGCAAACAAGGTTTAGCACAGTAAAACACACTGACACTCTCCCTACCTATAGTTTTCTGTCACTATAAAAAATTTTTTTTTTAAAGATGGTTGATGAGGAATGCTTTAGCACAGTATAGCACAATGAGAATTTCCCTCACTGTCCTTCCCTGTCCCTACAAACAAGGTTTAGCACAGTAAAACACACTGACACTCTCCCTACCTATAGTTTTCTGTCCCTATAAAAAATTTTTTTTTTAAAGATGGTTGATGAGGAATGCTTTAGCACAGTATAGCACAATGAGAATTTCCCTCACTGTCCTTCCCTGTCCCTACAAACAAGGTTTAGCACAGTAAAACACACTGACACTCTCCCTACCTATAGTTTTCTGTCCCTATAATTTTTTTTGTTTTTAAAGATGGTTGATGAGGAATGCTTTAGCACAGTATAGCACAATGAGAATTTCCCTCACTGTCCTTCCCTGTCCCTACAAACAAGGTTTAGCACAGTAAAACACACTGACACTCTCCCTACCTATAGTTTTCTGTCCCTATAATTTTTTTTTTTTTAAAGATGGTTGATGAGGAATGCTTTAGCACAGTATAGCACAATGAGAATTTCCCTCACTGTCCTTCCCTGTCCCTACAAACAAGGTTTAGCACAGTAAAACACACTGACACTCTCCCTACCTATAGTTTTCTGTCCCTATAAAAAATTTTTTTTTTAAAGATGGTTGATGAGGAATGCTTTAGCACAGTATAGCACAATGAGAATTTCCCTCACTGTCCTTCCCTGTCCCTACAAACAAGGTTTAGCACAGTAAAACACACTGACACTCTCCCTACCTATAGTTTTCTGTCTCTATAAAATTTTTTTTTTTTAAAGATGGTTGATGAGGAATGCTTTAGCACAGTATAGCACACTGAGAATTTCCCTCACTGTCCTTCCCTGTCCCTACAAACAAGGTTTAGCACAGTAAAACACACTGACACTCTCCCTACCTATAGTTTTCTGTCCCTATAATTTTTTGTTTTTTAAAGATGGTTGATGAGGAATGCTTTAGCACATATAGCACAATGAGAATTTCCCTCACTGTCCTTCCCTGTCCCTACAAACAAGGTTTAGCACAGTAAAACACACTGACACTCTCCCTACCTATAGTTTTCTGTCCCTATAAAAAATTTTTTTTTTAAAGATGGTTGATGAGGAATGCTTTAGCACAGTATAGCACAATGAGAATTTCCCTCACTGTCCTTCCCTGTCCCTACAAACAAGGTTTAGCACAGTAAAACACACTGACACTCTCCCTACCTATAGTTTTCTGTCCCTATAATTTTTTTTTTTTAAAGATGGTTGATGAGGAATGCTTTAGCACAGTATAGCACAATGAGAATTTCCCTCACTGTCCTTCCCTGTCCCTACAAACAAGGTTTAGCACAGTAAAACACACTGGCACTCTCCCTACCTATAGTTTTCTGTCCCTATAAAAAATGTTTTTTCAAAGATGGTTGATGAGGAATGCTTTAGCACAGTATAGCACAATGAGAATTTCCCTCACTGTCCTTCCCTGTCCCTACAAACAAGGTTTAGCACAGTAAAACACACTGACACTCTCCCTACCTATAGTTTTCTGTCCCTATAAAAAATTTTTTTTTTAAAGATGGTTGATGAGGAATGCTTTAGCACAGTATAGCACAATGAGAATTTCCCTCACTGTCCTTCCCTGTCCCTGCAAACAAGGTTTAGCACAGTAAAACACACTGACACTCTCCCTACCTATAGTTTTCTGTCACTATAAAAAATTTTTTTTTTAAAGATGGTTGATGAGGAATGCTTTAGCACAGTATAGCACAATGAGAATTTCCCTCACTGTCCTTCCCTGTCCCTACAAACAAGGATTAGCACAGTAAAACACACTGACACTCTCCCTACCTATAGTTTTCTGTCCCTATAAAAAATTTTTTTTTTAAAGATGGTTGATGAGGAATGCTTTAGCACAGTATAGCACAATGAGAATTTCCCTCACTGTCCTTCCCTGTCCCTACAAACAAGGTTTAGCACAGTAAAACACACTGACACTCTCCCTACCTATAGTTTTCTGTCCCTATAATTTTTTTTGTTTTTAAAGATGGTTGATGAGGAATGCTTTAGCACAGTATAGCACAATGAGAATTTCCCTCACTGTCCTTCCCTGTCCCTACAAACAAGGTTTAGCACAGTAAAACACACTGACACTCTCCCTACCTATAGTTTTCTGTCCCTATATTTTTTTTTTTTTAAAGATGGTTGATGAGGAATGCTTTAGCACAGTATAGCACAATGAGAATTTCCCTCACTGTCCTTCCCTGTCCCTACAAACAAGGTTTAGCACAGTAAAACACACTGACACTCTCCCTACCTATAGTTTTCTGTCCCTATAAAAAAATTTTTTTTTAAAGATGGTTGATGAGGAATGCTTTAGCACAGTATAGCACAATGAGAATTTCCCTCACTGTCCTTCCCTGTCCCTACAAACAAGGTTTAGCACAGTAAAACACACTGACACTCTCCCTACCTATAGTTTTCTGTCCCTATAAAACATTTTTTTTTTAAAGATGGTTGATGAGGAATGCTTTAGCACAGTATAGCACAATGAGAATTTCACTCACTGTCCTTCCCTGTCCCTACAAACAAGGTTTAGCACAGTAAAACACACTGACACTCTCCCTACCTATAGTTTTCTGTCCCTATCATTTTTTTTGTTTTTAAAGATGGTTGATGAGGAATGCTTTAGCACAGTATAGTACAATGAGAATTTCCCTCACTGTCCTTCCCTGTCCCTACAAACAAGGTTTAGCACAGTAAAACACACTGACACTCTCCCTACCTATAGTTTTCTGTCCCTATATTTTTTTTTTTTTTAAAGATGGTTGATGAGGAATGCTTTAGCACAGTATAGCACAATGAGAATTTCCCTCACTGTCCTTCCCTGTCCCTACAAACAAGGTTTAGCACAGTAAAACACACTGACACTCTCCCTACCTATAGTTTTCTGTCCCTATAAAAAATGTTTTTTCAAAGATGGTTGATGAGGAATGCTTTAGCACAGTATAGCACAATGAGAATTTCCCTCACTGTCCTTCCCTGTCCCTACAAACAAGGTTTAGCACAGTAAAACACACTGACACTCTCCCTACCTATAGTTTTCTGTCCCTATAAAAAATTTTTTTTTTAAAGATGGTTGATGAGGAATGCTTTAGCACAGTATAGCACAATGAGAATTTCCCTCACTGTCCTTCCCTGTCCCTGCAAACAAGGTTTAGCACAGTAAAACACACTGACACTCTCCCTACCTATAGTTTTCTGTCACTATAAAAATTTTTTTTTTTAAAGATGGTTGATGAGGAATGCTTTAGCACAGTATAGCACAATGAGAATTTCCCTCACTGTCCTTCCCTGTCCCTACAAACAAGGTTTAGCACAGTAAAACACACTGACACTCTCCCTACCTATAGTTTTCTGTCCCTATAAAAAATGTTTTTTCAAAGATGGTTGATGAGGAATGCTTTAGCACAGTATAGCACAATGAGAATTTCCCTCACTGTCCTTCCCTGTCCCTACAAACAAGGTTTAGCACAGTAAAACACACTGACACTCTCCCTACCTATAGTTTTCTGTCCCTATAAAAATTTTTTTTTTTAAAGATGGTTGATGAGGAATGCTTTAGCACAGTATAGCACAATGAGAATTTCCCTCACTGTCCTTCCCTGTCCCTGCAAACAAGGTTTAGCACAGTAAAACACACTGACACTCTCCCTACCTATAGTTTTCTGTCACTATAAAAAAATTTTTTTTTAAAGATGGTTGATGAGGAATGCTTTAGCACAGTATAGCACAATGAGAATTTCCCTCACTGTCCTTCCCTGTCCCTACAAACAAGGTTTAGCACAGTAAAACACACTGACACTCTCCCTACCTATAGTTTTCTGTCCCTATAAAAATTTTTTTTTTTAAAGATGGTTGATGAGGAATGCTTTAGCACAGTATAGCACAATGAGAATTTCCCTCACTGTCCTTCCCTGTCCCTACAAACAAGGTTTAGCACAGTAAAACACACTGACACTCTCCCTACCTATAGTTTTCTGTCCCTATAATTTTTTTTGTTTTTAAAGATGGTTGATGAGGAATGCTTTAGCACAGTATAGCACAATGAGAATTTCCCTCACTGTCCTTCCCTGTCCCTACAAACAAGGTTTAGCACAGTAAAACACACTGACACTCTCCCTACCTATAGTTTTCTGTCCCTATAATTTTTTTTTTTTTAAAGATGGTTGATGAGGAATGCTTTAGCACAGTATAGCACAATGAGAATTTCCCTCACTGTCCTTCCCTGTCCCTACAAACAAGGTTTAGCACAGTAAAACACACTGACACTCTCCCTACCTATAGTTTTCTGTCCCTATAAAAATTTTTTTTTTTAAAGATGGTTGATGAGGAATGCTTTAGCACAGTATAGCACAATGAGAATTTCCCTCACTGTCCTTCCCTGTCCCTACAAACAAGGTTTAGCACAGTAAAACACACTGACACTCTCCCTACCTATAGTTTTCTGTCCCTATAAAACATTTTTTTTTTAAAGATGGTTGATGAGGAATGCTTTAGCACAGTATAGCACAATGAGAATTTCACTCACTGTCCTTCCCTGTCCCTACAAACAAGGTTTAGCACAGTAAAACACACTGACACTCTCCCTACCTATAGTTTTCTGTCCCTATCATTTTTTTTGTTTTTAAAGATGGTTGATGAGGAATGCTTTAGCACAGTATAGCACAATGAGAATTTCCCTCACTGTCCTTCCCTGTCCCTACAAACAAGGTTTAGCACAGTAAAACACACTGACACTCTCCCTACCTATAGTTTTCTGTCCCTATAATTTTTTTTTTTAAAGATGGTTGATGAGGAATGCTTTAGCACAGTATAGCACAATAAGAATTTCCCTCACTGTCCTTCCCTGTCCCTACAAACAAGGATTAGCACAGTAAAACACACTGACACTCTCCCTACCTATAGTTTTCTGTCCCTATAAAAAATTATTTTTTAAAGATGGTTGATGAGGAATGCTTTAGCACAGTATAGCACAATGAGAATTTCCCTCACTGTCCTTCCCTGTCCCTACAAACAAGGTTTAGCACAGTAAAACACACTGACACTCTCCCTACCTATAGTTTTCTGTCCCTATAATTTTTTTTTTTTTAAAGATGGTTGATGAGGAATGCTTTAGCACAGTATAGCACAATGAGAATTTCCCTCACTGTCCTTCCCTGTCCCTACAAACAAGGTTTAGCACAGTAAAACACACTGACACTCTCCCTACCTATAGTTTTCTGTCCCTATAATTTTTTTTTTTTAAAGATGGTTGATGAGGAATGCTTTAGCACAGTATAGCACAATGAGAATTTCACTCACTGTCCTTCCCTGTCCCTACAAACAAGGTTTAGCACAGTAAAACACACTGACACTCTCCCTACCTATAGTTTTCTGTCCCTATAAAATTTTTTTTTTTTAAAGATGGTTGATGAGGAATGCTTTAGCACAGTATAGCACAATGAGAATTTCCCTCACTGTCCTTCCCTGTCCCTACAAACAAGGTTTAGCACAGTAAAACACACTGACACCCTCCCTACCTATAGTTTTCTGTCCCTATAATTTTTTGTTTTTAAAGATGGTTGATGAGGAATGCTTTAGCACAGTATAGCACAATGAGAATTTCCCTCACTGTCCTTCCCTGTCCCTACAAACAAGGTTTAGCACAGTAAAACACACTGACACTCTCCCTACCTATAGTTTTCTGTCCCTATAAAAAATGTTTTTTTAAAGATGGTTGATGAGGAATGCTTTAGCACAGTATAGCACAATGAGAATTTCCCTCACTGTCCTTCCCTGTCCCTACAAACAAGGTTTATCACAGTAAAACACACTGACACTCTCCCTACCTATAGTTTTCTGTCCCTATAATTTTTTTTTTTTAAAGATGGTTGATGAGGAATGCTTTAGCACAGTATAGCACAATGAGAATTTCCCTCACTGTCCTTCCCTGTCCCTACAAACAAGGTTTAGCACAGTAAAACACACTGACACTCTCCCTACCTATAGTTTTCTGTCCCTATAAAAATTTTTTTTTTTAAAGATGGTTGATAAGGAATGCTTTAGCACAGTATAGCACAATGAGAATTTCCCTCACTGTCCTTCCCTGTCCCTACAAACAAGGTTTAGCACAGTAAAACACACTGACACTCTCCCTACCTATAGTTTTCTGTCCCTATAAAAATTTTTTTT
Source organism: Rana muscosa (assembly GCA_029206835.1). Taxonomy (NCBI): domain Eukaryota; kingdom Metazoa; phylum Chordata; class Amphibia; order Anura; family Ranidae; genus Rana; species Rana muscosa. Next base: position 883,514,877 of record CM055118.1, read on the forward strand.
TTTAAAGATGGTTGATGAGGAATGCTTTAGCACAGTATAGCACAATGAGAATTTCCCTCACTGTCCTTCCCTGTCCCTACAAACAAGGTTTAGCACAGTAAAACACACTGACACTCTCCCTACCTATAGTTTTCTGTCCCTATAATTTTTTTTTTTTTTAAAGATGGTTGATGAGGAATGCTTTAGCACAGTATAGCACAATGAGAATTTCCCTCACTGTCCTTCCCTGTCCCTACAAACAAGGTTTAGCACAGTAAAACACACTGACACTCTCCCTACCTATAGTTTTCTGTCCCTATAAAAAATGTTTTTTTAAAGATGGTTGATGAGGAATGCTTTAGCACAGTATAGCACAATGAGAATTTCCCTCACTGTCCTTCCCTGTCCCTACAAACAAGGTTTAGCACAGTAAAACACACTGACACTCTCCCTACCTATAGTTTTCTGTCCCTATAAAAATTTTTTTTTTTAAAAGATGGTTGATGAGGAATGCTTTAGCACAGTATAGCACAATGAGAATTTCCCTCACTGTCCTTCCCTGTCCCTACAAACAAGGTTTAGCACAGTAAAACACACTGACACTCTCCCTACCTATAGTTTTCTGTCCCTATAATTTTTTTTTTTTAAAGATGGTTGATGAGGAATGCTTTAGCACAGTATAGCACAATGAGAATTTCCCTCACTGTCCTTCCCTGTCCCTACAAACAAGGTTTAGCACAGTAAAACACACTGACACTCTCCCTACCTATAGTTTTCTGTCCCTATAATTTTATTTTTTTTAAAGATGGTTGATGAGGAATGCTTTAGCACAGTATAGCACAATGAGAATTTCCCTCACTGTCCTTCCCTGTCCCTACAAACAAGGTTTAGCACAGTAAAACAGACTGACACTCTCCCTACCTATCCTTCTCTGTCCCTAAACTAAAGGAATCCAGATTAAGCAAGAAAAAAAAAATGTCACTGTCCCTGCCTATGCTTCTCTTTCCCTGCTCCGGAACACACTACACTAGGCTGCCGTGCTGGCGGCCTTTTATAGTGTGGGGCGTGTACTAAACACCCTCAGCAATAATTGGCCACAGGCATCCTGCCTGTGGCCAATCATTTCTCTCCTCGCTGCCGGCGCTGTGATTGGCCAAGCATGCGGGGTCACAGTGCATGCTTGGCCAATCACAGCGCCTGGATGACACTGCGATGGCGTAGTGCATTGTGGGCCGCAAATTAGGCGCGAACGGCCCAAATCGTTCGTTGTTCGGCGAACGATCGAACAGCCGATGTTCGAGTCGAACGTATGTTCGACTCGAACACCGAGCTCATCCCTACCCACAACCCTTGCCCGGTGGTTGTGGGGGTCTGCGGGCTTATCGGAATCTGGAAGACCCCTTTAACAAAGGGGACCCCCAGATCCCGCCCCCTCCCATGTGATATGGTAATGGGGTACAAATGTACCCCTACCATTTCACAAAGAAAGTGTAAAAAATGGAAAAAATGACAAGAGCCGGTTTTTGACAATTCCTTTATTAATGTCTTTTCTTTTCTTCCATCTTCTTCTTCTTCTTCCATCTTCTTCTTCTTCCATCTTCTTCTTCCATCCTCTTCTTTTCAAGATTCGGGTTTCTTCCTCCATCTTCCTCTTCATCTTTATCTTCATCTTTTTTCTTCCTTCGGTGTTCTCGTCCAGCATCTTGCCCCGGCGTCTTCCCTTCTTCTTTCTTCTCCGCCGCTCCGTTTGAATTGGAGGTTCCCGCTGTGCGACGCTTCAGTTCTTCAGTTCCCCATCGGGTCCGCGTAAATCCGGTGACCCCGCCCCTCTCTGACGCACATGGATTTCACGGGGACTTTCCCCGTGGTGACAGAGGGGGGCGGAGCCACCGGGTGGTTTGCGGACCAAGTGGAGAACTGAAGCGTCGCACAGCGGGAACCTCCAATTCAAACGGAGCGGCCGGAGAAGAAAGAAGAAGGGAAGACGCCGGGGCAAGATGCTGGACGAGAAGACCGAAGGAAGAAGGAAGATGAAGATAAAGATGAAGAGGAAGATGGAGGAAGAAACCCGAATGGAGAAAAGAAGAAGATGGAAGAAGAAGGAAGAAGATGGAAGAAAAGAAAACACATTAATAAAGGAATTGTCAAAAACCGGCTCTTGTCATTTTTTCCATTTTTGACACTTTCCTTGTGAAATAGTAGGGGTACATTTGTACCCCATTACCATTTCACATAGGGGGGGCCGGGATCTGGGGGTCCCCTTTGTTAAAGGGGTCTTCCAGATTCCGATAAGCCCCCCGCCCGCAGACCCCCACAACCACCGGGCAAGGGTTGTGGGGATGAGGCCCTTGTCCCCATCAACATGGGGACATCCTCCCCATGTTGAGGGCATGTGGCCTGGTACGGTTCAGGAGGGAGGGGGGGCCGCTCTCTCGTCCCCCCCTTTTCCCCTGCGGCCGGCCAGGTTATGTGCTCGGATAAGGGGTCTGGTATGGATTTTTGGGGGGACTCCACGCCATTTTTTTTTTAAATTTGGGGTGGAGTTCCCCTTAAAATCCATGCCAGATCTGAAGGGCCTGGAATGGATATTTGGGGGGAACCCGCACGTCATTTTTTAAAAAAATTTGCAGCGGGGTTCCCCTTAATATCCATTCCAGACCTGAAGGGCCTAGTTATGGAATTTGGGGGAACCCCCACACTTTTTTTTTTTGGTTAGCAAAGACTTTCTATAACCTTTCTCTATATTGCCGGGAGCCGACAATTCATTATAGCCGCGGCTGCTTTTAAATGTTTTTTTTTTTCCTTTAGAAATGTAATTTTGCTGGCGCAATGGGAAGTTCAGGGCTGCGCCTGTTCAACTTATGCAAATTAGTTTACATGACTTGACATTTACTAAGATTTTGCCGGCGCAGTGAACCGGCGCATTTAAACCATTGAAATTCCTTCGCCGAGCTCAAAAAAACCTCCCGCAGCTCGAATCGTACTTGCCGGCGCAGCGGGCTGGTTTTGAAAAAGTTACTTTCCCACTCTATTTTGGGCATATTAGTTATTTGGGCAGGTGTCACTACACTTCCTCACATCACCCCATGTCACCCCCATTATATTCTCCCTTCCAGCTTCTTTATATTTAGATCTTAACATGCCCTGCGCCAGGTCCATAGTGGCGCACTGAGCGCCTCCTCCCGGGCGCAGAGAACACTATAGTAAATGGCAAATAGGGCTGCGATACCGGCGCTATTTTTTTGTAAATACCAAAACAGCCATTGCGCACGCAGATGCGCCAATACTCATGGCGCAAACGTTTGGTAAATCAGCCCCACTATATTGCCCAAATGTTTGATGAAATAAAAAAGATGATCTTAGGCCGAGTACATAGATACCAAACACGACAAGCTTTAAAATTTCGCACAAACGCGCATTGGCGACAAACTACATACATTTTTAAAAGCCTTTAAAAGCCTTTACAGGTTACGCCGTTAGATTTACAGAGGAGGTCTACTGCTAAAATTACTGCCCTCGATCTGACCTTTGCGGTGATACCTCACATGCATGGTGCAATTGCGGTTTACATATGACGCCAGACCGACGCTTGCGTTCGCCATTGGGCAAGAGCAGGGCAGGACAGGGGTGCATTTTTTATTTTTTTTTATTATTAATTTTGCTTTTTTTTTTTTTTTAAACTGTTTATTTTTTATCATTTTTATTGTTATCTCAGGGAATGTAAATATCCCCTATGATAGCAATAGGTAGTGACAGGTACTCTTTTTTTAAAAAAACTGGGGTCTATTGGACCCTAGATCTTTCCTCTGCCAATGGCGCTTTTTATATCCGGGGGGGGGGACAATCCCTCCCACTGCTTGTAAAAGCAGTCCAGAGGCTAATTAGCCACTAGGATTGCTTTTACATGAAAGTCGGCCGCTGGCTGAAAAGAATGATACCAAGATGATACCTAAACCCGCAAGCATCATTCTGGTATAAACATTCAAAGTCCAGCAACATACCAGTACGTTGCTGGTCCTTGTTGGACATGTATTGTAATCTTTTTTTTCATGCAGCCTGTTGGCTGAACGAAAAAAAAAGATTGATCGGTGGGTATGCCCACCATTAGAATACCGCCTTTCATCCACCCACTTCTACTGATGGGCATACATGCACCATTTATATATGCCGAAGCATGGGGGCATCTTCCCGCAAAAGTTATGCCGCGTACACATGGTCAGACTTTTCCACGGGCAAGCCTCCGTCGGAATTTCGACCTTATGTACGCGGCTTTAGGAGCAAAATCGCTCCTCCGCTCCTGCTGCCCCAATGCTTCGGCATATCTGCTTTTTTTTTTTTAACTGTGGTGGTGAAATCACCTCCTACAGCACTGGAGTCACAGGGATCAGGCCTGTCTCTGCGAACGCTGCAGTTATGTGTGTTGTGTTTTGCAAGTGACAGTGATTGATCGATACTGCACTTGGGTGGCCTGGGCTGGACGGAGAGGCAAAACGCAGGTGCTAGCAGGTATCTGGGCTGATCCCGCTAACACTGCGTTTTTGGGAACCCTAAACTTCTGGGGACGCTAGCATAGATCTGATCAGATCAGATATTGATCTGTTCAGATACTATACCACTAAGGGGGGTGTATGCTTCACGCGTGGGTGTTAGCGCTACTGGCACTAACCTGACGCTGCCTGGGGTGTGACGCAGACCCTCTCTGACGCTAAAACCTAATTGATATCACCCGCCAGGCGATCAGGGGGTTAAACCTTTATTGGGTTATATACGGCGGGTTCCCTGACACTATAAAAAGCAAACTAACTAACCAGCGTCACCCGTAACACTTATATGGTGATTACTGGTGAAAGGGTTAACTAGGGGCAATTAGGGGGTTAAAACCTTTATTAGGTAATATATGGGGGTACCTGACGCTATATAAAAACCTGACGGCGAACCTAAAAAAAATTACTGGCTACCTATCGGCATCACCGACACTAAGACAGCGATCAGAAAAATGATCGTTTAGCGACAGTGGTGATAGGGGGTGAAAGGGTTACCTGGGGGGCGATCAAGGGGGTTAAACCTTTATTAGATAATATATGGGGGTACCTGACGCTATAAAAACCTGCGGCGAACCTAAAAAAAATTACTGGCTACCGATCGGCATCACCGACACTAAGACAGCGATCAGAAAAACGATCGCTTAGTGACAGTGGTGATAGGGGGTGAAAGGGTTACCTGGGGGCGATCAAGGGGGTTAAACCTTTATTAGATAATATGTGGGGGTACCTGACGCTATAAAAACCTGCGGCGAACCTAAAAAAAATTACTGGCTACCGATCGGCATCACCGACACTAAGACAGCGATCAGAAAAACGATCGCTTAGCGACAGTGGTGATAGGGGGTGAAAGGGTTACCTGGGGGGCGATCAAGGGGGTTAAACCTTTATTAGGTAATATATGGGGGTACCTGACGCTATAAAAACCTGCGGCGAACCTAAAAAAAATAACTGGCTACCGATCGGCATCACCGACGCTAAGACAGCGATCAGAAAAATGATCGCTTAGCGACAGTGGTGATAGGGGTGAAAGGGTTATCTGGGGGGCGATCAAGAGGGTTAAACCTTTATTAGGTAATATATGGGGGTACCCGACGCTATAAAAACCTGCGGCGAACCTAAAAAAAATAACTGGCTACCGATCGGCATCACCGACGCTAAGACAGCGATCAGAAAAATGATTGCTTATCGACAGTGGTGATAGGGGGTGAAAGGGTTATCTGGGGGGGCGATCAGGGGGTTAAACCTTTATTAGGGGGGGGTTAGGGGGCTACACTGGACCTAAAACTAACTTTAGTGACACTTTTACAGTCACAAATGTCACTGATTGCAGTGATCAGTAAATAAATGGTCACCGCAATCAGTGACACTGTGACTGGGGGCTGGGGGGTGATCTGGGGGGTGATCTGGGGTGTCTGGGGGGGCCTGAGGGGGTGATTTATGTGCCTATGTGTCCTGGTGTCAGTGTAGTGTTTTGTGCACTAACCTGCATCTTCTCTTGTGCGGCGCTCGGTATATGTGAGCGCCGCAGGAGAGATGACATCACTTCCTCTGCCTGTGTTTACATTACAAAGGCAGGGGAAGGATTCGATTCGCTGGGAGCGATCGAGAGGGGGTGGCCGGAATCGAACGGCCGTCCCCTCTTCCTGGATCGCTCCCGAAAACTTAACGACAGCTCACTGTAAAGAAGGGGGGTCCGATCGGACCCCCCAACTATACAAAAGCGATCACGTACATATACGTGATTGTGCCTGTCGGTGCCATTCTGCCGACGTATATTTACAGTGGGCGGTCGTTAAGTGGTTAAATGACTTTTTTTCCTTCAAAAATGACATTTTTTGCAGGGACAGTTCTAAGCACAGGAAACATGCGCCACTTTACATGCATATCATACACACCCCCCAGGTACGAAATTTAAAGGAAAATTTCACTTTTATTTTTTCATTTTAAGCATTATTAAAATCACTGCTCTCGTAAAAACGTCTATTTTTTAAACCTTTTTTTGCATTGATACATGTCCCCTGGGGCAGGACCCGGCTCCCCAAACACTTTTTAGGACAATAACTTGCATATGAGCCTTTATAATTAGCACTTTAGATTTCTCCCATAGACTTTTCGAATTTAGCGCGAACACCCCAAATTGTTTGTTGTTCGGCGAACGGGCGAACAGGCAATGTTCGAGTCGAACATGAGTTTGACTCGAACTTGAAGCTCATCCCTAGTCTCCGAGGAAGTAACCAATTTGTGACAAGGATGCAGGGTAATGCATGGACTGTGCAAGAGACATCAGCACTCATGGAGATCCTCAATGCACTGCCGATCGTGTCCTTGCTGCTGCTGCCTGGACCTGGGAGCCGCCAAAGCGAAATCCGCGCTGCTCATCCAAGGGCCATAGGCCCTTAAATGAGCTCCCCAACCCAGAGACGCCACAGGCGCCGTCGGAACGGCGGCGTCCTGACGTCGCTGGGTTAGTTTCCCCGCACAGTGCAGGTACGCTATGCGTATTACTGCGCATGTGCGATCGAGCCCAGCCAAGGGGCGGGCGGCCCCGAGCCAGGGAGGAGCAAGAGGGGGTGAGCTAGAGAAACACCCCCAGCAGGGGAAACACAAGTCCGCCGTAATAGGGAGCGAAAGCAGCCGGGGACCGTACCAATCACCCAAAGGGTAGCCTGATACAATAAATAAAAAGGGAGAAAAAACATTGATAATGACATTGTAAAAACAAGCATGATAATAGTGGGAGTATAGTCCCACGAGATAATTGCTTAAATATGGTGACATAGGATATTGTCTCATCATTGACAGTTGAAGGGCAGTGTGGGTCCACGGGAGAGGGGGCAAGATTAAGGAGACATCTGTAGAGCATGATAAGTGAATGAGTGGGCATCATGAATGTGCCGTGGGAGTGAAACTGGGGGTGAAGAGATAAGTAGGTAGAAAGGCTAGGGGTGACAGGGCACCAGGAACGCCAACCTATTGGGGTGTCCCCTAGGTCCCTGGGTCCATGCCGAGGTCTGATTAGGGCCATAGTGATTGCGGAGCTGTAATAATTAGAAATGAACAAGGGTAGTGTAAATAAAGTAAGTAGTGAATATTAAAGAGGGAGCAAGGCCCGAAAATAAATATAGTGTAGATAATGTAAGATTGGATAATGGGGGGGGGGAAGGAAGGGGAAAGAGGAGGGTAAGGGAAAGAGGGGGGGTTTGGGAGTGAGGAGCATTACTGCTATGTGAAGTGTGATGATGCAGTCCCAATTATTGGGAAAAAGGGGGTGCAGAGTATAAATGCAAGATGCCCCAAACTAGTAATTGGTTTAAAACATGGTATGGAGTTAGGTAGAATAACAAAGTGGAGAGAATCGCCGTTTGGGTACACCTATAAATTGATGTTCCAAGAACAAGTGGGAAGAGGTAAAGGTGTAACAAAACATGGGTTCAGCTGCAATAGCGGTATTAAAAGTGTGGTTAACAACTAATAATTCCAATACGGCTGGAAACATAACCAGTCCGTTTACCTAATTGACCTTAGGTAAAGATCAATCGGTCTGAGCTGACTCAGCCCAACTTGTAGAGGAATTCAATCTAATCATGGTATACATAGAACATGCGTCCTCATAACATATAGCAGTTCATGATAAATTAAATTAATGATATTCAGTAGCTAAATTACGAGAGTAGAACCTGCCAGATCAATACCTAGAGAGTCCATGTGTCCAAACAGTCTAGGTGGCAATATGAATTCTATATCACCATGCAATCAATAAAGTGGTTAGATGTACATAAGGGGGATTAGAAATTAGAGGCACTCAGGAGGGAGAGACGGGTGTGTTATCCACCCAATAATTAACAATGAAAAAGGGGAGTATAGCCTCAAATAGGAATTCGTAATAGATTGAAATAACGTACCATCATCCAGATTAGAATTTAGAAAAACGGGAGGGTGGGGGCAAGGGAACAGTTGCTGAGGCTAAACCCATAGCAACCCACCCAGGTGATGAAGGACTATCTCGGTACTTGATGGAACACAATAAACATTGTTATGTTAAAAGGTTTATTGCAATTAAAATTACAGACAGACAATTATACACATCAGAGATTGGTCGGAGTCTCGACTAGTTTCGCGGGATGTACCACTTCTTCAGGAGAGCCAATCTATAAAATGGGTAATACAATACAATACATATAAAATAGTTCAGCAGTAAATTGTATAATACATAAAAAGAAAGAAAGAATAGGGGCTTACCCAATGAGTGATAAAGTAGGCACGGAACCAGGCAGCCCAAGATTGTCCCCCGTGGCGGACAAGGGGGATTGTGCGAGGACATCTAGGTGTAAGGAGGGTAGTTAATTAGAGATCCAAACAGGACCATAGCAGAGCTGGGTTGGGGGAGGGGAAGGGGGAGGGGGAGGGGGAAGGCGGGAGGGAACAGGGAGGGAAAGGGGAAAGGGGGAAAGAAAGGGGAGGAAAGGGGGGAAGGGAGGAAAGGGGGGAAGGGAGGGAGTAAGGAGGGGGGAGGGGGAGGAAAGGAAGGGAAAAGCAAGAAGGAACGGGGGAAAAAAGGAAAGGAAGGGAGAGGCAGGAAGGAAAGGGAGGGGGAGAGGAGAAAGAGGGGGGGAAAGGGGGGAGAGAGGGGGGAAAAAGGAGGGGAGGAAAGGGGGGAGGAAAAGGGTGGGGGGGAGGGGAGTGGTGGGAGTGGGGAGAGGGGGGAGAGAGTGGAGGGAGGGGGAACCCAACTCTGGTAGATATAAAATTAGAAATAAGGGCTTACTTACCACGGCGATGAACTCCATGGAATTAGAAGCCAAGCCAAATAGGTGGGAGATTCCCAGTAATGTGCAGACAGATGGCAGATATGAAGAAAACCGTCGGCTGGTAAGGTACATGGGGGATCAAAAGGGGAGCAGGCACTTGAAATAAAGTCCAGTATTGCTGGTGAAAACTAGTAACGTGTCTTCAAGGAAGTAACCAATTTGTGACAAGGATGCAGGGTAATGCATGGACTGTGACAAGAGACATCAGCACTCATGGAGATCCTCAATGCACCGCCGATCCTGTCCTTGCTGCTGCTGCCTGGACCTGGGAGCCGCCAAAGCGAAATCCGTGCTGCTCATCCAAGGGCCATAGGCCCTTAAATGAGCTCCCCAACCCAGAGACGCCACAGGCGCCATCGGAACGGCGGCGTCCTGACGTCGCTGGGTTAGTTTCCCCGCACAGTGCAGGTACGCTATGCGTATTACTGCGCATGTGCGATCGAGCCCAGCCAAGGGGCGGGGGGCCCCGAGCCAGGGAGGAGCAAGAGGGGGTGAGCTAGAGAAACACCCCCAGCAGGGGAAACACAAGTCCGCCATAATAGGGAGCGAAAGCAGCCGGGGACCGTACCAATCGCCCAAAGGGTAGCCTGATACAATAAATAAAAAGGGAGAAAAAACATTGATAATGACATTGTAAAAACAAGCATGATAATAGTGGGAGGGCAATCTTGGGCTGCCTGGTTCCGTGCCTACTTTATCACTCATTGGGTAAGCCCCTATTCTTTCTTTCTTTTTATGTATTATACAATTTACTGCTGAACTATTTTATATGTATTGTATTGTATTACCCATTTTATAGATTGGCTCTCCTGAAGAAGCGGTACATCCCGCGAAACTAGTCGAGACTCTGACCAATCTCTGATGTGTATAATTGTCTGTCTGTAATTTTAATTGCAATAAACCTTTTAACATAACAATGTTTATTGTGTTCCATCAAGTACCGAGATAGTCCTTCATCACCTGGGTGGGTTGCTATGGGTTTAGCCTCAGCAACTGTTCCCTTGCCCCCACCCTCCCGTTTTTCTAAATTCTAATCTGGATGATGGTACGTTATTACAATCTATTACGAATTCCTATTTGAGGCTATACTCCCCTTTTTCGCCCCATTCTTGATGAGATAGAATCTATACTATTAACGATTGGTCTTGCGGGCAGATTGGTAGGATCCTTATGGACTTTTGGTAATGTGTATATGGTGGGAATTTTGCTACTGGCAGGTACCAAATAGTTGCTCTCTTTACTGGATAGTACCCCCCTAAAGTTACCAATTGGTTCCTAAATGCCTGTGTTGGATCTCGGTCCAAAGATCTGTACGTTAATTCATCAGATAGCATTTCCATAATTTGCCCATGGTAGAATTCTTTGGATAGTACAACTACTCCCCCTCCTTTGTCGGCCGGCCTTATGATTATATCTTTACGTTTTTCTAATAAATCAATCCCATGCTGGATATGTCAGTGGACAAAAGACCAAGCCCAACATACATACCAAAGGAACGTGGAACCAGAGGATGTAGGGCCGGAAGGAAGATCCAGGAAAAGAAGAAGAAACCATTAACGAACGGCATTTTCAACTTAAATCCAGTCGAACTCACACATAAAGAATTAATTATTTTAAATATGGGCCTCAAGTGTAGGATGAAGAAACCAGTCAATAAATTCAATGTCTATATAGACATACATAAATATATCAGGTAACTGAATATAAAAAAACATTTTGTGGGACTCAACACATCCAATGCAGTAACTAGCACAAATCCTCAGGGGATTTTAAATAGTGGACTGAAAAATAAGTCCCTATTTAATCCTTTGAATAATCCCAACCATCAGGTGGAGGTCTTCAAAGGTCTGGTTATACGGGACTTGGACAACCTCAAACCTAAAAAGAATGTTAATCTCAAACATATCCAGGATGGGATTGACTTATTAGAAAAACATAAAGATATAATCATAAGGCTGGCCGACAAAGGAGGGGGAGTACTTGTACTATCCAAAGAATTTTACCATGGGCAAATTATGGAAATGCTATCTGATGAATTAAAGTACAGATCTTTGGTCCAAGATCCAACACAGGCATTTAGGAACCAATTGGTAACTTTAGTGAGAATTGGCACACATTTGGGGATACTATCCAGTAAAGAGAGCAACTATTTGGTACCTGCCAGTAGCAAAATTCCCACCACATACACATTACCAAAAGTCCATAAGGATCCTACCAATCCGCCCGCAAGACCAATCGTTAATAGTATTGATTCTATCTCATCAAGAATAGGACAATACTTGGATAAATTCCTACAAAAAAGTGTGGGAATGACACGATCATACCTTAAAGATACTAAAGACTTCTTAAATTGTCTTCTGGGGCATCGAATGTTTGGAACAGCATTGAGTTCATGAATTATCTAAACGAGAGACCAAATGGATATTTTTAACGGATGTTTTAGTACCCAAAGGACTCAATGTAGAATTGGATATAAATTGTTTTATTAGCGATACTTGAGGGCATTGATGCACTTACATCTGATTTTTTAAATTTTTTAACTCCTTTTCCATTTTTTCATTTTTTTATTCATTTTTTAATACATTTTAATAAAGTCCCAGCCTGCCCCTTTTTATAAGGATTTATTCCCAGCCTGTGGGTTTCAGTCGACCAATCGGTCTCAATCTTTTTGGCTGACCACTCCGCAGACTATAATTAGGACGGTCGGGGAAGTGTAGGTCTGTACACTTAGTTTGCATTAATAGGCACTTCAGGTCTCAACTAGCTTCAGGTTATATCTGAACGCATATATAATTATGTGTGTGAATATCCTGATTTTTTCATCATTTATTTTTAATTGCATCTGTTGCACACTCATTTGAATTTTATGATGGAGAATGCATTTGGCCACCTCCCGCTCTGTGCCCATGTGTAGCCAAGGGGCATTAGAGTGGTTGAGGGGCAGGGTGACTATATGTACATATGTCATGGTAGCATTGACACTGTGTTTTGTCCTGAAGGATGGGGTCTGATCGTTAGAGAGTTCTTGATCTGAACCTGCGTATATGGACAACACCGGTCTTTAGTTTACTGGCATTGAATCATGTGCACTCTACATAGATTGATTCCTCATTCACTTATCCATTTGTTTATACACTTTTATATTATGCAGATTGTTTTATATTATGCATTATGCAAATGATTTTTTTAAATATGATTTAAACATTATGAACAAGACATGTTGCCTTTCATATTAATACACCGTGTTGGTGACTGATTGATCTGTTCGCCGACATGTAAATACATGTCGGTGATGGACATGGCAATACGGCGCAGGTTCACTTAGCACTGTACTTCCGCCCATAGCCTGGCAATGGTACAGGTCCTCTGCCGTGCTGACGCGATGACGCGTGACGCACACTAGTGCGTCGGGTGTCACAGATGGGGCGGGAGCTGTGCATACAAAAGCCGGTTGTTGTGAGGGTGGGTCACGCCCTCAGACGAAGTCAGGAAGTGATGAAACGCCTCAGGGCGTGACCATGCATCAAAAAACCGGAAGTGACGTGTGCGCTCCACGGACTTACAACCAGGAAGATGCTGGAGGAACTCAGAAGCGGCGATCTTCAGGGTCAAGTTAGTCAGAGCGCTCACATATTTTACATTGCCTGTGTATTTCTTAAGTTTGGTACGCAAATTTTGTAAACTTTCCAAAACAGTATTGCCCTACGTGGATGTTTATTTCCCTCACATGTAATCACGTTACCTGTCAACAAGTAAAACCCATGGTGGAAAGAACAAACGCTGGAAGTGGATGGTGATTGAATGCTCAGAATAATCTTACATTTGGTGAGTGCATCCCCAAAAGGGGAATTACATCCCCCCACTAGGGTTGCCACATCATCCCTTTAATTCAGGACACACATTAATTACACAGGTTCTGTGGCTGATTATGGTGGTAATTAATCTCACTTGGTGCCTTATCTGCATTAAATCTGCATCAGAACCTGTGTAATTCATATGTGTCCTGGATTAAAGGGATGATGTGGCAACCCTACCCCCCACGCGGTGAACATCCCTGGTGAAAGGAGCACTTATGCTAGGACTTTTTGGCCAATCACAGCGATCCTCATCTGCTTCACTATCTATTTCCTTTATATGAACTGTTATATAGAAGTCTTTCAAACAAGCGTTTTGATTGCAGCGCTGCTACAGTGTTATTGTGGACTTTTTTAGAATTTTTGAATATTACTGTTTTTACATGTGGGAATATTATCTGATTTGAAGTGGGTTTCTTGGAGGAAGACAATATGGAGTTGATTTACTAAAACTGGAGAGTGCAATATCAGGAGCAGCTGTGCATGGTAGCCAATCAGCTTCTAACTTCAGCTTGTTCAATTAAAGTGATTTTAACCACTTCCTTACCGAGTCATTGTAAAATGACGTCGGCAAGAACCCTCTCTCCCTCCAGGTGGACTTCATATGATGTCCTGGGTTTCCCGGCCGTCTAAGGGGCACGCGCCGCATCGCTCGGGACCCGGTGCACGTGCCTGGCGGCCGCGATGTCCGCCGGGCACCCGCGATTGCCGCGATCACAGCAGGACTGTGGATCTGTGTGTGTAAACACACAGATCCACGTCCTGTCAGAGGAGAGGAGACCGATGTGTGTTCCCAGTACAGAGGAACACAGATCGGTCTCCTCCTTTTGTGAGTCCCCTCCCCCTACAGTTAGAATCACTCCCTAGGGAACATATTTAACCCCTTGATCGCCCCCTAGTGTTAACCCCTTCCCTGCCAGTCACATTTACACAGTAATCAGTGCAGTTTTATAGCACTAATCGCTGTATAAATGTGAATGGTCCCAAAAACGTGTCAAAAGTGTTCGATATGTCCGTCGCAATGTCACGACCACAATAAAAATCACAGATCACCACCATTACTAGTAAAAAAAAAAAAATGCCATAAATCTCTCCCCTATTTTGTAGATGCTATAACTTTTGCGCAAGCCAATCAATATACGCTTATTGTGTTTGTTTTTTTTAGCAAAAATATGTAGAAGAATACATATCGGCCTAAACTGAGGAAAATTATTATTATTATTTTTTTTAATTGTGATATTTATTAACACAAAAAGAAAAAAATATTGTGTTTTTTTTCAAAATTGTCGCTTTTCTTTTGTTTATAGCGCAAAAAATAAAAACCGCAGAGGTGATCAAATACCACCAAACGAAAGCTCTATTTGTGGGGAAAAAAACATAAAGATTTCATTTGGGTACAGTGTTACATAACCACGCAATTGTCATTCAAAGTGTGACAGCGCTGAAAACAAAAAAATGGTCTGGGCAGGAAGGGGGTAAAAATGCCCTGTATTGAAGTGGTTAAAGCCGAAGAAAAAAAACAAAACCTGTAAGACAAAGGCATTATGAAATACTTACCCTAGATCGACGCTGTCGCAGTGGTCCCCGTACCCTCCTGTGACCGGCTACATGTCTCCTGGAGTTATTTCTGGGTTTGCGGGCTCCGGCGCTGTGACTGGCCGCAGCCGCAATGACGTCACTCCCATGGGAGTCGCCGGTCATTGCGCGGCTGCTGAAGAAACGTCACAAAAGAGCAGTTTCTTCAGTGCGCATGCGCCGATGACGTTGGCGCAAGCGTATATGGTAAACATCTCCTAAACCGTGCAGGTTAAGGAGATATTTTCAGTACCTACAGGTAAGCCTTATTATAGGCATCTTTTTTATTTTATTATAGGCATACCTGTAGGTAGGGATGAGCCGAACACCCCCCCCCCCCGGTTCGGTTCGCACCAGAACATGCAAACAGGCAAAAAAATTGGTTCGAACACGCGAACACCATAAAAGTCTATGGGACACGAACATAAAAAATCAAAAGTGCTAATTTTAAAGGTTAATATGCAAGTTATTGTCATAAAATGTATTTGGGGACCTGGGTCCTGCCCCAGGGGACATGTATCAATGCAAAAAAGTTTTAAAAACTGCATTTTTTTCAGGAGCAGTGATTTTAATAATGCTTAAAGTGAAACCATAAAAGTGAAATATTCCTTTGAATTTCGTACCTGGGGTGTGTGTATAGTATGCCTGTAAAGCAGCGCATGTTTCCCGTGCTTAGAACTGTCCTTGCACAAAATGTCATTTCTAAAGGAAAAAAGTAATTTAAAACTACTTGCGGCTATTCATGAATTGTCGGGTCCCGGCAATTCAGATCAAAGTAATTGAAAAAAATGGCAGGGGTCCCCCCCACAGTCCATTACCAGGCCCTTTGGGTCTGGTATGAATATTAAGGGGATCCCCAAACCCCCAAAAAAGTGTGGGGGTCCCCCCAAATTCCATATCAGGCCCTTCAGGTCTGGTATGGATATTAATGGGAACCCCGTACCAAAACAAAAAAAATGGTGTGGGGTCCCCCCAAAAAATCCATACCAGACCCTTATCCGAGCACGCAACCTGGCAGGCCGCAGGAAAAGAGGGGAAGATGAGAGAGCGCCCACCCCTCCTGAATAGTACCAGGCCACATGCCCTCAACATGTTGATGGGGACAAGGGCCTCATCCCCACAACCCTTGCCCAGTGGTTGTGGGGGTCTGCGGGCAGGGAGCTTATCGGAATCTGGAAGCCCCCTTTAACAAAGGGAACCCCCAGATTCTGCCCCCCTATGTGAATTGGTAACGGGTACATTGTACCCCTACCATTTCACAAAGAAAGTGTAAAAAATTGTAAAAAAACACACATACACAGTTGGGATAAGTCCTTTATTAAAAATAAAAAAATAAAAAAAACATTCCAGCGATGTAATCCAGTCTGTCCAGCGTTGTTCTCTATGTCCCGCGGTGATCCGATGTCCAGCAATTCTGTAGTCTCCACTCCACATGAAACCCCCATGACGTAAGAGTCACCCATCCACATCATAGGGTAAGCCCCGGCTTTCCCGGCTTGCCGGGGAATACCCAATGACTTTGGTGGGTGACCCCGCCACGTGACGTCACGGGGCGGGGTCACCCGCCGAGATCATTGGGTATTCTCCGCTTGCCGGGGAAAGCCGGGGCTTACCCTATGATGTGGACGGGTGACCCCGCCCCCTCTTACATCATGGGGGTTTCGTGTGGAGTGGAGACTGCAGCATCGCTGGACATCGGATCACCATGGGACATAGAGAACAACGCTGGACAGACTGGATTACATTGCAGTTTTCTTTTTTTGTTTTTAACACTTTCTTTGTGAAATGGTAGGGGTACAATGTACCCCATTACCAATTCACATAGGCGGGGCAGAATCTGGGGGTCCCCTGTTAAAGGGGGCTTCCAGATTCTGATACCCCCCCGCCCGTACGCAGACCCCCACAACCGCTCTCTCGTCCCGCCCTCTTTTCCTGCGGCCTGCCAGGTTGGTATGGATTTTTGGGGGGACCCCACGCCATTTAAAAAAAAAAATTGGTGCGAGGTTCCCCTTAATATCAATTCTAGACATGAAGGGCCTGATATGGAATTTGGGGGGGACCCCCACGCTTTTTTTTTTTAGTTCGGGGTAGCCCTTAATATTCATACCAGACCCAAAGGGCCTGGTAATGGACTGTGGGGGGGACCTGCCATTTTTTTCAATGACTTTGATCTGTATTGTAGGGACTCTACAATTCATGAATAGCTGCAAGTAGTTTTAAATGCCTTTTTTTACTTTAGAATTTACATTTTTTGCAGGGACAGTTCTAAGCATGGGAAACATGCGCTGCTTTACAGACATACTAAACACACCCCCCAGGTACGAAGTTCAAAGGAATATTTCACTTTTATTGTTTCACAGTAAGCATTATTAAAATCACTGCTCCCGAAAAAACGTCCATTTTTAAAACTTTTTTTTGCATTGATACATGTCCCCTGGGGCAGGACCCAGGTCCCCAAACACTTTTTATGACAATAACTTGCATATTAACATTTAAAATTAGCACTTTAGATTTCTCCAATAGACTTTTGAAGGGTGTTCCGCGGCTTTTCGAATTTGCCGCCAACACTCCAAATTGTTCACTGTTCGAGTCGAACTCATGTTCGACTTGAACATGAAGCTCATCCCTACCTGTAGGTACAAGTGGTGTAACTAGCTTTGACAAAAAAAACTGGAAGCTTATTGATTTCTCTACAGAGCTGCACCAGATTTTGCACTCTCTAGTGTTATTAAATCAACCCATGTGTCCTATGTTTGTAAAATTCTTGCAGGCATCACATACTTTAAAGGGGGGTAGGTGAGGTAAGGTATATGTGGTGGGGGAAAGGTAAAAAAGGGGGGTTGAAAAAAATTAAAAATGTATTTAAAAAAGTGAAAACTTACCGGATGGGTATGGTAATCCTGTTTTCCACACCTATGATTTAAATTTAATAAATTTGAGCTAGGAAACAATGGGGCTGATTTACCAAACGTTTGCGCCATGAGTATCGGCGCATCTGCGCGCGCAATGGCTGTTTTGGTATTTACAAAACATTAGCGCCTGTAGCGCAGCCCTATTTGCCATTTACTATAGTGTTGTCGGCGGACGGGAGGAGGCGCTCAGTGCGCCACTATGGACCTGGCGCACGGCATGTTAAACTCTAAATATAAAGAAACTGGAAGTGAGAATATAATGGGGGTGACATGGGGTGATCTGAAGAAGTGTAGGGACACCTGCCCAAATAACTAATATGCCCAAAATAGAGTGAGAAAGTAACTTTTTCAAAACCAGCCCGCTGCGCCGGCAAGTACGATTCGAGCTGCGGGAGGTTTTTTTGAGCTCGGCAATTTTCCTTGCTTTCTTGCGCCAAGACACTGCGCCGGCAAAATCTTAGTAAATGTCAAGTCACGTAAACCAATTTGCATAAGTTGAACAGGCGCAGCTCTGAACTTGCCAGTGCGCCAGCAAAATGACATTTCTAAAGGAAAAAAAAGGCATTTAAAAGCACCCGCGGCTATTAATGAATTGTCGGCTCCCGGCAATATAGAGAAAAGTCATTGAAAGTCTTTGATAAAAAAAAAAAAGCGTGGGGGTCCCCAAATTCCATTACCAGGCCCTTCAGGTCTGGTATAGATATTAAGGGGCACCCCGCCGCAAATTTAAAAAAAAATGCGTGGGGTTCCCCCAAATATCCATACCAGACCCTTCAGATCTGGTGTGGATTTTAAGGGGAACTCCGCCCCAAATTTTTAAAAAAATGGCGTGGAGTCCCCCCAAAAATCCACACCAGACCCTTATCCGAGCACGCAACCTGGCAGGCCACAGGAAAAGAGGGGGGGATGAGAGAGCGGCCCCCCCTCCCTCCTGAACCGTACCAGGCCACATGCCCTCAACATGGGGAGGATGTCCCCATGTTGATGGGGACAAGGGCCTCATCCCCACAACCCTTGCCTGGTGGTTGTGGGGGTCTGCGGGCAGGGGGCTTATCGGAATCTGGAAGACCCCTTTAACAAAGGGGACCCCCAGATCCCGCCCCCCCCTGTGTGAAATGGTAATGGGGTACAAATGTACCCCTACCATTTCACAAAGAAAGTGTCAAAATGTAAAAAATTACAAGAGCCGGTTTTAGACAATTCCTTTATTAATATCTTCTCTTCCATCTTCTTCCATCTTCTTCTTCTTCCATCTTCTTCTTTTCTCCATTCGGGTTTCTTCCTCCATCTTCCTCTTCATCTTTATCTTCATCTTCCTTCTTCCTTCTTCCTTCGGTCTTCTCGTCCGGCATCTTGCTCCGGCTTCTTCTTTCTTCTTCGGCCGCTCCGTTTGAATTGGCGGTTCCCGCTGTGCGACGCTTCATTTCTCCTCTTGGTCGGCTGCCACCCGGTGGCTCCGCCCCCCTCTGACACCACAGGGAAAGTCCCCGTAAAATCCATGTGCGTCAGAGGGGGGCGGGGTCACCGGGTGACAGCGGACCCAGAGGAGAACTGAAGAACTGAAGCGTCGCACAGTGGGAACCTCCAATTCAAACGGAGCGGCCGAAGAAAGAAGATGGGAAGACGCCGGAGCAAGATGCGGACGAGAAGGAAGATGAAGATAAAGATGAAGAACAAGATGGAGGAAGAAACCCGAATGGAGAACAGAAGAAGATGGAAGAAGAAGATGATGGAAGAAGAAGAAGATGGAAGAAAGGAGAAGATGGAAGAAGAAGATGGAAGAAGAAGATGGAAGAAGAAGATGGAAGAAGAAGATGGAAGAAAGGAAAAGACATTAATAAAGGAATTGTCAAAAACCGGCTCTTGTCATGTTTTACATTTTTGTCACTTTCTTTGTGAAATGGTAGGGGTACATTTGTACCCCATTACCATTTCACACAGGGGGGGCAGGATCTGGGGGTCCCCTTTGTTAAAGGGGTCTTCCAGATTCCGATAAGCCCCCTGCCCGCAGACCCCCACAACCACCGGGCAAGGGTTGTGGGGATGAGGCCCTTGTCCCCATCAACATGGGGACATCCTCCCCATGTTGAGGGCATGTGGCCTGGTACGGTTCAGGAGGGGGGGCGCTCTCTCGTCCCCCCCTCTTTTCCTGCGGCCTGCCAGGTTGCGTGCTCGGATAAAGGGTCTGGTATGGATTTTTGGGGGGACTCCACGCCATTTTTTTTTACATTTGGGGTGGAGTTCCCCTTAAAATCCATGCCAGATCTGAAGGGCCTGGTATGGATATTTGGGGGGAACTGCACGCATTTTTTTTAAATTTGCGTCAGAGTTCCCCTTAATATCCATTCCAGACCTGAAGGGCCTGGTAATTGAATTTGGGGGACCCCCACGCTTTTTTTTTTTTGTGTTATCAAAGACTTTCAATTACTTTTATCTGTATTGACGGGAACCAGCAATTCATTACAGCCACGAGGACTTTTAAATGACTATTATTTTACTTTAGAAATGTCATTTTGCTCTGGAACTGTTATAAACATGGAAAACATGCACTACTTTACAGGCATACTATAGACACCCCCCAGGTATGATATTTAGGGCCAGTTCACACCGGATGCAGTGCAGTGCGTTTTTTTGATGCATGAAAAACGCAAAGAAAGTTGATCACATTAATGCCAATGGCATAGGTCACACCACTGCTGTCCGTTCCAGTGCGTTTCAGAAAGGAAAAAAAAAATTGGTCATGCTGCATTTTTTAGGTACAGAACTGTACTGGACCGCAGTAAAACACATCAAAAACGCAACGGAACGTACCAAAAACGCACTGGAATGCACCGGACCGCACCTAAATGCACCAAAGACGCACTGCAACACACTTGTCCTAAGTGAAAAGAGGGGGAAAAAAACACTGGACTCCATCAAAAACGCATCAAAAATGCACTGGAACACACTTGTCCTTCTCTTTGGTTAATAAAAAAGAGGGGTGAAAAAAAAGCACTGGACTGCATCAAAAACGTAACAAAAATGCACTGGAACGTGTCAAAAACGCGCATGCAGAAAAGCACCTGGAACGCATCCAGACTGCGTTTCTATGGTGTGAACTAGGGCCAGTTCACACCATAGAAACGCAATCCGGATGCGTTCCAGGTGCTTTTCTGCATGCACGTTTTTGATGCGTTCCAGGTGCTTTTCTGCATGCAAGTTTTTGATGCGTTCCAGTGCATTTTTGTTACGTTTTTGATGCAGTCCAGTGCTTTTTTTTCACCCCTCTTTTTTATTAACCAAAGAGAAGGACAAGTGTGTTCCAGTGCGTTTTTGGTGCATTTAGGTGTGTTCCGGTGCATGCCAGTGCGTTTATGATGCGTTTTGCTGCGTTCCAGTACAGTCCAGTGCAGGTAAAATGCAGCATGTTCTACTTTTTTGGGGGAACTGGAACGCACTGGAACAAACACTGCCATTTAGAACCATATAACCAACTTTCCATGCATTTTTGATGCATAAAAACGCAATGGACTGCATGTGGTGTGAAATGGCCCTTAAGCAATTTGGCATATTTAAAGGCACTTCTCTTTGTTTTGTTTTTGGTGTTGTCCAAATTGGTGACATTGATATATGACCCTTAGGGTGGGACCTGGGCCCCCATTTTAGGGCCAATAACTAGAAGAAAAGCCAGCCAAGTGGGGACTAGCAAAATTAACAAGTCAGTTCCCATAGACTGCAATAGTATTTGTTGGTAAGGGGGGGGGGGGTGATTGTCCCATACCAAATTTTGTAGCATGCTGGATGATGTGCTTAATTTTGGACGGGGGGGGGTATTTTCTGATAGCTGCATTTGTGTTGTTATGCGCATGCCCAGGGACTTCGTTATTTTTTTTGGTGCTTTTTGTGTGTGAACAGCACCTGGATATTTCGGGGCATGTTCAGAGATTGTTTTTATGGGTTATTAATTGAAGGACATCCTTAACAGGTGTAGCCACTTTGAAGTTCAGTCTCTACATTGGGTGAACTTGCATTTTGGGTGTTTCATGGACTGTGCATGTGTTTTCAATTGCCTCATTAGCTCACAAACATAGGTTATATAAAGCTCACAGTTAGGATTCCCTCCCTTGCCCTGAAAAGAGGCAAGTGTGTGTGGCCGGCAAAATGTACATTTTGGTGTCCTTATCGAGTTTGTAACACATGCATTTTATTTGTTATGTCTTTGCAAAACAGGTGTTTGGTTTATTTTGTGGATTGTATTTTTTTGTGTGGGGGGAAATGTTCCCCTGAAATAATTTTGATGTTGTTAATGTTTGTCGTTTGTTCACTTTGATTTAATTGTCTGTGCTGCACTATTTAGCCAAATCTTTATCAAGATGTTGTGAGTCTGTAACTGTTTCAAACTGACCCTGTTTTTTATTTTTTATTTCTTATTTTTTATTCTTTGTTTTGTTGACCAATAAAATTTGATGCAAAGTTGAGGTTTGTTTTGCGTTTTCTTTGCAACAAATGTGACAGCTGATTGGCATGTCAACAGGTGTGATTTGTCTACCCTGGTGCCTTCATGCTAGCATATGCATGAATTGTGTGCTGCCATGGACAGTCACCAGGAAATGAAAAATACAGAGCGGTAAGTATTCAATTTTCCTTTTTTTACTGCAGTGGTTCTCAGCCTCAGTCCTCAAGTACCCCCAACAGGACATGTTTTGTGAATTTATCTTATGGATAATTGCTGTCCAAAATACCAAACCATTGACTGATTTAAAGCACATGTGCAAGATGAAGGAAAACCTGCAAACATGGCCTGTTGGAGGTACTTGAGAAGCACTGATTTAGAACACTGCACTTAAAAATAGCTCACGGCAATACAATTCTAATTGTTGGCATTTTGAGGGAAACAAAGTGTTAGAACCCCTGTTTGTGTTTTTATTTTTTTAAAGGCTGGGCTTTGTGTCCCCTTGTAGTAAAATTGGCTTCACTTCCTGTCACACAGCTAAACAGGAAGTGAAGGTAAAACCCTACCAATGTCTTTTCTTGGGGACACACAGATCAATCTAACTAGTGTCCCCATTAAGCAAATTGCACTCTAGGACTTTGTTGTGTACACCCCAAATCATTGGGTAGTTTGGGGTTTAGTAAAGACGAATCCACTCTGCAGTAAAAGTGTAGCTGCTGAAAATCTGAGGGATCACTGGTGATTGTAACATCCAATCAAGTAAAAGCAAAGATGGTGTTTTTTTTGTTTGCTTGCATTTCCCTTTTGGATATCCAGCAAGTGCACTTGTAGTGCAAAGTAGATTTGCCTTTATTAAATAAACCCCAAAGTCCAAAAAAACTAATAATTTGGGGTGTAACCCGCAAAATGCTGGAGTGCAATGTACATAATGGGGAAAGTATTTAGATTGACCTGTGTGTCCTCAAGGAAAGACATTGGTAGGGATTTCCCCTCACTTCCTGTGTGACTATGTGACAGGAAGTGAATTATTTGGAAGGATAAAGTGGACAAATTTGGGAGTTGTCTTTACCCTATCAGGGGTGCAGACATCCCCAAAAACTGTCTAGACTTGTAATCCCTCTGCACTCTATCCCCATGCAAAAATAAGAAAGGATTTCATTTAGTTTAATTTTGCAAAGACTCATTCCTAAGTTGAATTGTGATGCATGTCAATGGCACATTTAGACCCTCTTTAATCACTTGAGATCAGTGCTATAACTGATCACCAGCCACAGCACGGTCCTCAATTGCCGGGAGTCCGTCAATGAACGTCGTCCCCTTCACGCGCGTGCGCTGTGGTCACCGAGTCACTGAGACTCGGGTGATGACAGATCCAAGTAAGGGGCCGATACCTGCCCTTTACCATGTGATCAGCTGTCAGCCAATGACAGCTGATCACGTGATGTAAACAAAAGCTGGGTAATAGTTTTTGTTTTCTCCTTGTGCTGACAGCGTGAGCATAAAAAAAGGCAATCACCGGCTTATGTGCAAGGGACATCGGGCCCCGAAGAGGAAGAGGCAATTCTGCGTCATCTGTGACAATCAGTAGCCCCTGCCAATGCTACCTATCAATGCCCACCACTGCTGCCAATCAGTGCCACCTAGCAGTGCTGCCTATCAGTGCCCATCATTGCCACCTAGCAGTGCCACTTCTCAATGCCCACCAGTGCCAACTAGCAATGCCACCTCTCAGTGCCCACCCTTGCCAACTTATCAGTGTCCATCAGTGCAGCCCATCAGTGCAGTCTCATCAGTGTACATCAATGAAGGAGTAAAATTACCTTTTGTCTAAATTTTCGAAATATTAACCACTTTCCTACCGCCCACCGTCAAATGACGTCCTTGGCTCTGTGCGGTGACATCTGAATGATGCCTGCAGTTGCAGGCATCATTCAGATATCATTATTTTCACCTGGCGATTCTGTGCACGATAAAAATGATCATAGCAGCAGTTCCACCGCTTGATCGTTCTTATAGGCGGTGGGAGGGGATGTCCCCCCCCTCCCGCCGCCATCCGGTGCTTCTCCGGGCTCTCCCGTGCCATCTTGGGCTTGGAGAACGATTTGGCTCGCGCCGGATGGGAAGCATAGCGATGAATGGGGACCAGATGGTCACCAGTCATCTCTATGACCGTCGGAGGCCAGGGCGCGACGTTATGACATCACGCCGGGTTCCCGTATGTAATCCAAGCCGTGATCTCGGCTGTCAGCATGAGATTGGTGAATTTTTTTGACCGATCTCATGCTTTCCAGCCTGGAGGAGAGATGTGGGGTCTTATTGACCCTGCATCTCTCCATAAAGAGGACCTGTCACAATAGATTCCTATTACAAGGGATGTTTACATTCCTTGTAACAGGAAAAAAAGTGATCCAAAAAACAAAAAAGGTAAAAAAAGAGTAAGAAATACAAAAAAGGAAAAAACAAAAAGAAAAATAATAAAAAAAAAGAAAAAACACCCATGTCCCCGGTAGCTCGCGCTCATAAGCGAACACATACGTACAGTAACTCCCGCCCACATATGTAAACACCGTTCAAACCACACATGTGAGGTATTGCTGCGTGCGTTAGAACGAGTGCAACAATTCTAGCACTAGACCTCCTCTGTAATACCAAAATGGTAACGTGTAAAAAAATTTAAAGCATCGCCTAGGGAGATTTTTAAGTACTGAAGTTTGGTGTTATTCCATGAGTGTGCGCAATTTTAAAGCGTGACATGTTGGGTATCTATTTACTCAGCATAAGAACATCTTTCACATTATCCCAAAAAATTGGGCTAACTTTACTGTTTTGTAATTTTTTTACATTCATGAAACTATTTATTTCCCAAAAAAAAGGCGTTTGAAAATTTATTGCGCAAATACCGAGCGAGATAAAAATTTGCAATGACCGCCATCTTATTCCCTAGGGTGTCTGCTAAAAAAACATATATAATGTTTGGGGTTTTGAAGTAATTTTATAGCCATAAATGTATGATTTTTACATGAAGGAGGGAAGTGCCAGAATAGGCCCAGTGCTGAAGTGGTTAAAATATCAATTTTTTTATTTTTTAACTCGGTCTTTTGTATTTATATAAAAAAAAAAAAAAACGCAGAGGTGATCAAATAGCACCAAAAGAAAGCTCTATTTGTGTGCCAAAAAATAATACATTTTCATTGGGTTACAGTGTTGTATGAGCGCGCAATTGTGATTCAAAGTGCATCAGCGCTGAAATGTGAAAATTGGTCTGGGCAGGAAGGGGGTTGAAGTGGCCAGTGCGCAAGTGGTTAATATAAGGCTACATGCACACGGACGTTTTTCAAGCCGCTTGTTTGAGCGTTTTTTGCAGCTTAAAAACGTCTCTCCATGTTAGCCTATGGCAGGGATATGCAATTAGCGGACCTCCAGCTTTTGCCAAACTACAAGTCCCATCATGCCTTTGCCTCTGGGTGTCATGCTTGATGCTGTCAGAGTCTCGCTATGCCTCATGGGACTTGTAGTTTGGCAACAGCTGGAGGTCCGCTAATTGCATATCCCTGGCCTATGGCCTCATGGCCACCATGGCGTTTTTGAGCTGTAAATGGCATAGGTGTTTTTAGGCCCCATGTACACGGGACGCTGGTGCAAAGTGTTCAGAACTAAGTTTGAAAGCGGCGTTTAGAAAGGCGCGCTTTGTGGCGTTTGCATGCCGCGTTTTACCAGATTTGCGTCTATATGCGTTTAGTTAGGAAACATGATAAGGAGCCGCCCTAAGCTCCAAAAACAGTATTATTAATGATTTCAGCTATTTTTTGAGACCAGAGTGAGTATCAGCAGCTAAGAGAGCAGCAGTGTAGTTGTATTTAGCGTGTCACTTGCCACGTCACTTGCCCCAAGTTGTGGATTGTCCACTTGCCACGTCAGCTGCCCCAAGTTGTGGATTGTCCACTTGCCACGTCAGCTGCCCCAAGTTGTGGATTGTCCACTTGCCACGTCAGCTGCCCCAAGTTGTGGATTGTCCACTTGCCACGTCACCTGCCCCAAGTTGTGGATTGTCCACAATGCAATGGAAGCAATTGCATTATTTTTTTGATATACCGGTATATATATATTTTTAATGGTTTTTCCTCATTTGCCCTAGTTTTTGAGTTTATCGATGTAAAAAAATAGGTCACCTTTAAAAACGCTTCTAAACTAAAATGCGTCTAAACGCCGGTACCGCGTCTGAAACGTGGAAATCTTTGGCGTCTGAAGGCATTTTTAGGCTTTGTGAAAAACGAGTTTAAACGCAACTGCAGATTTTTTTTCAAGGCCAAAGACAGTGTTTTGGATGTAATAGAATTCAATGGACCCGCATCCAAAACGCAAGTACCGCAAATTTGCGGCAATTTTTTTTTAACCTGCTTATAGCTGGTTGTTAAAGGAAATGTAAAAAAAATAAACATTGCCGGCTCTAAAAAAACAAACAAACAGCGTGGGGTCCCCCCCAGGTCCATACCAGGCCCTTCAGGTCTGGAATGGATTTTAAGGAGAACCCCCGCCAAGCTTAAAAAAATAAATAGCGTGGGGGTCCCCCTATAAATCCATACCAGGCCCTTCAGGTCTGGTATGGATTTTAAGGGGAACCCCGCCAAATTAAAAAAAAAGTAGCGTGGGGTCCCCTAAAAATCCACACCAGACCCTTTATCCAAGCACGCAACCTGGCAGGCTGCAGGGGAAGAGGTGGGGACGAGAGAGCGGCCCCCCTCCCTCCTGAACCGTACCAGGCCACATGCCCTCAACATGGGGAGGATGTCCCCATGTTGATGGGGACAAGGGCCTCTTCCCGACAACCCTGGCCGTTGGTTGTCGGGGTCTGCGGGCGGGGGGCTTATCGGAATCTGGGAGCCCCCAGATACCGGCCCCCCACCCTATGTGAATGAGTATGGGGTACATCGTACCCCTACCCATTCACCTGGTGGCAAAAAAAGTTAATAAAAAACACAACAGGGTTTTAAAGTAATTTATTAGGCAGCTCCGGGGGTCTTCCTGCCGGGCGCCCCGCTATCTTCTTCCAGCTCTTTTGCTAGCGGGGTCCCGGGCTTCCTCATCGTCTTCGGGGGTCTTTCTGCCGGGCGCCCCGCTATCTTCTTCCAGCTCTTTTGCTAGCGGGGTCCCGGGCTTCGTCGTCGCCTTCTTCCGACTTCGGGGGTCTCTTGTTCTGTTCTCCGGTGTCGTCTCCGGTTCTTCTCCCGCTCTCCAATGCCTTCTCCACGATCTCCGGTTTTTTCTGCCTTCTGCCGGGCGCCCCGCTATCTTCTTCCAGCTCTTTTTCTAGCGGGGTTCTGAGCTTCATCGTCGCCTTCTTCCCTCTTCTCTTCGCCCGATGTTGCCTCATCGCTGTCCGCCGTTACAATGCTCTGGCCGCGGAGCAGGGCGCCCGGCAGGAAGACCCCCGGAGCTGCCTAATAAAATACTTTAAAAACCTGTGTTGTGTTTTTTGTTGACTTTTTTTCCACCAGGTGAATGGGTAGGGGTACGATGTACCCCATACTCATTCACATAGGGTGGGGGGGCCGGTATCTGGGGGCCCCCTTATTAAAGGGGGCTCCCGGATTCCAAAAAGCCTGCCGCCTGCAGACCCGACAACCAACGGCCAGGGTTGTCGGGAAGAGACCCTTGTCCCTATCAACATGGGGGCAGGGTGCTTTGGGTGGGGGGCCGCAGGTCGCCCCCCTGCCCCAAAGCACCCACCCCCCCATGTTGAGGGCATGCGGCCTGGTATGGTTCAGGAGGGAGGGGGGCCGCTCTCGTCCCCCCCTCTTCCCCTGCGGCCTGCCAGGTTGCGTGCTCGGATAAGGGTCTGGTATGGATTTTGGGGGGGACCCCCACGCCGTTTTTTCGGCTTAGGGGGTTTCCCTTTAAATCCATACCAGACCTAAGGGCCTGGTATGGATCTTGGGGAAACCCCCACACCGTGTTTTCGGCTTAGGGGGTTCCCCTTTAAATCCATACCAGACCTAAGGGCCTGGTATGGATCCTGGGGGAACCCCCACGCCATTTTTGTGGCTTAGGGGGTTACCCTTAAAATCCATACCAGACCTAAGGGCCTGGTATGCTCCTGGAGGGGAACCCATGCCGGATTTTTCATTAAAATTCGGCGTGGAGTTCCCCTTCATGATTCATACCAAACACGGGACAGCGAGGCTGCCGAGAACCAGCGCAATGCCATCGCGCTGGAGACATTCTCGGCCAGCTAGTCGCCTCTAGGACACGACTTGAGCGGCTGCTTCACGCTCAGGTCATGTCCAAGTTGCCTCGAAAAGTCCCGCTGTCCCTGTGTCAGCCGGCACACGAGTCGCCCCGTGAGTCGGATCCGCTTCATCCGACTTCCCGGGCGACCTCTATTCAAATCAATGGGCTCCCATAGGGAACCATTCATTTTCAATAGAGCGCCGCTGACATTTGTATTTACTATAACAGTGCGCCGCTGTGCGCCGCTGGTTCCTGCGCCAAGTGAAGGAGTTATCCGGCGCACCAATTAAGGTTAGAACCAGCGCAGCGCACTGTTATTAGTAAATCAGCCCCAATGTCTCACTAGGTTGTGGAATGAGTCTAGAAGTACACAACACCTCTCTCACCACAGAGGAAGCTCTTAAAACGAAAATTTTAAGATAGAAAATAGGACCATCTGGTACATGTTTCTAACAAACCCAATAACATCACCTATGTTGGGTTGACTCATGCATCAATTTACAAGTTATAGTGCTATAATGCTATAGATAACCACCTTGGGTGCATACATGAATGTGCATACAACAGCATACATAGGTGATTACAGAACCCAATAGGAAATAAGTGGTGGTGCACATAACCAGCTTAAAAGTATCTTAGTCTTAGTGGGTAGGTCATTCACATGATCACAAACTGATCTGAACATATTTTCACATGTAAGGCTAGTTGATAAGATAACGGCAGGCAAATATCTTTGGATATATTCTCTAGTGAGAGAAGTCAGCATGACAAATCTTAACACATCAGTGCCATGAATGATCCTAGCAAAAGAACAGAGTTAACCATTCTGCATATAATCACAAGTGAGGAGCTCATTAGCCAGGGTATTTTGAGATGTAAGCATAGGCATGCACATGGGTTGCCTGGGCACACCCTAATCAGCCCATGTACATACCTCCCAACAGCCCTGGATTGGGCGGGACCATCCTGAGATTTGAATTAAGTCCCAACAATCCATGCTGAATCGCAGAGCTGTTCCGGCGCTCGGCCCCACTAATTAGCTCCTGTGTCTTCCTTGCAGCTAAGCTTATCACTGGCAGCTGCAGAAGAAACAATGTTTGTTCTTTCCGGGGAGGAAGTGGGTAGTAAAGGCTAGCACAGGTAGTAGGGAGGAAGGGTTGTGTTTGACAGTGATTGGCTTTGTAGGGTAGGGGGTGGGTGCTAAAGAATGGCATGGAAATGGGGGCAGGGCTACAAGCCACTCATAGCCATGCCCCCTACTCCCCATGCTGTCTTTTAGTACCCAGCCCCTCTCTGGCATAAACAAACAGTGTTTCCTCTGTAGCACAGCTGCAGGGAAATCACAGAAAGAGGATTGGCTAACTTCTGTTCTTCTACCTTGGACTCTTCACAGTACTCAGGGTACTGCAGTTTTATATCTTCTCCCCCTTCTCCTATTCCCTGGTCCAGCGGGTGGGGCTATGATTAGCTGAAATTTATCTCCACCAACTGCACCAGGGAATAGGAGAAGGGGATGAAGAGTCGGAGCTGCAGTACCCTGAGTACTGTGAAGAGTCCCAGAGAGAAGTAAAACATAGGTAAGCATTACAGAGGTGAGACAGAGGGTCACTTACTACTGTACTCTGTGTCACTACTGACCCCTAAACTCTACCTCACTTAGCATTGACCTCTGAACTCTGCATCACCTAGCACTGACCACTCTGTAATAGGTGAAACAGAGCTCAGAAATAACTCCGAGGTCAGTAGTAAGTGAAGCAGAGTTCCAGTAGTAATTAACAGAGAGTTCAGAGGTCAGTAGTTATAGTTTCAGATTAATGCAGTGAGTTTTTTTCTGCACCATGAGTGCAGCACAGTGTACCCGCAATTTTCATGTAGGTTAGCTGCACTTTGTTATAGACTTGTATTATGTCCCATGGTTTTGATGCACTTTCTGAAAGCGCACCAAAACCTTGCTTTCCATTTTTTGTTTTAGAAAGCTCACCAAAACTGTGAGATATAATAGAGGTCTATGGTAAACTGCAGCTAACCCACACAAAAACTGCTGGCACACTGCACTGCACTCATGATGTGGGAAAACCACACCGCATCAGTGTGAAAGCTCCCTACTGGGGGGAAGGAGAACCAAAAGCATATTTTATGGGTACGGGAATGCTTTTGTTTTTATTAACCACTTCCCTTTAAGCCTCTCCCACTGTAAATCCAATTTGGCCACACCCAACATTCACCAAGGCTTTGTGCTTTAAGCATAGTTCCAAGACCACTCAACGCTGAAATAAAAGGTATAAGAAGCAAGGTATAAGAAGCAAGCAGCAGCAATAATCCATCCAAAGTACAGAGCGCCAGATCCAAAGTACAGGCATAGAGCCAAAATATAGGAGCAGTAATGAACAAACCACATTAGGGGTGAATAATAATAAAAGCAGTCTTTATCTTGACACCAGCAGTACAGGCAGAATAAGAGAAGGTAGCACTCAAGAAACATTTTATTTTATTTTATTTTTGATGCAAGAATGAGTTAAAAAAAATGGCTACAGGATTAAGTTCTACTGATTCCAGAATACTCCTCACCAGTACATATCCCTGACGGTCCCTGTTGTCCAGAGCTTATATATGCTTGTGCATCTCTGTGAGTTATTGATTGTGTCATGCCGAAACCTTTTGCAGGTCCTGCAGTGAGGTATTATGGCAGGGGACCATTTCCCTTTCCACTACCTTGTGTCTAGCTGCTACAGAGTGGATGTCAGCTTTCAAATCAGAAATAGCTGTGGACAAAATGCTTTTAATATCTGCAGAAACATTCTGCAGATCTGACATTTTAGGTGTTTGTTGCATAAAAGTCAGTAGGTTGGCAGCTCCCATAACACTTAATTCAGCATTATAGTTCCTTTTGTAGCAGGTATAGTTCCCATCACCATTGAACACTGGCTTAGATTGCTAGCCAACTGTGTCCTGAAGATTTCAGGCCAATTTTGCCCATTTTGAAGAGAATCCAGGTGGCAGCTGGAAGAGTTCCCTCGGTGGAGCCAGAGCTCTGCTAACAAGCAGTCAGACCATGCCCGTCCATCTCTTAATTTTTATCCACATGACAATTGTGAAAAATGGGAGGAGGGGTTGTCACCAGGACAGGAATGTACAGACATCAATTAAACATGTCGGAGGTTCAAACTTTTTCTTCTCTAACAAAGGTGTTTTTGTCGGTGTTCCCTCTGGAGGAGTTTCTTATCATTTCCTACCCTTACAGAAAATCTCCCTAATAGGGAAAAATAATAAAATCTCATCAGAGGCTCTAAATCTTACTCACTCTATGCAAAATGAAATATATATATATATATTTTGCCTTAAGGTTGCCTTTAAAACAACCCTGAGCATAGCACATTTTTTATTATCTGAATCCATTTATCTAAATGACAATGTCAATGGGCCACTTTGTCAAATATTGAACTAATTTACTTACAACTGTTCAGGAGAAATAACTACACCATCTGGCAGGCAGATGGGTGTGGCTACAACTCTATTCAAAAGATGAACATCAAAATATCACAAACTTGTGATAATGTAAAAATCTGTTAAAATATTCTTGGATAAAGTTAATGTTATAAGCACTAATACACAATAGTTTCCATTTAAGAATTTAAGAATTAAGCAGACAGAAATATATATGTTGTCAATTTATAATTATTTATTTTCCAGGGAAGTTTGGTTTCTGACGATAAATTGTGTGCTTACTATCTAGATTCTTCCAAACAATGTTATCATGTTCAATATGGAATCCTTTGTGATGACTGCTTTAAAAAAATAAGTTTTGAAAGAACATTGTGTTCTGTCATAATATATTTATTGACCTAAATATATGAAAAATGCAACATTCATTAAAATGTAAGAAGGGCTCATGTACAAAGTTTCCCATGACCGCATTAAAAGATTTGTGTTGTTTTAAGCATTTTTCTGTTAACTTAAATATACTAAATTACACTTGAAGTGTCAGCAGAAGATTAATTTAACATATTTAATAGTCAGTTTAACACTTAAAGCTTGAGTCCAGGAAAACTGATAAATACACAGAAGAAATATATACGGTAATAAGGAACTGTTAGTATTTTTGTGTATCCAATTCTGAGAGTTAAGCCCCGTACACACGGTCGGACTTTTGGCCAACAAACTTCATTTTGAGCAAGTTGGACCAACAATCCGACCGTGTGTACGCTCCATCGGACAAAAGTTTTCATCGGACAAAAGTTCAGTCTGCAAACAGACACATTTTTGGCCAACAAAAGTCCGATGGAGCAAAGTCTGAACATGTGTACAGAAAACCATCGGACTTTTGTCCGATGGACAAAACAAATAATGTTAAAATCAACCAAAAATATCAGAAGTTGACCAAAGGGTGGCGGTAAAGAGCAGAAAAGAGTAGAAAAACCACGCAATGTTGGAAGACGTTTTGGGAAAGTTTGCAGAAAAGTCCTGTGGTGTGTATGCTATGGGTGTTCCCGGCCAACTCCGTTCAGACAAAAATCCACGGAAAAGTCAGATGGAAGTCCGACCGTGTGTACGAGGCTTTACACACTATGGATGAGCCAACGGTTCAGACCGAATTTTGCCTGTTCGCCCCATTTGGTGGGAGGCAAAAATCAAATATAGAAGCAGTGTTTCTACTGTTTCCATATATGACAGCTTCCCAATGTCAATGATTCCTAAGGAATCTCCAGCACCTAAGAAAAGGGGTGGGGATAGCAGTAACATCGCTGCCTAAGTATGGCCATGGTTGAAAAAAGCCAGCTGCATGTTGCTTCTGAGCTGTGTTGTTTCAATGTTGCTAATGCAGTGCTAGCATGTGTATGCCTAATTATAGGTACAATAGTAGTGATGAGCCGAACACCCCCGGGTTCGGTTCGCACCAGAACCCGCGAACGGACCGAAAGTTCGAACGAACATTAGAACCCTATTAAATACAATGGATGCGAACGTTCGAATTCTAAAGTGCTAATTATAAAAACTATTATGCATGTTATTGTCCTAAAAAGGGTTTGGGAACCCGGGTTCTGCACCAGGGGACATGTATCAATGCAAAAATAAGTTTTAAAAACGGTCGTTTTCCGGGAGCAGTCATTTTAATGATGCATAAAGTGAAAAAAAAAAAGTCAAATATTCCTTTAAATATCGTACCTGGGGGGTGTCTAAAGTATGCCTGTGAAGTGCCACGTGTTTCCCGTGTTTAGAACTGTCCCTGCACAAAATGACACTTCTAAAGGAAAAAAAAGCCATTTAAAACTGCTTGCGGCTTTAATGTAATGTCTGGTCCCGGTAATATGGATGAAAATCTTTAAGAAAAATGGCATAGCTACCCCATGACCCCCCCCCTACCCCAGCCCATTACCAGCCCCTTTGGGTCTTGTATGGATATTAAGGGGAACCCCGCACATAAAATAAAAAAGGCCCTATATACTCTGAACAGCCGTATACAGGCGGTGCATACAAGACAGGGACTGTAGGTTTGTTCTTATGTAGAATCTGTTTGTAATTTTGAACAGGTACATTGTTGAAGTGTAGCTCCAGACCAAAAATCTATTTTTAAACTTTTTGGAAAACATAGGTAAGGGTTATCACCCCTGTAACATTTGTTTTGCTGTCTGTGCCCCTGTTCAGAACATTTCACCTCACTTTCCGTCCTAATGACAACTGTTTTTGAAATGTGGTGTTTTTCTTGAAACAAGGATTGCTGATAAAGCATCAGTACAGAGGAGACACCTTTCTCCCATATTTATTCTTACAGGAGAGAATTTTCCTTCCTAGTGGTAGATTTCCTCTCACTTCCTGTTGTCTTCTTGCGTTTGCAAGTAGGAGTCGTTTGTAAGTTGGATGTTTGAAAGTAGGGACCTGCCGTATATACTCTGCAGAAATAGGCCCCTTAGTTGTTGGTGTTGGCACAACACTGTAAGCACTCACAGTTACTCTTGGTTGGTGCTGGAACGCCCTGCTGTCAACTATTATATCAGGAATTTTAATTACATATAATTGTTGAACAGTGGTAGTAAAAATTGGGCCTTTGATGGTGGTGCTGGTGCCACAACACTGTAAGCCCTGACAGTTACTCTTGGTGGGTGCAGCAATGGGCCCTGCTGTGAATTATTAGATCAAGAATTGTAATTACATGCCCCTGTTGAACAGGGGCTGAAAAATTGGGCCTTAGGCACTGGTGGCACAACACTGCAACCCTTCACAGATACTGTACTTGGAGCACAGCAATGAGCCCTGTTGCAAAGTATTGCTTCAAAAATTGTAATGACACGCCCCTGTTAAACAGGGGCTGAAAAATTGGGCCTTAGGCACTGGTGGCACAACACTGCAACTCCTCACAGATACTGTACTTGGAGCACAGCAATGAGCCCTGTTGCAAAGTATTGCTTCAAAAATTGTAATTACACGCCCCTGTTAAACAGGGGCTGAAAAATTGGGCGTTAGGCACTGGTGGCGGCACCCATAAACAAAAATGATCTTCCAAGCTATCATCATCAATCGTATCATTGAGGACTCGGAGGAGGAGGATAGCCAGTCAACATAACAGCACAGGCACTCAGCATCAGCATCAGTCTTGAAGGGATGTGACATTTTAAAATCAATTAGTCTGTTATATCAGCATCAGGTGTGTGGTAGCTGGTGGTGATCCAAGACTGGTTCATCTTGATGAAAGTCAGTCGATCAACCGAGTCGGTGGACAGGCGCACCCTGTGATCCGTGACAAATCCTCCAGCAGCACTGAATGTGCGTTCCGAAAGAACGCTGGATGCAGGACAGGCCAGTAGCTCAATTGCATACTGTGCAAGCTCTGGCCAGTGATCCATCCTCAAGACCCAGTAAGCCAGAGGATTTTCGGTGGGGAAGGTGTCCAAGTCTGACCTTGCCCCTAGATATTCCTGCACCATGTTTATCAGACGCTGGCGATGGTTGCTGGAACCGATCATACTTTGGGGCTGCGGACTAAAGAATTGTCTGAACGCATCGGTCAGACGGCCACCTTCCCCACCGCTCCTTCTTTGACTGGCCGAAGCCTCAGCAACTCGTTGTCCAGGACCAGGAGTTTGCAACCTCCCAGTCTCTGGGAACGCGTTGCACAGACCTTTCTGCAAGGCCTCCCGGAGTTGTCTCATCCTCTGCTCCCTCTGCGACGGTAACATAAGGTCCGCAACCTTACCCTTGTACCGTGGATCAAGGAGAGTGGCCAGCCAGTAATGGTCCCTCTCCTTGATCCGAAGAATACGAGGATCCTTCCGCAGACTTTGCAGGATCAGGGAGGCCATGCAGCGTAGGTTTGCTGAGGCATTCGCTCCGGAGTCCTCTGGGTCACTAAGGACGACATGATCCGCAGCCACCTCCTCCCAGCCACGTACAAGTCCACTGGTTTCTTGGGACTGTAAATCATCCCTAAAAGACTGCTGCTGATGATGCTGAGTGCCAGCCTCCACCTCCATGCTGACACAATCCTCCTCCTCCTCCTCCTCCTCCTCCTCCTCCTCCTCCTCTTCCTGTGCGATGGGTGGGACAGAAGGAACACTGTCTGGGTAAAGGGGGCCTTGAGAGGCAAGGAAGTCCTCCTCTTCCTGCCTCTGTTCTGCCTCAAGTGCCCTGTCCATTATTCCACGCAGCGTGTGCTCCAACAGGTGGACAAGAGGTACAGTGTCACTGATGCATGCACTGTCACTGCTCACCATCCTCGTGGCCTCCTCAAATGGTGCCAGGACAGTGCATGCATCCCTGATCATGCCCCACTGGCGTGGAGAAAAAAAACCAAGCTCCCCTGACCCTGTCCTGGTGCCGTAGTCGCACAGGTACTCATTGATGGCCCTCTGCTGCGTGTGCAGCCGCTGCAGCATGGCCAACGTTGAGTTCCACCTGGTGGGCATGTCACATATAAGGCGGTTCTTGGGCAGGTTCAACTCCTTTTGCAGCTCAGCCAGGCGAGCACTGGCATTATAAGATCTGCGGAAATGCACACAGACTTTCCTGGCCTGCCTCAGGACATCCTGTAAGCCCGGGTACCTGCCCAAGAAGCGCTGCACCACCAGGTTAAGGACGTGAGCCACACAGGGCACATGGGTCAGTTGTCCCTGTCGGAGGGCGGAGAGGAGGTTGGTGCCATTGTCGCAAACCACCATTCCTGGCTTAAGCTGGCGTGGCGTCAACCACCTCTCGGCCTGGCCCTGCAGAGCAGACAGGACCTCTGCCCCAGTGTGGCTTCTGTCCCCCAAACACACCAGCGCAAGCACGGCATGGCATCTTTTTGCCTGCGTACTTGCGTAGCCCCGTGAACGGCTACGGAGCACCGCTGGTTCATAGGACAAACCACAGGAAGAGGCCATGGAGGAAGAAGAAGAGGAGGGGGTGGAGGAGAGAGGTGTGTCACAACCAGTAGTAGCATTTTGGAGGCGTGGCGGTGGGACAACCTCCAACACTACTGCACCTTGTCCTGAATCCTTCCCAGCTGCCAAAAGAGTGACCCAATGGGCCGTGAAAGAAAGGTAACGTCCCTGTCCATGCCTGCTGGACCATGAGTCAGCGGTAATATGCACCTTACCGCTGACCGCCCTGTCCAGCGAGGCCAAGACATTGCCTTCCACATGCCGGTAGAGAGCCGGAATAGCCTTCCGTGAGAAAAAGTGGCGTTTGGGAACCTGCCACTGAGGAACCGCACATTGCACAAACTCACGGAAGGGGGCCGAGTCTACCAACTGAAAAGGCAGCAGTTGAAGCGCTAGCAATTTAGCCAAGCTAGCATTCAACCGCTGGGCATGTGGATGGCTGGGAGTGAACTTCTTTCGACGGTCCAGCAGCTGGGGCAGGGAAATTTGCCTGCTAGAATCGGACGTCGGTGTACTGCTAGCAGAGTGGGCGCAAGTACTTGGCTGTGACACACCTAATTCTACACCTTCATTCCTCTCAGTGCATGTTTCAGAGAGGACTGAAGTTATAGTGGGGTTGGAGATCCCAGCTGATGCGGTGCAAGGAGAGGTCCGCTTTGTTCTTTGGTGTGGGTCTTTGAGGTAGGCTTGCCAACGAGCTGCATGGCAGGTCAACATATGTCTGGTCAGGCATGTGGTACCCAAGCGGCTGATGTTTTGGCCACGCGATATACGCTTGAGACATATGTTGCAAACAGCAGCTGTGCGATCTGATGCACTAGCCTCAAAAAAGGCCCACACCAAAGAACTTTTTGAATGACGGGCAGAGGCAGCGCCCTGCACAGGCGGAGCTCTGCGGTGTGATTCCGTCGGTGTACTGCCCTTACGCTGGCCACCAAAGGGCATCCTGCCTCGTTGGAGATGTGCCTCCTCCTCATCCTCCTCCTCCTCCTCTCTCCTATTAGGCACCCACGTGGAGTCATTGACCTCATCATCCCCTCCCTCCTCATCACTGGAGCCAATCTGGCAGTATGCTGCAGCTGCTGGAACATGACTGCCAGATTGGTGTCCTTCTTGAGCAGCCCCTCTGTCTGCTCTCACGCTACTGCCTTCCTCTAGCTGGGTTTCATCATCAGACCCTTCGAAACGCTGGGCATCCTCCTGGAGCATGTACCCAACACTGTGCTGAAACAGTTCGGGGGACTCCTCAGGAGGAGGACATGGTGGGTCTAGGGAAGGAGTGACTGATGATTTGTCTGACATTGATACCAGGGAAGACGACGCTTTGGCAGCTGCTTTTCCAGTACCCTGAGCCTGGGTGAGAGAGGATGAGGAGGAGGAGGAGGGCTTGGTCATCCACTCTACCAAGTCTTCGGCATGATGTGGCTCAACATGTCCAGCTGCCGAAAAGAAGGACAAGCGTGTCCCATGGCCATGTGCTGATGACAATGCACCGCGTCCACGACCAGCACTGTTGCCCCCAGACACAGAGCCTGCTTGCCCTCTTTTATTGCCTCCTGACTGTCTGCCTCTCCTTGTTTGCCTTCCAGACATTCTAATAGATGGCCTGCAGGGAGATGGGAAAAAAGCAATAAGGGCTACCTTCAGGTGTCCTTCTCTGTCCCTTGAAACAAGGACTTTCACAGTGAAAGAAACTGACACTGTCCCTACCTAGAGTTTTCTGTCCCTAGAATAAATGTTTTTTTTAATCACAATATAGCACAAGGAAAATTAACTCACTGTCCTTACAGGTCCCTGGAAACAAGGACTTGCAGAGTGAAAGAAACTGACACTGTCCCTACCTAGAGTTTTCTGTCCCTAGAATAAATGTTTTTTTTAAGCACAATATAGCACAAGGACAATTAACTCACTGTCCTTACAGGTCCCTGGAAACAAGGACTTGCAGAGTGAAAGAAAAAAAACACTCTCCCTACCTACAGTTTTCTGTCCCTAGAAAAAATGTTTTTTTTAAGCACAATATAGCACAAGTAAAATTAACTCACTGTCCTTACAGGTCCCTGGAAACAAGGACTTGCAGAGTGAAAGAAACTGACACTGTCCCTACCTAGAGTTTTCTGTCCCTAGAATAAATGTTTTTTTTAAGCACAATATAGCACAAGGACAATTAACTCACTGTCCTTACAGGTCCCTGGAAACAAGGACTTGCAGAGTGAAAGAAAAAAAACACTCTCCCTACCTACAGTTTTCTGTCCCTATAAAAAATGTTTTTTTTAAGCACAATATAGCACAAGTAAAATTAACTCACTGTCCTTACAGGTCCCTGGAAACAAGGACTTGCAGAGTGAAAGAAAAAAAACACTCTCCCTACCTACAGTTTTCTGTCCCTAGAAAAAATGTTTTTTTTAATCACAATATAGCACAAGGAAAATTAACTCACTGTCCTTACAGGTCCCTGTAAACAAGGACTTGCAGAGTGAAAGAAACTGACACTGTCCCTACCTAGAGTTTTCTGTCCCTAGAATAAATGTTTTTTTTAATCACAATATAGCACAAGGAAAATTAACTCACTGTCCTTACAGGTCCCTGGAAACAAGGACTTGCAGAGTGAAAGAAACTGACACTGTCCCTACCTAGAGTTTTCTGTCCCTAGAATAAATGTTTTTTTTAATCACAATATAGCACAAGGAAAATTAACTCACTGTCCTTACAGGTCCCTGGAAACAAGGACTTGCAGAGTGAAAGAAACTGACACTGTCCCTACCTAGAGTTTTCTGTCCCTAGAATAAATGTTTTTTTTAATCACAATATAGCACAAGGAAAATTAACTCACTGTCCTTACAGGTCCCTGGAAACAAGGACTTGCAGAGTGAAAGAAACTGACACTGTCCCTACCTAGAGTTTTCTGTCCCTAGAATAAATGTTTTTTTTAATCACAATATAGCACAAGGAAAATTAACTCACTGTCCTTACAGGTCCCTGGAAACAAGGACTTGCAGAGTGAAAGAAACTGACACTGTCCCTACCTAGAGTTTTCTGTCCCTAGAATAAATGTTTTTTTTTAATCACAATATAGCACAAGGAAAATTAACTCACTGTCCTTACAGGTCCCTGGAAACAAGGACTTGCAGAGTGAAAGAAACTGACACTGTCCCTACCTAGAGTTTTCTGTCCCTAGAATAAATGTTTTTTTTAAGCACAATATAGCACAAGGACAATTAACTCACTGTCCTTACAGGTCCCTGGAAACAAGGACTTGCAGAGTGAAAGAAAAAAAACACTCTCCCTACCTACAGTTTTCTGTCCCTAGAAAAAATGTTTTTTTTAATCACAATATAGCACAAGGAAAATTAACTCACTGTCCTTACAGGTCCCTGGAAACAAGGACTTGCAGAGTGAAAGAAACTGACACTGTCCCTACCTAGAGTTTTCTGTCCCTAGAATAAATGTTTTTTTTAATCACAATATAGCACAAGGACAATTAACTCACTGTCCTTACAGGTCCCTGGAAACAAGGACTTGCAGAGTGAAAGAAACTGACACTGTCCCTACCTAGAGTTTTCTGTCCCTAGAATAAATGTTTTTTTTAAGCACAATATAGCACAAGGACAATTAACTCACTGTCCTTACAGGTCCCTGGAAACAAGGACTTGCAGAGTGAAAGAAACTGACACTGTCCCTACCTAGAGTTTTCTGTCCCTAGAATAAATGTTTTTTTTAATCACAATATAGCACAAGGAAAATTAACTCACTGTCCTTACAGGTCCCTGGAAACAAGGACTTGCAGAGTGAAAGAAACTGACACTGTCCCTACCTAGAGTTTTCTGTCCCTAGAATAAATGTTTTTTTTAAGCACAATATAGCACAAGGACAATTAACTCACTGTCCTTACAGGTCCCTGGAAACAAGGACTTGCAGAGTGAAAGAAAAAAAACACTCTCCCTACCTACAGTTTTCTGTCCCTAGAAAAAATGTTTTTTTTAATCACAATATAGCACAAGGAAAATTAACTCACTGTCCTTACAGGTCCCTGGAAACAAGGACTTGCAGAGTGAAAGAAACTGACACTGTCCCTACCTAGAGTTTTCTGTCCCTAGAATAAATGTTTTTTTTAATCACAATATAGCACAAGGACAATTAACTCACTGTCCTTACAGGTCCCTGGAAACAAGGACTTGCAGAGTGAAAGAAACTGACACTGTCCCTACCTAGAGTTTTCTGTCCCTAGAATAAATGTTTTTTTTAAGCACAATATAGCACAAGGACAATTAACTCACTGTCCTTACAGGTCCCTGGAAACAAGGACTTGCAGAGTGAAAGAAACTGACACTGTCCCTACCTAGAGTTTTCTGTCCCTAGAATAAATGTTTTTTTTAAGCACACTATAGCAGAAGCACAAAACACACTGACACTCTCCCTACCTATCCTTCTCTTTCCCTAAACTAAAGGAATCCAGGTTAAGCAAGAAAGAAATAACAGTCACTGTCCCTGCCTATGCTACTCTATCCCTGCTCCGGAACACACTACACTAGGCCGCCGTGCTGGCGGCCTTTTATAGTGTGGGGCGTGTACTAAACACCCTCAGCAATAATTGGCCACAGGCATCCTGCCTGTGGCCAATCATTGCTCTCCTCGCTGCCGGCGCTGTGATTGGCCAAGCATGCGGGGTCACAGTGCATGCTTGGCCAATCACAGCGCCTGGATGACACTGCGATGGCGTAGTGCATTGTGGGCCGTTCGCGTCACTCGAATTTGGCGCGAACGGCCCAAATCGTTCGATCTTCGTCGAACGATCGAACAGCCAATGTTCGAGTCGAACGTATGTTCGACTCGAACACGAAGCTCATCCCTATACAATAGGAGTAGAGCAAGGAAGAGGAGCACTTCTCAACTTAACACAAACAAGATTTACCCCATTGACATAAAATTATCTGTACTTCTTTTTGAACCTGTTCCATTTCTTGCTACGGTTAAGTTCTTCTGCAAACCAACTCCACTAAACATCTCCTCAATAGTTTATTCTTTTGAATTGAAAAGCAGACATAAGCCACAAAACATCACCAGCTTTGCCCCACCATAAGGTCCCCAGACCCTTATGGTGATGACCTATTCTATCTCACAGCAATCTGTATAGATCTGGCCACACATAAATTCTTGAAATGGCTTTACATGTTTCATAGTAAAGTCCTATGACAGACTGTCCATCTAGTCCAGCCTTTCTCAACCTTTTTACCCCAGGGGAACCCTTAAAATAATTTGCAGATCGCGGGGAACCCCTGATAAAACCCATTTATTGGGGGTCAGTGGGAACAATGCCCCTTACTTTGGTGGTCAGTGAGAAGAATGCCCTTTTTTACAGTGGTGGTAAGAATGGCCCCCTTTACAGAGAGCTATAAAGATCATTGGTGTCATATCACTAGCTCCTATAAGTGGAATTGGCTCAGAACTATGTAGGCACCATCAAACAGGAGGTAAATCAGCCACAGCTCAAGGAACCCCTAGCCACCTCTGGAGGAACCCTAAGGTTCCACGGAACCCTGGTTGAGAATGGCTGATCTAGTCTATCAGTCAAGCTTATTATGTAGCTGTATTCAGACCAATACATGTTACCTGACCATTAAGGTAATTGCTTAGCCCCAGTCTATGGCATTTCCTGTATTCCTTTTTACAGACTTCAGCTTGTATCTGACCACTCTTGTTTGTGTACAACACCCTTGTTCTATTCCCTTTTAGCTATCTTCTGCACAGGTGTGTCTGAGGGTCGCAACCCTGTACACCCACCAGTAAAGTCCACCATCTGGTGTCGGTGCTTAGACTCTGCACCTTTTCCCTTAAGGGGTCACACCATTATCCAATGTTCTGATACCACAGAGGGTCCACTATCCATTTTTACAATCTAGTCTTCTCCGAGCTTCAGAAATTGTCTTTTAGAGACATTTCTCTCTCTACTCTCACCTACAAGGTGGTATTTCTTGCAGATTTTACTAAGGATGAGCTGAGCTTTGGATTGAACTCTGTTCAGTGAAAACCCATGCCAAAAGCCATGTAACAAAGTAACAGGAATGTTGGTGACACCTTGACCTAATATGGCCACATGGCCATATCTGGTCGATCACATCTGCCAGCTGAGTGTATTTTTTTTTTTTTTGCTGCAATGCAATGACAAATGCAGTTTCATTGTATTTATATGACTTTTCTATGTTGCTACTTTATTGATCCACTGCAGAATTTATTTTTACAATTTCATAAATATTTTTTATTAAATGGCTTCATAAGACACATCTCTTAAAGTGGTTGTACACCCTGTACAACCACTTTCACCTACAGGTAAGCCTAGATTAAGGCCTACCTGTAGGTGCTGGAAATATCTCCTAAACCTACACGGTTTAGGAGATATTTACAATTCCCCGTACGACTATTTCTTCTGCGCATGCCCCAATGTATTCGGCACATGCACACTTTAGAAAGGGCACGCTGTGCCATTTCTAGATGAGGTCATGCCGTGACTTGTGGCTCCCGCGCGCATTCGCGTGAGTGACATCACGCGACTCCGGCCAGTCACAGAGCCGGAGTCCGTGGCCCCGGAAGAAATAGGGCTGAAGATGGATGCTTCCAGCCAGCAGGGACATCTGGGACAGCACAGGCTTTGGTTTCTGGTAAGTGACACCTAATGGGCTACTATGCGATGCATAGTAGCCTATTATGCTTTACCTTTGCAGGGAAACAAAGAGAAAGATAAATCCATCAGGGTTTACTTCCTCTTTAATTGATCTGCCCTGGCTATTATGTGCCCTTGAGAAGGAGGAACAAGAGGGAATGGGTGAATTAGTTGGAAAGTGGCTGTTCTGCACCTGAGTTAAAAAGAGAGTGGGGATAGATGCCCTGAGCCTCTACAGACTCTCTCTCTGATAGTGTATTTGCAACAAAAAATAAAGATTTAGGAAAGGGCTATAGCGGTAGAATTCAACTTTCTGCTGTTACCTGCCCTTCCCCCTGGTCATATAATTTAATTAGCTGCTTCCTGCTCTGTGTTGTGAAACTTTTTTTATTTCTATGTAGCTAATGAGAAACTCCAGGGCCAGAGATAGCTGACATCCTTCTGTATGTGGTGGGTTGTAAGTAGAGTTGAGCGAACCCGAACTGTAAAGTTCGGGTTCGTA
Organism: Rana muscosa; assembly: GCA_029206835.1. NCBI lineage: Eukaryota > Metazoa > Chordata > Amphibia > Anura > Ranidae > Rana > Rana muscosa. Next base: position 883,558,720 of record CM055118.1, read on the forward strand.
CCGGACTTTTGGGTTTTTGGGTCCCGGACCCGAACTCGAACAATTGACTGTATGTTCGGGTTTGGGTCCGGTGTTCGGCGATGTAATGGCGCATTTTTAAAAGCTGCAGGGCAGCCAATCAACTTTAGTTTAACTGGTGTGCCCTTAGAAGCCATCACAGCCATGCCTACTAATGGCATGGCTGTGATTGGCCAGTGCAGCATGTGACCCAGCCTCTATATAAGCTAGAGGCACACAGCAAAGCACGTCACTCTGCATTAGACAGTGTAGGGAAAGGTTCCTGGCTGCTGTTGCTGTGAGGGAGAGAATTACATGATAGGAGTCAGTCCTGATTGTGAAATAGATTCTAATTAGTCAGCGATCTACATAGATTTAGTTGTGTGGGTGCAGTGCACAAGCTTTTTACACTGCACTGAGAGAAAAGATAGACAAGGAGAGAGAATTATCTAGGAGTCAAGATTCAGAAATCTATTCTAATAACTCAGCGATCTACATAGATTTACCTGGTTGGGTTGCAGTGCACAGTCTTTTTACACTGCCATGAGCCCAGTGCCAGAGGAAATATAACTTTTATCTGCAAGCTCAGTGCACCAGCACTGCATATGTTACTGTGAGATACACCCTGTACATACTGTGGGTGTATTCTGCTCTTCCAAAAACACCCATTTAGGGCAAAAATATATATTTTGCAGTGTTTTCTGCATATCTGGAGGTGTGTGATACACAATTTATATATTTTTCTTCTATTTTACTATTCCCCCAAAAATTTTTTAGGGCAAAAACATTTTTTTGGAATAGCATTTTCTGCATTTCTGTAGGTTTTGAGATACACCATTTACATACTCTGGGTGTATTCTGCTATTAAAAAAACACACATTTAGTGCAAAAAAAAATATTTTGCAGCGTTTTCTGCATATCTGGAGGTGTGAGATACCCAATTTATATATTTTTCTTCTATTGTGCTATTCAAATAATTTTTTTTAGGGCAAAGACATTTTTTTTGAACAACATTTTCTGCATTTCTGTAGGTGTTAGATACACCGTTTACATACTCTGGGTGTATTCTGCTATTGCAAAAACACACATTTAGTGCAAGAAATTTTTTTGCAGTGTTTTCTGCATATCTGGAGATGTGAGATACCCAATTTATATATTTTTCTTCTATTGTGCTATTCAAATATTTTTTTTTTAGGGCAAAAACATATTTTTTTTTTAATAGCATTTTCTGCATTTCTGTAGGTGTGAGATACACCGTTTACATACTCTGGGTGTATTCTGCTATTGCAAAATCACACATTTAGTCCAAAAAAAATTTGCAGTGTTTTCTGCATATCTGGAGGTGTGTGATACACAATTTATATATTTTTCTTCTATTGTGCTATTCCAAATTTTTTTTTAGGGCAAAAACATTTTTTTTTAATTGCATTTTCTGCATTTCTGTAGGTGTGAGATACACCGTTGACATACTCTGGGTGTATTCTGCTATTGCAAAAACACACATTTAGTGCAAAAAATATATATTTTGCAGTGTTTTCTGCATATCTGGAGGTGTGAGATACCCAATTTATATATTTTTCTTCTATTGTGCTATTCAAAAAAAATTTTTTTAGGCCAAAAACAAACATTCAGGTGTGAGATACACCGTTTACATACTCTGGGTGTATTTTGCTATTGCAAAAACACACATTTAGGGCAAGATCCTAAATTTGGAAAATATGAGGAGAACGTCAAAGAAGGGACGTGGCCGCGGTCGTGGTGCTGCTGGTGGAGCTCGTGGAGGACGTGGTCGATCTGTGCCAGGTACACGCACAAGTGAAACACCTTCCTCAGGTGAGAGTAGGCGACAGAGCCTGCAGCGGTATTTTGTCACGCATAATGAGGCTGTACGAATGTTGAGGCCAGGACAAGTACAGGCGATAGTAGATTGGGTTGCTGACAGTGCCTCCGGTTCCTTCATATTGTCTCCCACATAGTCTCCTGATGAAAGATAAGAGTTGGCACTTGCAGCCGATGTCCATCAGTCTTTCACCTCACCCCCTTGCAAATCAGCCAAGCAGTCTGAGCCCCAAATCATGCAGCAGTCTCTTCTGCTTTTCAATGACTCTGTTAGCAGGGTTTCCCAGGGCCATCCACCTAGCCCTGCCCCAGAAGTGGAAGAGATTGTATGCTCTGATGCCCAACCACTTATGTTTCATGATGAGTACATGGGAGGACCATCGCAGCACATCTCGGATGATGACGAAACACAGGTGCCAACTGCTGCTGCTTTCGCAATTGTGCAGACCGACAAGGGGGGCAGGGGTAAAGACTGGGTGGAAGATGATGTGGAGGACGATGAGGTCCTTGACCCCAGATGGAATCAACGTCATGCAGGTGACCAGTGTAGTTCGGAGGAAGAGGCGGTGGTCACACAGAGCCACCAGCACAGCAGAAGAGGGAGCAGGGTGCAAAAGCGGAGCGTCCGTCCCCTAGACAGTACGTCTGCTACTGCCCAACGCAGCAAGGGACCGAGCACACCAAAGCCAGGTCCAAGGAGTTCCCTAGTGTGGCAGTTCTTCAGACAATGTGCTGATGACAAGACACGAGTGGTTTGCACACTGTGCAATCAGAGCCTGAAGCGAGGCATAAACGTTCTCAACCTGAGCACAACCTGCATGACCAGGCATCTAAGTGCAAAGCACGATCTGCAGTGGAGTAGACACCTCAAAAACCAAGAAAGGTCTCTGGCTCTTCCTGCTTCCTCTTCTGCTGCAGTCTCGGCCTCTTCATCCACCTCTGTAGTGACAGTGGCACCTGCCAACCTGCAAACAGAGGATCTGCCAGCAACACTAGCACCTGGGTCACCAACCATCTCCACAATGTCCCATGGAAGCGTTCAGCTCTCTATCTCCCAAACACTGAAGCGGAAGAGGAAGTACCCCCCTAGCCACCCACGATCCCTGGCCCTGAATGCCAGCATTTCAAAATTCCTTGCCTTTGAAATGCCGTCTGGTGGAGACGCAGAGTTTTAAAAGCCTGATGGCATTGGCTGTCCCACAGTACGTCGTGCTCAGCCACCACTACATTTCCAGGCGAGCCATCCCTTCCCTGCACAACCAAGTGGGGGACAAAATCAGGTGTGCACTGCGCAACACCATCTGTGGCAAGGTCCACCTAACTACGGATGCGTGGACCAGTAAGCACAGTCAGGGACGTTATATCTCCCTAACAGCACACTGGGTAAATGCAGTGGCGGCTGGGCCTGAGGCAGATAGCAGTTTGGCGCATGTCCTTCCACCACCGAGGATTGCAGTTTGCCTCCTGTTGCTAACTCCTCCTACTCCGCTTCCTCATCCTCTACCACCTCCTCATCCGGTCAGCGTAACACCTTCACCACCAACTTCAGCACAGCCAGGGGTAAACGACAGCAGGCAGTTTTAAAACTTTCCTGTTTGGGAGAAAAACCCCACACCGTGCAGGAGTTGTGGAGGGACATGGAAAAACAGACCGATGAGTGGTTGGTGGCAGTGAGCCTCAAGCCCGGCCTGGTGGTGTGCGATAATGGGTGAAATCTCGTAGCAGCTCTGGGCCTAGCCGGTTTGACGCACATCCCTTGCCTGGCTCATGTGCTGAACTTGGTGGTCCAGAGGTTCCTGAAAAATTACCCCGATATGCTGAAGAATTATGAAGAAGTCATGTGACATGACGATACGTGCGTTAGGATCAACACAGACACACCGTCAGCTGCAAGAGAGGAGATGAGCTTGGCGCTCGTTTGAGATTGTCATTTCCCTTATCTATGAAATGTTGCTGCAAGCTTGAGGACCATATGGTTGGAATCATCACAGCCTGCATATATACGAGCTCGGCGTTCGTAGGATTGATGTCCACGCTCACTAGTTTGATGTGAGTGTGAGAATACATCCTTTGGTCACTTGTTTGCTGAACCTACAGAGTTACGCTATAAATTTATTTTTTGTTTGTGTATTTCCATGCATCCATGCGAGTGAGATCATACTTCCATGCAAGATTGTTGCATTGCTGTCCACATTAGAAGCCCCAGTGCATGCTGTCTCTTCCCAGCAGGGAGGTAAGCTGCTATTGAGCATTGGGTGGATTTACACCATAGTTTCTTCTTCCAAGCACTCTACGGGTGATGGGACTTGCTACACATTGGATTTTTTGATATTAACAGGAAGATTTTGGAGGATTCCATTGCTCACAGTGCTGTGTTATACACTTTATCACATACCGGCACCATTATTTTCAGGAATCGCTTGGAGAATTTCACTATTTTTAGTTTTGTGCTATACATTTTTATTATATATATATATTGTTATATATTTTATTTCTTTTATATTATATGCACAGGTTGATCACTTAGAGTGATACACGTTTTTGCATAAATCATTAATTGTTCACTGTTGGTTACACACCTTTCAGGTGTATAGGTGTGATTCATTCAGTTCATGCACATACCATTTATTTTTTGATATTTACAGGTAGTTTTTGGAGTATTCCATTGCTCACAGCACTGTGTTATACACTTTATCACATACCGACACCATTATTTTCAGGAATCGTTTGGAGAATTTTACTTTTTTTAGTTTTGCGCTATAAATTTTTATTATATATATATATATATTGTTTTTATTTTTATTTCTTTGATATTATATGCACAGGTTGATCACTTTCAGGTGAATAGGTGTGATTCATTCAGTTTATGCACATACCATTTATGTTACACATTGGTTGTCAACAAGCTACTGAATCTGGTTGGTTTATATTAGATTTAATTTATTTGGTTAGTATTAGGTAGTTTCCCTTTCTAGATCCTTCCCTTCACTTCCTTCACTAGTTATAATCACAGCGCAGCCACCATTACCCTTCTTTCCGATATGCCAGAGCTGCTGCAGAAAGTGCGGGCCGTCTGTGCGCACTTTCGGCGTTCTCACCCTGCTGCTGCTTACCTGTCAGCGCTGCAGCGTAACTTCGGCCTTCCTGCTCACCGCCTCATATGTGACGTGCCCACAAGGTGGAACTCCACCTTGCACATGCTGGCCAGACTGTGCAAGCAGCAGCAGGCGATAGTGGAGTTTCAGCTGCAGCACGCACGCGTGTGTCGCTCTGCGGAACAGCACCACTTCACCACCAATAACTGGGCCTCCATGCGAGACCTGTGTGCCTTGTTGCGCTGTTACGAGTACTCCACCAACATGGCCAGTGCCGATGACGCCGTTCTCAGCGTTACTATCCCAGTTCTATGCCTCATTTAAAAAAATGCTTTGCGCGATGATGGAAGAGGATGTGGCACAGGAGAAGGAGGATGAGGAGGAGGAGGAGGAACCGGTAAATTTCCAAAGCTTTCAGGGCAGTCATTCACAAGTGGCTACGAGGGTGGATTCCTGCACCAACAAATGCCAGGTACACAATTGTCCGGCAGTAAGGGCACAGTTCTGGAGGATGACGAGGTGGAGGATGAGGAGGAGGAGATGGAGGAGGAGGAACCATGTTCACAGCAGGGTGGCACCCAGACCAGGTCATGGCCATCACTGGTGCGTGGCTGGGGGGACACAGAGGACACAGACGATACACCTCCCACAGAGGACAGCTTTCCGTTGCCTCTGGGCAGCCTGGCACACATGAGCGATTACACGCTGCAGTGTCTCCATAACGACCGCCGAGTTTCCCACATTCTAACTGGTGTTGATTACTGGGTGGCCACCCTGCTGGATCCCCATTACAAGGACAACGTACCGTCCTTAATTCCCTCACTGGAGTGCGATCGTAAAATGCGCGAGTACAAGCGCATGCTGGTAGACGCACTGCTGGTGGCATTCCCATCTGACAGCGGGGGTACGGTGGAAGCACAAGGTGAAGGCAGAGGAGGAGGAAGAGGTCGCCAACGCAGCCGGGGCACCGCCAGCACCTCAGAAGGCAGGGTTAGCATGGCTTAAATGTGGAAAAACTTTGTCAGCACGCCACAACAACCAGCACCACCAGCTGATATGGAACGTCTTAGCAGGAGGCAGCATTTCACCAACATGGTGGAGCAGTATGTGTGCACACGCCTACACGTACTGAATGATGGGTCTGCCCCCTTCAACTTCTGGGTCTCTATATTGGGCACATGGCCTGAGCTTGCCCTTTATGCCTTGGAGGTGTTGGCCTGCCCTGCTGCCAGTGTATTATCTGAACATGTATTTAGCACGGCAGGGGGCGTTATCACAAGCTCACGTTCATTAAAATGAACCAGGCATGGATTCCACAGGACTTGTCCATACCTTGTGCAGAATAGACATGTATACCGGTGTTCTGACAAAAACTGTCCGGCCATCGGATAGTGTCCGGCCCGTACTGCGCAGGCGCAGCGCTTGCGCAGTACGGAGGACAAGGAGATTCACAAAATCTCCGAAGATGAACGGCGCCTGCGCTGTGAGTGCAGGTTCAAGCCCCACCATCCAAGTGGAAAAATCTTTTCCATATTTTTGTACTTATCATGGAACTGCGTGAAAAAACGCGTAGATGGCTTAGTAATGGATGTTAAAATACGTGGGCCTGTGGGTGGGTTGCGATAGTCGTTAAAAGCATTATTAATCAGTGCATCAGGATAGCCTTTCTCTAGGAACTTCTGGGAGAGCAATTGGCCGTGGGCCTCATAATCAGAGTCTCTGGTACAGTTCCTACGTAGACGACAGAACTGGCTGCGGGGAATGTTATTGACCGATCTAGGGTGATGATAACTATTATAATGGATAAATGGGTTCCCTGCAGTAGGTTTATTAATTTTTTTTGCATAAATAGTGCCATTCTCGTGACAAAGCTCAAGATCTAAAAATGCTAGAGTATGTGGATCAGCCACATGAGTAAAGGATAGGCCCAAAGTGTTGCGATTACAGTACTGTACAAAGCCATCAATATCGTCAGCAGTGCCATCCCAGATAATCACTATGTCGTCAATATATCGACCATAGTATATTACCTGGGCGGCAAAGGGATGGTCAGCTGCAAGGTGCATGCTCTCCCAAAACCCCATCGTGAGGTTGGCGTAGCTGGGGGCGAAATTGGCCCCCATAGCTGTGCCATGGACTTGTAGATAATGAGTACCCTCTGACTCAAAATAGTTGTGTTTCAAACAGAAAACTAGGGATTCCAATATAAAAATAACTTGCCGAGAATTAAGAAGGGGGTCTTTAGCTAAAAAGTGTTCAGCGGCCCTCAGACCTATATCGTGTGGAATTGATGTGTATAATGATGACACATCAAGAGAAAGCCACCAATAATTTTTCTCTTTTTTCATATACGTGTAAACCTTTTATATCCCAGTGTTTTTACCAATATGCCCCATACTTAGTTTATATTCCTTGTCAGTCCACTTATTTATTGCCCACGGCCATATTACCCTGAAAGCGCCTGATCTTGTCTGACCTGGGAAGCTAAGCAGGTCGGGCCTGGTTAGTCCCAGGATGGGAGACCGCCTGGGAATACCAGGTGCTGTAGCCCTTCTTTTTTTTTTTTTAGTTGGTCTCTTGCTGCTTTTTGGTCCACGATGGGACCTGTAGTCCCACAGCTCCAGCACAGGCTTAAAAGCACTAGTTCTTTCAGTTTCCTATCAGGCCAATAGAAGGAGCAGTGACTCAGAGCGCGTAGCCTGCCTATCCAACCCTTCTCACTCTGTGGAATCCTCCGCCGGAAGTGATAAGTGATCCCGTGACCCGTGACCTCAGCCACAGCTTCTTCCTGATGGCCACAGGATCTGCTCCAGGCTGAGCAGCAACAACGACTGCAGTTTACCATCTCTGCATAGAAAAACAGATCCGGATCTGAAGCTTCCCTACAGACCACTGACACACAGATGAGCCTTTGTATTTCCTGTTTCCTACTCTGCATCTTCTACATCTGTGCAGCCCATGGATCCGGGATGAGGACTACAGGATCTTTACAGATGAGCCTTCCTTTGCTTCCTTTCCTGTAAGTGTGATTGATATTTGTGTCATTAAAATAATCTTTTAATACTGCACTTAGGTGGCGCTTCCTTTTTCTCTACCCTTTCAAGTGGACATACGGTAGCACAAAGTAACAGGGCCCCTCACTGGCTCGCTTCGCTTGCCAGTGTCGCCATGCTTCGGGCACAGCCTCGCTTTGTTCGGCTTGAACCTCGGATGGTGTGGCTTGAACCTGGACCTCACCATGCAGGCGCCGTTCGTCTTTGGAGATTTTCTAAACCCCCTCGTCCTACGTACTGAGCAAGCGCAGTACAGGGCGGACACTTTCCGACGGGGGACAGAATTCGACACATCACCGGCCTTACCCAGCCATTGTTGTATTTTTGAACCAGTGTTGGGTACCTCGTTCTCCTCCACCGCCGCTTCCACCTACACAGCCACATCCACCGCCACCTCAACCTCCTACTCCATATGGACCTCGAAGGAAATCAAAGAGAGACAAGCTCTCACACAACAGGATTTTGAAGGGGGATATTGGTTCTGTTATAGGTGAGTACACTTGAGACAGTACATAGAAAAATAAATTTATTCATAACATGTTAAAATTGATATTGCACTGATACAGAATCATACAGAATCATAAAATCTTGGAAACAAAGAACTAGAGATAGAGACTTTACGAGCTACAAGTAATCAATATTCCTCCAGTGCCGAATTCAAAAGAGAGAACAAGATCTTTTCCAATACTTGGAAAAATATAATAAAAATGTGGTACTCAGAAAAGACCAAAAATTCTACAAAGATAAATTGGCATTTTCTGGCGGGTATGCTTACAAATGGCAAAGGGGACTTCCAAATAAAAAGGGAAAGCCCCAGCGCCATAATAAACATCCGGATACTCTATCGTACAGATCTGACTCTGATATCTCCATCTCTTCCTCATCCATGTCTTCCCATAAACCTGTGAATAAGAGCTCACGAGGACCCCTAGAGATCTAGAAGCAACCCCTAAATTAAATCATGGACACACCCACCAAGGTCGTGTCCCTTTAGGGCAAAATCAGATTCCGGCCACACCCATTCCCCACATGAGAATGGGAAAGATAGATCCATTTGTGGTCAAACAAACTCAGACGGAGCAGGACTTGATGTAGTTAACCTCTCCTCCTACAAACTCTCATCGACTGAAATCGAAGTATTACGATTAGGACTGAGTTTTTGTCCTTCTCATAAAATCGATAAATTTACCCTCGCGAAGGATCTTCACCTTTTCGCGAGGAATCTTACTTACAAATACATTTTCGACAGTGATAGGGGGAGAATAATAGGGAGAGAGGAAGACCAATACAAGGGATTCAAGGTTCAGGATTTTAGAGCCCTTAAAATATTAATTCAACTCCTGGATGAAAATGAGGGCTCTGGTGAATTCACCGATCCCTCATTGATGGATGAGGAATTAGAGGAGGAAATTGAATTAACACCAGAACCATGTAAATTTAGGGCCAAATCGCAAAAATTTCCTAATCTCCAGACATGCCCAGCAGTTTGGGCCTTTCTGAAACAAACAAAGAAGCAAATAGAAAATTTCACCATCCCTAAATACTTTGAAAAAAATCTATCGAAAACTCAACAAGAAGCACTTGCAAACATCACAAATAATGATCAAATAATAGTAAAACCATCAGACAAGGGCGGTAACGTGGTTGTGATGGATAGGGCCCAGTATGTGGCAATGTGCAAAAAAATCTTGAGTAACCAGGAATGGTATAAAGAGGTGCCCTATGAGAATCTCATAGAAGCAAGGAAACAATATCTTTCCCTCATTACACAAGCGTATCATGATACTCTCATTGATAAAGATCTACGTGAATATTTGGAAATTAAATGGCCTGTTACCCCGACCTTTTATTCAATACCCAAAATTCACAAAAGTGCAGAAAACCCACCAGGGCATCCTATAATATGAGGAATAGGTAGTCATACCGAGACAGCCAGTAAATATGTCGATACTCAGCTACGCCCCCACGTTATGGGTCTACCATCATACCTAAAAGACACTCTGGACCTATTGAGAGTAATAGAGGGAATTACGGTACCACCTGGTGCAATTTTGGCAGCCATTGATGTTGAGGCCCTGTATTCCAGTATACCTCACAGGAAGGGCATTGAGATAGAATCAGGGTTCCTCAGGGAACAAGACCATAACAATTGGAAATTGTGTAAATTTGTAACTGCTCTGTTGGAACATTTGACAACCAATATTTTCATGTTTGACGGCTCCACTTACCTCCAGGTACAGGGCGTTGCGATGGGGACATGTTGTGCCCCATCGTACGCAAACCTGTACCTGGGGGGATGGGAGAGAGCCTTGTTTTCAGATGACTACGCCTTGCTATACCTCCGCCATGTCTTATTATGGCGGAGGTTTATTGACGACGTCTTGGTCATCTGGACCGGTACAGTCAATGAGCTCTCAGAGTTCATGTCTTTCTTGTCAGTAAATGAATTTAACTTGAAATTTACTATTCAATTTGACACTACGAGCATCCCGTTCCTAGATTTACATTTGTTCCTTAATAAAAATGGAAATCTACACAGTAGCCTCTACACAAAAGAAACTTCAGGCAATACCATTCTGCATTTCTCAAGCGCTCATCCTCGTCCCTTGGTACGTAGCATTCCCTTCAGTCAATATCTTAGGCTACGCCGCAATTGTGCCAGGGATGAGGATTTTGAACTTGAGGCAAAAGCCCTCTACTCACGCCTCCTTGCTAGAGGCTACAGCAAAAAGGTGCTAAAAAAAGCATATGGAAGAGCAAAAGGCCATACACGTGAGACGCTTATCTTTAAATCTAAAGTATGTGAACTGAACCCTACCTCCAAATTCATCACCTCATTTAGTGCGCATCAGGATATTTTTCGCCAATTAATTGGTAATAACTGGCACTTCCTCTCTGAGGACCCAATCATATCCAAGTATGTAGCTGATAGACCGGAAATTGTATACCGTAGATCCCGGTCAATTAGCGATGGCCTTATTCATAGCCACTATACTCCCGAAACCGTGGAAATAGGGGCAACAAGCAGTAACGGTACATACAGATGTGGCAATTGTGATCAGTGCCCGTGGGTTAAAGAGGGCACAGGATGCCATCTACCACGAGGAGGCTACCACAGATCCACACAATACGCAGATTGTAGTACAATAGGAGTCGTGTATTTGGCAACATGCCTATGTGGCGCCTTCTACATAGGCAAGACGAAGCACACTTTTGCAAAAAGAGTGCAAGACCATTTGTATTATCTTGATGCGGGATTACTGTATACTCCCATATGTAAGCATATAGGTCTTAACCACAGTTATGACCCTTCTTTTGTTAATTTTTTTGTTTTGGAAGTTATTTCTGAACCTCTAAGAGGAGGGGACTTTGATAGGAGGATCCTTCAGCAGGAAGCCAAATGGATCTTTAATCAAAGGGCCACCTACTCACCTGGTCTTAATACAACCATTTCCTTTAAACCATTTCTTTCAAATCTGTGCTAGGGTTATATCTGGATATTATATGAACATTGTATATGTAACTGATGAAATTGATTCCACTTAAATATGGTATATGCGAACAACCGCCCTGTAAACGTTCTGATGTATTTAATTTTATCGCTTTAAATGTATTGTAATGGTTTACTTAATAATCCTGTTTTTCCCTCAACCTTTTCTTTACCCTTCCCTCCTCCTTGTCTCCTTTTATCTATGTTTTTTCTTTTTATTTCTCTTTTTTCTTTTCTTACTAATGGTTGATTGCTGTTGGTATTCATGCGCCTCTGTTTCTATCAACTCTTTATGGATATGTTTAATTACATGGGTAAGGACGCATTTGCGTCAACCTACATATATATCCTAACTTTATCAACTATTAATGATTATAGTGGTGTTTCTATTTAGAACCATGTTGATACTGTATATGTATAATTTTCTTTTTGCTATTTTGAGATCGCTATATTTGTTTTACTAATTTTGTTTTATTCCAGATGGTTGAATGGCTGCGCACTCTGGGACATAGTGCATTATCGCTGGCTGCCTTCTCTTATTCCCCCTTGTAGCTTTGAATTGCGTGAGGGTTTCCGTGCATCCTGTGCTGTGGAATTAGGGGAATCCCCTCCCCTTCCCATCCTCCGTCCGGTCCTCTTGGACGGCGGATCGCGTGTGCGCGGTGCGTCCTTACGCTCGCGCATGCGCGGCACAGGAACACCCGGACCGGTAGTGATGTCAGGGGTCAGACTCGACCCTTCACTTCCGGTTGACTGTGTATTCTTAAGATGGTGCAGTCAGTGTCAGCCGACGTGCGCCATCTTGCTGCATCTGCTGACCGCAGGACCTCTGACCAGGGATATCCATGAGAACTTTCTCTGTGACTTTGCATTTTATATGAGGGGGACCTCATGCAGGTATAGAGGCTATTATTATTTTTGTTTTTTAGCTTACTACTCCTTGTAAATCTGGTTGGGTGGCTTTACTAGTGGAGACACTGTTGGCCACATATATGGTGGTCGCATACTTTGTCTCTCGGCCATTTCAACTATTATTACCTTGCTTAGCACAGTATATATTTAACGCTACTAGCTTTTGTGCTCATGTATTTAGTCCCCACATCCCTCTGATTGTCACTACCCTTTCACATGTCTTTTTTTTTTTTATTGATGACATGCTGTGAGTCTATAGTGTAACTTTAGAGGCAATAATATTCTTATTGACCTGTCACTAGGTGATCTAAAGTTCTAAGTCCCTTGGTATTGATCTTCCTTGTTTACTATATGATTTTGTATTTTTTTCTCTGCATAAAACTACATGGGGCTCCAGGATTTATCTATCCTGGTTTACTCAGCAATGGACTCTTTAGTCTAATGGGATATTCTTTACCATATTCTCCTTTATTTTCCCCCTCTTTTTACCTGTTTGTAGACCCATATATATTACTAGCATATGGCTAGCCTACACGGTCAAAATCCTCATGTTTCATCCTGCTGGATCTGGCATCCATCGGGTAAGCTGCAACGGGAACTGGGTTGGTTGTCGGTCTTGATGTGCGTGTCCAGCGGAGTGCGTTTCTGTTCAATATTCCTGGAGTGAACTAGGTGAGCATGTCAAAACTTTTTTCCAAGTTTGTTAATATGCAAAAAATTTGTATTATGTAACAAATGCATATATATTGATATGATATCATTGTTTGACATTAATTATAAATTCTTATGTCTTATACAGACTTGATGAAATAAAAAAGAAGTGCTAAGCCCTGACGAAGCACAACCGTGCGAAACATGTCGGCTAGTTGCACATTCTAGTTCTTTGTTTCCAAGATTTTATGATTCTGTATCAGTGCAATATCAATTTTAACATGTTATGAATACATTTATTTTTCTATATACTGTCTCAAGTGTACTCACCTATAACAGAACTAATATCCCCCTTCAAAATCCCGTTGTGTGAGAGTTTGTCTCTCTTTGATTTCCTTCTAGTTTCTATTGGGACTGGGAGATTATATGGTTCTGTGTCTGGAAACTATCCAAAACAAAAACTTTTATATATCCATATGGACCTCGTCCTCCTAGGTCAAGATTATAATTTTTTATTTTTTTTATTTCAAAGTATTTTATTTTCCCACTAGCTTATCCATTACATTTAATAATTTTTTTCCAGAAAGGGCGTATTCTGGGGCATTCCCACCATATGTGTGGCATCGTGCCGTTGAGTTTCTGAGGTTCTTAATGACTTTCTGTACCTCTTCTGCTGAGAAGGGGGCCTCCAGCATATAATTTTTTCTATTTTTATTTTTTATGTTATTTTAAGTTATTTCCCTATCTACATTTGTTTGCAGAGCACTTGCCATGCTCTTAACAACATGTTGCTGCCATTTTCAGCCCTCTAGCCCTTTCCATTACTATTTTAGAGCCATTTTAGTCCTCAAAAGTTCGGGTCCCCATTGACTTCAATGGGGTTCAGGGTCAAGTTCGGTCCCGAACTCGAACTTTTTTCCGAAGTTCGGCCGAACTCGTCGAACCCGAACATCCAGGTGTCCGCTCAACTCTAGTTGTAAGGCATAGTGGGTGTAATGCAAGGTAGATTCATTGGGCGCCAGACACTTCTTGAATGCAAAGAGATTTTATTTCTCTTAACAGAACTTTGGGAGAGAGGGTAAGGGCCAGGACACCCTTAGGTAGTTGCAATATTAATTGTCAGACTCAGAGACTTCTACAGGTAGACAGCCATACAGGGAAAAGCACCCAGCAAGACGCCACATCTGCATGTGTAGGAATGCTGTCTCCTGTGGCACAGTCTTTAAAGCCCTGTACACACGATCGGATTTCCTATGGGTTTTAAACCAATGGATTTTTCCATCGGAAATCCGATGAAGCTGACTTCCATCAGTCTTGCCTACACACCATCAGTCAAAAATCCGATCGTCCCAAACGCCGTGACGTAAAACACTCAGACAAGCCAAGAATAATTAAGTTCTATGCTTCTGAGCATGCGTCGACTTGATTCTGAGCATACGTGGGTTTTTTATCCGATGGAGTTCCCCACAGACAATAGTAATTTGCTATCGTTTTTTTTTTTTTCCATCGGATAAATTTAAAACATGTTCTATATTTTAACACCGATGGAAAAAAGACCGATGGGGCCCATACACGATCGGTTTGTACGATGAAAAAAGTCCATCGGACTGTTTTCATTGGTAAAACCGATCGTGTGTACAGGGCTTAACAGTTTCTAACACAAAGTGTAACAGTTCCTTCACTTCCACTACAATTACTTCTTGTGGTTCTTCTGCCCACTGAGCTCCCAGTCTCTCTCACTAGACTAGATGATTCACTGCCACTGAATTCCGTGAGCTCCTCCAATCTTCACTGTAGTATCTTGCTCAAGCGTCACCCCCGCTTCTCCACTGGGTCCCTAGCTTGGCACTCAAGATACTTCTCAAGCTTCACCCCACTGGCCTGTTCGGTCCCTGGCTTGACACACAAGGCTGCTCTGCAAGTTTCACCTCGCTAGCTGGGTCCCTGGCTTGATACCCGCTGAAGTTTCCCGATTCTTCACCGTCCCCGGTTGGTGAGAATTATGCTCCGGTACTTGCTTCAGCTACTCACTGTGGTCCCTAGTAATAAGGTGGTTGGTCCCTTGGTGGCGACAGCTTCCCCTCTACCTCCGACCATGACAGGCTCTCCGGCCGGCAGAACCGCCACTTCTGGTTGGACTGCAAGCCGCAATCCCAACCCTGCGCTGCTCTCTTGCTTCTGGATAGGCCCTCAGACAGCCTAGCAGCCAGATGTGCCCTGGATAAACTCTGGCCTAGCAGCCCGAACAATACAACACGCGTCCACCCATACAGTTGTCCAGGTGGCACAGAACACTGATCACCTGACTCCACCCAAATATTTAGGTTGTCCCAACAGGCCAAGGGATCCAAGAAAACCCCTGCCCATTGGCTGGGATACCCCATATACCCATAATCTGACCTTGCATTTCCCTTCTCGTATCTAATGCAACCAGGTACCCGGCCACCTAGTGGCAAAAGAGAAAAGTCCAGCAAATACAGACTTAAGCCTTGTACATACGACCGAGAATCTCATTGCAAAAAAAACGTAGTTTTTCTCGACGGGTTTCTTGTCAAGCTTGACGAGATTCTTGTCAAGCTTTCCTTGCATACACACTGTGAATCCAAAATCTCGTCGGACTTAAGCGCGGTGACGTACAACACGTACGACGGCAGTATAAAGGGGAAGTTCCATTCTCATGGCGCCACCCCTAAAAGTTTGGGAAGAGACGATTCGCGCTTTTCAGACTTCGTGCTTTCAGATCTCTGCGGTTCAGTTGGTGCTTGTGGGTTCATATCTTGTCTTTCAGGGGGTGTAGTCAGGTCGTATCTGTTTTGTCCACTTGTTTCTGATTTTCAGGTCGTTCTTCATAGGCCTTGCTGTACTTCAGTGCGTTCTGTTTAGTTCGTTCTGATCAGACGACCGTTTTCTAGCCATGTTGCGGATACGTTCTCGTCGTAGAGATCGTGTTGTGCATCGTCTTTGTGTTTCTGTTGGTCTTCTTGTCTTGGACCAAGGCGAGTCCATGAACAGGGTGAGGAGGAGTTCATGGACCAAGAATTGGTTGCTCCAGCGGGACCAATTCTCTCACATGCCTCTGCTGCGGGAGATCCAGGAGAATAATCCTGATGACTACAGGAATTTTCTTAGGATGTCTGACCCCGTTTTTCAGCATCTGTTGGCTTTGGTGTCCCCCTATATCACGAGGCAGGACACTGTTATGCGGGAAGCCATCAGTGCTGAGTAGAGGCTCATCACCACGTTACGCTACCTGGTGACTGGGAGAAGTCTGCAGGACCTGAAGTTTACGACAGGCATCTCCCCCCCAGGCTCTGGGTCTCATAATCCCAGACACCTGTTCTGCCATCATCCAAGTCCTGCAGGATGACTATATGAGGGTAAGTTTTCTCATTTAACATCACATTCTGTGTATTTAATGTATGATAATGTATTGTATTTCTTTCATCCTTCCCTAATTACCATGATTGTAATATGCTGTGAATGTCCCCTTTGTCCCCATGCATGCTGTAATTTTTTTAGGCCCGTTTTTGGCCTACATGCATATTTCCCTTCACTTACCTCTCCAGCATGCTCTCCTGGGCCCAAACACACCTAGCCTAGTCTGTTAACAATGTATTTTGTCAGCTCCATTGTAGTGCTCCCCCCCCCTTCAAATGGTTTCTAAAGTATACATTTTCCAAAATTATTTTTTTGGGGGATCCCAAACTCATCTAGCCCCCCCAAAATAAAAACAATGGGCCATCAGAGGGGAGTTAGGAATGTGATAATTGTGCTTTATAGTTTTAATTTGAAATAATCCTTAAAATAAAGGTTATACTTATGTTGGCCAAGAATGTTTTTGTATAATCTGCTTGAAATGTTATTTGCAAAAGTACTAATATTTTTGTATCTTGTTTGTTTCCCCAGCTTCCTTCCACGCCACAGAAATGGCAGACTATGACATCAGAGTTTGCCACGCGGTGGAACTTCCCCAACTGCGGTGGAGCCATTGACGGGAAGCACGTCCGCATCGTGCCACCACCCCGTTTGGGCTCCTTTTTCTACAACTACAAGGGGTTTCATAGCATTGTGCTGATGGCGGTGGTGTCAGCACAGTATGAATTCCTTTATGTGGATGTGGGGAAGAATGGCTGGATGTCGGATGGGGGAGACTTCGCCCAGACGGAGTTTGCTCTTCGTTTCCAGTGTGATGACCTTGCATTGCCACCGGATGCAGGGAATGTGGAAGGACTCCCCTTTGTGTTTTTGGCTGAAGCTTTTGGTCTGGGACCGCATCTAATGAGGCCTTTCCCCCAGAGGACCCTCACCCCGGAGAGGAGGGTGTTCAACTACCGGCTGGCCAGAGCCTGAAGAGTTGTGGAGAATGCCTTTGGGATAATGGGCAGCCGGTTCCGCCTATTTTTAACAACAATTCACATGGAGGAGTACAAACTCAACTATATTGTCTTTTGTTGCTGTGTTCTCCACAAAGCAATCACCAACTTATATGGCCACAGTTGGGCCCGAGGCCGGACTTGCAGCAGACAATGCCCTGCCGGGCCTAGAACATGTCCGTGCTGGCTTGCCCCCCGAAAGTGCCCGTGCAGTCAGCCAGAACTATGTAGACTATTTCATGGGTAGGGGGGCCATTCTAATGCCAGGCAATGTTTCATAATTTTTAGTATTAACCCTAAAAAAAAAAAATGCTGAACTTTAATTTTGTATTTTTTGTTTGTTTTTATTTTAGCTGTCTCCTAGTTTTTCAAAGTGTACTTGTAGTGCCAAGTGTATTTTCCCTAGTAAAGACCAAACATTTCACTGGTAACAACAAAAATGGGTTATAGTGGATTTGAAAAATAGAAGCCACACTTTTTTGTATTTCCATGTTCTTTACTCTGTGCACAATCACACATGGTCTTTAGAACAATTTTTGTGTGTCTACTTTTTTTAAACACATTTTTTTGTTTTGACATAAACTGGCATTTTTTTTTTTTGTTTTGTATGAAATTACAAAAACTCTCATAAACATACCTCAAAATACAACAATGTAAACCTCTAGGCAATATCTCAGACATTCGATTTTTCTAAAAATTTCTATCTGCCCTTCATAAGATGGGGTGTTGTCACCCCTGAACGAGACAAAATTTGAAGATGCACACAATTTTTTTTAGGATAAAATAGGTTATTTACTTCCTCATCCCTATTGTCAACATGTGCTATCCGCCATCATGGGGGATCAATCAACGTGTTTTGGGGGTGCAACCCCTTCTTCCTTTCACCTACTTGAGTTGTGAGGAAGGGGTTGCACCCACAAAACACATATATGGAGATCCCGTGATGGCAGATAGCACATGTTGACCCACTGTGTGCATCTTTAAATTTTGTCTTTTAGAAAAAGTGCTAAAAAAGTTTAGAAAAAAATAGAAAAAAAAGGCGGGTTTTATTTTATTCGCCCCAACACATCAATGATGTCCTTAAATGTATGCTCCATAGCATTCATCCTTTTCTTCATGACGTCCAGTTCACTACTACAATCCATTATTTGTTGGATGATTCTTTGTGCACTATCACTGGAGAATCAAGGACTTTCTTCAACATGTTCATCCCCTAAAAAAACAAAAAAAAGTAAAAATCTGCATGCCTACATCTCTTACCTGAAGCTGTGGTGACAGACACTGACCTGTTGTAGTGACAAGTTCCACCATGTCATCCACCTCGCCTTCCTCCCCTTCTCCTTCCTCCACCTCTCCTTTATCCACTTCTACATCCTCCACATCCTCAGGTTGGCCTTGTTGGTGAGGTTGGGGTTCTTTAGGAGGTGTGGGGGTTCCTGGGCTCTGAGGAGTGGTGTCCTCCCAGTCTTCTCTCCCCTATGAGAATGAAACAAATGGTACACTTAGCACACACATATTTGAAGTCATAAATAGGAATATGATACATTGCTTGCAAGTGAGGTACAATTGTCTGTTTTGGCACAGTTCCAAGCTGAAGAGAAGAATTTTTTAACTTAACAAAGCTGGAATACTTACCTTTTTGTGACAATTTTCTCACATGCCCCCCCCCCCCCAGTACCCACTGTAGCACCTGTGTTGGACACCCTAAAAAGATTGTTCTGGTGGTCCACACTATAGTGCTCCTGTGAGTGCAGATGTGTAAACACTTGTGTCCTCTCCTTTACATTGATTCAAGTTTGCATTTCATTCTAGTTACAAACACATCATCTAGACAACAATGTCATTACATTGATGGAATATAAACAGACATTTTAAGAAAAACTAAAAAACATGGATATTGACAAATCATTGTATGTAGTGGGCAAAAGATTTGTCTGTATCGACCGATTACTGTGCCCACTAAATTTTTAAAGATTACATTTTCTAATGTACAATAGTAAAAAAACAACAACATGGAGCAACATGCAAGTTGTGAAATACAAGAATAGGGACACAGGAGAAGTACTTACTTTTTTCTAGCATTCTCTTAATGCTCCTTAACTGCTCCGGCTCCCTCAGTTTGTGGTCAGACCACCTCTTTCTGAGCTGCTCCTTTGATCGTTTCACACCAAAATGTCTCTTCAGACTTTTCACAACTTTCTTCATGATTTTGGCCTTCCTTCGTTTAGGGTGGGTATACGGCCCATGCTTGCCATCATAATCAGAATTGTTCAATATGTCAACCATCTCCACCATCTCCGCAAAGGACATATTAGATGCCTTGTATCGCCTCCTTGTTCGTGACGTTTCACGCTCCGGGCTTGGCTCCTCATTATTAGAGGAATTCCCAGACACCTGCTGTGACTCCGCCATGTCGTCTGTGCGCCAAAAGAGAAGGGGCGGGGAAACATCGAGAAAGAATGTCATGGGCGGGCGACGTGTGTCACGCATGCGTAGTGTATATAAAGCTAACACACATGTGTCGTACCTACGTTCTGTGTGCGGAGGAAGGAGTAAGAGCGCCGAACGTTAGACCGAAGGTAAGATTTTAACTTGGTACACCAGTGGCCTATACTGCATAGAGATTGAAGAGGCATATATGGGCATAAAGATTACTTGAGTTTAGACTGTGATTGACATTTGTATTTTTGTCTTGTGTTTTGTCTTGCAGAAAGAATGAATGCTTTTCTTGACAAAGATTTTCTTGCGGATTTTATAGATAGGTTAAGGGAGCTGCCCGCTCTGTGGGAGACAAAAAACCCTATCCACAAAAAAAGGGGTAAGGAAAGCAGCGCTGGAGACCCTGCTCCCATTTGTGCACACCAGGATGCCCAATGCAACCATTGAACAACTGGATACAAAAATTGGGACCTTGAGAGGCACATACAGGACTGAGCGCTATAAGGTCCTGGCTTCTCAGAGGTCAGGAGCAGCAGCAGGGGAGGTATATGTCCCACATTTGTGGTACTACAGCAGATTGTCCTTTCTGAATGACCACATTACAGCAAGGGAATCACTTTCCAGCCTTCCCTCCTGCCTTCCATCCAGCCTTCCCTCCAGCCAAGATGATCCTTCTCAGGAGCAAGAGGAGCCTTCCATCCTGGATGAAGACCCAGATATGTCCATCTGGAGCCAGGTATAGTCTTTTCTAAACATTTATTGTGATAAAATTAATGCTGTAAAATAGATGTTAAGATGGGAACAAATTTATTAAATCAAGAAAAAGTGTTTTACATAGCAATAGACAGTAATGGGCCAAAAAGTTTTTGAGATGAATGAAAAATGATGGGGTCATAATGAGAGTCTGTAAAATTTATTTTAATTCTATTTGCAACAGTCATGAGCTGAACATTGTGTGTGATTGATTAAACAAAACTCTAAATATGTCCCTTTTTTTACACAGGAGGAGGTCAGCCAGGATGAGAGGCAGGAAAATGTCAGGCAGGAGGAGGCTGTGGTGAGTGGCAGAGAGGAGGTGGCCGGGCCAAGTGGCAGAGAGGAGGTGGCCGGGCCAAGTGGCAGAGAGGAGGTGGCTGGGCCAAGTAGCAGAACAAGGTGTCAGGTGCTTCCCATCCGCCTTCCACCAAGAAGGGCCAGGAGGGATAGGACTGTGAGTCAGGCAGCACTGACCCTGATTAAAGAGGCACATGCCACCCTCCAGCAGCCACCAACCCCTGATGAGGGCTATGCGGCATTAGTTGGTGTGAAAATGA
Organism: Rana muscosa; assembly: GCA_029206835.1. Taxonomy (NCBI): domain Eukaryota; kingdom Metazoa; phylum Chordata; class Amphibia; order Anura; family Ranidae; genus Rana; species Rana muscosa. The sequence continues at coordinate 883,579,882 of CM055118.1, forward strand.
GCCAGATGCCGATGGGACAATGCCTAATATGTGAGCCCCTGCTCATTAGCCTTTTAAATAAGGGGTTGATGGGGACCAGGGATGAGCCGAACACCCCCCTGTTCGGTTCGCACCAGAACCTGCGAACAGACAAAATGTTCGTGTAAACTTTAGAACCCTATTAAATACAATGGACTCGAACGTTCGAAATCTAAAGTGTTAATTATAAAGGCTAATATGCAAGTTATTGTCCTAAAAAGTGTTTGGGGACCCGGGTCCTGCCCCAGGGGACATGTATCAATGCAAAAAGAAGTTTTAAAAACGGCAGTTTTTTCGGGAGCAGTGATTTTAATAATGCTTAAAATGAAAAAATAAAAGTGAAATATTCCTTTAAATTTCGTACCTGGGGGGTGTGTATGATATGCATGTGAAGTGGCGCATGTTTCCCGTGCTAAGAACTGTCCCTGCAAAAAATGGCATTTTTGAAAGAAAAAAATGCATTTAAAACTGACTCGCGGCTATTAATGAATTGTCGGCTCCCGGCAATACATACAAAAGTCATTGATAAAAAAAAAAAAAAAAAGCATGGGGTTCCCCAGAATTCAATTACCAGGCCCTTCAGGTCTGGAATGGATATTAAGGGGAACCCAGCCGCAAATTTAAAAAAAAATTGACGTGGGGTTCCCCCAAATATCCATTCCAGGCCCTTCAGATCTGGCATGGATTTTAAGGGGAACTCCACCCCAAATGTAAAAAAAAAATGGCGTGGAGTCCCCCTAAAAATCCATACTAGACCCCTTATCCGAGCACGCAACCTGGCCGGCCGCAGGGGAAAAGGGGGGGACGAGAGAGCGGCCCCCCCTCCCTCCTGAACCGTACCAAGCCACATGCCCTCAACATGGGGAGGATGTCCCCATGTTGATGGGGACAAGGGCCTCATCCCCACAACCCTTGCCCGGTGGTTGTGGGGGTCTGCGGGCAGGGGGCTTATCGGAATCTGGAAGACCCCTTTAACAAAGGGGACCCCCAGATCCCGCCCCCCCTATGTGAATTGGTAAGGGGTACATTGTACCCCTACCATTTCACGAAGAAAGCGTAAAAAAATGTTTAAAAAAAACACACAAACACCTTGAAAAAGTCCTTTATAAAAAAAAAAAAAAAAAACATTCCAGCGGTGAAATCCAGTGTCCCGCGGCGATCCCGATGTCCAGCGCTGTCCTTCATTGGTTGTGCCTGAGCGGACCTGATGGGGAACTCCCTCTCAGTATTTTAAATGTATAAACCCGCCCCTTCTAAAGTTTCCCATCAGGTCCGCTCAGCGGACCAGATGCGGAACATGAGAAGGGGCGGGTCTATACATGTATTACCAAAGTGAGAGCAGTTCCCTATCAGGTCCGCCCCCTCGGTATGTCGGACCCGCCTACGTCATTGGCTTGAGCGGGGAACTTCCTTCACTATGTAAATTTAAATTACACAGTGAAGGAAGTTCCCCGCTCAAGCCAATGACGTAGGCGGGTCCGACATACCGAGGGGGCGGACCTGATGGGGAACTTCTCTCACTGTGGTAATACATGTATAGACCCGCCCCTTCTCATGTTCCGCATCTGGTGGACCTGATGGGGAACTTTAGAAGGGGCGGGTCTATACATTTAAAATACTGAGAGGGAGTTCCCCATCAGGTCCGCTCAGGCACAACCAATGACGGACAGCGCTGGACATCGGGATCGCCGCGGGACACTGGATTTCACCGCTGGAATGTTTTTTTTTTTTTTAAATAAAGGACTTTTTCAAGGTGTTTGTGTGTTTTTTTTAAAAAAAAAATTACGCTTTCTTCGTGAAATGGTAGGGGTACAATGTACCCCTTACCAATTCACATAGGGGGGGCGGGATCTGGGGGTCCCCTTTGTTAAAGGGGTCTTCCAGATTCCGATAAGCCCCCCGCCCGCAGACCCCCACAACCACCGGGCAAGGGTTGTGGGGATGAGGCCCTTGTCCCCATCAACATGGGGACATCCTCCCCATGTTGAGGGCATGTGGCTTGGTACGGTTCAGGAGGGAGGGGGGGCGCTCTCTCGTCCCCCCCTTTTCCCCTGCGGCCGGCCAGGTTGCGTGCTCGGATAAGGGGTCTGGTATGGATTTTTAGGGGGACTCCACGCCATTTTTTTTTTACATTTGGGGTGGAGTTCCCCTTAAAATCCATGCCAGATCTGAAGGGCCTGGAATGGATATTTGGGGGAACCCCACGTCAATTTTTTTTTAAATTTGCGGCGGGGTTCCCCTTAATATCCATTCCAGACCTGAAGGGCCTGGTAATTGAATTCTGGGGAACCCCCACGCTTTTTTTTTTTTTTTTATCAATGACTTTTGTATGTATTGCGGGGAGCCGACAATTCATTAATAGCCGCGAGTCAGTTTTAAATGCATTTTTTTCTTTCAAAAATGACATTTTTTGCAGGGACAGTTCTAAGCACGGGAAACAAGTGCCACTTTACATGCATATCATACACACCCCCCAGGTATGAAATTTAAAGGAATATTTCACTTTTATTTTTTCATTGTAAGCATTATTAAAATCACTGCTCCCGAAAAAACGGCCGTTTTTAAAACTTCTTTTTGCATTGATACATGTCCCCTGGGGCAGGACCCGGGTCCCCAAACACTTTTTAGGACAATAACTTGCATATAAGCCTTTATAATTAGCACTTTAGATTTCTCCCATAGATTTTTCGAATTTGCCGCGAACACCCCAATTTGTTCGCTGTTCGGCGAACGGGCGAACAGGCAATGTTCGAGTCGAACATGAGTTTGACTCGAACTCGAAGCTCATCCCTAATGGGGACACTCACTGACACAACTGTCATTTGCGACCACGGCCATCCTCCTGCACCTCCTTCTTCTTCTCCTCCACCTCCTTCTCCACCTCCACCTCCTTCTTCTCAACCTCCACCTCCTTCTTCTCAACCTCCTCCTTCTTCTTCTCCTCCACCTCCTTCTTCTCCACCTCCACCTCCTTCTTCTCAACCCCCACCTCCTTCTTCTCAACCTCCTCCTTCTTCTTCTTCTCCTCCACCTCCTTCTCCTCCTTCTGACATGAGTACACCTCCTGAGGCACAGCCTCCAGCCAGGCGGACAAGGAAGGCTGCAGAGAAGGCTGCAGAGAAGCCTGCAGGAAAGCCTACTAAGAAGGCTGCAGGGAAGGCTACCAAGAAGACCAGGAAGTGATTGCCTTGCTTCAATGTGGTCTGACAGAAGGCAGCCTGTTGTAGTTCCACAGACTTGGGACATGTATCTAACCTGCTGCTGTTCCTGACCTCTGGGAGTCCAAGACCAGATTGGGCTCACTAATGTATGATCTTCTCAAGGTCCCAATTTTTGTGTCCACACAGAGTTGCGCAAATTGCAGCAGGGTCTCCAGCACTGCCTTCTAGTTTGTTTCTTATTATTTTCTATACCAGAATAAATGGCATTTATATTTACAGTTAATACTTGCCTATGTGTTTTTATTAAAGCAAAATATTTAGCTGGTGAGTAGGCAGGTAAGTTTCAAAAATTCAAAAGCTATATTTTAAATGCGACATATAACACCAAACAATCTCCTTGAAGGTCAAAAAATAGAAGAATATTAGGTTTAAATTGTGGTAAATTTACACAGGACAAAAGAAAAAAAAATGGTAATAATAATAATAATTATGAGATCTTGCTCGATAATATAAAATAAAATATTCATGAGATCTGCATTCATAAATGTTGCAAAAAGTTAGTCAGAACTCTGTGTGAATATCTGCACCAAAAACGTTCATTATTGTTCATTATTGTACCATTCTAAAGAAGATTTTAATGCGCAGCGTTTAAACGATGCAAAAATTGGTACCGCGTGATGAATGTGCTATCTCCATTACAAACGCTAGTTTTACAAGAAGGTGCGCTCCCGTCTCATACTTGATTCTGACCATGTGCGGTATTTGAAGACTCGGAAAAGCATACACACAAACGGTTTTCTCGTCCAAATACAGTCTGACGAGAATCACGATGAGAAAACTGAGACTCCCGATGAGAAAAATGAAAGCAGGTTTTTTTTTTTTTTCTCGTCGAGATTCTGGGCAGTTTTCTTGACGAGAAACCTGAAAGCCTCGTACACACGCATGGTTTCCTCGGCAAGAAAGCTCTCCCAACAGTTTTCTTGTTGTTTCTTGCCGAGAAAACCGGTCGTGTGTACGAGGCTTCAGAGGGAACTCAATTGATCCCTAACAATGGGTCAAGGTAGCTATACCTGGCAGGAGTGCTAAACACCAGGGTGCTACATCTACATATAGACAGGGTGGTGTATAGACCTAGAACTGTTCTTTATTTCCTAAGGGAGTACCCAGGTTGCATTGAGGGCCCTGCTCAAGTTTGTTTTAGAGTTGCAAATGTTTTTATTGATATAATAAACAGCAAAACAATGACATGACTCATATATCAAGTGAAGTAAAGTGGCAGCGAGCAGGCTAAATGGCTATCGCCTACAGCGGTGCCCGTGCCATAAAATAGGCATAAACAAAGATAAATACATAGTATATCAAACAATGAATATTCCGGAGAGAGAGGGGAAAGTAAAGAAAAAAGAAGGAGAAGAAAATAAAAAATTGTGAGAGAAGGAATGGAGGAGGGGGAAAGGAAAAAGGGAATCTGCTGGGAAAGTATGGACTAGAGAAGACAGTGACTTAACTTATGAGGATCATCCTCATGTTTGTTTTACCAGGACAGGGACAGGCTAACAATAATATATATATATATATATATATATATATATATATATATATACACACACATTTGAAAAATATATATATATATATATATATATATATATATATATATATATATATATAGTCATGGCCGATATTGTTGGCACCCCAGAAATCTTTCCAGAAAATCAAGTATTTCTCACAGAAAATTATTGCAGTAACACATGTTTTGCTATACACGTTTATTCCCTTTGTGTGTATTGGAACAAAACAAGAAAAGGTAGGAAAAAAATGGGCTGGTCAAAACTCTTGGCACCCTTTCAAAATTGTGGATAAATAAGATTGTTTCAAGCATGTGATGATCCTTTAAACTCACCTGGGGCAAGTAACAGGCGTGGGCAATATAAAAATCACACCTGAAAGCAGATAAAAAGTAGAGAAGTTCACTTAGTCTTTGCATTGTATGTCTGTGTGTGCCGCACTAAGCATGGACAACAGAAAGAGGAGAAGAGAACTGTCTGAGGACTTGAGAACCAAAATTGTGGAAAAATATCAACAATCTCAAGGTTACAAGTCCATCTCCAGAGATCTAGATTTGCCTTTGTCCACAGTGCGCAACATTATCAAGAAGTTTGCAACCCATGGCACTGTAGCTAATCTCTCTGGGCGTGGACGGAAGAGAAAAATTAATGAAAGGTTGCAACGCAGGATAGTCGGGATGGTGGATAAGCAGCCCCAAACAAGTTCCAAAGAAATTCAAGCTGTCCTGCAGGCTCAGGGAGCATTAGTGTCAGCGCGAACTATCCGTCGACATTTAACCACTTAACGACCGCCCACTGTAAATATACGTCGGCAGAATGGCACCGACAGGCAGAATCACGTACATATACGTGATTGCCTTTGTATAGTTGGGGGGTCCGATCGGACCCCCCTTCTTTACAGTGGGTGGTCGTTTTACCTTCGGGAGCATTAGGGGACGGCCGTTCGATTCCGGCCCCCCCTCTTGATCGCTCCCGGCGAATGAGAGAGCTTCCCCTGCCTGTGTACTGTTTACACAGGCAGGAGGAAGTGATGTCATCTCTCCTGCGGCGCTCACATATACCGAGCGCCGTACAGGAGAAGATGCAGGTTAGTGCACAAAACAGCACACTGACACCAGGACACATAGGCACATAAATTGCCCCCCCCAGGCCCCCCCAGATCACCCCCCAGATCACCCCCCAGCCCCCAGTCACAGTGTCACTGATTGCAGTGACCATTTATTTAGTGATCACTACAATCAGTGACATTTGTGACTGTAAAAGTGTCACTACATTTAGTTTTAGGTCCAGTGTAGCCCCCTAACCCCCCCTAATAAAGGTTTAACCCCCTGATCACCCCCCAGATAACCCTTTCACCCCCTAGCACCGCCGTCGCTAAGCGATCATTTTTCTGATCGATGTCTTAGCGTCGGTGATGCTGATCGGTAGCCAGTAATTTTTTTTAGGTTCGCCGCAGGTTTTTATAGCGTCGGGTACCCCCATATATTACCTAATAAAGGTTTAACCCCCTTGATCGCCCCCCAGATAACCCTTTCACCCCCTATCACCACTGTCGCTAAGCGATCATTTTTCTGATCGCTGTCTTAGCGTCGGTGATGCAGATCGGTAGCCAGTAATTTTTTTTAGGTTCGCCGCAGGTTTTTATAGCGTCAGGTACCCCGATATATTACCTAATAAAGGTTTAACCCCCTTGATCGCCCCCCAGGTAACCCTTTCACCCCCTATCACCACTGTCGCTAAGCGATCATTTTTCTGATCGCTGTCTTAGCGTCGGTGATGCAGATCGGTAGCCAGTAATTTTTTTTAGGTTCGCCGCAGGTTTTTATAGTGTCAGGTACCCCCATATATTACCTAATAAAGGTTTAACCCCCTTGATCGCCCCCCAGGTAACCCTTTCACCCCCTATCACCACTGTCACTAAGCGATCATTTTTCTGATCGCTGTCTTAGCGTCGGTGATGCAGATCGGTAGGCAGTAATTTTTTTTAGGTTCGCCGCAGGTTTTTATAGCGTCAGGTACCCCGATATATTACCTAATAAAGGTTTAACCCCCTTGATCACCCCCCAGGTAACCCTTTCACCCCCTATCACCACTGTCGCTAAGCGATCATTTTTCTGATCGCTGTCTTAGCGTCGGTGATGCAGATCGGTAGCCAGTAATTTTTTTTAGGTTCGCCGCAGGTTTTTATAGCGTCAGGTACCCCCATATATTATCTAATAAAGGTTTAACCCCCTGATCGCCCCCCAGGTAACCCTTTCACCCCCTATCACCACTGTCGCTAAGCGATCGTTTTTATGATCGTTGTCTTAGTGTCGGTGATGCCGATAGGTAGCCAGTAATGTTTTTTTTAGGTTCGCCGTCAGATTTTTATATAGCGTCAGGTACCCCCATATATTACCTAATAAAGGTTTTAACCCCCTAATTGCCCCTAGTTAACCCTTTCACCAGTAATCACCATATAAGTGTTACGGGTGACGCTGGTTAGTTAGTTCGCTTTTTATAGTGTCAGGGCACCCGCCGTATATAACCCAATAAAGGTTTAACCCCCTGATCGCCCGGCGGGTGATATCAATTAGGTTTTAGCATCAGAGAGGGTCTGCGTCACACCCTAGGCAGCGTCAGGTTAGTGCCAGTAGCGCTAACACCCAGGCGTTAAGCATACACCCCCCTTAGTGGTATAGTATCTGAACAGATCAATATCTGATCTGATCAGATCTATACTAGCGTCCCCAGCAGTTTAGGGTTCCCAAAAACGCAGTGTTAGCGGGATCAGCCCAGATACCTGCTAGCACCTGCGTTTTGCCCCTCCGTCCAGTCCAGGCCACCCAAGTGCAGTATCGAACGATCACTGTCACTTGCAAAACACAACACACATAACTGCAGCGTTCGCAGAGACAGGCCTGATCCCTGCGACTCCAGTGCTGTAGGAGGTGATTTCACCACCACAGTTAAAAAAAAAAAAGCATATATGCCGAAGCATTGGGGCAGCAGGGGCGGAGGAGCGATTTTGCTCCTAATGCCGCGTACATACGGTCGAAATTCCGACGGAGGCTTGCCCGTGGAAAAGTCTGACCATGTGTACGCGGCATAACTTTTGCGGGAAGATGCCCCCATGCTTCGGCATATATAAATGGTGCATGTATGCCCATCATTAGAAGTGGGTGGATGAAGGGCGGTATTCTAATGGTGGGCATACCCACCGATCAATCTTTTTTTTTCGTTCAGCCAACAGGCTGCATGAAAAAAAAGATTACAATACATGTCCAACAAGGACCAGCAACGTACTGGTATGTTGCTGGACTTTGAATGTTTATACCAGAATGATGCCTGTGGGATTAGGTATCATCTTGGTATCATTCTTTTCAGCCAGCGGCCGGCTTTCATGTAAAAGCAATCCTAGTGGCTAATTAGCCTCTGGACTGCTTTTACAAGCAGTGGGAGGGAATTCCCCCCCCCCCGGATATAAAAAGCGCCATTGGGAAATTGGGAAAGCATTTTATCACACCGATCTTGGTGTGGTCAGATGCTTTGAGGGCAGAGGAAAGATCTAGGGTCCAATAGACCCCAGTTTTTTCAAAAAAGAGTACCTGTCATTACCTATTGCTATCATAGGGGATATTTACATTCCCTGAGATAACAATAAAAATGATAAAAAAAATAAATATGGAAGCAACAGTTTAAAAATAAAATAAAAAAGCAAAATTAATAATAAAAAAAAAAAAAAGCACCCCTGTCCTGCCCTGCTCTTGCCCAATGGCGAACGCAAGCGTCGGTTTGGCGTCATATGTAAACAGAAATTGCACCATGCATGTGAGGTATCACCGCGAAGGTCAGATCGAGGGCAGTAATTTTAGCAGTAGACCTCCTCTGTAAATCTAACGGCGTAACCTGTAAAGGCTTTTAAAGGCTTTTAAAAATGTATGTAGTTTGTCGCCAATGCGCGTTTGTGCGAAATTTTAAAGCGTGTCGTGTTTGGTATCTATGTACTCGGACTAAGATCATCTTTTTTATTTCATCAAACATTTGGGCAATATAGTGTGTTTTAGTGCATTAAAATTTAAAAAAAGTGTATTTTTCCCCAAAAAAATGCGTTTGAAAAATCGCTGCGCAAATACTGTGTAGAAAAAAAAATTGCAACACCCACCATTTTATTCTGTAGGGCCTTTGCTTTAAAAATATATATAATGTTTGGGGGTTCAACATAATTTTCTTGCAAAAAAAAAATGTTTTCATGTAAACAAAAAGTGTGAAAAAGGGCTTTGCCTTCAAGTGGTTAGAAGAGTGGATGTAAGCTTCCTAATGTTGTGTATAAAATGCCAGAACAGTTCAAAACCCCCCAAATGACCCCATTTTGGAAAGTAGACACCCCAAGCTATATACTGAGAGGCATGTCGAGTCCATGGAATATTTTATATGTTGACACAAGTTGCGGAAAATAGACAATTTATTTTTTTATTTTTATTTTTTTGCACAAAGTTGTCACTAAATGATATATTGCTCAAACATGTCATGGGCATATGTGGAATTACACCCCAAAATACATTCTGTTGCTTCTCCTGAGTACGGGAATACCACATGTGTGAGACTTTTTGGGAGCCTAGCCGCGTACGGGACCCCAAAATCCAATCACCGCCTTCAGGCTTTCTAAGGGTGTAAATTTTTGATTTCACTTCTCACTGCCTATCACAGTTTCGGAGGCCATGGAATGCCCAGATGGCACAAAACCCCCCCAAATGACCCCATTTTGGAAAGTAGACACCCCAAGCTATTTGCTGAGAGGTATGGTGAGTATTTTACAGATCTCGCTTTTGGTCACAAAGTTTTGAAAATTAAAAAAAAATAAAAAAATTTTTTCTTCATTTTCAAAAACAAATGAGAGCTGTAAAATACTCACCATGCCTCTCAGCAAATAGCTTGGGGTGTCTACTTTCCAAAATGGGGTCATTTGGGGGGGTTTTGTGCTATTTTGGCATTTTATGGCCTTCAAAACTGTGATAGGTAGTGAGGAGTGAAATCAAAAATTTGCGCCCTTAGAAATCCTGAAGGCGGTGCTTGGTTTTCGGGGTCCCGTACGGGGCTAGGCTCCCAAAAAGTCCCACACATGTGGTATCCCCGTACTCAGGAGAAGCAGCAAAATGTATTTTGGGCTGTAATTCCATATATAACCATGGCATGTGTGAGCAATATATCATTTAGTGACAACTTTTTGTAATTTTTATTTTTTTTGTCATTATTCAATCACTTGGGACAAAAAAAAATATATTCAATGGGCTTAACAGGCCTCTCAGCAATTTCCTTGGGGTGTCTACTTTCTAAAATTGGGTCATTTGGGGGGGGTTTTGTGCTATTTTGGCATTTTATGGCCTTCGAAACTGTGATAGGTAGTAAGGAGTGAAATCAAAAATTTGCGCCCTTAAAATCCTGAAGGCGGTGCTTGGTTTTCGGGGGCCCGTACGCGGCTAGGCTCCCAAAAAGTCCCACACATGTGGTATCCCCGTACTCAGGAGCAGCAGCAAAATGTATTTTGGGGTGCAATTCCACATATAACCATGGCATGTGTGAGCAATATATCATTTAGTGACAACTTTTTGTAATTTTTTTTTTTTTTTTTTAGTCATTATTCAATCACTTGCGACAAAAAAAAAAAATATTCAATGGGCTCAACATGCCTCTCAGCAATTTCCTTGGGGTGTCTACTTTCCAAAATTGGGTAATTTGGGGGGGTTTTGTGCTGCCCTGCCATTTTAGCACCTCAAGAAATGAGATAGGCAGTCATAAATTAAAAGCTGTGTAAATTCCAGAAAATGTACCCTAGTTTGTAGACGCTATAACTTTTGCGCAAACCAATAAATATACGCTTATTGACATTTTTTTTACTAAAGACATGTGGCTGAATACATTTTGGCCTAAATGTATGACTAAAATTGAGTTTATTCGATTTTTCTTATAACAAAAAGTAGAAAATATCATTTTTTTTCAAAATATTCGGTCTTTTTCCATTTATATCGCAAAAAATAAAAATCGCAGAGGCAATCAAATACCATTAAAAGAAAGCTCTATTTGTGGGAAGAAAAGGACGCAAATTTCGTTTCGGTACAACATTGCATGTCCGCACAATTTCCAGTTAAAGCAGCGCAGTGCAAAATTCTGAAAACAGCTCTGGTCCTTTAGCTACAAAATGGTCCGGGGCTTAAGTGGTTAAATGAAATGAAACGCTAAAGCAGGAGACCCAGGAGGACCCCACTGCTGACACAGAGACATAAAAAAGCAAGACTACAGTTTGCCAAAATGTACTTGAGTAAGCCAAAATCCTTCTGGGAAAATGTCTTGTGGACAGATGAGACCAAGATAGAGCTATTTGATAAAGCACATAATTCTACTGTTTACCGAAAACGGAATGAGGTCTACAAAGAAAAGAACACAGTACCTACAGTGAAATATGGTGGAGGTTCAATGATGTTTTGGGGTTGTTTTGCTGCCTCTGGCACTGGGTGCCCTGAATGTGTGCAAGGCATCGTGAAATCTGAGGATTACCAAAGGATTTTGGGTCGCACTGTAGAGCCCAGTGTCAGAAAGCTGGGTTTGCGGCCGAGATCTTGGGCCTTCCAGCAGGACAATGACCCCAAACATACGTCAAAAAGCACCCAGAAATGGATGGCAACAAAGCGCTGGAGAGTTCTAAAGTGGCCAGCAATGAGTCCAGATCTAAATCCCATTGAACACCTGTGGAGAGAACTTAAAATTGCTGTTGGGAAAAGGCGCCCTTCCAATAAGAGAGACCTGGAGCAGTTTTCAAAGGAAGAGTGGTCCAAAATTCCGGGTGAGAGGTGTAAGAAGCTTATTGATGGTTATAGGAAGCGACTGATTTCAGTTATTTTTTCCAAAGGGTGTGCAACCAAATATTAAGTTAAGGGTGCCAAGAATTTCGACCAGCCCATTTTTGGAGTTTTGTGTGACATTATGTCCAATTTTCTTTTTTTCCTCCCTTTTTTTGTTTTGTTCCAATACACACATAGGGAATAAACATGTGTATAGCAAAACATGTGTTACTGCAATAATTTTCTCTGTGGAAATACTTGATTTTCTGAAAAAAATTCTGGGGTGCCAACAATATCGGCCATGACTGTATATATATATATATATATATATATATATATATATATAGTATCTCACAAAAGTAAGTACACCCCTCACATTTTTGTAAATATTTTATTTTATCTTTTCATGTGACTCATTAGTGTTACAAGGTCTCAGGTGTGAATGGAGAGCAGGTGTGTTAAAATTGGTGTTATCGCTCTCACTCTAACATACTGGTCACTGGAAGTTCAACATGACACCTCATGGCAAAGAATTCTCTGAGGATCTGAATTTTTTTATTGTTGCTCTACATCAGGGATGAGCCGAACACCCCCCTGTTCGGTTCGCACCAGAACCTGCGAACAGACAAAATGTTCGTGTAAACTTTAGAACCCTATTAAATACAATGGACTCGAACGTTCGAAATCTAAAGTGTTAATTATAAAGGCTAATATGCAAGTTATTGTCCTAAAAAGTGTTTGGGGACCTGGGTCCTGCCCCAGGGGACATGTATCAATGCAAAAAGAAGTTTTAAAAACGGACGTTTTTTCGGGAGCAGTGATTTTAATAATGCTTAAAATGAAAAAATAAAAGTGAAATATTCCTTTAAATTTCATACCTGGGGGGTGTGTATGATATGCATGTAAAGTGGCGCATGTTTCCCGTGCTTAGAACTGTCCCTGCAAAAAATGTCATTTTTGAAAGAAAAAAATGCATTTAAAACTGACTCGCAGCTATTAATGAATTGTCGGCTCCCGGCAATACATACAAAAGTCATTGATAAAAAAATAAATAAAAGCGTGGGGGTTCCCCAGAATTCAATTACCAGGCCCTTCAGGTCTGGAATGGATATTAAGGGGAACCCCGCCGCAAATTTAAAAAAAAATTGACGTGGGGTTCCCCCAAATATCCATTCCAGGCCCTTCAGATCTGGCATGGATTTTAAGGGGAACTCCACCCCAATTTTTTTTTTTAAATGGCGTGGAATCCCCCTAAAAATCCATACCAGACCCCTTATCCGAGCACGCAACCTGGCCGGCCGCAGGGGAAAAGGGGGGGACGAGAGAGCGGCCCCCCTCCCTCCTGAACCGTACCAAGCCACATGCCCTCAACATGGGGAGGATGTCCCCATGTTGATGGGTACAAGGGCCTCATCCCCACAACCCTTGCCCGGTGGTTGTGGGGGTTTGCGGGCGGGGGGCTTATCGGAATCTGGAAGACCCCTTTAACAAAGGGGACCCCCAGATCCCGGCCCCCCCTATGTGAATTGGTAAGGGGTACATTGTACCCCTACCATTTCACGAAGAAAGCGTAAAAAAATGTTTAAAAAAACACACAAACACCTTGAAAAAGACAATTATTTAAAAAAAAAAAAAAAAACATTCCAGCGGTGAAATCCAGTGTCCCGCGGCCATCCCGATGTCCAGCGCTGTCCTTCATTGGTTGTGCCTGAGCGGACCTGATGGGGAACTCCCTCTCAGTATTTTAAATGTATAGGCCTGCCCCTTCTAAAGTTCCCCATCAGGTCCGCTCAGCGGACCAGATGCGGAACATGAGAAGGGGCGGGTCTATACATGTATTACCAAAGTGAGAGCAGTTCCCCATCAGGTCCGCCCCCTCGGTATGTCGGACCCGCCTACGTCATTGGCTTGAGCGGGGAACTTCCTTCACTGTGTAATTTAAATTTACATAGTGAAGGAAATTCCCCGCTCAAGCCAATGACGTAGGCGGGTCCGACATACCGAGGGGGCGGACCTGATGGGGAACTGCTCTCACTTTGGTAATACATGTATAGACCCGCCCCTTCTCATGTTCCGCATCTGGTCCGCTGAGCGGACCTGATGGGGAACTTTAGAAGGGGCGGGTCTATACATTTAAAACACTGAGAGGGAGTTCCCCATCAGGTCCGCTCAGGCACAACCAATGAAGGACAGCGCTGGACATCGGAATCGCACGCGGGACACTGGATTTCACCGCTGGAATGTTTTTTTTTTTTTTAAATAAAGGACTTTTTCAAGGTGTTTGTGTTTTTTTTTAAACATTTTTTTACGCTTTCTTCGTGAAATGGTAGGGGTACAATGTACCCCTTACCAATTCACATGGGGGGGGCCGGGATCTGGGGGTCCCCTTTGTTAAAGGGGTCTTCCAGATTCCGATAAGCCCCCCGCCCGCAGACCCCCACAACCACCGGGCAAGGGTTGTGGGGATAAGGCCCTTGTCCCCATCAACATGGGGACATCCTCCCCATGTTGAGGGCATGTGGCTTGGTACGGTTCTGGAGGGAGGGGGGCCGCTCTCTCGTCCCCCCCTTTTCCCCTGCGGCCGGCCAGGTTGCGTGCTCGGATAAGAGGTCTGGTATGGATTTTTAGGGGGACTCCACGCCATTTTTTTTTAAATTTGGGGTGGAGTTCCCCTTAAAATCCATGCCAGATCAGAAGGGCCTGGAATGGATATTTGGGGGAACCCCACGTCAATTTTTTTTTTAATTTGCGGCGGGGTTCCCTTTAATATCCATTCCAGACCTGAAGGGCCTGGTAATTGAATTCTGGGGAACCCCCACGCTTTTTTTTTCAATGACTTTTGTATGTATTGCCGGGAGCCGACAATTCATTAATAGCCGCGAGTCAGTTTTAAATGCATTTTTTTCTTTCAAAAATGACATTTTTTGCAGGGACAGTTCTAAGCACGGGAAACATGCGCCACTTCACATGCATATCATACACACCGCCCAGGTATGAAATTTAAAGGAATATTTCACTTTTATTTTTTCATTTTAAGCATTATTAAAATCACTGCTCCCGAAAAAACTGCCGTTTTTAAAACTTCTTTTTGCATTGATACATGTCCCCTGGGGCAGGACCCCGGTCCCCAAACACTTTTTAGGACAATAACTTGCATATAAGCCTTTATAATTAGCACTTTAGATTTCTCCCATAGATTTTTCGAATTTGCCGCGAACACCCCAATTTGTTCGCTGTTCGGCGAACGGGCGAACAGGCAATGTTCGAGTCGAACATGAGTTCGACTCGAACTCGAAGCTCATCCCTACTCTACATCAGTGTTTCTCAACTCCAGTCCTCAAGGCACCCCAACAGGTCATGTTTTCAGGCTCTCCATTGTTTTGCACAGGTGATTTGATCAGTTTAACTGCTTTAGTAATTCCCACAGCTGTTTCATCTGAGGGAAATCCTGAAAACATGACCTGTTGGGGCACCTTGAGGACTGGAGTTGAGAAACACTGCTCTACATAAAGATAGCCTAGGCTATAAGAAGATTGCCAAGACCCTGAAACCGAGCTGCAGCATGGTGGCCAAGACCATACAGCGGTTTAACATGACAAGTTTCACTCAGAACAGACCTTGTCATGGTCGACCAAATAAGTTGAGTGCATGTGCTCAGTGTCAAACCCAGATGTTGTCTTTGGGAAATAGACGTATGTGTGCTGCCAGCATTGCTGCAGAGGTTGAAGGGGTGGGGGGTCAGGTTGTCTGTGCTCAGACCATATGCCGCACACTGCATCAGATTGCATGGCTGTTGTCCCAGAAGGAAGCCTCTTCTAAAGATGAAGCACAAGAAAGCCTACAGTTTGCTGAAGTTAAGCAGACTAAGGACATGGATTACTGGAACCATGGCCTGTGGTCTGATGAGACCAAGATAAACTTATTTGGTTCAGATGGTGTCAAGCGTGTGTGGCGGCAACCAGGTGAGGAGTTCAAAGACAAGTGTGTCTTGCCTACACTGAAGCATGGTGGTGGGAGTGTCCTGGTCTGGGGCTGCATGAGTACTGCTGCCACTGGGGAGCTACAGTTCATTGAGGGAACCATGAATGCCAATATGTACTGTAACATACTGAAGCAGATCATGATCTCCTCCCTTCAGAGACTGGGTCACAGGGCAGTATTCCAACATGATAAAGACCCCAAACACAGCCCCAGGACGACCACTGCCTTGCTAAAGAAGCTTAGGGTAAAGGATATGGACTGGCCAAGTATGTCTGCAGACCTAAACCCTATTGAGCATCTGTGGGGCATCCTCAAACGAAAGGTGGAGGAACGCAAGCTCTCTAACATCCACCAGCTCTGTGATGTCGTCATGGATGAGTGGAAGAGGACTCCAGTGGCAACCTGTAAAGCTCTGGTGAACACCATACCCAAGAGGGTTAAGGCAGTGCTGGAAAATAATGGTGACCACACAAAATATTGACACTTTGGGCCCAATTTGGACATTTTCACTTAGGGGTGTATTCACTTTTGTTGCCAGCGGTTTAGACATTAATGGTGTGTTGAGTTATTTTGGGGGGACATCAATTTTACACTGTCATACAAGCTGTACACTCACTACTTTACATTGTAGTAAAGTGTAATTTCTTCAGTGTTGTCACATGAAAAGATATAATAAAATGTTTTCAAAAATGTGAGGGGTGTACTGTAGAGTTGAGCGGACACCTAGATGTTCGGGTTCGACGGGTTCGGCCGAACTTCGGAAAAAAGTTCGGGTTCGGGACCGAACTTTAACCCGAACCCAAACCCGAACCCAAACCCGAACCCCATTGAAGTCAATGGGGACCCGGACTTCTGAGGACTAAAAAGGCTCTAAAAAAGTAATGGAAAGGGCTAGAGGGCTGCAAATGGCAGCAAAATGTTGTTAAGAGCATGGCAAGTGCTCTGCAAACAAATGTGGATAGGGAAATAACTTAAAATAACATAAAAAAAATAAAAAAATAAAAAAATATGCTGGAGGCCCCCTTTTCAGCAGAAGAGGTACGGGAAGTCATTAAGAACCTCAGAAACTCAACGGCACGATGCCACACATATGGTGGGAATGCCCCAGAATACGCCCTTTCTGGAATAAATTATTCAATTTAATGGATAACCTAGTGGGAAAATAAAATACTTTGAAATAAAAATTTAGTGGGGTGCTAAATTTAAGGGAAGTGTTTGAGTGGTAAATAGGCTCAAACACCCTAATTCTGTAGGATTCATGGACCATTTTGTCCTCGGGGGACAGTATTGGTGTGCAGTTCCCTGCGGTCTACAGGTGGCGCTGCCATGGTAGGCTAGGGTTGAACCGCGATACAGTGCTGTGCCTTTTGTGTCCCCTCTTGGCAGTAGTACAGCGGGCGGTGAACCTGCTGTGCATGCCGGGAGAGCATATAAAAGGGGCAGACCTTTGACCTGGGGGCTGATGTCCAGTGGGGTCCGCGCCCAGGTGCCTTCGGCCTGGGTGCATGTGTTCCTGTTCCATCTCGGGCACCTTTAGCCCGGGGTGAGGTACTATCCTGGAGTTCCTGCTGCCCTGGGTATGGAGGCCTAGGGGCGGGAGTAAAGCCTGGAGTCCAGAGCCTTCGTCTGGAGTCCGCTAAGGGTCGAGGAGTCTTAGGGTGCCGCCTCGTGTAGGGGACCCTGTTCTAGGGAAGGGAGGATCATTCTGATGGACCGATGCGGGAGTCACGGTGAAGGAAGGGTCTATTGACTCCCTGGAGAGATGTCTTCCCCTTGATATGGGCTAGGTACGTAGAAGGAGAAGCTCAAGGTCATCTTGAGTGTATCAGAGGCCTTATTCACCCGGCCCGTGGCAGGGGCCTTATACACCCTGGTCTGTGGCAGAGACCAAAGTTCTCCAGGTCCGTGGCAGGGGCCTTGTACACCCGGTCTGTGGCAGAGACCGTGCACCTAAAACTGTTTGAGAAACCTAAGCAGTGAAGTGAATGTGCTACGTTTGTGCCTGGACCTCCTCCACACCTTAAGCTGTCCTGTTTCTTTGCTCTAACCTTTTCTATCCATGTAGAGTTTATTTTGCTATGAGAGAATAAGAGTTGTAGTTTCAGCTGGTGTGGACATTGACTTTACTGGGAATTAAAGGACTTGCCTCTACCTACAGTAGAGGTGAGAATCATCCTCTGGAGGAGTTTTGACTCCGGCTGTGGACACGGCCCGTCAAGTACACCGCTCAACCTCTTTATATAGGAGGGTACAGGCTGGTAGTGCAGTGTGCCTTTCTCCCTCCTGCGAGGAGCCAACAACATAAAGGCAGGTAAGGGGGAAATGATCTGTGGGCTACAAAAAAATAAAATAAAAATGATAATCTTGACCTAGGAGGACGAGGTCCATATGGAGTAGGAGATTGAAGTGGCGGTGGATGTGGCTGTGTAGGTGGAAGCGGCGGTGGAGGAGGACGAGGTAGCCAACACTGGTTCAAAAATACAACAATGGCTGGGTAAGGCCGGTGATGTGTCGAATGTTGTTTTTTAGCATAGCACAGTAGAAGACAAATATATAGAAATGGTTTATTTCACACGCCTCCAGATATGTATTTCACACTGCAAAATATTTTTTGTGGCCCTAAATGGCATTTTTTGGAAGACCACAACACACCCACAGTACGTAACCGCTGAATCGCACAGCTACAGAACTGCAGAAAATGCTATTGAAAAAAAATGTTGTTTTTTTAGTATAGCACAGTAGAAGAAAACTATTTAGAAATTGTTTATTTCACACACCTCCACATATGTATAACACACTGCAAAATATTTTTTGTGGCCCTAAATGGCGTTTTTTGGAAGACCACAATACACCCACAGTACGTAACCGCTGAATCGCACAGCTACAGAACTGCAGAAAATGCTATTAAAAAAAAATGTTTTTTTTTTAGTATAGCACAGTAGAAGAAAACTATTTAGAAATTGTTTATTTTACACACCTCCAGATATGTATAACACACTGCAAAATATTTTTTGTGGCCCATAATGGCATTTTTTGGAAGACCACAATATACCCACAGTACGTAACCGCTGAATCGCACAGCTACAGAACTGCAGAAAATGCTATTCAAAAAAAATGTTTTTTTTTTTTAGTATAGCACAGTAGAAGAAAACTATATATAAATTGTTTATTTCACACACCTCCACATATGTATAACACACTGCAAAATATTTTTTGTGGCCCTAAATGGCGTTTTTTGGAAGACCACAATACACCCACAGTACGTAACCGCTGAATCGCACAGCTACAGAACTGCAGAAAATGCTATTCAAAAAAAATGTTTTTTTTTTAGTATAGCACAGTAGAAGAAAACTATATATAAATTGTTTATTTCACACACCTCCACATATGTATAACACACTGCAAAATATTTTTTGTGGCCCTAAATGGCTCTTTTTGCAAGCGTACATTAAAGCGCCAATTTTTTTTTTGTCCTAAATGGATCTTTTTCCAAGAACAGAATACACCCACAGTATGGAAACGGTGTATCTCTCAACGTAATATATGCAGTGCTGGTGCACTGAGCTTGCAGATAAAAGGTAGATTTTCTCTGACACTGGGCTCATAGCAGTGTAAAAAGACTGCACTGCAACACAAACAGGTAAACCTATGCAGATCGCTGAGTTATATCTCTGAATCTGGACTCCTATTCCTATATAATATATCTCTCTCCCTAAAAGCAAAAAACAGGAACCTGGCCCTACACTACACTGTCTCTATCTTTTCCCTCAGATTCCAGAATCAGGACTAACTCATGTATTTTTCTATCTCTCCCTAAAAGCAGCAGCAGCAGACTAGATCCTCTCCCTATCTATTCTGAAGCAGAGTGACGTGTGTGCTGTGTGCCTCTAGCTTATATAGAAGCTGGGTCACATGTTGCACTGACCAATCACAGCCATGCCATTAGTAGGCATGGCTATGATGGCCTCTAAGGGCACACCAGCTAATCAAAAGGTGATTGGCTGGCCCCTGAAGCATTTCTAAATGCGTAATTAGATTGCCGAACCCAAACCCGAACCCGGACTTTTGCGCAAAGTCCGGGTTCGGGTTCGGGAAAAAGCTAAAGTTCGGTACGGACCCGAACTTTACAGTTCGGGTTCGCTCAACACTAGTGTACTGTATACAGTATATATACTCAAAGCTGATCAGTGGCCAATTTCTTAGCCATATATCAAGACCAGGTATTCAATTTATTCATCATACTTAATTTAAGCAACCACATTAAAGGTCAAGTTCACCTTTAAAAATAACAAATGCACATTTTTTTGCAGGTAAAAAATGTGCACTTTTTTTGTTTGTTTTGGGAGCCTGTAAAGCATTGCACCAGCAATCAGCAGATCGCTGGTACCATGCAGGACTCCTGCAGACCTTTCAGTGTATCTGTGTGCTCGTACCTTGTATGGGAAAACAATTACTCAGTGACAGCAAGAATAAATGAACTACCAGAGTGCTCAACAATGCCGTGGTAGTTCATTGAGAACTACAAGCTGACAGCCATAAAGCCTGTCAAGACTTGTAGTCTCCCTTTCACAGAGGACTGTGAATGAATGACGTGGCCGGAAGGGCAGAGCCCCGCTCAGCTACATTTGTTTCAAAGAGTGACCCGCTGTCACTGGGGAGGGTGGGGGAGAGGGGGAATGGCTGCAGCTGCTGAAATGAGTTACACGTTCCACCTTAAATATGGATGGAACATGTAACATGTAATTCCCCTAGAATACTCATGCCTCGTGCAATGTAACAAAGGTATGCTGTAATCTTTGCCCATTTTTCTATCTGTGCAGCATTGTTTTCTTACTTTGTGAAGTTTCTGCACAGCGCGACCATCTCCAGTGTGGGCATCTGAAGCCACAGTGTCCTTCTTTCTGTCCTTCTTTCTGGATTCCATGCATGCTGGCTACCCAGCATGCACCTGCCGATCTCGTGCATGTGCAGTGTGGTGCAATTTTGGTCAGCTTGGCATGGCACAAGCTGACCAAGATTTTCAATAGATGCCAATGTTAAATGTTACTGGAGCCATGGGATGCCAAGCTGGCCAAGAATTTCTATAGACGCCATGCAAAGCTGACAAAGATCTCCCAGGAGCCAATGCAAAACTGGAAATGACGTCTGCGGCTACGGCCCCCTAGAGGAGGAAATTAGATATAGGCATAAATCAGGTAAGTGAACAGAAAAAATTAAAATAACTTGCCAATTCATTTTAAGGATGCACATTAGTGCTACATGGTGAGAAGTGATAAAATGTGGGCGGAACTCCCCTTTAAACTCCTCTAAATAAGAGGGTTAGGCTGAATTTATCAAGTCAATAGGATCTTTTTTGATCCCAACAGACAAATCTACTAAATGCTACCTGTCACTTTCAAAGAATAATATAATGTTTATCAAGAAAACATTTTGGACAAATAGATAATCACACTGGCGATGATGATTTATGAACAAAAATAAATGTCTGGTATGCTCTTTGAAAATTTTTAAATTCAATCGCTCTCCAACTTAGTAGTACATATCCAATCATGCTGGATATGAGACCAGCCTTTCTCAGGTGGTATACTCAAAAACCCTGCCCATTTAGCTATAAATTAAAGTTTAAAGTGTTTCTAAAGGCTGAAGGTTTTTTACCTTCATGCAGCGTCTTCCCCCAGTCCCCCAATCATTACCTGAGCCCCCCTGATCCAGTGATGTTTGTGATAGCCTCGGCTGTATGGGAACTCTTGCTTCTCATTGGCCGATCTGCAACTCTCTGTATCTTATGGACGCATAGAGCAGCGGGTCATGAGCGAGCATGCAGCGGTGCTCCCAGGGTAAGCTGCTTTCCTTGGGGGCACTGGAGGGGGACCCGAAAGGATCGGAGCTGCTCTGTGCAAAACCACTGCACAGAGCAGGTAAGTATAACATGTTAACAAAACAAAGCTTTAATATCACTTTAAATGGAAGATCCAAGCCATTCTCTTCTCTCCAAAAATGATAAAACCAGGATAATCTACGCTTTTCAGGTGACTTATCCAAAAGATACATAAATAAACAAATAAAGACAAATAAACATTAATGAAAATGAACTTCCCAGAACAAGAATAAGCTTAATAAGTTGATAAGTGTATGTGTGGGGTAAGTGGCGCTCCCAGTGGAGAGTGTGTGTTATATAAATCAAGGTGAAAAATCTGTGTAAACCTGGGTATTACCAAAGTAATTGAAAACCCAGGACAATGAACCAAAAACAGAAACAAAAAACACAAAATAACAATGAGTGGGTCAATATGACCTCTCCCTGACACCAAATCTTGGAGAATGGATTAGGGCTAGTATATAATTCTAAAGTGCTATGTGCATAAGTGCATATTTACCAGCCACTATGAGAGTGACAGGAAATAAGGGGGGTAAAAACCCTTGTGATGGATTAGGCCAAGCTACCATGTGATGTGTGTTACACCATACCAAAAACAAATATATATAAAAAAGAAGAAGAAAACAATTATATATAAAAAAAGATATAAACAAAATATTGTCCCGGTGTGAACCAATTAATCAAAATAGTCCACCATAGCAACGTGTATGAAATCCTGGTAATAAGTGCAACATGTGATTTAGTGCGTAAATTTTCCACAATAATGTCCAATCAGGAACAATTCAACAGGTGACTTATGTGAGGGTCCTTGCATCTAGTAGAATCCAGGTGACACTTGTGCTCCCCCTTAAGATACCCTTCTCACCAGAAGATGGAACCCCTGCAGGGGTACAGAGCGTGTAGGTGAGTGGTTTGATGACTTGGGGTGGTGCCGTGGATCTCTCCTGGTCCTGGGATTCCTATGCGTCCCTGGGCTAGCCGCTCCAGCATACAGCAATACTCCTCAGGAAAAAAGAGCAGGAGCCACCATAGCGTAATCCAGATTTATTTTAAAAAGGTAGTAAACATCCATAATAAAAACCAACATCTACCAAGTAGATATGTATTGGACAAAAATAAAAATAAAATAAAATTAAATAAAAATAGAAATAGAAATGGACCGGATCTGAGTCCAAGTACTGATATATAAACCTTCACTGCTGAAGGTAAGGAGTTTGTAATTCCCGCACTTGGTCCCTGCGTCTATCACAGCCGCGGTATGTGTTCGGCGTGCGCTCCACCGCTCAGAACCAAGGGACCGGAAGTGACGTATCGGCGTATCGATGTGAGTGGGCCAATCAACTGACGCGTTTCGTCATGTGACTTCTTAGCGCCACTTACCCCACACATACACTTATCATTTTTCCAGCTCCTGTGTACAGGGGCCATATTGGGGGGGCAGCAGCCCACTAGCTTTAGTCCTAAGCGCAGGTTCCTCTATACCACTTATTCAAGCTTAATAAGTTGTGCATATTGTAAAAAAAATTATCTCCCAAACATCATACTTCATACTTTTCATAAGTATGGAAAACGATAACAGGGAACATCAGGATGTCACACATCCCATAAGTTTACTTTACCCACTTCTTTACAAAAATGAAAAACTTGACTTTGGCTCCCCAAGGAAAAATACAGTGAAGAGGTTGATGGCATAAGTGGTGTTGATGAGCCTAGGATCTTCAATAACTTTCCCACCATTCTTCATACTCAGGCCTCGTACACACGGCCGATTTTCTCGGCAAGAACCAGCAAGAAACTTGCTGGCAGAGAGGTCTTGACGAGTAAATCGGTCGTGTGTACGCGGCTATCGGGTTTCTCGTCGAGAAAACCGACAAGAAACCTCGACGAGAAAATAGAGAACCTGCTCTCTATTTTCTCGTCGAGATTCTCCTCGGCATGTTTCTCGACGAGAAAAGTGAGTGTGTGTACACTTACCTGTCCTCCCGGAAGCCCGGGCATGTTCAAAATGAATTTGACGCATGCGCGGTTGCTTCATAGGCATACGTAGGGTATACCAAGATGGCGGCGACGGCATCGAATGTGACGAGCGCATGCTCGTCGTAGTCGATGACGTCACCGCGTACGCTCCATTCAAAGAACCGCGGGTTCTTTGAAACGAGCGTGTGTACACGCGGCCGGGACAAGTTTCTTGTCCAAGAATCTCGTCGAAAAAAACGACATGTTTTTTTCAACGAGAATCTCGGCCGTGTGTACAAGGCCTCAGAGTATCTCACGTAAGCAAGATATTTTTAATATGTATAGGGACAGTCCAGAAAGGAGTATGGAAAAGACCCATAGTAGACCATAGCTGTACCCTGTGAGAAACAATATTTGGGTTAGTGTCCCTAATGTAATGTAGCAATCAAGACAAATTATATAAGTGAAGATTAATATTTAATGAATGTTTAGGCAAACTGGGCTGGTACCCACTGAGAGTGTGTGTGAGGTGTGCATGAAAGTAGACCAACCTGGAGCAGCGGGCTCGGTAAGTGTTTCACTTCATCTCATCAATTACTATATGGCAGATTGCTTGTGTGTATACACACACTGTAGTCTACTGTGTTTATTGTGTCAGCAGCTAACACCTTTACTTGAGAATCCCTTGAGATCTGATACAAGCCAGCAGCTCCATATTATGATGGGTGATTATGATTATGATTGGACTCTAAGGTTAATGTTTTGTAAATTAGAGTGTTTGATCATTAGAGTAATTAAACCACACTGAGATAAAAATACTGTAATGAAGTGTAGCGGCCTGCTCTTGTTGGGTAGGCACTATGTGTTAAATTAATTATCTGAGCTGTAGTTCAGCTCAGGAAGAATTATGCTAAATTGTTGGCTCTGTTTCAGTCTAGCTGGGCTGCACGTTTTCCACCTGACAGTAGGGATCACTGTCACCACAGGTCAGGGTTGGAAATGCAGAAGGCTAGGTGTATTGGGTATTCCTTTCCCAGAAGTGGCTCAGGGGTAGGGATGAGCCGAACACCCGTTCCCCCCCCCCCCCCCCCCCCGTTCGGTTTGCACCAGAACCTTCGAACGGACCGAAAGTTTGCGTGAACGTTAGAACCCTATTAAATACAATGGACGCGAACGCTGAAAATCTAAAGTGCTAATTATAACGACTAATATGCATGTTATTGTCCTAAAAAGGGTTTGGGGACCCGGGTTCTGCACCAGGGGACATGTATCAATGCAAAACAAAGTTTTAAAAACGGCTGTTTTTCGGGAGCAGCCATTTTAATGATGCATAAAGTGAAAAAAAAAGGTCAAATATTCCTTTAAATATCGTACCTGGGGCGTGTCTAAAGTATGCCTGTGAAGTGGCATGTGTTTCCCGTGTTTAGAACTGTCCCTGCACAAAATGACATTTCTTAAGGAAAAAAAGCCATTTAAAACTGCTTGCGGCTTTAATGTAATGTCTGGTCCCGGTAATATCGACGAGAAAAACTGCATTTTTTTTTTGCCGAGAAAAACGATCGTCTGTGGGCTTTATGTCGTTTTTCTCGTTGAGAAAAACGGCAGAAAAAACGACGAGAAAAATTAGAACATGTTCTAAATTTTCTCATCGTTTTTTCCATCATTTTTTTCCGCGGCAGTTTTCCCATAGGGAGACACTGCCGCGGAGCCCACAGACGGTCGTTTTTCTCGACAAAGAAAAAAATGACGGGAAAAACGGTCGTGTGTGGGGGAAAATGCCGTTCCCTCGTTTTTCATTTTATTTCATGTCGTGATTCACGGCGGTGTTTTCACCGCCGTGAATCACGATCGTGTGTACGCGGCATTACAGGAGAGAATTTACCTTCCTAGGGGTAGATTTCCTCTCACTTCCTGTTGTCTCCTTCCGTTTGCAAGTAGGAGTCGTTTGTAAGTTGGATGTTTGAAAGTAGGGGCCTGCCGTATATACTCTGCTGAAATTTGCCCCTTACATGTTGGTGTTGCCACAGCACTGTGAGCCCTCACAGTTACTCTTGGTGGGCGCTGGAACGCCCTGCTGTGAACTATTATATCAGGAATTGTATTTACATGCCATTGTTGAACAGTGGTAGGAAAAATTGGGCCTTTGGAGGTGGTGCTGGTGCCACAACACTGTAAGCCCTCACAGTTACTCTTGGTGGGCGCAGGAATGGGCCCTGCTGTGAATTATTAGATCAATAATTGTAATTACATGCCCCTGTAGAACAGGGGCTGAAAAATTGGGCCTTAGCCACTGGTGCCACAACACTGCAACCCCTCACAGATACTGTACTTGGAGCACAGCAATGAGCCCTGTTGCAAAGTATTGCATCAAAAATTGTAATTACACGCCCCTGTTAACCACTTAACGACCGCTCAGTGTATATATACGTCGGCACAATGGCACCGACAGGCACAATCACGTAGAGTGTACGTGATTGCCTTTGTACAGTTGGGGGGTCCAATCGGACCCCCCTTCTGTACAGTGAGTGGTCGGAATTCGTTGGGGAGCGATCCGACATGAGGGGACAGCCGTTCGATTCCGGCCACCCCCCCGCGATCACTCCCGGCGAATAGAAATGCCCCCTCTGTCTGTCGAATGTACACACAGGCAGAGAAAGCAGGAGGAAGTGATGTCATCTCCTGTGCGGCGCTCACATATACCGAGTGCCGTACAAGAGAAGACACACAGGTTAGTGCACAAACACTACACTAACACCAGCACACATAGGCACATAAATCACCCCCCCAGGCCCCCCCAGATCACCCCCCAGCCCCCAGTCACAGTGTCACTGATTGCAGTGACCATTTATTTACTGATCACTGTTCACTGATCACATTTGTGACTGTAAAAGTGTCACTACATTTAGTTTTAGGTCCAGTGTAGCCCCCTAACCCCCCTAATAAAGGTTTAACCCCTTGATCACCCCCCAGATAACCCTTTCACCCCCTAGCACCGCCGTCGCTAAGCGATCATTTTTCTGATCGCTGTCTCAGCGTCGGTGATGCAAATCGGTACCCAGTAATTTTTTTTAGGTTCGCCGCAGGTTTTTATAGCGTCGGGTACCCCCATAAATTATCTAATAAAGGTTTAACCCCCTTGATCGCCCCCCAGGTAACCATTTCACCCCCTATCACCACTGTCGCTAAGCGATCATTTTTCTGATCGATGTCTTAGCGTCGGTGATGCAGATCGGTAGCCAGTATTTTTTTTTTAGGTTCGCCGCAGGTTTTTATAGCGTCGGGTACCCCCATAAATTATCTAATAAAGGTTTAACCCCCTTGATCGCCCCCCAGGTAACCCTTTCACCCCCTATCACCACTGTCGCTAAGCGATCATTTTTCTGATCGATGTCTTAGCGTCGGTGATGCAGATCGGTAGCCAGTATTTTTTTTTTAGGTTCGCCGCAGGTTTTTATAGCGTCGGGTACCCCCATAAATTATCTAATAAAGGTTTAACCCCCTTGATCGCCCCCCAGGTAACCCTTTCACCCCCTATCACCACTGTCGCTAAGCGATCATTTTTCTGATCGATGTCTTAGCGTCGGTGATGCAGATCGGTAGCCAGTATTTTTTTTAGGTTCGCCGCAGGTTTTTATAGCGTCGGGTACCCCCATAAATTATCTAATAAAGGTTTAACCCCCTTGATCGCCCCCCAGGTAACCCTTTCACCCCCTATCACCACTGTCGCTAAGCGATCATTTTTCTGATCGCTGTCTTAGCGTCGGTGATGCAGATCGGTAGCCAGTAATTTTTTTTAGGTTCGCCGCAGGTTTTTATAGCGTCAGGTACCCCCATAAATTATCTAATAAAGGTTTAACCCCCTTGATCGCCCCCCAGGTAACCCTTTCACCCCCTATTACCACTGTCGCTAAGCGATAATTTTTCTGATCGCTGTCTTAGCGTCGGTGATGCAGATCAGTAGCCAGTATTTTTTTTTTTAGGTTCGCCGCAGGTTTTTATAGCGTCAGGTACCCCCATATATTATCTAATAAAGGTTTTAACCCCCTAATTGCCCCTAGTTAACCCTTTCACCAGTGATCATCATATAAGTGTTACGGGTGACGCTGGTTAGTTAGTTTGCTTTTTATAGTGTCAGGGCACCCGCCGTATATATAACCCAATAAAGGTTTAACCCCCTGATCGCCCGGCGGGTGATATCAATTAGGTTTTAGCGTCAGAGAGGGTCTGCGTCACACCCCAGGCAGCGTCAGGTTAGTGCCAGTAACGCTAACACCCACGCGTGAAGCATACACCCCCCTTAGTGGTATAGTATCTGAACAGATCAATATCTGATCTGATCAGATCTATACTAGCGTCCCCAGCAGTTTAGGGTTCCCAAAAATGCAGTGTTAGCGGGATCAGCCCAGATACCTGCTAGCACCTGCGTTTTGCCCCTCCGTCCAGCCCAGGCCACCCAAGTGCAGTATCGATCAATCACTGTCACTTACAAAACACAACACACATAACTGCAGCGTTCGCAGAGACAGGCCTGATCCCTGCGACTCCAGTGCTGTAGGAGGTGATTTCACCACCACAGTTAAAAAAAAAAAAGCAAATATGCCGAAGCATTGGGGCAGCAGGGGCGGAGGAGTGATTTTGCTCCTAATGCCGCGTACATACGGTCGAAATTCCGACGGAGGCTTGCCCGTGGAAAAGTCCGACCATGTGTGTGCGGCATAACTTTTTTGCGGGAGGATGCCCCCATGCTTCGGCATATATAAATGGTGCATGTATGCCCATCATTAGAAGTGGGTGGATGAAGGGCGGTATTCTAATGGTGGGCATACCCACCGATCAATCTCTTTTTTCGTTCAGCCACCTGGCTGCATGAAAAAAAAAAGATTACAATACATGTCCAACAAGGACCAGCAACGTACTGGTATGTTGCTGGACTTTGAATGGTTATACCAGATTGATGCCTGTGGGTTTAGGTATCATCTTGGTATCATTCTTTTCAGCCAGCAGCCGGATTTCATGTAAAAGCAATCCTAGTGGCTAATTAGCCTCTGGACTGCTTTTACAAGCAGTGGGAGGGAATGTCCCCCCCCCCCCGGATATAAAAAGTGCCATTGGGAAATTGGGAAAGCATTTTATCACACCGATCTTGGTGTGGTCAGATGCTTTGAGGGCAGAGGAAAGATCTAGGGTCTAGACCCCAGTTTTTTCAAAAAAAGAGTACCTGTCACTACCTATTGCTATCATAGGGGATATTTACATTCCCTGAGATAACAATAAAAATGATAAAAAAATAAAAAATATGGAAGGAACAATTTAAAAATAAAATAAAAAAGCAAAATTAATAATAAAAAAAAGCACCCCTGTCCTGCCCTGCTCTTGCCCAATGGCGAACGCAAGCGTCGGTCTGGCGTCATATGTAAACAGCAATTGCACCATGCATGTGAGGTATCACCGCGAAGGTCAGATCGAGGGCAGTAATTTTAGCAGTAGACCTCCTCTGTAAATCTAACGGGGTAACCTTTAAAGGCTTTTAAAAATGTATGTAGTTTGTCGCCAATGCGCGTTTGTGCGAAATTTTAAAGCATGTCGTGTTTGGTATCTATGTACTCGGCCTAAGATCATCTTTTTTATTTCATCAAACATTTGGGCAATATAGTGTGTTTTAGTGCATTAAAATAAAAAAAAAGTGTATTTTTTCCCCCAAAAATGCGTTTGAAAAATCGCTGCGCAAATACTGTGTAGAAAAAAAAATTCAACACCCACCATTTTATTCTGTAGGGCCTTTGCTTTAAAAATATATATAATGTTTGGGGGTTCAACATAATTTTCCTGCAAAAAAACATGTAAACAAAAAGTGTCAAAAAGGGCTTTGTCTTCAAGTGGTTAGAAGAGTGGATGTAAGCTTCCTAATGTTGTCTATAAAATGCCAGAACAGTTCAAAACCCCCCCAAATTACCCCATTTTGGAAAGTAGACACCCCAAGCTATATACTGAGAGGCATGTCCAGTCCATGGAATATTTTATATGTTGACACAAGTTGCGGAAAAAAGACAATTTTTTATTTTTTTATTTATTTTTTGCACAAAGTTGTCACTAAATGATATATTGCTCAAACATGCCATGGGCATATGTGGAATTACACCCCAAAATACATTCTGTTGCTTCTCCTGAGTACGGGGATACCACATGTGTGAGACTTTTTGGGAGCCTAGCCGCGTACGGGACCCCAAAAACCAATCACCGCCTTCAGGCTTTCTAAGGGTGTAAATTTTTGATTTCACTTCTCACTGCCTATCACAGTTTCGGAGGCCATGGAATGCCCAGATGGCACAAAACCCCCCCAAATGACCCCATTTTGGAAAGTAGACACCCCAAGCTATTTGCTGAGAGGTATTGTGAGTATTTTGCAGATCTCGCTTTTTGTCACAAAGTTTTGAAATTTGAAAAAAAAAAATTTCTTTCTTCATTTTCAAAAACAAATGAGAGCTGTAAAATACTCACCATGCCTCTCAGCAAACAGCTTGGGGTGTCTACTTTCCAAAATGGGGTCATTTGGGGGGGTTTTGTGCTATTTTGGCATTTTATGGCCTTCGAAACTGTAATAGGTAGTGAGGAGTCAAATCAAAAATTTGTGCCTAGAAATCCTGAAGGCGGTGATTGGTTTTCGGGGTCCCGTACGCGGCTAGGCTCCTAAAAAGTCCCACACATGTGGTATCCCCATACTCAGGAGAAGCAGCAAAATGTATTTTGGGGTGCAATTCCACATATAACCATGGCATGTGTGAGCAATATATCATTTAGTGACAACTTTTTGTAATTTTTTTATTTTTTTATTTTTTTGTCATTATTCAATCACTTGGGACAAAAAAAAATATTCAATGGGCTCAACAGGCCTCTCAGCAATTTCCTTGGGGTGTCTACTTTCCAAAATGTGGTCATTTGGGGGGTTTTGTGCTATTTTGGCATTTTATGGCCTTCAAAACTGTGATAGGTAGTGAGGAGTGAAATCAAAAATTTGCACCCTTAGAAATCCTGAAGGCGGTGCTTGGTTTCCGGGGTCCCGTACGTGGCTAGGCTTCTAAAAAGTCCCACACATGTGGTATCCCCGTACTCAGGAGAAGCAGCAGAATGTATTTTGGGGTGCAATTCCACATATAACCATGGCATGTGTGAGCAATATATCATTTAGTGACAACTTTTTGTAATTTTTTTTTTTGTCATTATTCAATCACTTGGGACAAAAAAAAATATTCAATGGGCTCAACATGCCTCTCAGCAATTTCCTTGGGGTGTCTACTTTCCAAAATGGGGTCATTTGGGGGGGTTTTGTACTGCCCTGCCATTTTAGCACCTCAAGAAATGAGATTGGCAGTCATAAATTTAAAGCTGTCTAAATTCCAGAAAATGTACCCTAGTTTGTAAACGCTATAACCTTTGCGCAAACCAATAAATATACACTTATTGACATTTTTTTTTACTAAAGACATGTGGCTGAATACATTTTGGCCTAAATGTATGACTAAAATTGAGTTTATTCGATTTTTCTTATAACAAAAAGTAGAAAATATCATTTTTTTTCAAAATTTTCGGTCTTTTTCCGTTTATATTGCAAAAAATAAAAATCGCAGAGGCAATCAAATACCATTAAAAGAAAGCTCTATTTGTGGGAAGAAAAGGACGCAAATTTCATTTGGGTACAACATTGCATGTCCGCACAATTTACAGTTAAAGCAGCGCAGTGCAAAATTCTGAATTCACCTCTGGTCCTTTAGCTACCAAATGGTCCGGGGCTTAAGTGGTTAAACAGGGGCAGAAAAATTGGGCCTTAGGCACTGGTGCTGGTGCCACAACACTGCAACCTCTTCCAGATACTCTAGTTGGAGTGCAGGAATGAGCCCTGCTGCAAAGCATTGCATCAAAATTGTAATTACATGCCCCTGTTAAACAGGGGCTGAAAAATTGGGCCTTAGTTACTGGTGGCGGCACCCAGAAACAAAAATGTTCTTCCAAGCTATCATCATGAATCGGATCATTGAGGAGAAGGAGGATAGTCAGTCAACATAACAAGACAGTCACTCAGCATCAGTCTTGAAGGGATGTGACATTTGAAAATAAATTATTCTGTTTTATTAGCTTCAGGTGCTTGGTAGCTGGTGGTGATCCAAGACTGGTTCATCTTTATGAAGGTCAGTCGATCAACCGAGTCGGTGGACAGGCGCACCCTGTGATCCGTGACAAAGCATCCAGCAGCACTGAATGTGCGTTCCGAAAGAACGCTGGATGCAGGACAGGCCAGTAGCTCAATTGCATACAGTGCAAGCTCTGGCCAGTGATCCATCCTCAAGACCCAGTAAGCCAGAGGATTTTCGGTGGGAAAGGTGTCCAAGTCTGACCTTGCCCCTAGGTATTCCTGCACCATGTATATCAGACGCTGGCGATGGTTGCTGGAACCGATCATACCTTGGGGCTGCGGACTAAAGAATTGTCTGAACGCATCGGTCAGACGGCCACCTTCCTCACCGCTCCTTCTTTGACTGACCGAAGCCTCAGCAACTCGTTGTCCAGGACCAGGAGTTTGTAACCTCCCAGTCTCTGGGAACGCATTGCACAGACCTTTCTGCAAGGCCTCCCGGAGATGTCTCATCCTCTGCTCCCTCTGCGACGGTAAGATAAGGTCCGCAACCTTACCCTTGTACCGTGGATCAAGGAGAGTGGCCAGCCAGTAATGGTCCCTCTCCTTGATCCGAAGAATACGAGGATCCTTCCGCAGACTTTGCAGGATCAGGGAGGCCATGCAGCGTAGGTTAGCTGAGGCATTCAGTCCGGAGTCCTCTGGGTCACTAAGGACGACATGATCCGCAGCCACCTCCTCCCAGCCACGTACAAGTCCACGTGTTTCTTGGGACTGTAAATCATCCCTAAAAGATTGCTGCTGTTGATGCTGAGTGCCAGGCTCCACCTCCATGCTGACACAATCCTCCTCCTCCTCGTCCTCTTCCTGTGGGATGGGTGGGACAGAAGGAACACTGTCTGGGTAAAGGGGGCCTTGAGAGGCAAGGAAGTCCTCCTCTTCCTGCCTCTGTTCTGCCTCAAGTGCCCTGCCCATTATTCCACGCAGCGTATGCTCCAACAGGTGGACAAGAGGTACAGTGTCACTGATGCATGCACTGTCACCGCTCACCATCCTCGTGGCCTCCTCAAATGGTGCCAGGACAGTGCATGCATCCCTGATCATGCCCCACTGGCGTGGTGAAAAAAACCCGAGCTCCCCTGACCCTGTCCTGATGCCATAGTCGCAAAGGTACTCATTGATGGCCCTCTGCTGCATGTGCAGCCGCTGCAGCATGGCCAATGTTGAGTTCCACCTGGTGGGCATGTCACATATAAGGCGGTTCTTGGGCAGGTTCAACTCCTTTTGCAGCTCAGCCAGCCGAGCACTGGCATTATATGATCTGCGGAAATGCACACAGACTTTCCTGGCCTGCCTCAGGACATCCTACCTGCCCAAGAACCGCTGCACCACCAGGTTAAGGACGTGAGCCACACAGGGCACATGGGTCAGTTGTCCCTGTCGGAGGGCGGAGAGGAGGTTGGTGCCATTGTCGCAAACCACCATTCCTGCCTTAAGCTGGCGTGGCGTCAACCACCTCTCGGCCTGCCCCTGCAGAGCTGACAGAACCTCTGCCCCAGTGTGGCTCCTGTCCCCCAAACACACCAGCGCAAGCACGGCATGGCATCTTTTTGCCTGCGTACTTGCGTAGCCCCTTGAACGCCTACGGAGCACCGCTGGTTCTGAGGACAAAGCACAGGAAGAGGCCATGGAGGAAAAAGAAGAGGAGGGGGTGGAGGAGAGAGGTGTGTCACAACAACCAGTAGTAGCATTTTGGAGGCGTGGCGGCGGAACAACCTCCAACACTACTGCACCTTGTCCTGCATCCTTCCCAGCTGCCAAAAGAGTGACCCAATGGGCCGTGAAAGAAAGGTAACGTCCCTGTCCATGCCTGCTGGACCATGAGTCAGCGGTAATATGCACCTTACCGTTGACCGCCCTGTCCAGCGAGGCATGGACATTGCCTTCCACATGCCAGTAGAGAGCCGGAATCGCCTTCCGTGAGAAAAGTGGCGTTTGGGAACCTGCCACTGAGGAACCGCACATTGCATAAACTCACGGAAGGGGGCCGAGTCTACCAACTGAAAAGGCAGCAGTTGAAGTGCTAGCAATTTAGCCAAGCTAGCATTCAACCACTGGGCATGTGGATGGCTGGGAGTCAACTTCTTTCGACGGTCCAGCAGCTGGGGCAGGGAAATTTGCCTGCTAGAATCGGACGTCGGTGTACTGCTAGCAGAGTGCCCGCAAGTACTTGGCTGTGACACACCTAATTCTACACCTTCATTCCTCTCAGTGCAGGTTTCAGAGAGGACTGAAGGTATAGTGGGGTTGGAGATCCTATCTGATGCGGAGCAAGGAGAGGTCCGCTTTGTTCTTTGGTGTGGGTCTTTAAGGTAGGCTTGCCAACGAGCTGCATGGCAGGTCAACATATGTCTGGTCAAGCATGTGGTGCCCAAGCGGCTGATGTTTTGGCCACGTGAGATACGCTTGACACATATGTTGCAAACAGCAGCGGTGCGATCTGATACACTCGACTCAAAAAAGGCCCACACCAAAGAACATTTGGAATAACGGGCAGAGGCAGCGCCCTGTACAGGCAGAGCTCTGCGGTGTGATTCAGTCGGAGTGCTGCCCTTACGCTGGCATCCTGCCTCGTTGGAGATGTGCCTCCTTCTCCTCCTCCTCTCTCCTATCAGGCACCCACGTGGAGTCAGTGACCTCATCACTGGAACCAATCTGGCAGTATGCTGCAGCTGCTGGAACATGACTGCCAGATTGGTGTCCTTCTTGAGCATCCCCTCTCTCTGCTCTCACGCTACTGCCTTCCTCTAGCTGGGTATCATCTTCAGACCCTTCGAAACGCTGGGCATCCTCCTGGAGCATGTACCCAACACTGTGCTCACTGCGCTCAAACAGTTCGGGGGACTCCTCAGGAGGACATGGTGGGTCTAGGGAAGGAGTGACTGATGATGACTTGGAAAAGCGTGAAAAGATAGCTCAAAAATAGAGATACCTGGGGGTCGGACTTTGAAGGCAAGGACACATAAGATAAACAAAAAAATATTTTATTTATAAAAGACAAGACAGAAACTATAATAGAGTAGATTAAAACACTGTATACGAGATGATTGTACAGATGTGGTCCCTGTGTGCGTCTACGCGTTTCGCCGTGAGGCTTCTTCAGGACGAACAGTGATAGTAAGTAAACACGCCTTACTATCTTGGGAGCAGGAGGGTATAATATTATCCCTTGATCAAAAAGTTTTTTTGTATATATTATTTTATAAGCAGGCCCAGAACCGTTGTAGTGAGCGCGGAAACAATTCACATCTCGCAGAAAAACAGGATGAAATTTCAGATGCTTCTTAGAGCAAAAGGCAGCTAGAGACGAAAACCTCAAGACTCAGCGTACCAGCTGAAATAGCAGTCTGTATGCAGAAAAAGACTGCATGGGGACACCAGTGAGCAAAATTGAGGCTAACAAAATAATGCAGCCAAGCATGTATAGGAAACAAGTAGATCCCTTAGATCCAGCCAGAATTGTAAGCAGAAAGTAGATCAAGCCCTAGTGGCCACAGATAGTATAACACGCAGATGTCCCCAGGAGACAGCAGGATCTAAGGGATCTACTTGTTTCCTATACATGCTTGGCTGCATTATTTTGTTAGCCTCAATTTTGCTCACTGGTGTCCCCATGCAGTCTTTTTCTGCATACAGACTGCTATTTCAGCTGGTACGCTGAGTCTTGAGGTTTTCGTCTCTAGCTGCCTTTTGCTCTAAGAAGCATCTGAAATTTCATCCTGTTTTTCTGCGAGATGTGAATTGTTTCCGCGCTCACTACAACGGTTCTGGGCCTGCTTATAAAATAATATATACAAAAAAACTTTTTGATCAAGGGATAATATTATACCCTCCTGCTCCCAAGATAGTAAGGCGTGTTTACCTACTATCACTGTTCGTCCTGAAGAAGCCTCACGGCGAAACGCGTAGACGCACACAGGGACCACATCTGTACAATCATCTCGTATACAGTGTTTTAATCTACTCTATTATAGTTTCTGTCTTGTCTTTTATAAATAAAATATTTTTTTGTTTATCTTATGTGTCCTTGCCTTCAAAGTCCGACCCCCAGGTATCTCTATTTTTGAGCTATCTTTTCACGCTTTTCCAAGTTATCCAACGGATGTGGCATTGTGAGTGCTTCCCTTTCCCTCATTTATATACATGACTGATGATGACATTGAGGACGCTTTGGCAGCTGCTTTGCCAGTACCCTGAGCCTGGGTGAGAGAGGATGAGGAGGATGAGGGCTTGGTCATCCACTCTACCAAGTCTTCAGCATGATGCGGCTCAACGCGTCCAGCTGCCGAAAATAAGGACAAGCGTGTCCCATGGCCACGTGCTGATGACGATGCACCGCGTCCACGACCAGCACTGTTGTCTCTAGATACAGAGCCTGCTTGCCCTCTTTTATTGGCTCCTGACTGTCTGCCTCTCCTTGTTTGCCTTCCAGACATTCTAAAGGCCTGCAGGGAGATGGGAAAACCAGCAATAAGGGGTAGCTTCAGGTGTATATTTTGCAAGAAGCACACTACGCCTGCTGTAAGTGCTGCAGATGCCTGCCTGTGTTACACAACAGGAAAACACAGCAATAAGGGCTAGCTTCTGGTGTATATTTTGCAAGAAGCACACTACGCCCACTGTAAGTGCTGCAGATGCCTGTTAGTGTAACACAAAAGAAAAAAAACTATGAGCAATAAGGGGTAGCTTCAGGTGTATAATGTGCAGGAGGCACACTACGCCCGCTGTAAGTGCTGCAGATGCCTGCCTGTGTTACACAACAGGAAAACACAGCAATAAGGCCTAGCTTCAGGTGTATATTTTGCAGGATGCACACTACGCCTGCTGTAAGTGCTGCAGATGCCTGCCTGTGTTACACAACAGGAAAACACAGCAATAAGGGCTAGCTTCAGGTGTATACTGTGCAGGAGGCTTAGCAAAAATATCACTGACACTGTCCCCTGCCTATCCTTCTCTCTCCCTGCACACAAGGTTTAGCAGAATATCACTGAAACTGTCCCTGCCTATCCTTCTCTCTCCCTGCACACAAGGTTTAGCAGAATATCACTGACACTGTCCCTGCCTATCCTTCTCTCTCCCTGCACACAAGGTTTAGCAGAATATCACTGACACTGTCCCTGCCTATCCTTCTCTCTCCCTGCACACAAGGTTTAGCAGAATATCACTGACACTGTCCCTGCCTATCCTTCTCTCTCCCTGCACACAAGGTTTAGCAGAATATCACTGACACTGTCCCTGCCTATCCTTCTCTCTCCCTGAACCAGAACACACTACACAAGGCTGCCGCGCTGGCAGCCTTTTATAGTGTGGGGCGTGTACTAAACCCCCCTGAGCTATAATTGGCCACAGGCATCCTACCTGTGGCCAATTATGGCTCTCCTCGCTGCCGGTGCTGGGATTGGCCAAGCATGCGGGGTCACAGTGCATGCTTGGCCAATCACAATGCCGGGATTGCACTGCGATGGCGCAGTGTATTGTGGGCCATTCGCATCACTCAAATTTGGCACGAATGGCCCAAAACGTTCGATCTTCGTTGAACAGCCGATGTTCGAGTCAAACGTATGTTCAGCTCGAACACCGAGCTCATCCCTACTCAGGGGGCATAGTCAACCTGCTGTGCATTCTGGGAGGGGGTACTTAAGAGACAGAGACTGCTCTATTGGGGTTCGTTGCCAGGGGTCGTTGCCGAATCCTGACCTGAGGGCCCTCCTGGCCTCAGGGATGTGCGAGCCATTTTCGGCCTCGGGGCCTGCTGGCCCGAGGCTCTGCAACTGGGAAGTAGGCCCAGGAGTTGCTAGGGCCTACTAGTCCAGGGATGGTCCTACGTGGTCTTGCCTGCGGGAAGAAGCTGAACAATTGGGGACTCAATTGAAGGACGCATCCTGGCCAGTTTGCCTCACAGTGCTGCCGGACTGGCTGAAAGATTCTGGCACCGTGAGCTGTGTACTTTTGAAGGAACTTGTAACGGCACCCCAAGTATTAAAGAGGTTAACACCGTTATGATATTCCCTTTCCAACCACACGACAGCCACCAGACACTCCAACCAGCCGAATAAGACCCCATACGACTGATTCTCCCCCCAGATACGAGACAACGCTCTGTATTCAAGTTCCAAAACAGGGAATGACTTTATTTTTAAAACACATGGGAACACATTTCTCTTCAAAACCCTCCCCTCCCATCCTTTGGGGAACAGGGCGGGTTAAACTGTCCAATGACAATGGTGATACAGGTCAGGTGTGTTCAAACTTCTCCTTTGATAAACAGTCTTATGCCCCGTACACACGATCGTTTTTCATGCCGTTAAAAATGCCATTTTAAAAAATGGCCATTAAAAATGATCGTGTGTCGGCTCCAGAGCATTTTTAATGACGTGAAAAACGGCCATTAAAAATTCCGGACATGCTCTCTTTTTTCACGTAGTTTTTCATGTCGTTTTTTTTAACGACGTGAAAAACGATAGTGTGTATGCTTTCACGACGTGAAAAAAAACGCGCATGCTCAGAAGCAACTATGAGACGGGAGCGCTCGTTTTGGTAAAGCTAATGTTGGAAATGGAGATGGCACATTCGTCACGGTGGAATTAATAGCATCGTTTTAATGCTGCGCATTCCGTTCTTCTTTTGATAATGCTTTAAAATTACCCTCTTTTGATAATGACATTGAGAGTTTTATGCCAAACTTGTTTCTAAAGTAATTCCAAATTGCTCTAATGATTATAAAATATTATTTATAAGCCGCACCTCCCTCCTAAATAATACTAATAATAATAAAATAATGTAATTCTCCTTTTTTATTTAAATTTTATATTATTTTTGTTTATTTTTTTTTTGGCCTTTTTTTAAGTATTTTGGCTTAAATTATTCTTGTGTAAAGTTACCACAACAACCTTCCAAATGTGTCTCATTTGGCCTCAGGGAGGTTTGTGTCCCCTGATAATAACAATAATATAATTTGAGATGTCCCTGCCTGCTTCCTAGCAAGCTCTCTTTTGAAATACAAATCACATAGTCAAGTATTTAAAGGGCACTCAATTTTTTTTATTTCAGAACATTAACAAATTAAAGTGGAAGGCAGCACTGGAGAGCCTGCTTGCATTTGTGCATCCCTTTCACCCCACAACAACCATACAAGATGTCCAAACCAAAATAGAGATTCGATCCCCCCAAAAAATGATCCCAATCTTGTCTTGAGCTCCCAGAGGTCAGGAGCCACAGCAGATAAGTCCTATATGTCCCCAGTCTGTGGTACTACAGCAGGCATTATTTTCTCCTCTTCCTTGTAGCCTTCTCTCCAGCCTTCTCTGCAGCCTTGGTTGGTTTCTTCCTTGGAGGCTGGGGATCAGGAGGAGAGGTTGTGGCAGGAGGAGTAGTAGGAGGAGGAGGAGGAGGTGGAGGAGTAGGGACAACCTCCGTTATGTCCGTGTACCTAGTGAGTTCACCCAGCACGCCCTTATTGATGACTTTCAATAGCAGGGTCTCACTGAATTTTTTTTGCTGCAACTCCATTTGCCCTAGTTTGTGGGCGAGGACTGCGGCAAATCCCTCATCAACAGAGGGTGCCTCTCTGAGGGCCGCTGTTGCCTCTCTGAGGAAGGCCCTGGTTTCCTCCTCCACCTGCCTACCTCTCCTTGGCCCTCGTGGTTTAACTACCAGGGGAGGCATCTGGGCTCTTGTGCTGGGCCCAGCCTCCTCCTGGGTGCCACTGGGCCCAGCCTCCTCCTGGGTGCCACTGGGCCCTGCCTCCTCCTGATCCCCAACATCACCCTCTTCCTGGCTCTGCTCTGGCTGTAAAAAAAGAAAGGGACATTATTTATTTTGCCACATCATCATTCACAGACATTGTTCACCTCTAGACATTGTTGAAATCAATGCCAAAAGTTATGTCCTTTTCATTGATTACGCATCCTGGTTTTGTTGTCTTGGACACAAAATTAGGCCACTACTGTATCTTGCTCTTCACAAACTTTATTGGTAGAAGTGTACATACCTTTAACAATACTAACATCTATTTAAAATCTTCAATTTTGTACGATAGAAATATAGATAGCAAAACTTTACCTGGCTCCATATCTCCAAATCTGCCTCCTCAAGGCCCTGATCTTGATCCTCAGAGGAAGCCAGAGCAGGGTTGACAGGAAGGCTGGAGGACTGGCTGCAGGGAAGGCTGGAGGGTTGGGTACAAGGAAGGCCGGATTGACCTCTGGGGGGAAGGGTGGAGAGAGATTCCCGCACTTCCAGCTGGTCATCCAGAAAAGCAAGCTTACTGTAGTACCACAGACTGGGTTTATAAACCTTATCTGCTGGTGCACCTGACCTCTGGGACCTCAGGACCATAGTCCTCTGGGTCCTGTATGTCCCACTGATGGTCCCAATTTTGTTTTTGACATTTTGGAGAGTTGTTGTGGGTATCTTTGTTTGCACAAATGCAAGCAGGCTCTCCAGTGCTGCTTTCCTGGCGTCTTTATTTTTATTACCGCCACTTTTTGTTTGCCATAATATAGGGAGCTCTTGCCATTTATCGATGAACTCCCCCATGAAGTCTGGGTTTTTAAAAGTATTCATGATATCTGTAAAAGCGAGAAACCAAAAAAAAAATATATTTCAGGCAACATTCCTCAACTGTGCATTGTCTACATATTTTGAGCACACAAATCTCCTCGTCTGATGAACCTCAAAAAGTAAAATTGTTAGGTACCTTGGTCACGACGTTCGTTGCTAACTCTCTCTCCCGAAAAATGAACGTATTTCCCAGACATGGATCTTCACTTTATATACACAGCGCATGCGTGAAACTCTGCACGCTTTCCCCGCCCCTGACGTTCGATATTGTACTTTCCCCGCCCCTTCTCGCTCGTAGTGCTGAACAAAACATGGCGGAGACACAGGTGGCTGAGATTACCTCTACAGAGGATGAAATTACAGAGGAGCCCAAATCAAGACCCAGGAGATATAAGGCATCCAACATGTCATTCGAGGAAATGGTGGAGATGGTCGCCATTTTAAAGAAGGAGGATTATGATGCCAAGCATGGTCTGTATAAAAGGCCTAATCTGGTCAAGTCCAGAATTATGGGCAAAGTGGTCAAAAGTCTCCACCAAAAATTCGGGGTGTGCAGAACGAAGGAACAGCTCAGAAAACGATGGTCAGATCTGAAGTTGCGGGAGGCCGACCAATATAAAAGAATCAAGAAAGTTATATTAAAAAGTAAGTTGTTTTTTTTTGAGTTTCCATGGTACATATTATTTTCTTGTATTCTGTCGTGTATTTTTAACTTTCATATAGTACACTGAAAGATACCATCTTTTTTAGGTTCGTCCGCATAGTAAACGGACGTATTAAACCTCTTTCTCCGTACAGTTCCTCAAACGATGTTTTAGGATCATTCAGTGTGAACACCCATGTTTTTTGGTTTATTTGGGGGAGTACATTTGGGCCACACTTATTTTTGGTGTGCTAATCCAAAGGACATTTGTTCATTTGAAAAAACGATATGCATGGTAATGTTAAAGGGAGTGTATGCTCAGCAGCTGATGAAACATCTGAACGCAGTAGTACAAGTGTGGGCCTAAAGCCAAAAAGCTTGAGGGAGTCACACACAGGTGATCCAGTGTAGATACTTTGGGGTGTTACAATGTTTCAAATTTGTTTACAAAATGTATATGCTCTGTTTTGGCCTATGTATCCAATCATTTGTTCCGGTTGGCACAGGGGGTAAAAATTAAAATGGAGCATGCTTCAAAAGAATGATTACCAAGTTTTTTTTCATGTTTCTTATTTTAGCAAAATTGAGTCGCTACTAATGAAACTATTCCTTTTATTTCAATCTCCCTAGGGATTCGAAAAGCTACCTCAGATGAGACGAGAATTGCAATACCTACAACAATACCCCCAGAACCCCAGGATGGAGAGGAATGTGATGTTGCGGAAGTGGAAAGTGGCACCACCACAGGTCAGAGTGAAACCAGACACATGCATGTTAAATAGATGTAGGCCTACATATTCTATCCTACATATTTCTTTTTACATTTAGGTGCAGTTCTGGCTGAAGACCCCAATAAGTTGACACATCACAGTGCCCAGATCCTGATCCAATACCTGATGGTCTGCTGTCGTGACCTCGAAAAAATTAAGGGAGATTTGCTAGAGATCAGGGCAAATACAAAGCGGGTGGAGGAAAGGCTCCAAAATATCATGGCTGTGCTTGGGTGTGTCTAATGTTTTTACACCAAATAACGTTTTACTTGCAGAGATTTCTATTTTTTTTGGTTATTTTACCCTTTAATGACTAGCACATGTTTAGCTTTTTCAAAATTTGGAGAAATATAGTTTGTTTATGCATGGCTGGTCATGCGTTTTAATACACCTGAAATTAAGGGAACATCCACATTTCTAAGGAAGTTGCCCACCTAAACAAAAAAAATAAAGGTATTTTTACATAACAAATCATTGTGGCTTCATTATGTAAATGTGGTGCTGAGTGAACTAATCAATGTTTGGTGTTTACACTGACAATGAAGGCTAATTAAAAGATTTTTTAATCCACATGGCAAAACAAGTGCACTAGGTAAACCTACCAGAAACATCAAACATTATACAATAAAAATGACAAACCAATCTTTACTTTTTTTAAAAGTTTTCTTTTTTTGGTCTAAAAATATTAGAGATTGTCTGGCATTTCAATGGCCCCCCTACCCATAAAATAGTCCACATATTGGTTACGGACCTCACGTCCGGTTGGGGGGGCCAAGCCAGGATGGCCAGGTTCCAGGGCCACCAAAGTTTCGGCATTGATTAAAGAGGCCTCAGGCCCACTCAAAGATATATAACTCGTTGAATGCACCCTTAGGAAATTATGCAGCACACAGCACGTCATAACCACATGGTTCCATTTGTATGGGGCAAGGTGGATGGAGGTAAGGAAGAGGCGAAATCGGCTGGCCATGATCCCAAACGCATTTTCCACCACCCTTCTGGCTCTGGCCAGCCGATAATTGAAAACCCTCCTCTCAGGGGTGAGGGTGCGTTGCGGGAATGGCCTCATCAAATGGGGTCCCAGGCCAAACGCCTCATCCGCTACAAACACAAAAGGTAGTCCCTCCACATTCTGCTCCGCTGGTGGCAAGGCCAGCAGATCCAAAAGGAGCCGTTCTCCAAACTCCGTCTGGGCAAAAACTCCTCCATCAGACATCCTGCCATTCTTGCCAACGTCCACATAGAGGAACTCGTAGGTGGCCGACACCACTGCCATCATCACGACGCTGTGGAACCCCTTATAATTATAATAAAAGGATCCCGAATGGGGTGGTGGGACGACCCGAACATGTTTGCCGTCGATGGCTCCTCCACAGTTCGGAAAGTTCCATCGCTGGGCAAACTCGGAAGCCACATTCTGCCATTCATGTGGCGAAGAAGGGAACTGTGGAATTAAAGAAATAACAAATTAATACTTGGAGCCAGAAACATTGAAAGCTGATTTCATACACACATTCATGGCCAACATTGGTAGAAAATGTTCAAAACATAAAAAATTGGAAGCAAGAAAAAAAAAAAAAATTATGGGGGGGGAGGGTTGAAGATGAGTTGGGAATATCACACATGAAGGCTGTAGCACTCTGTATTGAAGTTAACAAAAATGAAACATTCCTAGGCCAAATTTAGGGTGCGTTTTGGGTAAAGCACTACGATGGAACATATAATAAAAAACATGGAAATGACTAGGCAAGGTAGGTATGGCCCCAGGATAGCATGCTGGAGAGGTTAGGTAAGCCAAATTTACAGGTAGGCCTCAAACCCCAAACTTTAAATAATAAAACATGGGGAGAAATGGGACATTCCCTGCAGCTAAGAATCATGTGAATTAGGGACTGCAAATAAAGCAAATTAAAAATATCCAAAAAAAAAAAACATACAATGTGAATTTTTGAAGAAGAACACTTACCTTAATATAGTCCTCCTGCAAAACTTGAAGGATGGCAGAACAAGTCTCTGGTATAATGATCCCCAGAGCCTGGGGGGATATGCCTGTGGAGAACTTAAGGTCCTGCAGGCTTCTCCCAGTAGCCAGGTATCGCAACGTGGCGATGAGCCTCTGCTCAGCACTGATGGCTTCCCGCATAACGGTGTCCTGCCTGGTAATATAGGGGGACACCAAAGCCAACAGCTGCTGAAATACGGGGTCAGACATCCTGAGAAAATTCCTGAAATCATCAGGATTATTCTCCCTGATCTCCCGCAACAAAGGCATGTGACAGAATTGGTGCCGCTGGAGCAACCAATTCTTGGTCCATGAACTCCTCCTGACCCTGCTCATGGCATGGAGTCGGGATACAGCATGAACCCCTGCACCAACTACAGCACGAACTCTACGACGAGTACGTAGCCGCAACATGGCTAGATAACGGTCGGCTGAACAGAACGAACTAGAAGAACGCACGGAAGAACAGCAAGGCCTATGAAGAACAAGCTGAAAAACACGAACGTGCAGAGCAGGCCGCACTGAGTAAACAGATACAAACTGACTACAAGCAGTGCTAAACAGATACGAACCCACAGGCGCAATCTGAACTCCCGAAAACGATCTTCAAAGCACGAAGACTGAAAAGCGCAAATCGTCTCTCACCAAACTTTTACTAACACGCGGAAACACGGAATTAGCAAAAGCGTCCCAAAGGGTGGCGTCATTCGAACGGAACTTCCCCTTTATAGTGCCGTCGTACGTGTTGAACGTCACTGCGCTTTGCTTGATCGCTTTTTTTAATGATGGTGTGTACGCAAGGCAGGCTTGAGAGGAAACAGGAAAAAAAACGAGGAGAAAAACGTCGGTTTAAAAAATGACATTAAAAACGATCGTGTGTACGGGGCATTAGGCAGGAGGGTTGAATCCCCCCCTCCTCACAGAAGACACTTCCACATCCCATAATATGGAGCCAGACGGTTTACCAAGCTCCAATCCACATCATCACAATGAAAGGGCCTGTAGCATGGGTGAGGCTCATTAGCATTGCACAAGGAGACAGGAGACATATCAGCCTCTCTTAATTTAACCTGTTGAGTTCATAAAACAGTGAATAGTTCTTTGCAGATATCCTGGGGAATATGGTGGATAAATATTACAGACCCATTTTAAGCAATCCAAGCCATATTCTCAATGTCCATTGTTTCCTGGCTCACCCTGTGTCCAAAGTGACCCCCATGTCACACATCTCCCCTTTCGACAGGAGACTAACAGAGGAGGGGACCCCAGACAGGTTGACTCCGAAGTTAGTCCAT
This sequence comes from Rana muscosa, assembly GCA_029206835.1. Classification (NCBI taxonomy): domain Eukaryota; kingdom Metazoa; phylum Chordata; class Amphibia; order Anura; family Ranidae; genus Rana; species Rana muscosa. Next base: position 883,624,719 of record CM055118.1, read on the forward strand.
AGTTCCATTCCTCTAATGCCTGGACAACCCATCAGCATGGCCATTTTGCTTACCGGGTCAGTAGCTGATGGTGAGGTTGTAAGGTTGCAGGGCGAATAATGGAATTCAGTTCTGGAACAGTCACTTGCTTTGCTCTCTCAATGGCTCCCAAAACTTGTTGCTGGTGCTCTTGGGAGAGGTAAGGCAAAACTTGGGCGCAAATCCCATTTAACCTTTTGACAATTTCAGCCTGTTTGTGCATTTCAATGTTCAAGCCATGGGACATCTCATAATACATGACGTAGTGTCGTTGCATTTCCTATTTCTCCCTGGCCAACTTGTCACATTCCAATTCTAGACTGTGATATTGAGCCTGATCTAAGGTACATGTTGGGGAAGATAGTCTTACCCAGTTCTCAGCCGCAAGCAGGCCGGTTCCAGCAGCATGGGTCTGGGCACAGGTAGTCACGGGGTTGGCTTCAGCGGGGCCCATCGGGGCGTAAGCAGAAACGAGGGGGGCCAAATCATTCCCCAGTAGTACATCCGCTGGCAAATCCTTCATCACCCCCACATTCACGTTTCCCGAACCAACCCCCCAATCCAGGTGAACACGGGCAACGGTTAGCCGGAAGACGGTGCCTCCCGCTACTCTTACGGCTACAGTGTCTCCGGTGTGTTGGCTCTCTGGGATGAGGTTCTTCTGTAGTAGGGTCAGGGTGGCACCAGTATCACGTAGGCCATTGGCTACCTTTCCATTGACCCAGACAGTCTGCCTGTGTTGCTGCCGGTTGTCCCGGTTAGCTGCTTGTATTGGATCAGCCTCGTGCAGGACGCCCCAATGTTCTTCCTCCTCAACGCAGTGGACCGCAGGCATGGATGTGCGGGGGCTCCCCCTTGCTGGCTGTCTCCATGACTGGGACTGTCTGGCTGGATTCAACGGACAGTCTGGCTTTTTGTGCCCTAGCTGTTTAAACCCGAAACACCTGATGGGTTGTGAGTAGCCCTGGGAGTTGAACCTGGGCTGCTGAGAATAAGTGGCCGCTGGAGGTGGTGCTGTAGGGAGGTACGACTGGTTGGTAGGCGATAGCCGGAGGGGGTGCCGCTGATCGATAATCCACCTGAGCTGTTGTCTTGACCACAGGGTTATCCAGTTTGCGGGCGTCTGTGTATTCGTCTGCCAGGCGAGCTGCTTCAGGCAAGGTGAAAGGTTTTCGGTCCCGGACCCACTCTCTGACTGCCAGGGACAGTTTGTCAAAGAAGTGCTCCAGTAGGAACACCTGAAGCACCTCTTCCCCGGATTCTGCTTGGCATCCAGCGACCCAGAGGGATGCAGTGCGGTGTAGGCGGCATGCCCACTCGGTATACGAGTCTCCAGTCTGCTTGCTCGCCTCTCGGAACCGCCTCCGATATGCCTGCGGTGTGACGTTATACCTGGCCAAAATTGCTTCTTTTACCAGTCCATAGTTCATAATATCCTTGTCTGGGATGGCCCTGAACGCTTCACTGGCCCGGCCGGACAGTTTCCCAGACAAAATGGTAACCCATTCCTCTGTGGGCACCCGGTGTAGGGCACATTGCCGTTATAAATCGGCAAGGTACCCAGCAATCTCCCCTTCAGTTTCAATGAAGTTTTTAAAAGCAGCAAAATGTATCTTTCTCCTTTCAGTTGGTGCTGCTCTGACTTCTGCTGCTGCAGCACCTCTTTTCTGTAGCCAATTTGCATCCACAGCCGCTATAACTCGGTCTATGATCTCCGCTGTAGGGTTAAGACCATAATGTGCCAGTCTTATGTTAACAGCCCGATCAAAACTTGCCTCTTCGGGTGTCCTGTCTGTTACGCTGGGCCTTTCTGTTATGTTGGGTCTTTCAGCTCCATCCATTTCGACTAGTTCTGCGATTAATGTCCCTCTTTTTAAGGTTGTTAGCCGGCCTGCCCCGATTCTCCAGTAAGTCCTTGAGGGAAGAGAGCTTTAGCCGTCCCTACTGTGCTTCCATTGTCCTATGTCCTCTTGTAGCTGTGCTTATAGGCTGTGGAATCATCCCACTGCTTGCCAACAATTGTAACGGCACCCCAAGTATGAAAGGGGTTAACACCGTTAGGATATTCCCTTTCCAACCACACGACAGCCACCAGACACTCAAACCAGCCGAATAAGACCCCATACGACTGATTCTCCCCCCAGATACGAGACAACGCTCTGTATTCAAGTTCCAAAACAGGGAATGACTTTATTTTTAAAACACATGGGAACACATTTCTCTTCAAAACCCTCCCCTCCCATCCTTTGGGGAACAGGGCGGGTTAAACTGTCCAATGACAATGGTGATACAGGTCAGGTGTGTTCAAACTTCTCCTTTGATAAACAGTCTTAGGCAGGAGGGTTGAATCCCCCCCCCTCCTCACAGAAGACACTTCCACATCCCATAATATGGAGCCAGACGGTTTACCAAGCTCCAATCCACATCATCACAATGAAAGGGCCTGTAGCATGGGTGAGGCTCATTAGCATTACACAAGGAGACAGGAGACATATCAGCCTCTCTTAATTTAACCTGTTGAGTTCATAAAACAGTGAATAGTTCTTTGCAGATATCCTGGGGAATATGGTGGATAAATATTACAGACCCATTTTAAGCAATCCAAGCCATATTCTCAATGTCCATTGTTTTCTGGCTCACCCTGTGTCCAAAGTGACCCCCATGTCACAGAACTGTTTTGCAAAGTGTAAGTGTGGTTACACGATCTTGTGGCGGAAGGTTGTGGACTGACACGACGGCACTCATCAAGTCTGTGGCAGAGACTTTGAACGAGCTTCGCACTGGTTGATAGGCCAGTGAGAGTAGGCCTATCCGGTGGTTGCTGAATCCAGCGTGGAACTGATTTGTCCTCTGGATCTGAGATTGTGCCCGTGATCCGCAAAGCAAAGTACCTGAACCTTCCCTATCCCTCTACCCCTCTGTTGGAACTGGTAAAATAAAGCTCTTGAAGAAAATTAACCAAGTGTTGGTGTGAACATTCATGAAAGCTCTTCAAGAGAGATCCCTGACACGAGTGTGGTGAACAGCTCCTATGGGGGTAGTGCTACAGAAGTATCTAGCATTAGGGTATATGCCAAGAGGTTTACATATTAGGAAGTTTCTTAATTTTGAACTTGCCTCTGAAGATATCAAAAAGAAATGGATGGACACATTGTTATCAAGTCTGTTTGATTTAATGACGATAATTGTTAGTTCTAAAACACTGGAATTAGAAAAATTAATAGAACAGATCACATAGTTTTAATAGTTTAAAGAAATTTTGCAGTTGAAAGATAAGCCTGATTTTCAGAATTTGGATATTAAATTAAATGAGAAATCAGACAGAATAGAAAAAAGATGTGTGGCGGGAGGGCCCGTGAAACACAGAATCCCTTGGGTAGGTTGGCAAACCCTTGTTTCAGCTCCCCATGCACCCCCTATGTCTAAGTCGCCCTGTGTCCATTAGGGGCACAGGGTAACTGAGAAAATGTGGCTTAGATTACTTAAAATTGGACAGTTATATTTACCCACAATATCTCCCTGGATATATATAAAGACTATTCTTGTTTTTTTTTAAACCTGAACTCGACATGTTAATTGAAAGAGCTGATCACAGGCATCTAGAACTCCGTATGAGATGGACAGTCTACTCCTACTATAGTTTGTTGCCTACTAGGCTAAGGAAGGGGGAGATCACTGTTTGTATTGTTAATTGTAATTAGCTTCTGCTATTGTGAGAAGGTTTGCTGTGTTTATATTTATGATAATGTTGATTGTGTCTTCTGAGCTAAAAGATGGCAAGTCTGTCCTGAAAGGTCATGCCTCGGAGTTACCTAGGCGGTCTAAATGATAATTAGCTCATGTTAATTAGGTTTCTGGTTACAGTTTGTATTGTCATTCTGGTGTATATATTTGTGTGAGATCTCAAAATAAATCAGTCCATGTTAAAGCTGTGTAACTGAGCTAGTCTCGTCTGGATCTTGGTTACAATATTCAGCTGTAAAAATCTGATATCTGAAGGTCCATATTGGAGGAAGATGTGTACTGACGGAAGCACTCAAGCGGAGTGCGACGGGGATCCGTTACAAGAGGTAATCGCTGGAAAAAAAGATATATAGAAAATCACAATTTGAGCACCTGTGAACACCAGTCCCTAAGACGGTTGAGCAAGGATTGCTCTATTGTAATTAAGAAATATGATAAAGGGAGCTTGGTTGTGGTTCAGGTTGCTGATCTACACTCTTTGGCCACTTTATTAGGTTCACTTGTTCAATTGCTTGGTAACACAAATTGCTAATCAGCCAATAACATGGCAGCAACTCAATGCATTTAGGCATTCAAATCAATCATCAGAATGGGGAAGCAAGTGGATGTAAGTGACTTTGAACATGGCATGGTTGAGGGGGCCAGACGGCTGTTCTGAGTATTTCAAAAACTGCCAATCTACTGCAATTTTCACACACAACCATCTCTAGGGTTTACAGAGAATGGTTCAAGAAAGAGAAATAAAAAAAAAACTGTTAGAGGCAGTTGTGTCGCCGAAAATGCCTGGTTGATGTCAGAGGTCAGAGGAGAATGGGCAGACTGGTTTGAGATGATAGAAAGACAACAGTAACTAAAATAACCCCTCATTACAACCAAGGTATGCAGAATATCATCTCAGAATGCACAGCAAATCGCCTTGAAGCTAAGGATAAGCCGAACACCCCCTAGTTCGGTTTGCATCAGAACATGCGAACAGGCAATAAATGAGTTTGAACATCCGAACACCGTTAAAGTCTATGGGACACGAACATGAAAAATCTAAAGTGCTAATTTTAAAGGCTTATATGCAAGTTATTGTCATAAAAAAGTGTTTGGGGACCCGGGTCCTGCCCCAGGGGACATGTATCAATGCAAAAATATAGTTTTAAAAACTGAAGTTTTTTCGGGAGCAGTGATTTTAATAATGCTTAAAGTGAAACAATAAAAGTGAAATATTCCTTTAAATTTTGTACCTGGGGGGTGTGTATAGTATGCCTGTAAAGTAGCGCTTGTTTCCCGTGTGTCATGGATATGCACTAATGTCTGTCTGCCATCTTACCTTTCCTCCTCATGTGTTCATCTTAGAGGCCAGACCCTTTCACCTGGCTTCCTTTATAATCTCCTCCCAGGCTGACTCCACCCCAGGCCCTATCACAGAACACTATGTTAACCTGTGCACTGCAAGCCTGCTTTGCTGATCAACGTGTTTGTTTAAGCATTGTGTGTTTGGGTTCCTGCCTGCCGTGTGCTACGTCTGTCTCTCTGTTACGATATTGGCTTGTTCCTGACTATCCCTGTCTGCTTGTGACCCTTGACCTTCGGCTTGTCCTTAGTTTATCCTTGTCTGCTTATGACCCTGACCTTGGCCTTTCCCCTCACTATTCTTGTATTCTGTGCTGCTGCTTCCCCTCTTTCCTCCTTACCCTACAAGATGTGAGCTAGGAGACTCTAGGGGTCGCGACCTGGACCTAGCTGCAGCGTAACATCCTCACCACTAGAGGCTCTGGTGAAGACCTGCTGGGTCTTAGACTCCGCCCCCTGGGGAATCTCGGCTCTAGCTTCCTGTGGATCCCGGTTGTGCTCCTCTGGTCCCGCTTTCCACAACCACCCAGTATCCTATCCACAGCAGTCAGCCATAGGGTTCACTACCTTGTGGTGCACTCCTGACCCCCTACGGTGTGCATCTGTCATCTGGCCACAGGTGACCTGACACCGTGCTTAGAACTGTCCCTGCACAAAATATAATTTCTGAAGGAAAAAAAGTCATTTAAAAGTATTCGCGGCTGTAATGAATTGTCGGCTCCCGGCAATACAGAGAAAAGTAATTGAAAGTCATTGATAAAAAAAAAAGATGCGTGGGGTCCCCCCAAATTCAATTACCAGGCCCTCCATGTCTGGAATGGATATTAAGGGGAACCCTGCGCCAATTTTTTTTTAAAAAATGATGTGGGGTTCCCCACAAATATCCATACCAGACCTGCATACCAGACCCTTCAGGTCTGGTATGGATTTTAAGGGGAACTCCGCGCCAAATTAAAAAAAAAATGGCGTGGAGTTCCCCCCAAAAATCCATACCAGACCCTATCCAAGCACGCAACCTGGCAGGCCGCAGGAAAAGAGGGGGGGCGAGAGAGCGCCCCCCTCCTGAACCGTACCAGGCCACATGCCCTCAACATGGGGAGGATGCTTTGGGGTCTGGATCCCAAAGCACCATGTCCCCATGTTGATGGGGACAAGGACCTCATCCTCACAACCCTCACCCGGTGGTTGTGGGGTTCTGCAGGCGGGGGGCTTATCGGAATCTGGAAGACCCCTTTAACAAATACATTGTACCCCTACCATTTCACAAAGAAAGTATAAAAAATAAACACACAGACACAGTTGGGATAAGTCCTTTATTAAAAATAAAAAATAAAAAAATAAAAAAAAGATTCCAACGGTGGTAATTCACTCTCGATCTCCACTCCAGTGATGTTGGTATCCAGCGCTGGATGATCCGGATGATGCTCCAGCGATGATGTCCAGCGAGGAACATCACACGGTCCTGTCTCCACCGGAGACACCCCGGGAATGACGTCGCGGCAGCCTGCCAGGTCTTATGTAGTTGAGGACGGGGCCACCCGTCACGTGACCCCGTAACCCTCTGACGCAAGGGGAAACCTGAGCTTTCCCAGTGACGTGCGGGTGACCCCGCCCCCCTTTGATGCAACGGGAAACCTGTGTTACATCAGAGGGGGGCGGCCGCGAGTACTTTTAAATTACTTTTTTTCCTTCAGAAATGACATTTTGTGCAGGGACAGTTCTAAGCACGGGAAACAAGCGCTACTTTATAGGCATACTATTCACACCCCCCAGGTACGAAATTTAAAGGAATATTTCACTTTTATTGTTTCACTTTAAGCATTATTAAAATCACTGCTCCCGAAAAAACGGCAGTTTTTAAAACTATTTAAAACTATTTAAAACTATTTTTGCATTGATACATGTCCCCAAACACTTTTTATGACAATAACTTGCATATAATGCCGCGTACACACGATCATTTTTCCCGACGGGAAAAACGATTTTTTTTTTTTAACAAGAAACATGACCGTGTGTGGGCTTTTTGTCATTTTTCCCGACGGGAAAAACGGCATTAATCACGACGAGAAAAATTAGAACATGCTCTAATTTTTCTCGTTGTGATTCCCGTTGTTTTTTTCCGCTGCAGTTTTCCCATAGGGAAACACTGCCACGGAGCCCACACACGGTCGTTTTTCTCGACAAAAAAAAAAATGTCGGGAAAAACGGACGTGTGTAGGCAACCAAGCTGTTCCCTCGTTTTTCCCATCGATTTTCTCGACGGTGTTTTCACCGTCGAGAAAATCTATCGTGTGTACGCGGCATTAGCCTTTAAAATTAGCACTTTAGATTTCTCCCATAGACTTTTACAGGGTGTTCCGTGGCTTTTCGAATTTGTGCCGCGAACACCCCAACATGAGTTTGACTCGAACTCGAAGCTCATCCCTACTTGAAGCACATGGTCTTCAGCAGAAGACCACACAGGGTGCTGCTCCTGTCAGCTAAGAACAGGAAACTGAGGTTACAATTTGAACAGGCTCACCAAAATTAGACAATAGAAGATTGGAAAAACTTTGCCTGGTCTGATGAGTCTCGATTTCAGCTACGACATTAAGATGGTAGGGTCCTACTTTGGCACAAACAACATGAAAGCATGGATCCATCCTGCCTTGTATCAATGGTTCAGGCTGGTGGTGGTGGTGTAATGGTGTGGGGGATATTTTCTTGGAACACTTTGGGCCTCTTAGTACCAATTGAGCATCATTTAACGCCACAGATTACCTGAGTATTGTCCATCCCTTTATGACTACAGTGTACCCATCTTAACCTGGCTATTTCCAGCAGGATAATGAACCATGTCACAAAACTTAAATAATCTCAAACTGGTTTCTTGAACATATAAATGTCAAATTGCCACGCTTAGGAGATAGATAGAGTTGAGCGGGTAGCTGGATATTCGGGTCCGGCGGGTTCGGCCGAACTTCGGAAAAAAGTTCGGATTCGGGACCGAACTTTAACCCGAACCCGGACCCGGACCCCATTGAAGTCAATGGGGACCCGGACTTCTGACGACTAAAAAGGCTCTAAAAAAGTAATGGAAAGGGCTAGAGGGCTGCAAATGGCAGCAAAATGTTGTTAAGAACATGGCAAGTGCTCTGCAAACAAATGTGGATAGGAAATAACTTAAAAGAACATAAAAAAAATAAAAAAATATGCTGGAGGCCCCCTTTTCAGCAGAAGAGGTACAGGAAGTCATTAAGAACCTCAGAAACTCAATGGCACGATGCCACACATATGGTGGGAATGCCCCAGAATACGCCCTTTCTGGAATAAATTATTTAATTTAATGGATAAGCTAGTGGGAAAATAAAATACTTTGAAATAAAAATGTAGCGGGGTGCTAAATTTAAGGAAAGTGTTTGAGTGGTAAATAGGCTCAAATACCCTAATTCTGTAGGATTCATGGACCATTTTGTCCTCGGGGGACAGTATTGGTGTGCAGTTCCCTGCGGCCTACAGGTGGCGCCTTTTGTGTCCCCTCTTGGCAGTAGTACAGCGGGGCGGGGAACCTGCTGTGCATGCCGGGAGAGCATATAAAAGGGGCAGACCTTTGGCCTGGGGGCTGATGTCCAGTGGGGTCCGCGCCCAGGTGCCTTCGGCCTGGGTGCATGTGTTCCTGTTCCATCTCGGGCACCTTTAGCCCGGAGTGAGGTACTATCCTGGAGTTCTTGCTGCCCTGGGTATGGAGGCCTAGGGTCGGGAGTAAAGCCTGGAGTCCAGAGCCGCCTCGTGTAGGGGACCCTGTTCCAGGGAAGGGAGGATCATTCTGATGGACCGATGCGGGAGTCACGGTGAAGGAATGGTCTGTTGACTCCCTGGAGAGATGTCTTCCCCTTGATATGGGCTAGGTTCGTAGAAGGAGAAGCTCAAGGTCACCTTGGCTGTATCAGAGGCCTTATTCAACCGGCCCGTGGCAGGGGCCTTATACACCCTGGTCTGTGGCTGAGACCAAAGTTCTCCAGGCCCGTGGCAGGGGCCTTGTACACCCGGTCTGTGGCAGAGACCAACCTCAATGTCTGTGGCAGAGACCGTGCGCCAAAAACTGTTTGAGAAACCTAAGCAGTGAAGTGAATGTGCTACGTTTGTGCCTGGACCTCCTCCACACCTTAAGCTGTCCTGTTTCTTTGCTCTAACCTTTTCTATCTGAGTACAGTTTATTTTGCCATGAGAGAATAAGAGTTGGAGTTTCAGCTGGTGTGGACATTGACTTTACTGGCAATTAAAGGACTTGCCTCTACCTACAGTAGAGGTGAGAATCATCCTCTGGAGGAGTTTTGACTCTGGCTGTGGACACGGCCCGTCAAGTACACCGCTCAACCTCTTTATATAGGAGTATACGGGCTGGTAGTGCGGTGTGCCTTTCTCCCTCCTGCAAAGAGCCAACAACATAAAGGCAGGTAAGGGGGAAAGGATCTGTGCGCTACAAAAAAATAAAATAAAAATTTTAATCTTGGCCTAGCAGGACGAGGTCCATATGGAGTAGGAGGTTGAGGTGGCGGTGGATGTGGCTGTGTAGGTGGAAGCGGCGGTGGAGGAGGACGAGGTAGCCAACACTGGTTCAAAAATACAACAATGGCTGGGTAAGGCCGGTGATGTGTCGAATTCTGTCCCCTGTCGAATAGTGTCCGCCCTGTACTGCGCTTGCTGAGTATGTAGGACAAGGGGATTTCAAAAATCTCCCAAGACTAACGGCGCCTGCGTGTTGAGTTCAGGTGAAGGCCACACCATCCGTGGTTCAAGCCGAGCCAAGCAAGGCCGCGATCGAAGCGAGCCCGTGAGGGGCCCTGTTACTATGTGCTACCGTATGTCCTCTTGGATGGTGGGGCTTGAACCTGCACTCACAGCGCAGGCGCCGTTCATCTTCGGAGATTTTGTGAATCTCCTTGTCCTCTGTACTGCGCAAGCGCTGCGCCTGCGCAGTACGGGCCGGGCACAATTCGATGGCAGGACAGTTTTTGTCACAACACCGGTATACATGTCTATTCTGCACAAGGTACGGACAAGTCCTGTGGGATCCATGCCTGGTTCATTTTAATGAACGTGAGCTTGTCCACATTGGCTCTGGACAGGCGGCTGCGCTTGTCTGTGATAACGCCCCCTGCCGTGCTAAATACACGTTCAGATAATACACTGGCTGCAGGGCAGGCCAGCACCTCCAAGGCATAAACGGCAAGCTCAGGCCATGTGCCCAATTTGGAGACCCAGAAGTTAAAGGGGGCAGACCCGTCATCCAGTACGTGTAGGCCTGTGGACACATACTGCTCAACCATGTTGGTGAAATGCTGCCTCCTGCTAAGACGTTCCATCTCAGCTGGTGGTGCTGGTTGTTGTGGCGTGCTGACAAAGCTTTTCCACATTTCAGCCATGCTAACCCTGCCTTCTGAGGTGCTGCCGGTGCCCCGGCTGCGTTGGTGACCTCTTCCTCCTCCTCTGCCTTCGCCTTGTGCTTCCACCGTACGCCCGCTGTCAGGTGGGAATGCCACCAGCAGCGCGTCTACCAGCGTGCGCTTGTACTCGCGCATCTTACGATCCCGCTCCAGTGAGGGAATTAAGGACGGTACGTTGTCCTTGTAACGGGGATCCAGCAGGGTGGCCACCCAGTAATCAGCACCAGTTAAAATGTGGGCAACTCGGCTGTCGTTGCGGAAACACTGCAGCATGTAATCGTTCATGTGTGCCAGGCTGCCCAGAGGCAAAGAAAAGCTGTCCTCTGTGGGAGGTGTATCGTCTGTGTCCTCTGTATCCCCCCAGCCACGCACCAGTAATGGCCACGAGCTGGTCTGAGTGCCACCCTGCTGTGAACATGGCTCCTCCTCCTCCTCCTCCTCCTCCTCCTCCATCTCCTCCTCCACCTCGTCATCCTCCAGAACTGTGCCCTTTCTGCTGGACAATTGTGTACCTGGCGTTTGTTGGTGCAGGAACCCACCCTCGTAGCCACTTGTGAAAGACTGCCCTGAAAGCCTTTGAAATGATCCCGCTTCCTCCTCCTCCTCCTCATCCTCCTGTGCCACATCCTCTTCCATCATCGCACGAAGCGTTTTTTCAAGGAGGCATAGAACTGGGATAGTAACGCTGAGAACGGCGTCATTGGCACTGGCCATGTTGGTGGAGTACTCGAAACAGCGCAACAAGGCACACAGGTCTCGCATGGAGGCCCAGTTATTGGTGGTGAAGTGGTTCTGTTCCGCAGAGCGACTCACGCGTGATTGCTGCAGCTGAAACTCCACTATTGCCTGCTGCTGCTCGCACAGTCTGGCCAGCATGTGCAAGGTGGAGTTCCACCTTGTGGGCACGTCACATATGAGGCGGTGAGCTGGAAGGCCGAAGTTACGCTGCAGCGCTGACAGGCGAGCAGCAGCAGGGTGAGAACGCCGAAAGTGCGCACAGACAGCCCGCACTTTCTGCAGCAGCTCTGGCATATTGGGGTAATTTTTAAGGAACCTCTGGACCACCAAGTTCAGCACATGCGCCAGGCAAGGGATGTGCGTCAAACCGGCTAGACCCAGAGCTGCTACGAGATTTCGCCCATTATCGCACACCACCAGGCCGGGCTTGAGGCTCACTGACAGCAACCACTCATCGGTCTGTTGTTCCATGTCCCTCCACAACTCCTGCGCGGTGTGGGGATTTTCCCCCAAACAGGAAAGTTTTAAAACTGCCTGCTGTCGTTTACCCCTGGCTGTGCTGAAGTTGGTGGTGAAGGTGTTACGCTGAATGGATGAGGAGGCGGTAGAGGATGAGGAAGTGGAGAAGGAGGAGTTAGCAACAGGAGGCAAACTGAAGCGCCCTGCAATCCTCGGTGGTGGAAGGACATGCGCCAAACCGCTATCTGCCTCAGGCCCAGCAGCCACTGCATTTACCCAGTGTGCTGTTAGGGAGATATAACGTCCCTGACCGTGCTTACTGGTCCACGCATCCGTAGTTAGGTGGACCTTGCCACAGATGGCGTTGCGCAGTGCACACCTGATTTTGTCCCCCACCTGGTTGTGCAGGGAAGGGATGGCTCGCCTGGAAAAGTAGTGGCGGCTGGGCACGACGTACTGCGGGACAGCCAATGCCATCAGGCTTTTAAAACTCTGCGTCTCCACCAGACGGAATGACAGCATTTCAAAGGCCAGGAATTTTGAAATGCTGGCATTCAGGGCCAGGGATCGCGGGTGGCTAGGGGGGTACTTCCTCTTCCGCTCCAATGTTTGGGAGATAGAGAGCTGAACGCTTCCATGGGACATTGTGGAGATGGTCGGTGACCCAGGTGGTAGTGTTGCTGGCAGATCCTCTGTTTGCGGGGTGACAGGTGCCACTGTCACTACAGAGGTGGATGAAGAGGCCGAGACTGCAGCAGAAGAGGAAGCAGGAGGAGCCAGAGACCTTTCTTGGTTTCTGAGGTGTCTACTCCACTGCAGCTCGTGCTTTGCACTTAGATGCCTGGTCATGCAGCTTGTGCTCAGGTTGAGAACGTTTATGCCTCGCTTCAGGCTCTGATTGCACAGCGTGCAAACCACTCGTGTCTTGTCATCAACACACTGTGTGAAGAACTGCCACGCTAGGGAAGTCCTTGGACCTGGCTTTGGTGTGCTCGGTCCCTTGCTGCGTTGGGCAGTAGCAGATGTACTGTCTAGGGGACGAATGCTCCGTTTTTACACCCTGCTCCCTCTTCTGCTGTGCTGGTGGCTCTGTGCGACCACCGCCTCTTCCTCCGAACTACACTGGTCACCTGCATAACGTTGATTCCATGTGGGGTCGAGGACCTCATCGTCCTCCACATCATCTTCCACCCAGTCTTCACCCCTGCCCTCCATGTCTGTCTGCACAATTGCGAAAGCAGCAGCAGTTGGCACCTGTGTTTCGTCATCATCCGAGATGTGCTGCGATGGTCCTCCCATGTACCCATCATGAAACATAAGTGGTTGGGCATCGGTGCACTCAATCTCTTCCACTTCTGGGGCAGGGCTAGGTGGATGGCCCTGGGAAACCCTGCTAACAGAGTCATCGAAAAGCAGAAGAGACTGCTGCATGATTTGGGGCTAAGACTGCTTGGCTGATTTGCAAGGGGGTGAGGTGAAAGACTGATGGACATGGGCTTCAGGTGCCAACTCTGATCTTTCAGCAGAAGAGTGGGTGGGAGACAATGTGAAGGAACCCGAGGCACTGTCAGCAACCCAATCTACTATTGCCTGTACTTGTCCTGGCCTAAACATTGGTACAGCCTCATTAAGCGCGACAAAATACCGCCGCAGGCTCGGTCGCCTACTCGCACCTGAGGAAGGTGTTTCACTTGTGCGTGTAGCTGGCACAGATCCACCACGTCCTCTCCCTGCAACAGGAGCTCCACCAGCAGCACCACGACCGGGGCCACCACGTCCCTTTGACCTTCCCCTCATATTTTCCAAATTTAGGATCTTGCCCTAAATGGCGTTTTTTGGAAGACCACAACACACCCACAGTACGTAATGGCTGAAACGCACAGCTACAGAACTGCAGAAAATGCTATTCAAAAAAAAAAGGTTGTTTTTTTTGTATAGCACAGTACAAGGAAAATATATAGAAATTGTTTTTTTACACACACCTCCAGATGTGTATTTCACACTGCAAAATATTTTCTGTGGCCCTAAATGGCGTTTTTTGCCAGACCACAACACACCCACAGCACGTAACCGCTGAATCGCACAGCTACAGAAAATGCTATTCAAAAAAAAGGTTGTTTTTTTTAGTATAGCACAGTACAAGGAAAATATATAGAAATTGTTTTTTTACACACACCTCCAGATGTGTATTTCACACTGCAAAATATTTTCTGTGGCCCTAAATGGCGTTTTTTGCCAGACCACAACACACCCACAGCACGTAACCGCTGAATCGCACAGCTACAGAAAATGCTATTCAAAAAAAAAGGTTGTTTTTTTTAGTATAGCACAGTACAAGTAAAATATATAGAAATTGTTTTTTTACACACACCTCCAGATGTGTATTTCACACTGCAAAATATTTTCTGTGGACCCAAAATGGCGTTTTTTGACAGAACACAACACACCCACAGCACGTAACCGCTGAATCGCACAGCTACAGAAAATGCTATTCAAAAAAAAAGGTTGTTTTTTTTAGTATAGCACAGTACAAGGAAAATATATAGAAATTGTTTTTTTACACACACCTCCAGATGTGTATTTCACACTGCAAAATATTTTCTGTGGCCCTAAATGGCGTTTTTTGCCAGACCACAACACACCCACAGCACGTAATGGCTGAAACGCACAGCTACAGAAAATGCTATTCAAAAAAAAAGGTTGTTTTTTTTTTAGTATAGCACAGTACAAGGAAAATATATAGAAATTGTTTTTTTACACACACCTCCAGATGTGTATTTCACACTGCAAAATATTTTCTGTGGCCCTAAATGGCGTTTTTTGACAGACCACAACACACCCACAGCACGTAACCGCTGAATCGCACAGCTACAGAAAATGCTATTCAAAAAAAAAGGTTGTTTTTTTTAGTATAGCACAGTACAAGGAAAATATATAGAAATTGTTTTTTTACACACACCTCCAGATGTGTATTTCACACTGCAAAATATTTTCTGTGGCCCTAAATGGCGTTTTTTGCAAGAGCACAACACAACCACAGTATTTAACCACTGAATCGCACAGCTATAGAAGTGCAGAGAATGCTATTCAAAAAAAATGTTTTTTTTTTTAGTATAGCACTGTACAATATATAGAAATTGTTTATTTTACACACCTCCACATGTGTATTTCACACTGCAAAATATTTTCTGTGGCCCTAAATGGCGTTTTTTGCAAGAGCACAACACAACCACAGTATTTAACCACTGAATCGCACAGCTATAGAAGTGCAGAGAATGCTATTCCAAAAAAATGTTGTTTTTTTTAGTATAGCACTGTACAATATATAGAAATTGTTTATTTTACACACCTCCACATGTGTATTTCACACTGCAAAATATTTTCTGTGGCCCTAAATGGCATTTTTTTGCAAGAGCACAACACAACCACAGTATTTAACCACTGAATCGCACAGCTATAGAAGTGCAGAGAATGCTATTCAAAAAAAATTTTGTTTTTTTAGTATAGCACTGTACAATATATAGAAATTGTTTATTTTACACACCTCCACATGTGTATTTCACACTGCAAAATATTTTCTGTGGCCCTAAATGGCGTTTTTTTGCAAGAGCACAACACAACCACAGTATTTAACCACTGAATCGCACAGCTATAGAAGTGCAGAGAATGCTATTCAAAAAAAATGTTGTTTTTTTTTAGTATAGCACTGTACAATATATAGAAATTGTTTATTTTACACACCTCCACATGTGTATTTCACACTGCAAAATATTTTCTGTGGCCCTAAATGGCGTTTTTTGCAAGAGCACAACACAACCACAGTATTTAACCACTGAATCGCACAGCTATAGAAGTGCAGAGAATGCTATTCAAAAAAAATGTTGTTTTTTTTAGTATAGCACTGTACAATATATAGAAATTGTTTATTTTACACACCTCCACATGTGTATTTCACACTGCAATTTATTTTCTGTGGCCCTAAATGGCGTTTTTTGCAAGAGCACAACACAACCACAGTATTTAACCACTGAATCGCACAGCTATAGAAGTGCAGAGAATGCTATTCAAAAAAAATGTTGTTTTTTTTAGTATAGCACTGTACAATATATAGAAATTGTTTATTTTACACACCTCCACATGTGTATTTCACACTGCAAAATATTTTCTGTGGCCCTAAATGGCGTTTTTTGCAGGAGCACAACACAACCACAGTATTTAACCACTGAATCGCACAGCTATAGAAGTGCAGAGAATGCTATTCAAAAAAAAATGTTTTTTTTTTTAGTATAGCACTGTACAATATATAGAAATTGTTTATTTTACACACCTCCACATGTGTATTTCACACTGCAAAATATTTTCTGTGGCCCTAAATGGCGTTTTTTTGCAAGAGCACAACACAACCACAGTATTTAACCACTGAATCGCACAGCTATAGAAGTGCAGAGAATGCTATTCAAAAAAAATGTTGTTTTTTTTAGTATAGCACTGTACAATATATAGAAATTGTTTATTTTACACACCTCCACATGTGTATTTCACACTGCAAAATATTTTCTGTGGCCCTAAATGGCGTTTTTTGCAAGAGCACAACACAACCACAGTATTTAACCCCTGAATCGCACAGCTATAGAAGTGCAGAGAATGCTATTCAAAAAAAATGTTGTTTTTTTTAGTATAGCACTGTACAATATATAGAAATTGTTTATTTTACACACCTCCACATGTGTATTTCACACTGCAATTTATTTTCTGTGGCCCTAAATGGCGTTTTTTGCAAGAGCACAACACAACCACAGTATTTAACCACTGAATCGCACAGCTATAGAAGTGCAGAGAATGCTATTCAAAAAAAATTTTGTTTTTTTTAGTATAGCACTGTACAATATATAGAATTTGTTTATTTTACACACCTCCACATGTGTATTTCACACTGCAAAATATTTTCTGTGGCCCTAAATGGCGTTTTTTGCAAGAGCACAACACAACCACAGAATATAACCGCTGAATCGCACAGCTGCAGAGAATGCTATTCAAAAAAAAGGTTTTTTTTTTTTTTTAGTATAGCATAGTACAAGAAAAATATATAGAAATTGGTTATTTCACACAACTAGAGATATACACTGCAAAATATTTTTTTTGCCCAAAAATAGGTCTTTTTTGCGCACAACAAAGTGCCTTTTTTTTTTTTGCAACAGCACAATAAAGTGCCTTAATTTTTTTTGGGGCCCAAAAATGGGTCTTTTTAGCAAAAGCACAATAAAGTGCCTTTTTTTTTTTTTTTTTCTGACCGAAATAGGTCTTTTAGCAAGAGCACAATACAGCCACAGTATGGAATAGGTGTATCACTCAACGTAATGCAGTGCTGGTGCACTGAGCTTGCAACACAAACAGATAAACCTATGCAGATCGCTGAGCTATTATATCTCTCAATCTGGACTCCTATCTAAATCTCTCTCCCTGGAAGCACAAACAGGATCCTGCCCCTACACTACACTACACTACACTGTCTCCCTATCTTTTCTATCAGTAGATTGCAGAATCAGGACTAACTCCTATCATATAATTCTCTCCCTCACAGCAACAGCAGCCAGGATCCTTTCCCTACACTGTCTAAAAGCAGAGTGACGATCTGTGCTGTGTGCCTCTTTCTTATATAGAAGCTGGTCACATGCTGGGTCACATGTTGCACTGACCAATCACAGCCATGCCATTAGTAGGCATGGCTATGATGGCTTCTAAGGGCACACCAGCTAATCAAATGGTGATTGGCTGGCCCCTGAAGCATTTCTAACTGCGCCATTAAATTCCCGAATCCGGACCCGAACCCGGACTTTAGCGCAAAATCCGGGTCCGGGTCCGGGGTCGGGAAAACGCCAAAATTCGGTACGGACCCGAACTTTACAGTTCGGGTCCGCTCAACACTAGAGATAGATGAACTGCTGCCCCCTAATTAAAACCTCACCTGGGTGAAGTCATATAAATGAGAGTACAGGGCCGTTTGAAGGAATTTGGGGGCCCCAAGCAGATTGAGAATTTGGGGCCCCCGAGGGGGTAGGGTTGCCACCTTTTCGTCAAGCCAAACCCGAACGCTTAAGTAGCGCACGCCAATTTATTTATTTTTTTGTAGTACATTAAATTCATTACCTCTGTACAAAGCAATGCACAGAAATTTTGATATGTAGTATACACTATACATATATTTTTGTGATTAAATAAAATTTCTAATCAAATGGAATTAATCACAAGAGTCTCCCTTTACATCAGAGTCAACAGAGTTTCCCTTTAGATCTGAATCTGCAGAGTCCCCCTTTACATCTGAATGCAAAGGGTTTGTTCCCCTTTACATCTGATTCTGCAGAAGAGGAGTGCAGAGGGTAAGATGGAGGCAGTATGTACATGAGAAGATTGCAGAGGGTATGATGGGGGCAGTATGTACAGGAGAGGACTTTGGAGGGTATGATGGGGGCAGTATGTAGAGGAGAGGACTGTGGAGGGTATGATGGGGGCAGTATGTAGAGGAGAGGACTGTGGTGGGTATGAGGGGGCAGTATGTAGAGGAGAGGACTGTGGAGGGAATGATGGGGGCAGTATGTAGAGGAGAGGACTGTGGTGGGTATGAGGGGGCAGTATGTAGAGGAGAGGACTGTAGTGGGTTTGATGGGGGCAGTATGTAGAGGAGAGGACTGTGGTGGGTATGATGGGGGCAGTATGTAGAGGAGAGGACTGTGGAGGGTATGAGGGGGCAGTATGTAGAGGAGAGGACTGTGGTGGGTATGAGGGGGCAGTATGTAGAGGAGAGGACTGTGGAGGGTATGAGGGGGCAGTATGTAGAGGAGAGGACTGTGGTGGGTATGAGGGGGCAGTATGTAGAGGAGAGGACTGTGGTGGGTATGAGGGGGCAGTATGTAGAGGAGAGGACTGTAGTGGGTTTGATGGGGGCAATATGTAGAGGAGAGGACTGTGGTGGGTTTGATGGGGGCAGTATGTAGAGGAGAGGACTGTGGTGGGTATGATGGGGGCAGTATGTAGAGGAGAGGACTGTGGTGGGTATGATGGGGGCAGTATGTAGAGGAGAGGACTGTGGTGGGTATGATGGGGGCAGTATGTAGGAGGAGAGGACTGTGGAGGCAGGGCCGTCTTTAATATTGATTGGACCCTGGGCAAACATTTTCTTGGGGCCCCCTATGCAATTTTGCCCCCCATCATTACACAGGACTCCCTCCCCCATACTACCCAAATCACTACATAGGACCCCATTCCCCATACTACCCCCATAATTACAGGACCCTCCTCCCACATCATTGCACAGGACCCTCTCCCCAATACTACGCCCATCACTAAACAGGATCCCTCCCCATAATACCTCCATGATTACACATTGTGGGGTACTCCATACTACATTGTCACTTATTAACTATCAGCACGCTGCTGTTTCTGCAGAAAGGAGGGGTATTGCTGTAGGGGGAGAAGCAGGGAAGGGGTTATTGTTAGGGATGGAGAGGCAGGGATTGGGGTTATTGTTGGGGGTGGAGAGGAAGGGATTGGGGTTATTTTTGGGGGTGAAGAGGCAGGGATTGGGGTTTATTGTTGAAGGTGAAATAGCGGGGAGGGGGGTTATTGCTGAGGGTGGAGAACCGGGGAGGGGGGTTATTGCTGAGGGTGGAGAACCGGGGAGGGGGGTTATTGCTGAGGGTGGTGAAGCGGGCAGGGGGATTAATATTGGGGGTGGAGAAGCAGGGAGGGGGTTATCGTTGAGCACACAGCTGTCAATCACTGTCCTGCACTATAACACTTAGCAGCCCTGCCCTCCAAAAAGTTCTGCAGCAGCCAAACTCTGCCCTGCACTACAACTCCCAGCAGGCAGCAGCCCTGCCCTCCAAAAAGTTCTGCAGCAGCCAAACTCTGCCCTGCACTACAACTCCCAGCAGGCAGCAGCCCCCCCTCCAAGAAGTTCTGCAGCAGCCAAACTCTGCCATGCACTACAACTCCCAGCAGGCAGCAGCCCCCCTCCAAGAAGTTCTGCAGCAGCCAAACTCTGCCCTGCACTACAACTCCCAGCAGGCAGCAGCCCCCCCTCCAAGAAGTTCTGCAGCAGCCAAACTCTGCCATGCACTACAACTCCCAGCAGGCAGCAGCCCCCCCTCCAAGAAGTTCTGCAGCAGCCAAACTCTGCCCTGCACTACAACTCCCAGCAGGCAGCAGCCCCCCCTCCAAGAAGTTCTGCAGCAGCCAAACTCTGCCATGCACTACAACTCCCAGCAGGCAGCAGCCCCCCTCCAAGACGTTCTGCAGCAGCCAAACTCTGCCATGCACTACAACTCCCAGCAGCCCTGCCCTGCCACCCCAAGAAGTTCTGCAGCATCTGAGACTCCCTAAAAAGTTATCAGAGGTGATGGGAGGGGGAACCTGGCTCAGGACAGCACACAGTGTCTCAGAGGGAGACAGTTTTACTCACTTTGCAGAGCGATGTCATCAGCAGCCGCCCGCAGAGGAGGGAGAGGAGGGGCGGAATGCAGCACATCGCCCGGGAAGAGGCTCAGTCCACTCAGACTGAGATAAGGGGAAGGGGCGGGGTCAGTAGAAGAGACACTGCAGGGACGCGACTTCACTTAACCCGTGCCGAGCTGGATAGAATGGAGGAGAAAACAAATGCACTTGATTCATCAGCGTTTGATGACTCATTTGCCCTGCATTAAAGACGGCCCTGCTCCCCGCGCCTGAATAGGAGGGGGTGCCGATCGCGGGAGGGGGGGCGCTCTGCTGGGGCCCCAGGCCAGCTTGGGGCCCCAAGCAGTTGCTTGGTTTGCCTCTCCTGTTCCGACGGCCCTGTGAGAGTAGAAGAAAAGGGAATTGGCGCTGTTCAGAATTATTAGAAGTACCCTTTTGATGTGAAATAAAGGAATTGACAAGGGAATTGGCCCTATTAGTGATGAGGTATTGTAAAACCATAAAACGGAAGATTGAAATGTTGTGAACTATATATATGTAAAATCTTGGAATATGATCTGATGAAGTGATATGTGTAGTCAATTAATTATGATAAAACTATCAGCAGATAATAAACCAAATAAATGTCCAGGTGCAAATAAAGTGCCAATAATGATATCCACAGGAACATAAAATCTTCAACAGTGATCAAATAAGGTGACGTGTGCAATCAATTAATTAGGATGAATGGCAATATTAATAATTAATAAACCAATAGATGTCCAAGTGAAAATAAAGTGCCAATAAAGATATCCAAAGGAATATAAAATCTTCAACAGTGATCAAATAAGGTGACGCGTGCAATCAATTAATTAGGATGGATGAGAATGGAGGAAATGTTAGCACTCGACAACAACACTTTTGACAAATATACAGTTTTGTGGTCAGTCTGGCTACACTTCTCTTCCTCAGATCTAGGGATGAGCCGAACACCCCCGGGTTCGGTTCGCACCAGAACCCGCGAATGGACCGAAAGTTCGCACGAACGTTAGAACCCTATTAAATACAATGGATGTGAACGTTTGAAATCTAAAGTGCTAATTATAACGACTAATATGCATGTTATTGTCCTAAAAAGGGTTTGGGAACCCGGGTTCTGCAGAAGGGGACATGTATCAATACAAAAAGAAGTTTTAAAACCTGACGTTTTTTCTGGAGCAGTCATTTTAACGATGCATAAAGTGAAGAAAAAAAAAGTCAAATAGTCCTTTAAATATCGTACCTGGGGGGTGTCTAAAGTATGCCTGTGAAGTGGCACGTGTTTCCCGTGTTTAGAACTGTCCCTGCACAAAATGACATTTCTAAAGGAAAAAAAGCCATTTAAAACTGCTTGCGGCTTTAATGTAATGTCTGGTCCCGGTAATATGGATGAAAATCTTTGAGAAAAATGGCATAGCTACCCCATCACCCCCCCCCCCCCACCCCAGCCCATTACCAGCCCCTTTGGGTCTTGTATGGATATTAAGGGGAACCCCGCACACAAAATAAAAAAAGGCCCTACAGTATATACTCTGAACAGCAGTATACAGGTGGTGCTTACAAGACAGGGACTGTAGGTTTGTTCTTAAGTAGAATCTGTTTTTTAATTTTGAACAGGCACATTGTTTAAGTGTAGCTCCAGCCAAAAAATCTATTTTTAAGCTTTTTGGAAAACATACGGAAGGGTTATCACCCCTGTAACATTTGTTTTGCTGTCTGTGCCCCTGTTCAGAACATTTCACCTCACTTTCCGTCCCAATGACAAATGTTTTTGAAAAGTGGGGTTTTTATTGAAACAAGGATTGGTGATAAAGCATCAGTACAGAGGAGACACCTTTTTCCCATATTAACTCTTACAGGAGAGAATTTCCCTTCCAAGGGGTAGATTTCCTCTCACTTCCTGTGGTCTCCTTCCGTTTGCAAGTAGGAGTCGTTTGTAAGTTGGATGTTTGAAAGTAGGGGCCTGCCGTATATACTCTGCAGAAATTGGCCCCTTAGGTGTTGGTGTTGCCACAACACTGTGAGCCCTCACAGTTACTCTTGGTGGGCGCAGGAACGCCCTGCTGTGAACTATTATATCAGGAATTATATTTACATGCCCCTGTTGAACAGTGGTAGGAAAAATTGGGCCTTTGGTGGTGGTGCTGGTGCCACAACACTGTAAGCCCTCACAGTTACTCTTGGTGGGCGCATGAATGGGCCCTGCTGTGAATTATTAGATCAAGAATTGTAATTGCATGCCCCTGTTGAACAGGGGCTGAAAAATTGGGCCTTTGGTGGTGGTGGTGTTGCCACAACACTTTAAGCCCTCACAGTTACTCTTGGTGGGTGCAGGAATGGGCCCTGCTGTGAATTATTAGATCAATAATTGTAATTACATGCCCCTTCAGATTAAATAATAATAATACTGCGCCAACTCTAAATACTAAATGAAGCAGCCAAACATAAAATCAGACAGGATATATAGAACGTATAAAAAATATATAATGTGGCGCTGTGAGAGAAAATGTGATAGATGCACCCTTCAAACATATTTTCAAACGATGCAGCTCCTTGTTGGATTTTGACCTATGAACTTCTTTTCATATGTGATAAGATTGGACATTATTCTACATACTCATCTGTGATGCCTTATATGAGTTTGTCTCCACCTACATTATATTTTCATTTTTATTTTTGTTTATTATGGGTATGATCAATATTCCAGTTTAATTGCGGGTTTTTGTTGTGCACCTATACCCCATACCAATTATTTCACTGTTAGTATTCACTTAAATTTTTATCACATTCATTTGTGTACACCTATTGTGTGCAAACGTTTTGTTTGACACCATATTTTTATGTGCACCATTGTGCTATACATGAAGTAGGGTTTTTTACTACTTCTCTCAAAGCTCCACATTATATATTTTTTATATGCCCCTGCAGATGCCTGTTAGTGTAACACAAAAGAAAAAAAACTACAAGCAATAAGGGCTAGCTTCAGGTGTATAATGTGCAGGAATCACACTACGCCTGCTTTAAGTGCTGCAGATGCCTGCCTGTGTTACACAACAAGAAAACACAGCAATAAGGGCTAGCTTCAGGTGTATATTTTTCAGGAATCACACTACACCTGCTTTAAGTGCTCCAGATGCCTGTTAGGGCTCTTTCACACGGAGGGTCCGTTCAGGTCCGCCTGTCAGTTTTTTAGGTGGACCTGAACGGATGCTACATGTCCTCTCTATGGAGCCACGGATGTCAGCAGTGACATGTCCGCTGACATCCGACCCGCTCCGATCCGCAAAAGTGTGACGGAGGAAAACCCTATTTTTCCTTCCGTCTGCGGATCGGATCGGATGACAACGGACTCTATGGTCCGTCATCATCCGATCCCCCCATAGGGGAGAGCGGCGCTCTGACAGGGCGGTCCCTGCACAGTGTGTGGGAACCGCCCAGTCATCCGCCGGCTCAGCGGGGATCAACGGAGCGATCCCCGCTGAGCAAGCGGAGCTTCAAGGGGCGGATCATTACTGATCTGTCCTGTGTGAAAGAGCCCTTAGTGTAACACAAAAAAAAAACTACGAGCAATAAGGGCTAGCTTCAGGTGTATATTTTGCAGGAACCACACTACGCCTGCTTTAAGTGCTGCAGATGCCTGCCTGTGTTACACAACAGGAAATCACAGCAATAAGGGCTAGCTTCGGTTGTATACTGTGCAGGAGGCTTAGCAAAAATATCACTGACACTGTCCCTACCTATCCTTCTCTCTCCCTGCACACAAGGTTTAGCAGAATATCACTGACACTGTCCCTACCTATCCTTCTCTCTCCCTACACACAATATCACTGACACTGTCCCTACCTATCCTTCTCTCTCCCTACACACAATATCACTGACACTGTCCCTACCTATCCTTCTCTCTCCCTACACACAATATCTCTAACACTGTCCCTGCCTATGTACGTCTTTCCCTGCACGCCAACACACTACACAAGGCCGCCGCGCTGGCGGCCTTTTATAGTGTGGGGCGTGTACTAAACCCCCCTGAGCTATAATTGGCCACAGGCATCCTGCCTGTGGCCAATTATGGCTCTCCTCGCTGCCGGCGCTGTGATTGGCCAAGCATGCGGGGTCACAGTGCATGCTTGGCCAATCACAGCGCCGGGATTTTGGGCCGTTCGCGTCACTCGAATTTGGCGCGAACGACCCAAAACGTTCGATCTTCGTCGAACGATCTAATACACGATGTTCGAGTCGAACGTATGTTCGACTCGAACGCGGAGCTCATCCCTACTCAGATCCCTGGCTGGCATGCTCCATGTTCCCCCGAGCCCAGCTCTGCCACCACCGTGACCTTTCCCTAAAGATGTGGGGATACCCCTCATTTACCAAGTTACTGTCTTTCTGTCCCAGGCTCTCCCAGCAGATCCCTCCCCCCCTCCATTCCCCCCTCTCCAACCCTTTCTGCCTTTATCTTTCTTCCCCCTTTCTCTTTACCTCCTGATCTTCTATGGTTTGACATAAATTGAACCCAAGCCTATTTATTAAACCTTTGGGCACAAGCGCCGCTGTAGGCTATAGCCACTTGGCACACTCGTTACAGCTTCCTTATAAGTGATATGTCAACTGTATTTCTGATGTACTGTTTATCCTTTCAATAAAAACATTTTCAACTCTAATTAGGATGGATGGCAATATTAATAAATAATAAACCAATAAATGTCCAAGTGCAAATAAAGTAACAAGTAGTAGATCCACAGGAGCATACACGTCTACAACAGTACAGCTGTATCCACAAGTGCTTTATCCAAACAGGTGACAGTCTATAAAGTGATTCTGTGCCATATAACTAAAGTGACTTTTCAGTGCTCCCCTCCTTTTTCTGTGCTCCCCTCTTGCATATGCATTCACAAGAGCTCCCTACCCCTGCAGGGTGAAAGGTGTTGTTGTATCACGGTGTCCCTCTTGCCGGGATGTCCTCCTGGTCCTCTGTACCTTACTGGAAATAGGTTAGATCAGGTTTCCCAGATTGGATACAACTCCTCTGTGGGTGCTATGAAAAAGGGTTCTTTTCCTCCTCTGTAATATATTTACAAAGCCGACGGGTATCCACATAGGTCTTACGCATTTCGTCATAAGGACGTCATCTGACGAGCCGCAGATGATGTCTTTATGATGAAACGCGTACGGCAGGACTAACTTGGTATGTACTACGTCATATCCGGTACTTCCAAAACTTCCGGTTTCTTGGTTATGCCGTGTGGAACGCACGCCGGAATCACGGAACTGCCGCTTGTGTTTACAACGTGGTCGGAGCATTTGGAGCCCTTTTCTTTTTAACTGACTTCTCTTTTTTTTATATATATTTTTCTTTATTGAATTTTTTTTTCCAACATCATATGTAGTAGTGTGCCCACTTTGCCACATCCATGCCAACATTCATTGGAGCAATTCTGAGAAAATCTTGCAGTAATATAGGGGGTGTAATACCATCTGAGGAGTAGTTTATGAGCTGTTTCCCAATATGTTGTGGATTTTGTGTAACAGTGATTTCATTTAATTGCCTTTTTCCAATGTTTCTCTGAAAAGGAAGTAGAGAGGTCTAGTTCCCATTTTTGAAATGCTGATAGTTTAGTGAAAGATTTTTTGTGTTGTAGCAAATTATAAAATAAAGAAATTCCTTTTGTTGTTTTAGTTGTGTCGTTCCAATATGACCAAGCTTCATGTGGGATCTTGGTAGGCATTAGAGGATGTGCTCATAAAAATGATGCAATTCTCATATACATGTAGTGATCTGATAAAGGAAGTGAATATCGTTGGGTTAATGTGTTGAATTGGATGATCTTTCCATTGTCTAATAGATCTGTAACTAAGGTAATTCCTTTTTTTTTCCAATGATATCGTTTTTAGATCTGTAATGTGGGTTTGAATCGAAGACAAAGGGGTGGGGATCTCAGTAAGATTTATGGTGTTTTCTGCAGAGAGGCATAATTTATTCCATATGTCCATTACTAATTGTATAGTGGGATAAGTGGTTTTGAAATTAATATTTAAAAATGAGTTGGCTAGTAAAGTGGATCTTAAAGAGTTGGGCCTTAACCAGTCATTCTTTATTGTTGCCCAGTGCTTTGATAAGTGAGAATGGAACCAGAATTTTGTTTGGTCTAGTATGCTAGCTTAAAAGTAGTCTCTTAATATAGGAAGCCCCATCCTTCCATTTTTCCTATGTTTTGACAAGGAAGACTGGGAGCACCTCGGTTTTTTATCTACCCACACAAATTTGTGCAGTTGAGATTGCACCGCTTTGAAGAATGACGCTGGTGTAAAAATTGGGAGAGCTCTGAAGTAGTAGAGGATTTTCGGTAGGATGAGCATTTTGTATGCTGCCAGTCTTCCCGCCCAAGACAAATAAAAGTTTTTTAGCCTATTTAGTTCCGATTGAATGGAGGAAATGAGGGGTAAAAAGTTTACTTTAAATAACTTGGAACTAGGGGTTATCAATTGAATACCCAAGTATTGGATGGGTTGATCAGTCCACGGATATGGATATTTTGAAGAAAGGGATTGTTGTAGATCTTTGTCTGTTTATGGCGAGTAAATTAGATTTTGTTGCATTCACTTTATAGTATGAAATTCGGTTGAAATATTCCAATGTGTTGTGTACCGCTGGGAGGGTATTTGGATCCGAGAGGGACAGGATCACATCATCCGCAAATAAAGAAATGGAGTGCGATTTACTGGAGATTAAAATGCCTCATATGTCTGGTTGGGATCTTATTTTTTCAGCCAAGAGCTCCATTAAAAGGGCAAATATTAAGGGGGACAATGGGCAACCCTGCCTTGTTCCGTTGGTAATGTTGAAACTGTCAGAAAACATGCCTTCTGTATATACCATTGCAGAGGGATTAGTATACAATGCTAAGATGGCTGAGTTAATTGTACCTGATATTCCAAATTTGCCTAATACCTGATTCAAATATCCCCAATGAATTCTATCAAAGGCCTTCTCTGCATCTAATGACAGAAGCAGAGAAGGGACCCCCGAGGATTCTGCAGCGTGAAGTAGATTAATAATTCTGCGTGTGGCATCCGGTGCCTGCCGACCCGGGACAAAACCAACCTGGTCTTGTTTTACCAAGGCGGGCAGGAACCGGGCTAATCTATTTGCTATTATCTTGGCATATACCTTCAAAATCGACATTTAATAGAGATATGGGTCTAAAATTTTGCGGGGCGTCAGGAGATTTACCAGGTTTAGGTCGTGTTACAATCGTGGCCAATAGCATTTCTGGGAGGAGTGAAGCTCTGGAGGTAGCAGTTTCAAATACTCTTAATAGATGTGGACATAATATAGAATGGAATACTCGGTAGTATTCAGATGAAAATCCGTCTGTAGAGGGTAAATTGATCCTTGGAGGTGATTTTAACATCGCCCTAGAACCTAGAATAGATACCTCCTCAGGGATATCGTCAGTCCCAGGAAGTATCAGAAGAAGTATATTACGAAAGATGCATGAATTACAATTAATAGATACCTGGAGGATTTTCCATACAGAAGAAAGAGACTATACTTTTTTCTCTAACCCTCACCAAGTATATTCCCGTATAGATATGTTTTGGATGCCACACTTATTATTACCATCTATTTTAGAAACTACTATCGGAAATATAACTTGGTCTGACCATGCTCCAATTTCCTTGTGTCTCTCCCTCTCCAATACGGCTAACTCCCGGGAAAGAAATTGGCGATTGAATGAAAGCCTACTTCAGAATTTGGAAGTAAGAGAAGATGTAATTAAAGAAATTATATCATATTTTCAAATAAACGATATCCCGGAGAGCTACCCGTGTATGGTGTGGGAGGCACATAAGACAGTGATTAGAGGGATTTTGATCAAACATGGATCAATTCTGAAAAAGAAACGAGAGAATCAGACTAGGGTCTTACTTGAGCAAATCCAAGTTCTGGAAATGCAACATAAAAATAACCAAACCTCTTTAGTAGGAAGGGAATTAGGTCACCTGAGAAGACAGTTAACTGACATCTTACGGTTCAAAGCTAAAGTTCTAATTCAACGAGGTAAGAAAATAAACAATGAACTGGGAGACAAATGTGGCAGATTGCTAGCAGGGAAACTTAAAGAAAAAAATAGTTCAACGTATATACCACAAATAAAAGGAAGAGAGGGACAATTAATACAAATACCAGGAGATATTGCCCAGACTTTTGGAGAATACTATTCTACCCTTTATAATCTGGCACAAACCCCTACCCCAATTCCTTTAATAGAAGAATAGCTTTCATCAACCGGCCTTACTAGGCTACCTTCCCCAACTCGTCGAATTTTAGAAAAACCTATCACCGTCGAAGAATTGAATGAGACATTCATTAAAAATAGTTAAATATGGAAAATCCCCTGGCCCTGATGGTTTTAGTATAAACTACTATAAAGAATTCTCTGAGATACTGAATAACCAGTTGATAAAGGTTTTCAATGCGGTGGGCCTGACCTCCGCCTTCCCCCGGGATACGCTTAGTGCCCATATCACGGTTGTCCCCAAAGAGGGGAAAGACCCGGCGGAGTGTGGGAGTTACAGGCCCATCTCATTGCTTAATGTAGACTTAAAACTCTTTACCAAAATATTGGCAACCAGACTTCAACCATGGCTCTCCTATTTAATAGACCTGGATCAAGTAGGTTTTGTACCTACTAGGGAGGGGAGGGACAATACAACAAAGGTACTTAATTTGGTTCATTATGCCAATAAGACAAATACACCTTGTGTGTTTTTGAACACCGATGCTGAGAAAGCATTTGATAGGGTGAGTTGGCGGTTCCTTTTTGAGGTGTTGAAACAGATTGGTCTTGGGGAGCGTATGATCGGCTGGATCACAAGTGTTTATACGGTCCCCCAAGCTAAGGTAAGGGTTAATGGGGTCTTTTCAAGGCCTTTCGGGGTCTCAAATGGAACCCGCCAGGGATGCCCTTTATCTCCCCTACTTTTTGCCCTTTCATTAGAACCTTTATTAAATAAAATTCGTCAAAATTCAGATATACAGGGACTACAGGTAGGAAAGGGCCAGTATAAGATTTCTGCTTATGCGGATGATCTAATGTTTTCTATGTCACATCCACATACCTCGCTACCTAACTTAGTACGAGAAATTGAGGAATACGGCTTTCTATCCAACTTAAAAATAAATCATAGTAAATCAGAAGCTATGAGTGTGGCTATGCTGCCTCAATTACGAAATACTATCCAGTTAAATTTTGGTTTTAAATGGGGAAAGTCACTTAAGTATCTGGTGATAAATATACCTGCAAAGGAAGAAGATATCTTTAAGATAAACTTTCCTCCGGTATATAATTTAATTCGATCACTTTTGGATAAATGGCAACACGGTCTACACTCATGGTTTGGCCGTATTAATATTCTAAAAATGTCCATTCTCCCCAAAATTTTATATCTATTCCAGGCACTGCCAATTACTATTCCTAAAGCTTTCTTACATCAGGTACGGGCACTATTTATGAAATTTATTTGGGGAGGAAAACGTCCTAGGATTAAGCGTGATCTTTTGACCTTGCCTAAGAGTCTTGGGGGGATTGCAGTACCGGATGTAATGAAATATTATCGTGCAGTGAACCTACTGAGATTGGTAGATTGGTGCAGACATGCTAATCTCAAAAGATGGGTAGAGTTGGAACAACAGATGAGTCCCATCCCTCTAGATAGAGCCCCATGGTGTTTTATGAACTTACCAATTTCTCTTAAGAAACACCCCCTAATTGGAACGACACTACGGATATCAGCAAAGATCTGTCAAGTACCTATGTTTTCATCAAGACAAACACCTCTATACCCTATTTTGGGAAATCCAAGTTTTACCCCAGGTATGGAAGTTGGAGCGTTTCAAAATCTTAAAGACAAAGGTATATATCAAGTTTCACACTTTCTTAAATTTGAAACGTGGCCAACTGTTAAAACATTAACTCAAAGAGGAGGTTTATTTGAAATTAATTTATGGCAAGCCCTCCAAATTAGCCACTTCATGAGATCTTTGGGACCCTCTATAAATTTTCAACGTCAACTAACAATCTTTGAATCATATTGTAACGAGAAAGAACCATTATCTCATGGGATCTCTAAGATGTACAAGTTGTTAAATAATCCCATTGAAGACTATTCGATGCCGTGTTTTAGTAAGTGGGAGAGAGATCTAAAGAGAACTTTTTCCCCGGTGCAACGTAAACAAATAATTTACTTGACTTTTAATTCTTCAGTAAGTAGTAAGACTCAGGAGGCTAACTATAAACTTTTGACACGGTGGTACTACACCCCTGAACGACTGAATACATTTTCAAATGAAAACTTAGATAAATGTTGGAGATGTGGAGATGAAGGCGGAACGTTGGTACATATATTTTGGACCTGTAGGAAAATAAGACAATATTGGCTTGATATTCAAAAAATTATACAAGACATAACGGGCCTATTAATACCTGACGACCCAGCATTCCTCCTCCTTCATAGTTCACAGATTCCCATTCAAATTTATAGAAAATCAGTAATCTGTCATTTGATTAATGCAGCTAAAGCAGGGATCCCATTGCATTGGAGAGAATCTAGTCCCCCATCAATTGCGGAGTGGTTAAATAGGATTCTAGAAATAGAAACTATGGAGGACCTTGTCCTTTCAGCTAAAAATAAGGAAAATCAACATAAACAAACTTGGATGAGCTGGATCAGATTTAAGAACTCTGAAACTGGGAAGAGATTATTAGCAGTATGAATAGTAGTAAAATAAAGACATTCATGGGAGCTATATAGTTAAATAGTTTAATTAAAAAGGGAAGTTTATATTTTATTACATTTCAATAGGTTTATGATGGACCTTCTTCTTTTTTTCCTCCCACCCCTTTTTTTTTTCTCTTCCCTCTTCCCCCTCTCCCTCCCTCTCTTGTTTTGTTTCTCTCCCTGCCCCCCTCTGTGACAGAGGGGTGACATGGAGAGAGGAGGGGGGGTGTGGAGGCGTAGGGAAATTGACTATTTTAGGGATTGGGTAGGATGGGAAATAAACTTTTTGTTCAATGATTTTCCTATTATACAGGAAAGAGTGTTGTATAATATCTCTCTTTTTGTTATTGTTATTGAGAAAAGTAAATAAAAATAAAATATATATAAAAAAAAGAAAATCCGTCTGGGCCCGGGGATTTGTTTTTAGGAAGGGACATAATTGTTTTTTGAAGTTCATCTATGGAAATTGGTTCATTTAGAGTTTTAAGTTAGTCAGAATTTAGCGTGGTTATGAAAATGGAGTTTAGGAATTCCTGTATCATCTCTGGGGAAGGTTGTGGAGTAGAAGTGTTATCTTTTAAGTTGTAGAGATTATTATAATAATCTCTAAATACATTGGCAATTTCTTTTGGATTAAAACGTTTGGTGCCCGTGGTTGGATGGAAAATAAAAGGAATTTTTTGTTTGATTGTTTTCTCTTTTACTTGATTGGCTAGTAATTTCCCCGCTCTATTACCTTGAGTATAAAAGTGTGCCTTCCATTTCCGAGCATTGTGGTTATGTTGGGAGATAAGTAATAGTCTAAGCTCATGTCTAGCTTTATTAAGTTGGGAGCTGATTGTAGTGCCAGTTGATTTTTTGTTTATTGATTCCAGTTTTTCTATTTGAGTAAGTAACTCATTAAACTGTTGGTTTCTTTGTTTCTTGGTAACACTGCTTAATTTCATGAGAATATCCCTCATGTACGCTTTATGACAGTTCCATAGCGTGAAGGGATCCGACACTGACGGGGCGTTAGTATGGAAGAACTCACAGAGCTCCTTAGTAATTGCGCGTTTATGGTCTGGATGTTCGAAAAGAAAAACTTTGTTTTTCCACCTGTTTGCCCGTGTCTCAGTGCGGGATCCCTCCACTTCAATGGAGACTGGGGCGTGGTCCGACCACATGATATTGTGTACAGTAGATACACTGATATTCTGCAAAAGAAACTTATCAACCAGGAATAGATCAATTCTCGAGTATGTGCGATGCACACTCGAGAAGTAGGAGTAATCCCGCTCAGTCGAGTGTTGGCATCGCCACACATCATGTAGATTTTCTGAAGTCATGAAGCGCGACAGGGTGGCTCTTTCTCTAAGCCTTTGAGCCCCGATAGAGACATCCAAGGATTTGTTGGGTATGGCGTTAAAGTCGTCACATAGTATGGTATAGCCCTTATGCACTGCACCAACCCGTTTCCAAACCTTATTTAAAAAAGACAGTTGTTTCACATTAGGTAGGTAGACATTCACTACTGTATAGATCGTGTTATTTATATCACATACAAGTATAATATATCTACCCAAGTCATCTAACTCTATATGGAGCTGCTTAAAAGATACAGTATCTTTGATGCGGATAGCCACCCCTCTCTTCTTATTTGGGGCATTAGAACATCGTTGGAAAGCGCTGATGGGAATATTTTGGGTGTTTTGAAGCAGAGAAGTGAGTTTCTTGCAAACATAAGATATCACTTTGAAGAAGCTTTGCTTCCTTCCACAGCATACTTCTTTTTTGTGGACTGTTCAGCCCCCGAACATTAAATGAAGACATTTTAAACCCCATTATACCTTTCGTTGATAAGAAGAGTCACTAGAGTCTTTTGATCTGCAGGTCTTGTTGTGACTAGTCGAGACACAAATAAAAAAGAATAAAAAAAAGGAAAGAAAAAAATAAAATTAAAATCTTCAGGCACGTTGCACTAACAGTGAGCCAGAGTCCAAAGTGCTGTATTATAAGTTCAAAGTTAGTATACACTAGAGATTTAAAAAAAACTCACAATCTCCAATGTGAACGAAAAATAGAAAGATAAAAAAGGAAACGATTCAACCGAATCTGTAGGGATGTTTTCCTGTAACTCTCAAAGGGACGAAAAGAGAACTTTTTAAGGTTCCACGGATATTCCGGAGCAAAAGATATGAAGTAGTGGTATAATAATGCCTGAGCTTTCAGTCGTTTACATCTTGTGACCAGGTGGGAGATTGGGGCCGAGGCGAAGAGGATGTTGATGGAGGGTCCTCGTCTTTTTCCAGGATATTCCACTCTTTCAAAAGCTTTATACCTTCTTCCACTGAGTTGATGGGAAATGTTTTCCCTCCTTTTGTAATCAGAAGTTTCGCTGGATATGCCCATCTGAAGGTGATTTGATGGTTTCTCAGCGGTTTTGTAATAGTGGCCATATTCCTCTTTCTTTGCATTGTGTAGGCCGATAGATCTGGGTAGAAGGAAAGGCCTTGGGTACCAGGTGGAGCACTTTCAGAATTTCTCATAAGTTGGAGAAATTTCTCTTTAGTTTGATAAAAGTGGATCCTAGTGATCGTGTCTCTTGGTAGATGATCTGGCAGATGTCTGGGTTTTGGCAGTCTATGGATCCTATCTATAGATAAATCTATGACTGAAGCCTCGGGTAACATTTCTTGGAGGATTTTTTGAAAATATGCATCCAATTCTGGTGGTTTGACCGCCTCAGGTATCCCACGGATTTTAATATTATTTCTTCTCGAGCGATCTTCGAGATCGGCCAATTTAGCTTTCATCAATTGTAGTTCATCCTCCCTCTCATTATGGGCATCAATGACTTCATTGATGGTGCCTGCGAAGTCTCCCATCTTGCGTTCTATGTGGTTAACCCTTTTATCAACAGCTTTTATTTCTGCCTTGAAGTTGTTTGTAAGGGTTAATATTTTAGAGTGTATAGTACTGCGTAAAGATACCAACATATCTTTCAAAGTTGTATCTATCACCGGCTGGGAAATTCTAAAATGGAGTCCTGGAGTTCCCTTGTGTCATTAAGGGTATCATTGAGTGATGCAACTATCTCCTCCTCTTCCACATCCTTTTCTTGTATGTGCTTTTGTTTGGCCTTAACAGGGCTAGAAGATGAGGAGGATGATTGTGATTTACTGTTCTGCCCCTTGTGTGCTTTATGCGGCTGAGGTGAGTAGCGTTGTGATATATTGAAGTGACCAGAGAACCTGCCACGCTCTCTGTCACTATGCTTACCGGTGCCATCTTGGGCCTGCTCACCGCGGGGCTGTGGATAAAAGTCCGTCATCCTGCTCAATCTCCCAGCGTCTTTTCTTTTCCTGGACATGTTCCTGAGGTGTGCCCGACCTGGCAGGAGAAGAAATCGCCGCAATCCGAGGCTCAGGTACGTAGGTAAGTGCTCCGGTATATCCGTGGAAGACGGAGCTCTCTTACACTGGGCCATACTCCTCGGCTGCCGGCCACGCCCCCCTGAACTCTCAAATTACTTTAATAAAATACCCTAATATTTTATGGATTCACGCTATGAGGTTCCATTATTTCCAAATCTATGTGGATACCCGTTGGCTTTGTAAATATATTACAGAGGAGGAAAAGAACCCTTTATCATAGCACCCACAGAGGAGTTGTATCCAATCTGGGAAACCTGATTTAACCTATTTCAGAGGACCAGGAGGACATCCCGGCAAGGGGGATACCGTGATACAACAATGCCTTTCACCCTTGCAGGGGTAGGGCGCTCTGGTGAGTGCATATGCAAGAGGGGAGCACAGAAAAAGGAGGGGAGCACTGAAAAGTTACTTTATTTATATGGCACAGAATCACTTTATAGACTGTCACCTGTTGGGATAAAGCACTTGTGGATACAGCTGTACTGTTGTAGACGTGTATGCTCCTGTGGATCTATTACTTGGCACTTTATTTGCACTTGGACATTTATTGGTTTATTATTTATTATTATTGCCATCCATCCTAATTAATTAATTGCACACGTCACCTTATTTGATCACTGTTGAAGATTTTATGTTCATGTTCACCAACATTTCCATCTTCCGTTTTATGTTTTTTTTATACCTCATCACTAATAGGGCCAACAAGTATTTGATACACTGCCGATTTTGCAGGTTTTCCTACTTACAAAGCATGTAGAGGTATGTAATTTTTATCATAGGTTCTCTTCAACTGTGATTGTATGATTTTTAAATAATTAATTTGCTTTTAATTGCATGACAAAAGTATTTGATCCGGCTCTCACAGACCTGTTATTTTTTCTCTAAGAAGCCCTCCTGTTCTACACTCATTACCTGTATTACCTGCACCTGTTTGAACTCGTTACCTGTATAAAAAGACACCTGTCCACACACTCAATCAAACAGACTCCAACCTCTCCACAATGGCCAAGACCAGCGAGCTGTGTAAGGACATCATGGATAAAATTGTAGACCTGCACAAGGCTGGGATGGGCTACAGGACAATAGGCAAGCAGCTTGGTGAGAAGGCAACAACTGTTGGCGCAATTATTAGAAAATGAAAGAAGTTCAAGATGACGGTCAATCTCCCTTGGTCTGGGGCTCCATGCAAGATCTCACCTCATGGGGCATCAATGATCATGAGGAAGGTGAGGGATCAGCCCAGAACTACACAGCAGGACCTGGTCAATGAGCTGAAGAGAGCTGGGACCACAGTCTCAAAGAAAACCATTAGTAAAACACTACGTCGTCATGGATTAAAATCCTGCAGCGCACGCAAGGTCCCCCTGCTCAAGCCAGTGCATGTCTAGACCCGTCTGAAGTTTGCCAATGACCATCTGGATGATCCAGAGGAGGAATGGGAGAAGGTCATGTGGTCTGATGAGACAAAAATAGAGATTTTTGGTCTAAACTCCACTCGCCATGTTTGGAGGAATAAGAAGGATGGATACAACCCCAAGAACACCATCCCACCAATGAAGCATGGAGGTGGAAACATCATTCTTTGGGGATGCTTTACTGCGAAGAGGACAGGATGACTGCACCGTATTGAGGGGAGGATGGATGGGGCCATGTATCGTGAGATCTTGGCCAACAACCCCCTTCCCTCAGTAAGACCATTGAAGATGGGTCATGAATGGGTCTTCCAGCATGACAACGGCCCGAAACACACAGCCAGGGCAACTAAGGAGTGGCTCCGTAAGTAGCATCTCAAGGTCCTGGAGTGGCCTAGCCAGTCTCCAGGCCTGAACCACATAGAAAATCTTTGGAGGGAGCTGAAAGTCTGTATTGCCCAGGGACAGCCCCGAAAACCTGAAGGATCTGGAGAAGCTCTGCATGGAGAAGTGGGCCAAAATCCCTGCTGCAGTGTGTGCAAACCTGGTCAAGAACTACAGGAAATGTATGATCTCTGTAATTGCAAACAAAGGTTTCTGTACCAAATATTAAGTTCTGCTTTTGTGATGTATCAAATACTTATGTCATGCAATAAAATGAAAATTAATTACTTAAAAATCATACAATGGGATTTTCAGGATTTTTGTTTTAAATTCCGTCTCTCACAGTTGACGAGTACCTATGATAAAAATTACACACCTCTACATGCTTTGTAAGTAGGAAAACCTGCAAAATCTGCAGTGTATCAAATACATGTTCTCCCCACTGTATATAATTCACCAACATTTCCATCTTCCGTTTTATGGTTTTGCTATACCTCATCACTAATAGGGCCAATTCCCTTGTCAATTCCTTTATTTTACATATAAAGAGTACTTCTAATAATTCTGAACAGCGCCAATTCCCTTTTCTTCTACTCTGGTTTCTTGAACATGACAATGAACAGTTCACTGTACTCCAATGGCCTCCACAGTCACCAGATCTCAATCCAATAGAGCACCTTTGGGATGTGGTGGTATGGAAGAGTCGCATCGTGGATGTGCAGCTGACAAGTCTGCAGCAACTCCGTGTAGCTATCATGTCAATATGGACCAAAATCTTTGAGGAATGTTTCCAACACCTTGTTGAATCTATGCCACGAAGAATTAAGGCAGTTCTGAAGGAAAAAAGAGGGTCCAACCCAGTACTAGCAATGTGTACATAATAAAGGGGCCGGTGACTGTATATAAAGCGGAGGCTGTGAAACACTTATTGGATGATCAAATAGATATACTGCTTAAAAGAGACCCTATGGTTAAATATAAGTCCATTCTTACCACTCTAGTAGAGAATGGGGTTTCTATAGGTATCCTCACCAAACAAGAAAGTGAGGCACTTATTCCTTAAGCTCCCATTATACCAGTGTTTTACCATCTCACCCATTGTGGGTAGACCAATTGTTACAGGTCTTTAAATGAACGTATTGGACAGTGGGAGGACTACCAGCTAGAATCCCTGGTCGTTAAACTCCCTAGTTACCTTTGAGATACTAAACATCTTTTGAATATTTTTCAAAAATTTGAGTGGTCAGATAAGCATATGTGGGTTACATACACTGTATGCAGCCTTGATTACTCCATCCATACCCTATGATTTGGGGTTTAAAACAGTACCATTTTATTTGACTCATTATAGTGGATATTCGTAGACATGTACGGAGTTTATCTTTGAATGTTTATTATTTGTTAACTCACTATTACTTTTTCTTTGATGGTGGTTTTTTATCTCCAGAAGTGTGGAGTAGCCATGGGCGCCTGTATATGTGTTGGTGGGAGAGGCTCTGAATTTTTTGGGGATGTGACCCCTATTATGCACATATTTAAAAAAAAATGCTATTGAATGATAATCAAATAATCCTTAAATTTACTGGACAGATTCATTTTTACTTGATCTGCTTCCTGGATGTTGTATTGACAGGTAAGCTGATAAGTAAACAGTTCCAATGCGACAAACAGTTGCTTCAGATGAAAAAACAGGGGGTTGTGAGGAGATGTTTGGAAAAAGATAGAGCCCAAGATGAATCCACAGAAAGCATAGAAGAACTGCATCCACAACGGTGTGTAGGGAATCAAGATGGGTACCTTACCACAAAAGGTGGACCTCCACTGTGGCAAGGTCAGAAGAGCCTCCAGATATCACCCTCTGCGGGGTATTGGTACTGATCCTGGGGGTGTCACGACTCCGGAGTCATTATATTCCCTCTGCCTCTGCCTCTCGTTGTACTGTTTCCTCCACTGGTGGCTGGTATAATCCAATCATTTAAAAAGAACCAACAGACCTTCCTGCAGTGTGCTCTGCCTCCTGATTCTCCCAGCACACGGCACTGCTGATGGGAGTGGGCAGGGGTGTGCTGGGAGAATCAGGAGGCAGAGCACACTGCAGGAAGGTCTGTTGGTTCTTTTTAAATGATTGGATTATACCAGCCACCAGTGGAGGAAACAGTACAACGAGAGGCAGAGGGAATATAATGACTCCAGAGTCGTGACACCCCCAGGATCAGTACCAATACCCCGCAGAGGGTGATATCTGCAGGCTCTTCTGACCTTGCCACAGTGGAGGTCCACCTTTTGTGGTAAGGTACCCATCTTGATTCCCTACACACCGTGGTGGATGCAGTTCTTCTATGCTTTCTGTGGATTCATCTTGGGCTCTATCTTTTTCCAAACATCTCCTCACAACCCCCTGTTTTTTCATCTGAAGCAACTGTTTGTCGCATTGGAACTGTTTGCTATATTGGACCTCATTTGAACTATCAAGGATAAGACTATTCCCTCTTCTGTCTTTTCAATATTTAGAGCACTATTGCAGTAATACTTGACAACAGTATTGTGCCTTATATGTTTCATTTTAATATCACATATTAAGTTGATCACTATTTTAGTATTCTGAGTAGGGGTTGAGTCCCTGTTTTGCTTATTTATTTTTTGGTGTTTATATACATATTAATTTATTCACCTTCACTCATATATATTTTTCACTTTTTTAGAGGAACTCTCATCAGTGTTTTACTCTTTTCACATGTCTGTGCACGACATTTTCTAATTCCTATTTACTTGATATGGTTTCACATATTTTTTATGTCGCAGCCTAGCTGCTAATAAGCACGATATTTTCATCTGTTCACATTAGCGCAGTATTACCTTTTATTATTGAAGCTGATAAGTAGCCACTAGCTTATATAGTAAACCTCTGTCTGGCAACAATGTCCTGAGAGCAGACTCGGGACATCTCAAACACACGATTGTTTGTACCTGTTCGTCAAGTGTAAAGACTGCGGGGGATCTGCAGTAAAATGATAATGACTTTACAAAAGAGTTAGCTCAGGTGTACAATTGGTTCTTCCAACTGAGTTCTTTGGAATCAGCACTTAAAAGAGCAGTTACTATAGCTAGAGCTACCCCATGGAGTAGGTTATTAAGGAAAG
This sequence comes from Rana muscosa, assembly GCA_029206835.1. Taxonomy (NCBI): domain Eukaryota; kingdom Metazoa; phylum Chordata; class Amphibia; order Anura; family Ranidae; genus Rana; species Rana muscosa. The sequence continues at coordinate 883,664,048 of CM055118.1, forward strand.
GCACCAGGAAAGATGCATGCAGGAGACCACTGTTTTTTTTCTATAGCGTATAGTTTTTAATTTAAGAAAATTAGGAGCATAGATTGAGCAAAATCTTCCAGTGTTCTTTAATGATAATACAGTATGTATGTGCTCATTTGTAAGGCTGCATTATCTTTCTGGTGGTATTAAAGTGGTATTCTGACATGAGCCTTCCTCTTTTCATCAAGGATGCAGGGAAATACTGGCTTGACTTCAGGAGTAATTATAGATGCGAAGAGGAAGGTCACCCTTGTTGTCCCTGTGTTATTAGAGAGGATAGGTTTACATCTACAGTGAGCAGTAAAGAATATAAGATCAAAAATTTTATTAATTGCAATCCAACACATTTGGTATACCCCATTACATGTAATATCTGCTCTGCACAGTGGGTTGGGAGGATAACAAGGATATTTCTGTTGTTAATGTTACGTTCTATTATATAATAAAGACAAATTGAACAATAATTTATTATCAGGAGAGTTTTCTTTGGGCCAGATACTGCTGCTCCCTTTTATCTTTTATAGCAAAGGTCCCCTCATCTGTATAGAAGACTGTCACACATTGGCTGTTCCTAAGCCAAAGGAAGTTTCTGCTGTTGCTAAGTAGGGATGAGCCGAACACCCCCCTGTTCGGTTCGCACCAGAACCTGCGAACAGACCTAAAGTTCGCACAAACTTTAGAACCCTATTAAATACAATGGACTCAAACGTTCAAAATCAAAAGTGCTAATTGACATGGCTAATATGCAAGTTATTGTCCTAAAAAGGGTTTATTGCTGAGTTAAATAGGTTTTTGCACTCACCTGCAATTGGCTAAGTTTGTTTAGGTTGGAAAAGCTATAATCAATGGTCTGTCTCTTTTGTGGAAGCCTGTTTCTACAGTCTGATTCCTATCCCCCCTCCCCTTTTTTCCAGTCATGGTTTTATACTTTATTGGGGGAATTTCATTTACTAGAAATGTTTTTAGCAATAGAAATGAAACTAGAAATACTAGTAATGCTTTTCTGGTATATTTGTTCGGTGGCATTAATGGGCTTGAGCTTATACTGCGGACATTTTTTCATTATTGTTCAAAGTTTTTATATTAAATTATGTCACTTATTTTAACCCCCAGTGCTTTGGAAATTTTAAAAGAAACTTGAACTACTGCGTGGCTGTGTCTTTATTTAGTACTTATTTTTATTAGGGGATGGTAGTGCAAAGTCCCAAATGAACCACATCATAGGTGATGTGAGGAAATCTTCACAAGGGATAAGCAGACTGCAATAGAAATTTGGCACAGTTTCTAAAACAACCTTTTCAAGATATTTTGATACAAGAAGTTTTGGCTCACTTTCCACTTTAATAAAGTCACCTTGGGGGTTTTGGGTTATGTACAGTAATTTGTTCTGGGGTTTTCATATACATCGCAGTTACTATATTCTGTATATACTATGCATCAATTTCTACATACCAAAATATCCCTGAACATGCAAAAAGGCAATCCAATATAGCTGGCTGTGCTTATAAAGACTACAGGGACATTTTTGTATTGCACATAGCCTCTACACAGACACAAGAAAACATAGCTTGAAAATTGCTACAGCGAGCCCAGACATAATTTCCTTCAATTTACGTACTCTACATAGAGGTCAGTATAACAAAGTATAATGTATCTCACTTAGGATAAATGCACCCAATTTAAACAGATATGTCTTTATTGGGTTATATTGTATACTATGCAGTGAGGCTTGAACACCTTACAGTAGAATTTATTTTATAGGAAAAATGGAACCTATTTCTGAAGATGCAACAATACTTGATTTACTTCTTGGCTGCAATAAGTTTGGATATTCAATCTCACATATTCATTCACAAAACAACAAATAAAGGAGCGCTCCCAGCCCTGTAGAAGTCAATAGAGCCACAAGCCCAGGAATAGACAAAATTAAAACTCACTTTAATGTAAAGTTGAAAAGCATGACATGCAAGAGTGCCTCAACTCATACATCACCAAACCAGTGGAGAGGAGAAATACATAATCCCAAGAGTTGAAGGATGACACATGATCCTGGACCCAGCAGTAGGTTACACCACCCAGGAGCCTCAGGATGGTGGAAGAACTGAGATGGGACATCTGCCAGAAGTCACGTATCCCAGAACCAGATGTAATGTCATACTCATGCAGCAGGCGTAAGATCGCCTGAATGGCAGCTGGTGATGGTGAACTGGAAGTCTGTGATGACAAACCATGGCAAACCATAAAAACCTAAGGAAAGCAGCCAGTCACCCTGATAACATGTTTTGGGGGCTTCTCCCTTCATCAGATCTGATGTATGACATCACATCTGGTTCCAGGACATGTGACTTCCAGCGGAAGCGCCATCCCAGTGACCCCAGCGGCCATATTCCACACACTTCTCCCACTGTCCTGAGGCTCCTGGGCAGTGTAATCTACTGTTGGGTATGGGAACATGTGTAATTTTTTAGCTCTTGGGATTATGTGTTTCTCCGCTCCACTAATGTATTTGTTTGGGAACTCCTGCATGTCATGCTTTTTAAATTTACATTAAAGTGAATTTAGATTTTATCTATTCCTGGGGCTTGTGGCTCAATTGACTTCAACAGAGCTGTGAGTGCTCCTTTATTTGTTATATGAAACAGGGGGAAAAGGGGATATGCCTGATTCACATAGAGCCAATATAAGTTATTAATACCAAAGGATAGATACGTCTGATAAAGGACGGGATCCTCCTAACCAAATGTCAACTGGAAAATTTCAGGGGAAAGGGGAGGGAATTGGGACAAGGCCCAATGAGACGGTTATACGGTGAATCAACCACTATTCAATTGGTATTGAAAAAATAGAAAATACTTTATTGTTGTATGCTCATTAAACGCATATCATCCTAATAAATACATAGAATCATAAAGGAAAAAGGTTTTCCACATATAATAACACACTAGGATAAAAGAATATAGACATGGAAAAAACTTTTCACAGTGCACTGTTGGAAAGTGCACTGTTAAAATCTTAACCATATCTGCTTGATACAAGTTCAGGATTGGACTTTGATCTCAGAAGCTACCAATCTGTAGCAGCTACTACCACATGTTCCTGTTTGATCTGTTTGTCTAGACAGCAGTGAGCAGTATTTTCAGTTGTTATTTTATGTAGCATGATTAGTAGGCCATTATATTAGACATCATCTGTGTCCGGATATTGTATGCTTACTCTTAGTTAGGTTAAAGGAGTAGTAGAGCGGGCGGCCCTAGTCCACTCTGGTCATCATTTTAATTCTTTCCAACAGTGCACTGTGAAAAGTTTTTTCCATGTCTATATTATTTTATCCTAGTGTGTTATTATATGTGGAAAACCTTTTTCCTTTATGATTCTATGTATTTATTAGGATGATATGCGTTTAATGAGCATACAACAATAAAGTCTTTTCTATTTTTTCAATACCAATTGAATAGTGGTTGATTCACTGTATAACCGTCTCATTGGGCCTTGTCCCAATTCCCTCCCCTTTCCCCTGAAATTTTCCTCCTTTATTTGTTGTCTTATGCTTATGTCTCATTGCTGATTGGATAAGTAGTTGGAGCTGCCCCTACTGTGGTATCCTCTTGGAACCTTATTGTGCTTGCTACTAGCATTTTTTTCTAGTTATACTTATCCACATAGAAAAGGCATTCCTCTCACAAATTTTGGCACTTTCTCATCTCACTATTCCTGTAAAAACTGTGATTTATTACCTACCAATATTCAATGCTGTCTCGCCTCGCTATTCCTGTGTGATCTGTGATTTGTTACCTCTATCTACCCTCTGGCCTCTGCATCTGCCTACTCCTGTTGGCTTTGTACTGCTTACCCAGTACCAATTCCTTCCTGGCTCTTGATCATGCGCTGCCTACAAGCTGATCTGTGCACCTACATGCTCCTAGCCAGTACCTGCTTTTCACAAAAATGACACCATCTTGCTAAGGACTGACTGGAACTAAAATGAGTGTCAGTGTAAATCACTCTTCATAGTTATCCTGGCATAATCAGAAATGATCTGCCAATGCAGCACTCCTTAGACTGGGGAATCAGACAATCAGTAAAACAAACAAAAAAAAGGGTCCAAAGGCCTGGTGCATTACGTAATAACAATTTTATTTGAATAAAAGAGTGTTTCAATAACATACTTACAAATTGCTATAGTCAAAAAAAGCATAAAATACACAGCCCTTAAATGCAGAAAGGTCACAATATGGGCATGATACACCAAGACCCTAACAGCAATCAGATGTACATGATGAAATTTTTAAAAGGACAGGCTGTCTTCTTATCACCTGTCGGCTGCCAACCAATGCCTGCTCACCACCTATTACCAGCCCCTGCAGGGCCGTTGCTACCACTAGGCAAACTAGACTGCCGCCTAGGGCGCACTGCCGCCTAGGGTGCCTGGCCGCTGGTTTCCATACTCTCCCTCCGGTGCAGCTATGTAACCAACTAAGATGTCCAATCAATCATTAGGGCGCAGCGCAGCACTGGAGGACATGACCCGAGTCTGACAGAACAGAAGCTAACATCCCCTGCCGACGCCGTTGCACAGCTATATGATCACTGATCTTTCTGTCTCTCTCAGAGACTCTCTGGTGATCATCCTACTTGGGCCACTCCCCATCACGGACCAGTGCATAACAGCAACTCTGCCTTTTCTAGAGACCACTCTCACGGCAGGCCTGTCCTGTAGAGTGGCTCTGCGGCAGCATCACGTGACCTGCTAGCCTATAGCTGATTGGAGAAGTGGGTGTTCTGGAGTCGGTGACAGTGACACAGCTGGAGCCTGGCAGGGAGAGAGTCGTTGGATGCAGAGCAGAGTGAGTAAAGAACACACACTGATATTCTATTACTGTATAGTGTGTGTGTGTGTGTGTGTGTATAGACTGACCTGTACTTAGACTCCTCACATGTGTGATGTCACCTCATTCTCCCCTCCTCCTCTCCCCTCCCTCTGGTGTTTTAAATATACCATTGAAAATGTCTGTTTGAAAATTGCAAAAAAAATACCTCTTGATTAGGGCTGAGCGAACCCGAACTGTAAAGTTCGGGTTCGTACCGGACTTTTGGGTTTTTGGTACCCGGACCCGAACCCGAACAATGTACTGTATGTTCAGGTTCGGGTTCGGTGTTCGGCAATGTAATGGCGCATTTTAAAAAGCTGCAGGGCAGCCAATCAACATTCGTTTAACTTGTGTGCCCTTAGAAGCCATCACAGTCATGCCTACTGTGAGGGGGTTAGCTCGGCAGCGGGTGTGTGTGACCCCCGAGATGGGCTCCCCACACAAAAACAGGCCCAGCAACCGGAGGTTGTGGTTTTCAAAATCAAAAAGGTGCGGTTTATTTTCTATTTACAGTGACAAAACACAGCAAAGCAAAAGAAACATAAACAAAATAAATCCTGGTCAACTTGACCTCTGACTAAACATACAGGTTTCCTAACTAACAACTGGGATCAGCCTAGTGCTGTCCTAGTCCCTAAGTCCCTGGTTTTAAATGTCCAAGCAAATAGCCACACAGGCTTTGTCTCACCGCACAGGGGTTCACTCTCCCTAGACAGTCCACACAGGTCTGGGTCCAGGCATGAGCTAACATCTAATGAAGCTGGGAGTTCTTATAGAGGCCTAAATGAGCTGACAAGCTTCAGCTGGTCTCATCAACTCCCTGTCTGCACGACGCCCCACACTCTCCCTAGAGGTATGAGTCATCCATGAGCCCACTAGCCTCAGCTGGGCTTATACAACTCTCCACCTAGTTGTATAAGTCGGCGTAAAGCCTGAATCTGGGCGAAATATATCTACCCCCCTGGATGCAACCAGGTGACTTTACCTTCCTGCTGTCACATACCCCCCCTCTTGTTTTAACCTCGGGGTTGGAACACCAGCAATCAGGCATTCATGTACTCGAGACAAAGCATCCACATTCCCCATTTGAACGCCAGGGCGATGCTTTACTGTGAAGTTGAATTCCTGGAGGGCCAGGAACCACCTATTCACTCTTCTATTTGTTTCCTTGTTTTGAGCCATCCACTTTAACGGAGCGTTATCCGTAACCATGTCAAAGTGCCTACCTAGCAGGTAGTACCGAAGGGAATCTAGAGCCCACTTCACCGCTAAACACTCCTTTTCAACGGTGGCGTAATTTACCTCATGGGACTTCAACTTCCTGCTGAGGTAAATGACTGGGTGCTCGTCCACGTTCCAGACCTGGGACAATACTGCTCCTAACCCCACATCTGACGCATCACTTTGTACGACAAAGTCTTTAGAGAAGTCGGGTGAGTACAACACTGGCTGGCTACATAAGGCTTGTTTCAAGAATTGGAATGCTGCCTCAGCCTCGGGGGTCCATTTAATCATGACCGACCCTTTCCCCTTCGTCAGGTTGGTTAGGGGCACAGCCTTAGAAGCAAAGTGGGGAATGAATCGCCGATAATACCCAGCGATTCCCAGAAAGGCTCGTACCTGCTTCTTGCTGTTGGGACGTGGCCAACTCTGGATGGCCTCGACTTTGTTGAGTTGGGGTTTTATTACTCCCCTCCCAATGGTGTACCCAAGATATTTGGCCTCCTCCTGCCCAATGGTACACTTCTTGGGGTTAGCCGTAAACCCCGCTTCCCGAACAGAGTCCAGGACTGCTTGCACTTTTGGCAGATGTGAGGCCCAATCTGTGCTATGGACAATTACGTCATCCAGGTAAGCCGCAGCATACTTCCGATGGGGCCTCAGCATCTGGTCCATTTTCCGCTGGAATGTGGCCGGCGCATTCTGTAACCCGAACGGCATTCTTTTATATTGGAACGCCCCGTCTGGGGTTACAAATGCGGTTTTCTCTTTGGCCGACTTGGCCAGGGGGATTTGCCAATACCCTTTTGTGAGGTCAAGAGTAGTCATGTATCGGGCTGTTCCCAGCCGGTCGATCAACTCATCTATACGTGGCATGGGGTAGGTGTCAAATTTTGTAACTTTGTTCAACTGACGAAAATCGTTACAAAATCGCCAGCTCCCATCCGGTTTAGGCACCAACACAATGGGACTAGACCAATCACTTTGGGACTCCTCTATCACCCCTAAGTTCAGCATTTTCTGTACTTCCTCCCGTATTGCCTCCCGTCGGGCCTCTGGGATCCGATAGGGTTTTAACTTCACCCTTTCACCGGGCGGGGTAATGATGTCATGCTCTACCCCAGATGTTTGTCCCGGCAGCTCAGAGAATACCTCCTGGTTGCGAAGCACAAACTCCTTAACCTCCTGTTGTTGGGGTTGTGACAAGGTGGCTGCTATTCCAACCTCAGGAATCACGCAACCAGTTTGAGCTGGTGACCAAGTGTCTGCGACTAGGGACTCTCTATCCCTCCAGGCTTTCAACAGATTAACGTGATAGATCTGTTCGGGCTTTCGCCTTCCTGGTTGTCTGACCTTGTAATTCACTTCGCTCACTTTTTCCATTATCTCGTAGGGGCCTTGCCATTTGGCAAGGAATTTACTTTCAACCGTAGGGACAAGTACCAGTATCCTATCCCCCGGGGAAAAGGTACGGGTCTTGGCTCCACGGTTGTACACTCTCTGCTGTGCTAACTGCGCTTGGGCCAAATGTTCCTTCACGATGGGCATTACCTGTGCAATTCGGTCTTGCATCAGGGCGACATGCTCAATCACACTCCTGTGGGGAGAACTCTCACTTTCCCAAGTTTCCTTGGCAATATCCAACAGCCCTCTTGGGTGTCTCCCATACAGTAACTCAAAGGGGGAGAATCCCGTAGAGGATTGGGGCACCTCCCTAATAGCAAACATCAGATAAGGAAGTAGACAGTCCCAATCCTTTCCATCTCTATCCACCACTTTCTTCAACATTTGTTTTAGGGTTTTGTTGAATCTTTTAACCAGCCCATCGGTTTGGGGGTGATACACAGATGTACGTAATTGCGTCACTTTGAACAATTTACACAGCTCCTTCATAACCCGGGACATAAAGGGTGTACCTTGGTCCGTAAGCAGTTCTTTACAAATACCCACCCGGCTAAACACAAGAGATAGCTCTTTGGCTATGGTTTTGGCCGAGGTATTTCGGAGAGGGATCGCTTCTGGATAACGGGTGGCATAGTCCATTATAACTAATATGTACTGGTGCCCCCTAGCGGACTTAATTATAGGACCTACCAAATCCATGGCGATCCTTTCAAACGGGACCTCAATGATGGGTAGAGGGACCAGCGGGCTACGGAAATGTGGCATCGGGGCCGACCTCTGACACACAGGGCAGGAGGAACAATAATTTTCTATGTCCTTCATCACCCCCGGCCAATAGAATCTCTGTAATACCCTCTCTCGGGTTTTCTCTGTCCCCAGATGACCTCCAAGAATGTGCCCATGGGCCAACTCCAACACCAACTTCCTGTAAGGTTTGGGCACCACAAGCTGCTCAACGGTTTCTTCTGCCCTTTTTGCCACCCGATACAGTAGGTCCTTCTCTACGCTGAAGTATGGGTAAGTGCAGGTATTATCTGGGTTCACTAACTCGCCATCTATTTTCACTACGTTTTCCCGTGCCTTTATTAGGGCGGGGTCTTTCAACTGTTCTGTGGCAAAGTTTTCCCTGTGAACCTCAAGATCAGAAAACTCCACAGACGGTAGGTTTTCGTCTGAGGAGGTGGGCTCCTCTCCAGTTTCTTGAGTCTCCCCTGCCAATACTGATAAGGGAAATTCCGGAGAGTCCTCACCACTCTCAGGGGAGTTCTGGCTATCACATTCCTGGTACATAGGGGCACCAGTGGGGGGCTCAGGATCATCCCACAGTTCCCAGAACTTCGGAAAATCCCTTCCCACAATGGCGTCATGCGGTAACTGAGATACTAAGCCCACTGGATGAGAGAGGGTACCTTTGGGGGTCTCGAAACACACTGTAGTCACTGGATACTCTCGGGTGTCCCCATGCACACAAATAACAGCTACCTTGCTATTCCCAGAGACCTCTGTTTTAACTAACTCAGCCTTTATCAGTGTCACAAGGCTACCTGAATCCAGCAATACCACAACATTTCTACCATTAACACACATTTTGCATAAATGTTTCTCAGTTCCTCGAATGGCAGTGCATGCGACTGTCGCACACAGCGACTGACGTCTGCCCGTCAGAAAGTCACACTGCATGGGTTCCTCCACAACCGGGCAATTGGCTGCAATATGTCCCGCTTGCCGGCAGCGGTAGCAAACGATCCTTCTTGCGGCCTCTTGAGCCGCTGATTTCCCAGGCTGTTCTCGCCAAACTTGGGGTAGAGCTCCCACCCTCTCACTCTCTCCACCCTCACCCCTTGGAATCCTCTTATCCGCCCCTGGGGATGGTCTGGTCTTAGGGTGGAAAGTCCGAGTGTCTCTGGAAGAGGCCGTCAGGTTCTCTGTAGCCAAGTATTTCTCCACACGATCCACAAGACCATCGGCCGTCTCTGGGTCTCCATGGCTTACCCACTTTTGGATGGCAGTAGGAAGAGCTCTCAAAAACCGATCCATTACAACACGTTCCACAATCTTTGGTGCGGACAAAGTCTCTGGCTGTAGCCACTTTCTGCTCAGGTGAATGAGATCATACATTTGAGACCTGGGGGGTTTTCCAAGCTGGAAAGTCCAGTTATGCACACGCTGAGCCCGGACAGCCTGGGTGACACCCAGCCTTGCCAATATTTCAGCTTTTAGCATCACATAGTCTTTTGCTTGGTTAGGCTCTAGGTCATAGTAAGCTTTCTGCGATTCACCAGTTAACAGAGGAGCCACCAGTCCAGCCCACTGCTCCTCAGGCCACTTTTCTCTTTCAGCGGTCCTTTCAAATGTGGTCAAAAATACCTCTGGATCATCCTCTCCAGTCATTTTTGTCAATAAACGACTCACCCCAAAGGACGCGGTATTAGTGGGACGGCTTTCCTCACTGGTCTGCGGACGTTGCTGCATTACTGCTTCCATCTGTTGTTGTAGTCTCTGCTCTTGCTTCTGCAACAGGTCTATGAAGCGGGCCTCAGATTGCTGCTGGGCTTGTTGCTGAGCCTCCAGATTCTGTTGCAAAGTTGCGTTTGTCTGCTGCTGGGCTGCAAGGCTCTGTTGATGAGCTTGCTGCTGGGCTGCGAAGTTCTGTTGTTGAGCTGCAAGGCTCTTTTGCAAACCTGCATTTGTCTGCTGTTGATTGGCATTTGCTAGAGCCAGCTGCTTCAGTATCTCCTCCATGCTGGCTTAAAAAAAAACTGCCACTGGTTCTCCACCAACTGTGAGGGGGTTAGCTCGGCAGCGGGTGTGTGTGACCCCCGAGATGGGCTCCCCACACAAAAACAGGCCCAGCAACCGGAGGTTGTGGTTTTCAAAATCAAAAAGGTGCGGTTTATTTTCTATTTACAGTGACAAAACACAGCAAAGCAAAAGAAACATAAACAAAATAAATCCTGGTCAACTTGACCTCTGACTAAACATCCAGGTTTCCTAACTAACAACTGGGATCAGCCTAGTGCTGTCCTAGTCCCTAAGTCCCTGGTTTTAAATGTCCAAGCAAATAGCCACACAGGCTTTGTCTCACCGCACAGGGGTTCACTCTCCCTAGACAGTCCACACAGGTCTGGGTCCAGGCATGAGCTAACATCTAATGAAGCTGGGAGTTCTTATAGAGGCCTAAATGAGCTGACAAGCTTCAGCTGGTCTCATCAACTCCCTGTCTGCACGACGCCCCACACTCTCCCTAGAGGTATGAGTCATCCATGAGCCCACTAGCCTCAGCTGGGCTTATACAACTCTCCACCTAGTTGTATAAGTCAGCGTAAAGCCTGAATCTGGGCGAAATATATCTACCCCCCTGGATGCAACCAGGTGACTTTACCTTCCTGCTGTCACACTACTAATGGCATGGCTGTGATTGGCCAGTGCACCCAGCCTCTATATAAGCTAGAGGCACATAGCACAGCACGTCACGTCATTAGATAGGAGTCCTGATTCAGAAATCAAATTACTCAGCGATCTACCTTGCTTTTGTTGTGTGGGTGCAGTGCACAATCTTTTTATCCTGCCCTGAGCCCAGTGCCAGAGAAAAGATAACTTTTATCCGTCTGTTAGTTAGGTTGGCTTCGGCGGGCATTTTATGCAAGCTCAGTGCACCAGCACTGCATATGTTACTGTGAGATACACCCTTTAGATACTGTTCTCCTATTCTGCTATTCCAAAAAAATTAAAAGTTTAGGGCAAAAAAATATTTTTTGCTGCATTTTCTGCCATAGAAATGTATTTTGGTGCATACACACTTTAGATACACACTTTAGATACTTGAGATACACTTGAGATACACACTTTAGATACTGTTCTCCTATTCTGCTCTTCAAAAAAAAAAAATTTAGGGCAAAATAAAAAATTTGGTGCGTTTTCTGCATATCTGTATGTGTGAGATAGACACTTTAGATACTGTTCTCCTATTCTGCTCTTCAAAAAAAATTATAATTTAGGGCAAAAAAATAATTTTTGGTGCGTTTTCTGCCCAAATTTTTTTTTTTGGTGCATTTTCTGCATATCTGTATGTGTGAGATACACACTTTAGATACTGTTCTCCTATTCTGATCTTCAAAAAAATAATAATTTAAGGCAAAGAAAAAAAAATTGGTGCGTTTTCTGCATATCTGTAGCTGTGAGATACACCCTTTAGATACTGTTGCTCTATTCTGCTATTCAAAAAACACCCATTTAGGGTAAGATCCTAAATTTGAGAAATATGAGGAGACCGTCAAATAAGGGACGTGGCCCCTCCATGGTGCTGCTGGTGGAGCTCCTGTTGCAGGGACAGGACGTGGTCGATCTGTGCCAGCTACACGCACAAGTGAAACACCTTCCTCAGGTGTGAGTAGGCGTCAGAGCCTGCAGCGGTATTTGGTCGGGCCTAATGCAGCTCTACGAATGTTGAGGCCAGGCCCAGGACAAGTACAGGCAATAGTAGATTGGGTTGCTGACAGTGCCTCCAGTTCCTTCGCATTGTCTCCCACCCAGTCTACTGCTGAAAGATCAGAGTTGGCACCTGCAGCCGATGTCCTTCAGTCTTTCACCTCACCCCCTTGCAAATCAGCCAAGCAGTCTGAGCCCCAAGTCATGCAGCAGTCTCTTCTGCTTTTTGATGACTCTGTTAGCAGGGTTTCCCAGGGCCATCCACCTAGCCCTGCCCCAGAAGTGGAAGAGATTGAGTGCACCGATGCCCAACCACTTATGTTTCAAGATGAGTACATGGGAGGACCATCGCAGCACGTCTCGTATGATGAAGAAACACAGGTGCCAACTGCTGCTGCTTTCGCAATTGTGCAGACCGACAAGGAGGGCAGGGGTGAAGACTGGGTGGAAGATGATGCGGAGGACGATGGGGTCCTCGACCCCACATGGTATCAACGTCATGCAGGTGACCTGTGTAGTTTGGACGAAGAGGCGGTGGTCGCACAGAGCCACCAGCACAGCAGAAGAGGGAGCAGGGTGCAAAAGCGGAGTGTCCATCCCCTAGAAAGTACACCTGCTACTGCCCAACGCAGCAAGGGACCAAGCACACCAAAGCCAGGTCTAAGGAGTTCCCTACCGTGGTAGTTCTTCAGACAATGTGCTGATGACAAGAGACGAGTGGTTTGCACGCTGTACAATCAGAGCCTGAAGCGAGGCATAAACATTCTCAACTTGAGCACAACCTGCATGACCAGGCATCTAAGTGCAAAGCACGATCTGCAGTGGAGTAGACACCTCAACAACCAAGAAAGGTCTCTGGCTCCTCCTGCTTCCTCTTCTGCTGCAGTCTCGGCCTCTTCATCCACCTCTGTATTGACAGTGGCACCTGCCACCCCGCAAACAGAGGATCTGCCAGCAACAATACCACCTGGGTCACCAACCATCTCCACAATGTCCCATGGAAGCGTTCAGCTCTCTATCTCCCAAACACTTGAGTGGAAGAGGAAGTACCCCCCTACCCACCCGCGATCCCTGGCCCTGAATGCCAGCATTGCAAAATTCCTGGCCTTTGAAATGCTGTCATTCCGTCTGGTGGAGACGCAGAGTTTTAAAAGCCTGATGGCATTGGCTGTCCCACAGTACGTCGTGCTCAGCCGCCACTACTTTTCCAGGTGAGCCATCCCTTCCCTGCACAACCAAGTGGGGGAGAAAATCAGGTGTGCACTGCGCAATGCCATCTGTGGCAAGGTCCACCTAACTACGCATACGTGGACCAGTAAGCATGGTCAGGGATGTTATATCTCCCTAACAGCACACTGAGTAAATGTAGTGGCGGCTGGGCCTGAGGCGGATAGCAGTTTGGTGCATGTCCTTCCACCACGAGGGCCTGAGGCGGATTGCAGACGCTTCAGTTTGCCTCCTGTTGCTAACTCCTCCTACTCCGCTTCCTCATCCTCTACCGCCTCCTCATCCGGTCAGCGCAACACCTTCACCACCAACTTCAGCACAGCCAGGGGTAAACGACAGCAGGCAGTTTGAAAACTTTCCTGTTTGGGGGAAAAACGCCACACCGCGCAGGAGTTGTGGAGGGACATGGAACAACAGACGGATGAGTGGTTGGTGGCAGTGAGCCTCAAGCCCGGCCTGGTGGTGTGCGATAATGGGCGAAATCTCATAGCAGCTCTGGGCCTAGCCGGTTTGACGCACATCCCTTGCCTGGCGCATGTGCTGAATTTGGTGGTGCAGGGGTTCCTTAAAAATTACCCCGATATGCCAGAGCTGCTGCAGAAAGTGCGGGCCGTCTGTGTGCACTTTCGGTGTTCTCACCCTGCTGCTGCTCGCCTGTCAGCGCTGCAGAGTAACTTCGGCCTTCCCGCTCACTGCCTCATATGTGACGTGCCCACAAGGTGGAACTCCACCTTGCACATGCTGGCCAGACTGTGCGAGCAGCAGCAGGCGATAGTGGAGTTTCAGCTGCAGCACGCACGCGTGAGTCGCTCTGCAGAACAGCACCACTTCACCACCAATAACTGGGCCTCCATGCGAGACCTGTGTGCCTTGTTGCACTGTTTTGAGTACTCCACCAACATGGCCAGTGCCGATGACGCCGTTCTCAGCGTTACTATCCCAGTTCTATGCCTCCTTGAAAAAACGCTTTGGGTGATGATGGAAGAGGATGTGGCACAGGAGGAGGAGGAAGAAGAGGGATCATTTCCAAGGCTTTCAGGACAGTCATTCACAAGTGGCTCAGAGGGTGGGTTCCTGCACCAACAAACGCCAGGTACACAATTGTCCAGCAAGGGCACAGTTCTGGAGGATGCAAGGTGGAGGACGAGGAGGAGGAGATGGAGGAGGAGGAACCATGTTCACAGCAGGGTGGCACTCAGACCAGCTCATGGCCATCACTGGTGCGTGGCTGGGGGGATACAGAGGACACAGACGATACACCTCCCACAGAGGACAGCTTTTCGTTGCCTCTGGGCAGTCTGGCACACATGAGCGATTACATTCTGCAGTGTCTCCGCAACGACCGCCGAGTTGCCCACATTCTAGCAGGTGCTGATTACTGGGTGGCCACGCTGCTGGATCCCTGTTACAAGGACGACGTACCGTCCTTAATTCTCTCACTGGAGCGTGATTGTAAGATGCGCGAGTACAAGCGCACGTTGGTAGACGCGCTGCTGGTGGCATTCCCACCTGACAGCGGGGGCACAGTGGAAGCACAAGGCGAAGGCAGAGGAGGAGGAAGAGGTCGCGAACGCAGCCGGGGCACCGCCAGCACCTCAGAAGGCAGGGTTAGCATGGCCGAAATGTGGAAAAGCTTTGTCAGCACGCCACAACAACCAGCACCACCAGCTGATATGGAATGTCTTAGCAAGAGGCAGCATTTCACCAACATGGTGGAGCAGTATGTGTGCACACGCCTACACGTACTGAATGACGGGTCTGCCCCCTTCAACTTCTGGGTCTCCAAATTGGGCACATGGCCTGAGCTTGCCCTTTACGCCTTGGAGGTGCTGGCCTGCCCTGCAGCCAGTGTATTATCTGAATGTGTATTTAGCATGGCAGGGGGCGTTATCACAGACAAGTGCAGCCGCCTGTCCAGAGCCAATGTGGACAAGTTCACGTTCATTAAAATGAACCAGGCATGGATCCCACAGGACTTGTCCATGCCTTGTGCAGAATAGACATGTATACCGGCCTTACCCAGCCATTGTTGTATTTTTGATCTCTCTCACTTTTTTTGGGGTGTACCCTAATTTAAAAATAAAATTAAAATTAAAAACAAAAACCAGAGTTGGCTACCTCGTCCTCCTCCACCGCCGCTTCCACCAACACCGCCACATCCACTGCCACCTCAACCTCCTACTCCATATGGACCTCATCCTCCTAGGTCAAGATTATTATTTTTTATTTTTATGTATTTTATGTTATTTTAAGTTATTATTTCCCTATCCAAATGTGTTTGCAGAGCACTTGCCATGCTCTTAACAACATTTTGCTGCCATTTGCAGCCCTCTAGCCCTTCCCATTACTTTTTTAGAGCCATTTTAGTCCTCAAAAGTTCAAGTCCCCATTGACTTCAATGGGGTTCGGGTTCGAGGTAAAGTTCGGGTCAAGTTCGGGTCCTGAACTCAAACTTTTTTTCCGAAGTTCGGCCGAACCCGTCGAACCCGAACATCCAGGTGTCCGCTCATCCCTACTCTTGATTATTCCAGATCTTTTGTGATCTAATAACTTCCTATGCAATCTGCTTGTTGTCATGAGCTGTGGCTTATGACCCTTACCTCGAACTGATACACCAGGGATCTCCGCATGAAAGTCTTGGCTTAGCTGAAAACCACCCCCTAGGTCAATTAGCCAACACACTGGTGGAAATGTAGAGCCAAGAAGCTGACTGCATGGAGTAGGGACTAGTTAGCACATTTCTTGAAAAAGAGCATGCGTGAGAAACACGTTAGTCATGGCATCCTAGAGCTTGCGGTTCACCACCTCACACAAGCTTTCTCTTCTCTTCACATCCAGCAGCAGCCCTGACGTCATCCAGCGCGCCCGACTCCTGTGGCTCTGTTTGGCTCCCCTGACTCTATTCTCCAACAGCAGGATACTTAATCCCACTGCCTGCAGCTCGGCACGGTTGTTCCCCGCGACCAGCACTTCACAGGAGCCAGCAGAGTGTCTCCTGCTCAATTGTGGTTTACACTCCGGACACCAAAAGAGTGGTTTACAGATTGCAAAAGATAGTAGGACAAACCCCAAAAAATTCTTCAAATATATTAATAGTAAAAAGGTCAAGTCTGAGCATGTAGGCCCTTTACAAAATAATCTAGAGTGGGTGACTGGGGACAAAGAGAAGGCTAATTTATTAAATACTTTCTTCAGCTCTGTGTATACAATGGAGCATGGGGGAGTTCATGTCCATAATGGGGGTAGTAGTGACACAGCCCCAAATCCACAATGGCTCAAAAGTGATATGGTCCAGAAATATTTAGACAGAATAAAGGTGGATAAAGCACCTGGACCAGGCATACACCCACGGATCCTAAAAGAATTGAGCTCTGTAATTTCAAAGCCATTGTATCTAACTTTTAGGGACTCATTAATGACAGGAATAGTACCACTGGATTGGCGCAGGGCCAATGTGGTGCCTATATTTAAAAAGGGAACAAAGTCTTTACCAAGTAACTATAGACCTGTTAGTTTAACTTCCATAGTTGGGAAGATACTGGAGAGATTAATAAAAGACCACATAGATGAGTTCTTGCTGGAAAAAAACTATTTAAGCAACAGACAGCATGGATTCATGAAAGACAGAAGTTGTCAGACAAACTTGATTTCTTTTTATGAAGAGGTAAGTAAAACCTTGGACAGAGGCGTGGCTGTGGACGTGGTATACTTGGATTTTGCAAAAGCGTTTGATACAGTTCCCCACACACGGCTCATGTGTAAGGTAAAGTCTACAGGATTGGAAATATCAGTTTGTAAATGGATAGAAAACTGGCTAAAAGACAGAATTCAGAGAGTAGTAGTTAATGATTCTTACTCTGAATGGTCTAAGGTTATCAGTGGTGTACCCCAAGGTTCAGTGCTGGGACCCTTACTTTTTAATATCTTTATAAATGATATTGGGTCTGAGATCAAAAGTAACATTTCTGTCTTTGCAGATGACACCAAGCTATGCAGTGGAATAACGTCCTTACAAGATGTCTCCAATTTACAAGCCGACCTCGATGCCCTGTCTAATTGGGCGACTATGTGGCAGATGAGGTTTAATGTTGATAAATGTAAAGTTATGCACTTGGGGGCTAAGAATATGAATGCATCATACATACTAGGGGGAATACAACTTGGGGGATCCGTAGTGGAGAAGGATCTGGGGGTTTTGGTAGATCATAAGCTCAATAATGGCATGCAATGCCAAGCTGTGGTTTCCAAAGCGAGCAAAGTCCTTTCTTGTATTAAGAGAGGTATGGACTCCAGAGAGAGAGACATCATTTTGCCCCTGTACAAATCATTAGTAAGGCCTCATCTGGAATACGCAGTTCAGTTTTGGGCACCAGTTCTCTAAAAGCATATCGGGGAACTGGAGAAAGTGCAGAGAAGGGCAACCAAACTGATAAGAGGCATGGAGGAGCTCAGCTATGAAGAAAGATTAGAGGAACTGAATTTATTCACTCTTGAGAAGAGGAGAATAAGGGGGGATATGATTAACATGTACAAATATATAAGGGGTCCATATAGTGAACTTGGTGATGAGTTATTCACTTTACGGTCAACACAGAGAACAAGGGGGCACTCTTTACGTCTAGAAGAAAAAAGATTTCATCTCCAAATGCGGAAAGGTTTCTTCACAGTAAGAGCTGTGAAAATGTGGAACAGACTCCCTGCAGAGGTGGTTCTGGCCAGCTCAGTAGATTGCTTTAAGAAAGGCCTGGATACTTTCCTAAATGTACATAATATAACTGAGTACTAACAGTTCTAGGTAAAGTTGATCCAGGGTAAATCCGATTGCCTCTCGGGGGATCAGGAAGGAATTTTTTCCCCTGCTGTAGCAAATTGGATCATGCTCTGCTGGGGTTTTTTGCCTTCCTCTGGATCAACTATGGGTATAGAATTGGGTATATGGGATTACACGATATTTTTTTATTTTATTTTAGTTATTTTTTTATGGTTGAACTGGATGGACTTTGTCTTTTTTTCAACCTGACTAACTATGTAACTATGTAACTATGTAACCAACGGAGCCTGGTTCTCAGATGAAGATCGGGAGCTGTTTCTTCCCATCCCTCTTCCATCAGACAGTCATCGCTCCTAATGTGGTTTAGGTCGTCCATTCTCCACGTCCTATGAGTAAGCCACCCGGATGATGTTAACCCCTTCTCACCTGGATGTCAGTATGGTACCGTTTTTGCTTTTAATATTTTATCGTTTAACAAATCCAATCGCTACATGCATTCATGCCTTCATGACTGATTGCTGCAACCTTCTTAATATTCTACAGTGTTTTATAGACTTTTGCAATGGTTATCCACCGTTTCTGCAATAAACCAGCTTTTATTCAGTTATTAGCCTATGTATTTTCTGACTGTTCCCATAGAGTGCTGCTTTTTGTGTTTTTTTGTTTCCTGTTATCCATTTTCCAGTGGTTGGCAGCAGCACTGGGTTGCAGTCTTATTTACGCTCCTCAGGGTCCCATATCTACACACTTGACTGACAGCTTTGGCGCTTAAGGAACTTGGTGCTTGTTTTGCTATGTGGTCAGTGTAAACCTCTATTACATTGGTGGTCAGTGTTGAAACTCCTCTTTATTATTATTATACACGATTATATTGGTAGTCGGTAAAAAAATCATTGCCATTGATTACACCCTCCCCTCCCCTTCGCACTGCCACTGATCCCAGGAGTTCTAGGATCCCTAGGAGTTTTCTGTCTATTGATGGGTCCACTCACCTCCCCAGTCCATGGTGTGCAGGCAGTGAGGAGATGATGTGCTGTAACCTCTAGCAATCAATCAGTGAGCAGTATTACTCCACAGTAATCTCTAGCAACCAATCAACAAGCAGAAATCATGTGCTGTAACCTCTAGCAACTAATCAGTGAGCCATAATGTGTGCTGTAACCTCTAGAAACCAGTCAGTAAGCAGTAATGATATGCTGTAACCTCTGGCAACCAATCGCAATCGCTGCCTTATCTGATACAATAAACTGATTTTAAGTCTAGCTGCTATTTATTGTATGTCTCAGAGCAGGTGGAGAGCGAAATTGCATGGGGGGGCTAGAAATTGTTTGCCCAGGGTCCAATCAATATTAAAGAAGGCCCTGTATCATAAATGTGTGCAATGTGTGCAGCTGTCTGTGGAGGGGCACTGATGTCATCTTAACCACAGAGAGCCTGAGAGAAAGGAAACCCCCCATGCAGCTGAGAGAACATCAGTGAATTTAGGGAGGGATTGTACAGACTGACCTGGGGGGTGGGGGGGGGTGTAATGATTGTACTGGCGGACAGACTGCCGCCACCATGTAATCTACTGTGCTAAGTGGCCTTCATGTAATGTACTCTGCTGTTCCTCCTCCATGTAATCTACTCTGCTGTGTGGCCTTCATTTAATGTACTCTGCCGTGCCCCCATATAACATACTCTGATGCATGCCTTCCATGTAACCTACTCTGCTGTGCCCCGCCCACAGACTCCGGCACTATATACACTATATTGTACATTACATACCCATGCACTCTATTGTAGATCACAGACCCCTGCACTACATACACTATATTATACACTACATATGTCAGACCAAAATGTTCATGGCTTTAACAGTTTCTGGTTATTAAGCAGTCCCCGTAGATACAGAACTATTTTCTGTCAATTATCAGTGTACATAAAATCATATGTAATGTAAGAGCTTTATTTAAAAAAAAATGTTTACGCTATAGTTTATGCATGTCTGTGAGCCTCTTACTAGTGTACAAGAAAGCATTTGTTTTATTTAACCACACCCCATTAAGTCCCCTCCACTGTTAACACAAGTTGGCCACATCCACTGTTTGCCACAGTGCGCCGGATTACTGCTCTCCTTGAAGTGACCAATGACAACACAGGCCTTTTACAATCTTTGCAATGCCCCTGGTGCAATGAAAACCATGCTCCACTCTTCACCACAGCCTAATAAGCATGCCACATTTATATTTTATCAAGCAATGGGGCCCAACTTATGATCTTGCACACAGGCCCACTTATTTCATGAAATGCCCCTAGACATGAGTATATTTTTGGCAGGTTCACCAGGTAAAAATAAAGGAAGAAAGGAAAACAAATGCAGCCACCACATGTAAGGACTGGTGAGCTGAAATATACAAAAAATGTTCTTGTATTTAGAAAGCACATGCCTTTTTCCAGCTTTGACAATGCCCCCACTATATGGCATGTATGCAGGTTTTTTACTAACCTGTAAGAACCTCACTTGCTTTTACTAACAAACATATATATATATATTTTTTCAATTTGTGTGGAAAGCGTCAGTGAGGGGTTATAATAATGAGTGTGCTCTGGATTGCCATGAATTTGAGTACAGGTCAAACATCCACCAAAATCAATAGACAGGGCAGCGAGCCTCAAAACATTCATTGCAAATTGAAAATTTGTTAAGCTAGAAAACACTTTAACATTTATCTGTTTGAGCTTACTATTATATGTATTATACCAACAATAAACAATACTATAATAAAAATAAAGAATATACTTTATTTAGAAAGTGAAAAAGGTTTGAAAATGGTTTCTATTTATTCATTATTTGCTTTATTAAAAAAAAGTTTAACATTAGTTTGAACATTATTTTTTCTTCTATAGCTTTCTTTTGAAAAATCTCTATAATGAACTATTATTCATTTTATTTTCCCTTACTTGATTGCCTACATTACCAGCATTCAGGGCTAAATGCCCATGCTAATGTATACATAAATTAGACTTAAGCCCAAGAAAACATCATTGCTGGCATAGATAATCGAGCCTTATGAATTTAAAAAGTCAATTTTACCTTAAAGCAAACTTGTGGCTATTAAAAAAATGTCATTTACTTTGTGTTGGAGGACCTCCAGGTCACAGTACACCAGGCATTTTCTTCTATGCAGCCTCCCATGATCTCAAAATAACAGTGTTTATTTCCCCTGCAAAAAGAGGCTAGGCTTTCTGGCCCTGGGCTGCCCAATTCTGCCTTTTCTCTTCACAATATCCCATCTTTGTGAGGGGCCAACTAACAGAATAGTGTGAGAGGCAGAAGGGGGAGTCGGCAGCCAGAAAGGTGAAAATCACACCACTTTTTGGGGAGCTAGTGCAATGAAAATATATATATATATATATATATATATATATATAATCTTCAAATTTTGATACCAGTGTCTGCTTTTTCCTTCCCAACTTTCTGTCAATGATTTGTGGGCAAGGCCAACTTACGCCGCATGCATGGCCTCCTCTCCCTTTCATGTAAACTGAATGTAGCACCCTGGAGTTTAGGTAGGGTTGCTCCTCACAAATTTACTTGCCAGGTGTAGTTATCCTGGTTGATTGTTAGAGATCGGTTGATTTCTCCATAAGTTTGACCTTATTTCACTTTTCTCTTTTACCACTAGGTGGCCGGGTACTTGGTGGTACTAGATACGAGAAGGGCAACCCAGGGCCAGGTTTTGGGTATATGGGGTATCTCAGACAATGGGCAGGGATTTTATTGGATCCCTTGGCCTGCTGGGTGAGCCTATATATTTGGGTGCAGTCAGGTGATCTATGTTCTGTATAAAAAGAAAAAAACTGCACCAATACTGGTAATAAGATGCTCCTAAAGAGCAACAGAGATAAAAAGTTCCAAATTCTAATCCACAGTAAAGCGAAGAAATCCAATCCCTCAGGGAATCAAATTTGTAGTGTATCAAAGTTCATAAACCATACACTAATAGTAGGTAACACCATATAAAATGGCTCCTTACCACAGGACTGATGTTGTTGTGCAGGTGGCTTTAGCCCAGCCAAGGCCTCTATCCCTTAAGGAAGATCCAGGTCCCCAGACAATCGTCCAAATAAGCCAACTTAACGGCTCAGTTACAAAAAGACAAAAATATAAAGACCATAGGGTGATACCGCAGACATAGGGTTAAACCACCACAGTGCACAGTAAAGTGTAGTGACCACCACCTATGTAGAAATTGGCTCCTTACCAGATACAGGAAAAAGCAGGCATTAGTTTGTATCAGCCACGATCCTTTCATAAACCCACACACTGGATCCTTAGGAGTTCTTTACTATTACCAGGCGCTGCTTGCGCTCCGTATGGGGTAACAAAAAGAAGGGGGGAGACCATAGAGTGATATCCTTATAACAGCGACTTTATTAAAATTAAGGTTATACTTACAAAAATGAAGTATTAAGAAAGCAGCCCTTTCGTAGAGCTGCGCAGTGATGTCAACACGCAGCTCTACGGAAGGGCACTTGTGTATGCCGGCCGGCCGGCACGCTTTTTATTGCTTTCTTAATACTTCGTTTTTGTAAGTATAACCTTAATTTTAATAAAGTCGCTGTTATAAGGATATCACTCTATGGTTTCCCCCCTTCTTTTTGTTACCCCATACGGAGCGCAAGCAGCGCCTGGTAATAGTAAAGAACTCCTAAGGATCCAGTGTGTGGGTTTATGAAAGGATCGTGGCTGATACAAACTAATGCCTGCTTTTTCCTGTATCTGGTAAGGAGCCAATTTCTACATAGGTGGTGGTCACTACACTTTACTGTGCACTGTGGTGGTTTAACCCTATGTCTGCGGTATCACCCTATGGTCTTTATATTTTTGTCTTTTTGTAACTGAGCCGTTAAGTTGGCTTATTTGGATGATTGTCTGGGGACCTGGATCTTCCTTCAGGGATAGAGGCCTTGGCTGGGCTAAAGCAACCTGCACAACAACATCAGTCTTGTGGTAAGGAGCCATTTTATATGGTGTTACCTACTATTAGTGTATGGTTTATGAACTTTGATACACTACAAATTTGATTCCCTGAGGGATTGGATCTCTTCGCTTTACTGTGGATTAGAATTTGGAACTTTTTATCTCTGTTGCTCTTTAGGAGCATCTTATTACCAGTATTGGCGCAGTTTTTTCTTTTTATCCAGTTTATGTATGTTTATCGCATTATTGCTGCTGCCTTATTAATCTATTTTTTGTCTTAGCGCAGTTTTTCCTTTATACAGATCTATGTTCTGTGCCACCTGGACGCAGTCTGGGAGGATGTGTGTCGTATTGCCTGGGCTGCTAGGCCTGAGATTGAGCCTATCCCAGGCACATCTGGCTGTAAGACTGTATGAGGGCCTATCCTGAAGCAAGGGAGAAGCGTAGGGTTGCAGCCCAACCGAAAGTGACGGTTCTGCCGGCTGGAGAACCTGTCATGGTCAGAGGTAGAGGGGAAGCTGTCGCCAGCAAGGGACTATCCGACCTATTACCAGGGACCAGAGTGATTAGCTGAAGCAAGTACCAGAGCAGTATTCTCACCAACCGGGGACTGTGAAGAATCGGGAAACTTCAGTGGGAATCAAGCCAGGGACCCAGCGATCCGAGGTGACGCTTGCAGAGCAGCCTTGTGTGTCAAGCTAGGGACCGAGCAGGCCAGTGTGGGTGAAGCTTGAGAGGTATCTAGAGTGCCAAGCTAGGGACCCAGCAGAGAAGCAGGGGTGACGCTTGAGAAGGATGCCACTGTGAAGATTGAAGGAGCTCAAGGGATTCAGTGACAGTGAATCAGTGGGTCTAGTGAGAGACTGTGAGCTCAGTGTGTTGAAGAACTACAAGGAGGGATTGTAGTGGAAGATAAAGGAACTGGTAAACTTCAAGTTAGGAACTGTTAAAGACTGTTGCCATAGGAGACAGCATTCCTGCACGTGCAAATGTGGCATCTTGCTGGATGCCTTTCCCTGCATGGCTGTCCTCCTGTTGAAGTCTCAGTGTCTTCCAATTGAACTTGCAAATACCTAAGGGTGTCCTGGCCCTAACCCTTTTTCCCCCAGAAAAGTTTGTTAAGAGAAATAAACTTTCTTTTGCATTCCAGAAGTGTCTGGCGCACAATGACTTTCACCATCTTTACACCCACTATGCCTTGCAACCCACTACATACAGGAGGATGTCAGCTATCTCTGGCTCTGGAGATTCTCATTAGATCAAAGGAGGTCTGGGACCTTGCTACATCAACATTAAGGTAGTACCTTGCACTTAAAAATGAGTCGTACCCCGATACTGCTGTACCGCAACCTGAGCAACCTGGTTTCCACTCAGCCAGCTTTCCACTGAAGTTCTCCTCTTCATAAAGCGCTTTATAACCTAGAAGAGGACCCACTCTCAATCGCTTCCCCGTCGGCTCCAGGAGCAGTGTGAATCTGACAGGAGCTCCAAGATGGCCAATGCTCCTGTCATGGCTGTAGACACACACACAGATACTGAAAACAACAGACAGCACTCTCACTCTCGTACTGTGTAAGACTTTGATCAAGAAAGCTTACAAGCTTAAAATAGCAAAGGCCCCCAAAATCACTGACGTAGTGGATACAGCTATTTCACAGGGGATGGAGCAGATCAACCAAGAAATACAGAATCCTTCCAATAGGCTTAAATTAGCTGAGGAAAGAGTCTCAGCACTTGAAGATGAGCTGGAACAAGCTGCTTTAATAATAGCACAGCACAGACATCAACAAAAATCACTTTTGGAAAAAGTGGAAGACCTTGAAAATCGCTCAAGACTAAAACAACGTAAGAATAATAGGTCTCCCTAAATCTTATAAGCCTAACACATTTATGGATATTTGCTCCAGGTGCATTCCAGAGGATTTGGGGTTATGTTCTCCATGTGTAGCAGAGAGAGGGCTCATTGAGTAGGAGCACAATCTGAAGGTCGTTCGTCTCCTAGACCTGTAATAGTCAGATATTTAATATTATACTTTTACATTATAATGACAAAATTAAAAATTTTCAACGCTACAGGAACACGCAATCTATCAATAGATGATCATAATCTGCGGATTTTTGCGAACTATTCTGCTGAAGACAATGCAAAGCTTTCCCCTCAGTCTGCTCTGACCTATATCATAAAATGGTAAAGTTTACCCTTGCATATCCATCTATTTTATATGTCTAATCTCCTGATGGGGAAAATCTTACCTTTAAATCTCCTGAAGATGCTGAGAAATTTCTGGATTCCTTGACAGATGAGTTCCAAAACCCTGGAAAGTCTCCTTCTGAAGAAAGGAATAACTCTAAAAGTAAGCAGAAATCTTCACCTAAACCCCAACATAGCCCTAAGAAATCTCCTACAAAACATTTCAGATCAACAGGGCATATAGGCAATTCCAAAGCACGTAAAACTATGTAACCCTTGCTTGAAGGCCCTTTTACCTTTGTAAGGGAGGTAGTAACAAGACATTTTACTATATTGAAACTGTCAGAAGTACATCTTCAGTACTATTATAATCCTTAATAGCTGTTTTTTTTTCTAATAATATAAGATATGTTTTATTTAAAGAAAATGTATGTTGAATGTTTAAAGTTTATACAATGTTTTGAAATGTATACAAAGGGTCTTAGATCCCGGTTCATACATATCTATCTTTATTGCAAGGTCTTGGCAGCTTCTAGGATTTAGAAGAGATAGATCAATGCAGAAAAAAGAGAAGTCACTATTGGTTAACTATGTTAAAACTGAGTTTCATCTATTTTTGTGCTGATTACAAGTCAGCAGCTACAAAAAGTGTCTTGGAAGGGTTTGAGATCTCCTTCAAAAAGAATTAAAGTTTTACGACATCTTAAAAGACTACACGCTGACACTCCAACAGACAAACCTAACAGATGATGACAAACGCATGCGTAAGCTATGGGTAGGGGAGGCAATAGGATCCTCTGCAGTGGGCCGCAGGGCTGGAGTAATATATTTACTCCATTAAAATCTATCCTATAATATATGCGACTATGAATCCAGATGAAGATCGATCACTCACATCACCAGACGCACTCCTGGACCTAATAATACTAACTCCTTCTCCAGTTTCATTATCACCTTACACCAAACCATGTCTCTTAAAATGACAGACATTTGGCAGCTAATACAGTACATCCCTTGGATTTTTACTCATCCCCTCATAACGCCTTCTCAAGGATAGATTACTTTTTCTGCTCAATATCCTCAGTGCCAATTGTCAAAGAGACTAATATAAATGACATATTCCCTTCCTCCCTCCTGCTGCTCCTCTACTTAGTGAGACTGTCTTTTTATCTTAATGTACAGACCCTTTTACAATTGAATTTTTGCCGGTACACCTTCTAACTCAAATTTTTCAATACCAGGACAACTTTTGGCAGTTGATTTTCGACTACGTAAGCCTCTATTAGATTCCAGCGTTGTTCCCTTTTGGGCTGCCTATGGCCATCTGTTGGTATATCTACCTTTTAACTACGTTGTATCTCAACCTATTGCTTCTCTATCCTTTAGCCTGTCCCCGCTTGCCATGGTGGAAAGTGTTTATATTTGTCCCCACACCCATGTTGTGCCCCCACCCCACCATCTTGTGGTGTTACACTGGTCAGACCTCTATATACTGATGGTATCTTGAATCACTCCTTTTGTTGCATACATTTGTTATATGTAATTGCCTGTACATTTTTGTATTCATATATTATTTTTTAACTCTACATAGAATACTTACTTCAAGCTCCTGAAGAAGTATGTCAGCGCAAAACATGTAGAGATCCAAGCTTTTCTAACCTCTACATCGACCTACACCAGGCCTACCTAAATATTGATGACTGCATCTGTACAAACCTCATGCCAAGTTACAGTTTGGCCTATGAATGGTTATGGTGATGTCTATGTTGTAGTTTTACTAGCATATGGTGCTAGGAATTATTAACTTCACTTTGTTGGTCATTAAAATTTTTCTGTATAAATAAAATACCTATTTTTAAAAGACTATATGTGTTGTGGTGCCTAAAAAGTAAATTTACATAAAGAAAGAGGGTCGGGACTTTGAAAGAGGTGTGTATATTGTGGCTAATCGAAGGAGTCATTATGAAACATGAACAAGTATTTATTTGTTTGCCATGATTGAGTAGGTACATGGCAGACAATACATGCAATAATGGCACATAATATAGCAAATCCTGTATCCAAATAATTTACATGTTAAAAATATAAATAGATTATACAATGGTATTGTCCTCAATAATAAAAGATCACTATAATATAACAGTTATAATCAACGGTATTGCCTGGATCCAAAGACCATGTAAGTATGTGTACGTTGCCTCTAGGTTAAGCCTGACGCGTTTCATGGGATCTATCCAATCATCGGGGGGCGGATGCAAGATACATCTATAAAGAGAGGTAAGTATATCAAAATAAACCATTCATAGACAAAAATTGGAAAAATGTAATTTACATACAGGGAGGATAAGATAGTCATCCCTGTAGGACTCACATATCTGCTTAGTGTGAAGCAACACACCGCCAGGGTGCTAGGGCCAGAGAGTAGGGATGAGCCGAACACCCCCGGTTCGGTTTGCACCAGAACCTGCGAACGGACCGAAAGTTTGCGCAAACTATCGAACCTCGTTAAAGTCTATGGGACTCGAACGTTCAGAATCAAAAGTGCCAATTTTAAAGGCTAATATGCAAGTTATTGTCCTAAAAAGGGTTTGGGGACCCGGGTCCTGCCCCAGGGGACATGTATCAATGCAAAAAGAAGTTTTAAAAACTGATGTTTTTTCAGGAGCAGTGATCTTAATGATGCATAAAGTGAAAAAAAGAAAATAAAAATTCCTTTAAATATCGTACCTGGGGGGTGTCTATAGTATGGCTGTGAAGTGGCACGTGTTTCCCGTGTTTAGAACTGTCCCTGCACAAAATGACATTTCTAAAGGAAAAAAAGTCATTTAAAACTGCTTGCGGCTTTAATGTAATGTCTGGTCCCGGCAATATGGATGAAAATCATTGAGAAAAATGGCATGGGTACCCCCTCAGCCCATTACCAGCCCCTTTGGGTCTTGTATGTATATTAAGGGGAATCCCACACCCAAATAAAAAAAGGAAAGGCGTGGGGCCCCCAGGCCCTATATACTCTGAACAGCAGTATACAGGCGGTGCAAACAAGACAGGGACTTTGTTGTTACGTAGAATCTGTTTATAATTTTGAACTGGTACATTTTTTTAAATCTATTTTTAAGCTTTTTGGAAAACATAGGGAAGGGTTATTACCCCTGTAACATTTGTTTTGCTGTCTGTGCACCTGTTCAGAACATTTCACCTCACTTTCCGTTCCAATGACAAATGTTTTTTGAAAATTTGGGGTTTTTAGTGAAACAAGGATTGGTGATAAAGCATCAGTGGAGAGGAGACACCTTTTTTTCTAAAGTGGAACTTCCGCTCATCGGATTCCTCCGCCCCTCCGGTGCCACAATTGGCACCTTTCGGGGGGGGGGGAGGGGGGACAGGATACCTTTTCCCACTTCCTGGAGTGACGCAGCTGTGACATCACCGCGGGGCTTCCTCCTCCCCTGGCCGCCGGGCTAATAGGAGAGAGGAGCGGGGCCTCGCACATGCACAGTAGGGTTCCCAGCGTGAAGCCGAAAGGCTTCACTGCCAGGTTCCCTTACCCGCAATGGGGACGGCAGCAACCAACAGCTGATGTGAAACATCAGCTGCGGTGCCGACATCGAGGGACACCAGGACAGGTAAGTCTCCATTTATTAAAAGCCAGCAGCTGCAGTATGTGTAGCTGCTGACTTTAATTTTTTTTTTTTTTTGCCCAGGGTTGCCTGGAACACCCCTTTAACTCTTACAAGAGAAAATTTCCCTTCCTAGGGGTACCCTTTCCTCTCACTTCCTGTTGTCTCCTTCCGTTTGCAAGTAGGAGTCGTTTGTAAGTTGGATGTTTGAAAGTAGGGGCCTGCCCTATATACTCTGCAGAAATTTGGGCCTTAGGTGTTGGTGTTGCCACAACACTGTAAGCCCTCACAGTTACTCTTGGTGGGCGCTGGAACGCCCTGCTGTGAACTATTATATCAAGAATTGTAATTACATTCCATTGTTTAACAGTGGTAGGAAAAATTGGGCCTTTGGTGGTGGTGGTGGTGCTGGTGCCACAACACTGTAAGTCCTCATAGTTACTCTTGGTGGGCGCAGGAATGGTCCCAGCTGTGAAATATTAGATCAAGAATTGTAAATACATGTCTCTGTTGAACAGGGGCAGAAAAATTGTGCCTTAGGCACTGGTGCCACAAACCTGCAACTCTTCACAGATACTCTAGTTGGAGCGCAGGAATGAGCCCCGTTGCAAAGTATTGCATCAAAATTTTTATTTACAGGCTGAAAAATTGGTCCTTAGGCACTGGTGCTGGTGCCACAACACTGAAACCCCTCACAGATACTGTAGTTGGAGTGCAGGAATGAGCCCTGCTGCAAAGTATTGCATTAAAATTTGTAATTACACGCCCCTGTTAAACAGGGGCAGAAAAATTGGGCCTTAGGCACTTTGTGCTGGTGCCACAACACTGCAACCCCTCACAGATACTCTAGTTGGAGCGCAGGAATGAGCCCTGCTGCAAAGTATTGCATCAAAAATTGTAATTACACGCCACTGTTAAACAGGGGCTGAAAAATTGGGCCTTAGCCACTGGTGGCGGTGCGCAGAACCAAAAATTTTCTTACAAGCTATCAGCATGATCATTGAGGAGGAAGAGGATAGTCACTCAGCACAACAGGATGGATAGTCACTCAGCATCAGCATAGGCAGTCTTGAAGGGATGTGACATTTAAAAAAATAAATCTTTAGGTGCTTGGTAGCTGGTGGTGATCCAAGACTGATTCATTTTTATGAAGGTCAGTCGATCAACCGAGTCGGTGGACAAGCGCACCCTGTGATCGGTTACAAAGCCTCCAGCAGCACTGAATGTGCGTTCTGAAAGAACGCTGGATGCAGGACAGGCCAGTACCTCAATTGCATACTGTGCAAGCTCTGGCCAGTGATCCATCCTCAAGACCCAGTAACCCAGAGGATTTTCGGTGGGAAAGGTGTCCAAGTCTGATCTTGCCCCTAGGTATTCCTGCACCATGTAAAACAGACGTTGGTGATGGTTGCTGGAACCGATCATACCTTGGGGCAGCGGACTAAAAAATTGTCTGAATGTATCGGTCAGACAGCCACCTTCTCCACCACTCCTTCTTTGACTGACCGAAGCCTCAGCAACACGTTGTCCAGGACCAGGAGTTAGTCCCTGGGAACGCGTTGCACAGACCTTTCTGCAAGGCCTCCCAAAGATGTTTCATCCTCTGCTCCCTCTGCGACGGCAAGATAAGGTCCGCAACCTTACCCTTGTAATGTGGATCAAGGAGGGTTGCCAGCCAGTAATGATCCCTCTTCTTGATAGCACAAATACGAGGATCCTTCCGCAGGCTTTGCAGGATCAGGGAGGCCATGCAGCATAGGTTTGCTGAGGCATTCGGTCCGGAGTCCTCTGGGTCACTCAGGACGACATGATCCACAGCCACCTCCTCCCAGCCACGTACAAGTCCATGGGTGTCTTAGGACTGTAATTGATCCCTTGAAGACTGCTGCTGATGCTGAGTGCTAGTCTCCACCTCCATGCTGACACAATCCTCCTCCTCCTCCTCCTCGTCCTCTTCCTGTGCGATAGGCGGGCCAGCAGGAACACTGTCTGGATAAAGGGGGCTTTGAGAGGTAAGGAAGTCCTCCTCTTCCTCCCTCTGTTCTGCCTCAAGTGCCCTGTCCATTATTCCATGCAGCATGTGCTCCAACAGGTGGACAAGAGGTATAGTGTCACTGATGCATGCACTGTCACTGCTCACCATCCTTGTGGCCTCCTCAAATGGTGCCAGGACAGTGCATGCATCCCTGATCATGACCCACTGGCGTGGCAAAAAAAACCCATCTCCCCTGACCCTGTCCTGGTGCCATATTGGCACAGATACTCATTGATGGCCCTCTGCTGCGTGTGCAGCCGCTGCAGCATGGCCAATGTTGAGTTCCACCTGGTGGGCATGTCACAGATTAGGCGGTTCTTGGGCAGGTTAAACTCCTTTTGCAGGTCAGCCAGCCAAGCACTGGCATTATATGACAGGCGGAAATGCACACAGACTTTCCTGGCCTGCCTCAGGACATCCTGAAAGCCCAGGTACCTGCCCAAGAACCACTGCACCACCAAGTTAAGGACGTGAGCCAAACAGGGCACGTGGGTCAGGTGTCCCTGTCGGAGGGCGGAGAGGAGGTTGGTGCCATTGTCGGAAACCACAATTCCTGGCTTAAGCTGGCGTGGCGTCAACCACCTCTGAGCCTGCCCCTGCAGAGCTGACAGAATCTCTGCCCCAGTGTGGCTCCTGTCCCCCAAGCACACCAGCTCAAGCACCGCTTGGCATCTCTTTGCCTGCGTACTTGCATAGCCCCTTGAACGCATACGGAGCACCGCTGGTTCCGAGGACAAAGCACAGCAAGAGGCCATGGAGGAAGAAGAAGCGGAGGGGGTGGAGGAGAGGGGTGTGTCAGAATCACCTGAAGTAGCATTTTGGAGGCGTGGTGGCGGAACAACCTCCAACACTACTGCACCTTGTCCTGCATCCTTCCCAGCTGCCAGCAGAGTCACCCAATGCGCTGTGAAAGATAGGTAACATCCCTGTCCATGCCTGCTGGACCATGAGTCAGCGGTAATATGCACCTTACCGCTGACTGCCCTGTCCAGCGAGGCCAAGACATTGCCTTCCACATGCCGGTAGAGAGCCGGAATCGCCTTAAAAAAAGGGCGTTTGGGATCCTGCCACTGAGGAACCGCACATTCCACAAACTCACGGAAGGAGGCAGAGTCTACCAACTGAAAAGGCAGCAGTTGAAGATCTAGCAATTTAGCCAAGCTAGCATTCAACCGCTGGGCATGTGGATGGCTGGGAGCAAACTTCTTTCGGCGGTGCAGCAGCTGGGCAGGGAAATTTGCCTGGTACAATCTGACGTTGGTGTACCGATAGCAGATTGCCCGCAAGTACTTGGCTGTGACACACCTAATTCTACACCTTCATTCCTCTCAATGCAGGTTTCAGAGAGGACTGAAGGTATAGTGGGGTTAGAGATCCCAGCTGATGAGGAGCAAGGAGAGGTTCGCTTTGTTCTTTAATGTGGGTCTTTTAGGTGTGCTTGCCAACGAACTGCATGGCAGGTCGACATATGTCTAATCAAGCATGTGGTGCCCAAGCGGGTGATGTTTTGGCCACACGAGATACGCCTGAGACATATGTTGCAAATAGCATCGCTGCGATCTGATGCACTCGTCTCAAAAAAGGCCCACACCAAAGAACTTTTGGAATAACGCGCAGAGACAGCAGCGGCCTGCACATGCGGAGCTCTGCGGTGTGATGCTGTCAGTGTGCTGCCCTTAAGCTGACCCCCGGAGGGCATCCTACCTTGTTGGAGATGTGCCTCCTCCTCCTCCTCTCTCTTATCAGGCACCCACATAGAGTCCGTGACCTCATCATCCCCTCTCTCCTCATCACTGTAGCAAACCTAGCAGTATGCTGCAGCTGGGGGAACATGACTGCCAGATTGCTGTCCTTCTTGGGCACCCCCTCTCTCTGGGCTCACGTTACTGCCTTCCTCTAGCTGGGTACCGTCATCGGAGCCTTCAAAACGCTGGGCATCCTCCTGGATCATGTACCCAACACTGTGGTCAAACAGTTCGGGGGACTCCTCAGGAAGACATGGTGGGGCTAGGGAAGGAGTGACTGATGCCATTGAGCCGAGGGAAGAGGCCGCTTTGGCAGCTGCTTTGCCAGACAAAGTACCCTGAGCCTACCCTGAATAACCTCTTCGTGCCCGAGCAATGCTGAAAAGACATCAGCATTGCGGCGCTCAATTGCCGGGAGGACGTCCATGATTGATTTTTTTAATTAAATTTTTACTGAGGACATGCTGGCAACAATTGTGGCCCAGTGCAACTTATATGCCCAACAGTTTATAACCAGCAACCCAACGTCCTATTATGCCCGTCCTTACGAGTGGAGACCCCTTACAGTGGAGGAGTTTAGAATTTTTTTGGGCCGCACATTCTGCATGGGACTAAATGGAAAAAATCAGATGCGTTCCTATTGGTCAACCCACCCCATCTACCACATGCCCATGTTTTCCTCAGTAATGCCCAGGACCAGATATCTCATGATTATGAGATTCCTACACTACAGTGACAATACCCAGTGCCCTCCCCGAAATGACCCAAATTAAGATAAGCTTTATAAAATTCGGCCGCTACTAAATTATATTTCTGAAATCTTCCCCCAGTTGTTTACCCCAGACCAACACATATGCGTGGATGAGTCCTGTTGGCAGCGGTGGGATGTCTCCTGCAGTCCGGGCCATCCAAACCACCACCAGGATTCAAGATCTGGGCAGCCGTCGAGGAGCAATACGGGGACCAGCCAGCATGAGAGCGGAGTTTGAGAGGAGGCTGCAAGGCATGCGGAAGCAACATCGGGGACCAGCGACAGAGCGCACCATGCTCGGCTGGGAGGATGTGATCCGCTGGCAACTCTGGCATGAAACGCTAAGCCACGAGCGGCGCCATCAGGGGAAGATCCTTCCCTCCTCCACAGAGATGTACTGGACGCAGTACTATGCGCGAGAGGTGTTCCTGAGGGAACGACCGCGAGATGAGTGGAAGACGGAGCTCGGAAGATTGGTCCAGGAGGAGATGAGGCTGGACGCCAGCTACAGAGCCCTCCGGTGGTTCGCGGCTCAACTGTGGCCAAGTACAGCAGACGGCAGCCCGACAGAAGGCGTTGGCTACGGCGGCGTGGGGCTGCTCCATCAAAAAATGTACGGAGACCCAGACTTTGGGAGCGATGAGGAGTGGCGGCTGGAAAACATCCTGGACTTCCGAGATGAGGTGCTGGACCTCCCTGAAGAGGCATGTGACCTGGAGGAATTGGAGTTCCTGGTTGAGCAGGAATGGGAGCTCGAGATTGCCTACAAGCGGCTGTTTGACGGTGATCAGCAGCCTGGCATGGCTCCCGTTGCCTGGGACTGTCCTGGAGAAACAGCGGACAGTCACGAAGATGCGGAGCAAATGGGGCCAGGAGTGCCCCTACGTTTTCCCGTCCTAACCGCAATGGAAGAAGCGGCGATGATACAGAGGGCACTGCGAGTGCTAGAATGCCGGAACGCACCAGAGGTTCCCCAAGCAGAGAGACAAGATAATAGCATAAAGGTCTCAGAAGGGGAAGTTGAGACTGGCGCTGGAAGGCTGGTAAATGGTGATCAGCAGCAAGTCGAGAGTATTGCATCCGGTGCCCCAGCAGAAGCGCTGGCTATAGGGCAGAGTGCCACTAGCCTCAGCCCAGCATCAGAAAAAGAGTTGGATCCGGAGAGTCTGAGAGATGATTTTCGTGAGCCTTTTCCCCAACAGCAGATATCCCCAACGGGAGTGGAGGAAGCAATTCTCCCTCCCCAGCAATTGGACATTACCCCAATGTTCATCCCCCCAGTAGAAGCGCTGACTGCAGGGCAGAGTGCCGCTGGCCTCTGCCCACCCTCAGAGTTGGATCCAGGGAGTCCGAGGGATGACCTCATTGAGCTGTTTCCCCAGCACTTGGACACTACCCCAGTGTTCATCCCCCCAGCAGAAGCGCTGGCTACGGGGCAGAGTGCCGCGGGCCTCTGCCCACCCTCAGAGTTAGATCCAGGGAGTCCGAGGGATGACCTCAGTGAGCTGGTTGCCCAGGACTTGGACACTACCCCAGTGTATATCCCCCCAGCAGAAGCACTGGCTGCATGGCAGAGTGTTACCGGCCCCGACCCAGCCCTCAGTAGATTTTTGGAGGGTTTGGGAGACAGCCCCTGTCAGAAGTCGCCTCAGAAGCTGGTCACAGAACCAGGAGGGGAGAAAATCCTTCCCCCTCTTCAGCTGCTGAACTCTACCATTGTATATGTCCCCCTAGCAGAAGCACTGGCTACGGGGCAGAGCGATGTTGGCCTCTGCCCAGCATCAGAAAAAGAGACGGAGAGTCCGGGAGACAGTCCCTGCAAGATACCTCCTCAGCGGCTGTTAGCTACTCCAGGAGAAAAGCAAGAACCTTTTCCTCCCCAACTGCATAGCACTGCCAGCCTATGTTCCCTACAAGCTGAAGCGCTGGCATCGGGGCAGAGGATTATTCAGCTCCCCTCAATATCTGCAACCCAGCCCCGGATCACGGGAGTGCGGACAGCTGTTCCCACTCTGCAGCGGCTGTTTTTATTCACGGGAGACCGTATGTGCGATTTTGCTCCCCAGCCCCAGAGACGTACTTTTCCTTTTCCTGGTGGCCTGGGGTGGAAGTTTGCGACTAACGCAGGTCCAGACCAGTTCGGGGTCAGGAACCTGGTTAGTCTGTTTTTAAAAGGGGAGAAATGTGACAGAACCCACTGTCACTGTGTGCTTTGGAAGGGACTGAGGGCGGGCCTCCTACCCACAGATTATGGCCCAGAAGAGACTGGAGACTCGGGGAGAAGCTGGCATTGAGATAATGTAATGTAATGCTACATCCCTTCTCCCCCATCCCCCCCCCCCTCTTGTTGCTGTGTTTAGCTGTGTTGGTTCATGGCACACAGACAATGGTCTGGACTGCAGACATCTCTCCGCAGGGGATGTGTATTGAGGGGTTGCCTGCTTATCATAATCCCTTTGTTTATCTGTAGTCTCTGTTTCAAGGTACAAGTGTTCAGTTCCCATTGATTCTTCCTTGTCCCCTACCCCCCCTCTATGACAAGGCTAAGGGGAGTGTCCCTAACTGTGTGTAAAAGTGTATGTTTTGGATTTAATAAACAGTTGATGCTCTGCATGTTTAACCCTCAACACCTGTGTGGATTGTCTCGTGATTGAGGGGTTAAGGGCTGGTTATGGCGAATCTGCAGGCTGCGGGTGCGTTTGGAGGACAGGAGACACAAGTCTGGCGG
The DNA here is from genome assembly GCA_029206835.1 of Rana muscosa. NCBI lineage: Eukaryota > Metazoa > Chordata > Amphibia > Anura > Ranidae > Rana > Rana muscosa. The sequence continues at coordinate 883,700,021 of CM055118.1, forward strand.
ATGTGCCCACCTGGGGTATCTGAGATCCGTTACAAGTCCCTTATCAAATTTTCTGGCAGGCTGGGCATAAAACAATTTATATCCAGCAAAAGGGCCCGCTATGGGGTGAAGCTCTATAAATTGTGTGACCGAGCCACAGGGTATGTGTATGCATTCATTGTATATGAAGGGAAGAACACCCAACTGCACCCCCTAATTGCCCAGACTATATAGGAACCAGTGGGAAAGTAGTTTGGGAACTCATAAACCCACTTCTTGAGAAAGGCTACCACTTGTATGTGGACAATTTTTATACAAGTTTGCCCCTGTTCCGAAACCTACACAGAATGAACACTCCAGCATGCGGCACCGTACGGACGAACCGGAAGGGCTTTCCTCAAAGCCTGGTCACCAAAAAATTGAGAAGAGGGGAGACGGCGAGTTTACGTAATGAGGACATTTTGGCTGTGAAGTGGAGGGACAGAAGAGACGTCTACGTACTTTCTTCCATCCACAACAATGAATTCGTTGAGATCACCAGGAGGAATGGCCGGATCCAAATGCATCTACGAGTACAATAAGTTCATGGGGGGTGTCGACTTCAACAACCAGATGCTCGAACCCTACCTTTCCACAAGAAGAACATACCAGTGGTATAAAAAAGTTTCCATTTATTTGTTTAATTTGGCCATGTACAACTCCTATGTCATCTATCGGAAATCCACTATAAGACCCAAATCCTTCCTTTTCTTCCAGGAGGAAACCACCACTGCCCTTTTATACCCGAACGCCCCACCAGTAAACATTAGATCCGATGTGATTAGCCGACTCTCCGAGCACCACTTCCCAGATAAAATCCCTCCCAGACCAACAGGCCAAAAACGCCAGAAAAAATGCTGGGTGTGCACCAAAAGAGGAGAGAGAAGAGACACCATTTATTATTGTGCCCAATGTCCTTCAGAACCAGGCCTCTGCGTAGGCGAATGCTTCCGCCGTTACCATACCAAAATAAATTATTAGTTCGCTTCCTGCCATTTACCTTCAAACCCCTTATGCCTCTGCTTTTTCTGTAACTGACCCTGGCTTGTTGTTCGACCACGCTTCTGCCGAATGATTCTGTTTATACCTCTGCCTGATCTGGAACTGACCCTGGACTGTTATTCGACCACGCTTCTGCCTACCGATTCTGTTTATACCTCTGCCTGATCTGGAACTGACCCTGGTCTGTTATTTAACCACGCTTCTGCCTACCGATTCTGTACATACCTCTGCCTAATCTGGAACTGACCCTGGACTGTTTGACCATGCTTTTTGCCTGCCTCTTGGACTGATCTTGTACCCTGCCAGTGGACTAGTGGGATTCATAGCACAGGGGTCTCACATATGTGAGGGGCTCCAGAATTGTATTTCTGGATGAAGAAAACAATTGTTTTTGTTTTTCTCATTCCTAGATTTGGGTCTGGAGACTCTGAGGCTTCAAAGAGATTTGGGTGGGAGAAGCCTCTACCCCTGTCCCCATTCAGTCCTGAATGAGGCCCTACTTCTGCCTACTGCCTGTAGGTCCTATGCCATTATGCCTCTGCCTGTCGCATGAACTGACCACACCACATGGACCTGACTACTACCAGGACCAATATTTTGGCACTGCTGAAAATCTCTACCTGCACTGTGTATGGACAGTATCCCTGCCTGCTGCCTGTACTGACTATGGACAGTATTCCTGCCTGTTTCCTGGACAATTGCATTCGCTTTTGCTGACCAAGTCCCTGCCTGCTGCCTGGACCAGTGCTATCCTCCTGTGGACAACTGCGCTACTAAAACCACAGGTAATCTTTTGTTTACCCTTTGCTCAGCAGAATGTATTTTGGGGTGTAATTCTTGGTATGTGCATGCTATGTGTCCCTGATGGTGTTCCTTGCATGCTGGGCCTCTGTATGTGGGCAGGCTGTATAAAAGTCTCACACATTTGGTATCGCCATACTCAGGAGGAGTAGCAGAATTTATTTTGGGGTGTCATTTTTGCTATGTACATGCTATGTGTTGGCAATATCTTATAAATGGACAACTTTGCGTAAAAAAATTGTGTTTAATTTTTTTTCCCGCATTTTCCAAAAACTTCAGGAAAAAAATGAACCGTTCAAAAACTCATTATGCCTCTTAGATTATACGTTGGGGTGTTAGCTTTACAAAATGGGGTCACTTTGTAGGCGTTTCCATTGTCCTGGTGCTCCAGGGCCTTCAAAATTGTAATAGGTGGTTGAGAAATGAGATGTGTAATTTATGCTCCTAGAATGCCTGAAGGTGCCATTTCAATATTGGGCCTCTGTATGTGGGCAGGCTATATAAAAGTCTCACACATTTGGTATCGCCATACTCAGGAGGAGTAGCAGAATGTATTTTGGGGTGTCATTTTTGCTATGTACATGCTATGTGTTGGCAATATCTTATAAATGGACAACTGTGTGTAAAAAAATTGCGTTTTCATTTTTGTCCCGCATTTTCCAAAAACTTCAGGAAAAAAATGAACCGTTCAAAAGACTCATTATGCCTCATAGATTATATTTTGGGGTGTTAGCTTTTCAAAATGGGGTCACTTTGTGGGCGTTTCCATTGTCCTGGTGCTCCAGGGCCTTCAAAAGTGTAATAGGTAGTCAACTAGTTAGATGTGTAATTTATGCTCCTAGAATACCTGATGGTGCTCCCTGCATGTTGGGCCTCTGTATGTGGCCAGACTGTGAAAAAGTCCCACACGTGGTATCGCCATACTCAGGAGGAGTAGCAGAATGTATTTTGGGGTGTCATTTGTGGTATACACATGCCATGTGAGAGAAATAACCTATTACAGTGACAATTTTGTGGGAAAAAAAAAATATTCATTTTGCAAAGAATTGTGGGAAAAAATTACAACACCAAAACCTCACCATGCATCTTACTAAATACCTTGGAATGTCTACTTTTAAAAAAGGGGTCATTTGGGGGGTATTTGTACTTTCCTGGCTTGTTCGGGTCGTAAGAAATGAGATAGGCCACCAGTACATTAGGTGTGATCAATTGTTCATGATCCGCACCACAGCTTGTAGACTCTATAACTTTCACAAAGACCAAATATCCACTAATTTGGGTTATTTTTACCAAAAATATGTAGCAGTATAAATTGTGGCCAAAATTTATGAAGAAAAATTAAGAATTTGCAAAATTTTATCACATAAACTAAAAAAAATGAGTTTTTTTTCAAAATTTGCCGTATATTTTTTCATTTATAGCGCAAAAAATAAAAAACCCAGAGGTGATCAAATACCACCAAAAGACAGCTCTATTTGTATGAAATAAAAGGACAAAAAAATCATTTGGGTACAGTATTACATGACTGAGTAATTGTCATTCAAAGTGTGAGAGCGCTGAAAGTTGAAAATTGGTCCGAGCACGAAGGGGGTTTAGTGCCCAGTTGTCAAGTGGTTAAATGCTCCCTGTGTAACGAGCGGACCCCACCCAGTGTCAAGGTCTTTCTTTTGTCCGCTTACTTCCACCTTGCGCTGTCCAATGTAACATATAATGAGTAGATCAAAGTAAATACACATGCTGTGAAGAGGCCTCGGCTGGCCTGTTCAGAATACACAGAAGTTAGGTTTGATGAAGAGGGATTGTTTGGCCCTCAACACACAATGGATGCATTTTATTTTCCTGTTGTCTCTAGTTTATTGGCAATAAATGTTTTTTGACATATAAGATAAACCCCCTGGCACTCTGTCAATCTCAAGTCACATGACTTTGACAGGTTTTGTGACCAGGCTCGTCTTCTCCCATGAAAGCAAGCAAAGTACCAAGCATATTTGTAAAGCAAAGTGCTGTGCTTTATAAATGTGCCTTTTTTAAAAGAGTTATGGTCATAATCAGGCTTTATAAATGTGCCCCTATGTATGAATTTTTATTAAAAGTTTAGCACCTAGTACACACATTCTTGGCAAGCCATGTGCAATACAAAATCTGTTAAAAATAATATTTGGGCACAGAACAGCAGTTTTACAACTCCATGAAAGCACTGTCCACTTGTACCTTTGGCTTCCACTAACATTGTTTTCAGGCAAAATGTGAATCTATACCAATTCCATAATGAATAATATTGTGTGGATTGGCAAATGTATAACTTTTTGAAAGGGTTGACTTCTTTAACTCACATCAATCATCAGTTGGATGTGTTTCCCTGGATTTTCTTGGCCAAATTTGAAATAAGCAAGCAGTTTTGTTCAACTCCAAATGGTCCAGACGTTCTTAGGAATGTCTAGGCATTTCCTAGAATACCTTTGATTTCTGTGTTATGCCTGGATTTCACATTCTGCAAAGGAAATCCTGGAGTTTTGCTGCATCACAGATACTTTTATAGATTAACGGTCGTATTTGTGATACAGAATATAGGAGGTACAAAATTTCAGATGCTACTCTGCACTTTTTACAGTGCTCATAAAAAAAAGCACAGATAAGAACTGGCTAACTTTAACTTACAGTAGAGTAAAATATAAGGATATTTCAACTGACAGACTAGATCTGAATCTTATGCCCCGTACACACGGTCGGACTTCCATCGGACTTTTCCGTGGATTTTTGTCCGAACGGAGTTGGTTGGGAACACCCATAGCATACACACCACAGGACTTTTCTGAAAACTTTCTTAAAACTTCTTACAACATCGCGGGTTTTTTTCTGCTCTTTTCTGCTCTTTACCGCCACCCTTTGGTCAACTTCTGCTATTGTTGGTTGATTTTAACATTGGTTGTTTTGTCCATCGGACAAAAGTCCTATGGTTTTCTGTACACACAGTAGGACTTTGCTCCATAGGACTTTTGTTGGGCAAAAGTTTGTCCGTTCACAGACCCAACTTTTGTCCGATGAAAACAAAACCAAACTCAAAAAAGTTTGTCCGATGGAGCGTACACACGGTCGGATTGTTGGTCCAACTTGCTTAAAACTAAGTTTGTTGGGCAAAAGTCCGACCGTGTGTACGGGGCTTAAGACAGTTATAGCCTATACATTTATTTTGGTATAATATTACAATGACTGCAACATACAGTACTGTGCAAAAGTTTTAGGCAGGTGTGAACATATGCTGTAAAGTAAGAATGCTTTCAAAAATATATATTTTAATTGTTTATTTTATCAACTTACAAAATGCAAAGCGAGTGAACAGAAAAATCTAAATCAAATCAATATTTGGTTTGACTTCTCTTTGGTTTCAAACCAGCATCAGGCATTAAAGTGGATGTAAACCCACTCTCATCCTTTCTAAACTACTGCCATAGTGCTGATCTATAAGGATATAGATGCCTCCTGCATGTATCCTTACCTGTCAAATATCTCCCCTCTGTCTGTTATGAGACCTGAAAAACTGCAGATTCTGTGGGTGGATCTGTTGTCTGGAGCTCGGTGGGTGGAGTCGTGATGTCAGTAGACTCCCCGCCCACCTCTACACTCCCCTTGTCAACATGCATTTTCTTTTGTGTATTCTTCTGCTATGGTCACCAACATCCAGTCAAAATCCAGAAAAGTAACCACATGACTTCAGAAAAGGAGTGGGGGTGGGAATTAAAAATAAAGCTAGTGCACAAGATATGTAAATAACCTGTCACTCAAAGCAAGGGGGCCGAACGGACAAAGGTAACTCTGTTTGTGCATTTTATCTCACTGAACAATAAAAGAGGATTGCTCAGAGCTGGATTAGCTCTTTGTGGCAAGACCTGGCACAAATGATAGGAAATCTTATACTCTACATTGTGACAGCAAAAAAAAAAATCGGGTTTACATCCACTTTAAGTAAGATTAGAATCAAGTGTATGTAGGTTGAAACACAGTCATTAACTGAAATGAAAAGGACTGTGTAGGTGACTTAAAACTGGGTCAGGAACAGCCAGACTCTGCTAGTAAGGTGAGATTGTGGAAGACAGTTTCATGTCACAGGCCATACACTATGGCAAGACTGAGCTCAGCAACCAGACACATGGTAATTATACTGCATCAGCATGGTCTCTCCGAGGCCAAGGCTTCAAAGCAGACTGGGGCTTCAGGATGTGCTGTTTAGGCTCTTTTGAAGAAGCGCAAAGAAACAGGAAAGGTTGACGATCATACAAGCAGTGGTCGGCTAAGGAAACTTAATGCAGGAGATGAAAGACACATCGTGCTATCAGCACAGAACTGGTGGAAACTAGTGGGACCCGTGTACACTCATCTATTGTCTGGAGAGGTCTAGCCAGAGATGTTCTTCGTTGAAGAACTGAGGCCAAAAAGCCATACCTTTGACGTGGAAACAAGGAAAAGGGACTCAACTATGCACGAAAACATAGGAACTCTGTTTCAGAAAAATACCAACAGGTGCTCTGAACTGATGAGTCAAAATTTGAAATATTTGGCTTTAGCAGTAGGCAGTTTGTTCATCGAAGGGCTGGAGAGCGGTATAATATTTAGTGTCTGTAGGTAACAGTGAAGCATGGTGGAGGTTACTTGCAAGTATGAGGCTTCATTTCTGCAAATGGAGTTGGAGATTTGGTCAGGATCAGTGGTGTCCTCAGTGCTGAGAAATACAGGCAGATACTTATCCATCATGCCATACCATCAGAGAGGGGTGTGATTGGCCCCAAATGTGTTTTGCAGCAGGACAACCACCCCAAATATTCAGCCAATGTCATAAAGAACTAGAAAATGCATTTCCTGCAGAAAATACATGGGAATGCTGAATAGCTGAATTGCTAAAGCTAACTGGATGAATAGCTTAAATCCGTAAGAAAAAGTTGAAGAAGTGAGAATAGTTGGAAAAGTAGGAATGGTTTTAAAATAAACATGAATTTCATTAAAAAAGTTTAACACCACTAATGTATGAAAGATGTGGAATATTTAAAGGTTTTTTGAAAAGCTGACACTAAACTGAATTGTTGGCTTTAAAAGTTTGCAAAGAATAAGCCCAATACACACTCTGTTTAATCGATAAAATTTCCTGAAATGATCACTAAACAAAAACTGTAAAAGATATCAAACTGAAAAGATATAGCTGGATAGATGAATATATTGTGAACCTTTTAAAATTTGTTTGGCGTCTGTAGGTGAAAGTATGAAGGAGCTGAAACTTTTGGGAGCGGAAGAAGATTTTAAGGATTTGAAGCATGCTCTCATTCACTTCAATGTTAAAACATGAGTGTTAAAAAGCTTAATATTTTAAAAAGTATAAATAGTAGAAAAAAAGTTGAAGAAGTCCCATCATTAGCTGAAAGAGCTTAACATTTTAAAAGTTGAATGGTTTTAATAGCTGAAAGTATGCAGAAGTTACGCAGAGCCAAAAACGTACGGAAATCAAAAAATTTATAACAATAGTGGGAATGCTACTAAGCATTCCAACTAATTATATTCAGCTTAAAAAAGAAGAACAAGTCCTGAAAGTGATAGTTTGGCCCCCACAACCCCTGATCTCAGCATCATCGAGTTTGTCTGTCAGGGAAATCCGTCCAACAGCGCCAATCAGCGCCCAATGCGCACGCGCGGCGGAATGATGCTTCGGCGCGTGCGTGGGACGGCGCTTCTACGTTCTCGGATTCCAATAGGAATCCAGGCGGGCCTATTTAAAGAAACCCAGTTGCACTGACAAGTTGCTGGTTTGTCAGCTTTCCTGTATACCCAAGACTCTGGAAAACTATCTTGAAAATCTCCTTGTGACCCGGACTGGCTTGATTCCTCTGATCTCTCTCCTGGACCTGACCCTCGGCTTGTTATACGGACTTCTGCCTTCTCCTGTGTTTTGACCCTCGGCCTGTGACTTGGATCTGCTGCCTGTCTACAATCCTTGACCTCCTGCTTGTACCTTTGGACTTCCACGTTTCCTTTGAACTCCTGCCTGGTTCCCGGTATTCCCTGGACTTGTTACCTTTTGCTGTGCTAGACCCCCAGCCGGGACTGTTACCTTTGCAATTGCAACCCGGACTCAACCTGCACCGGCTTCAATTGTCTCCTGCTGTTTGAACTTTACCAATCCGGCTAGTTCCTGCTTGAAGCCTGTTCTTCAGTCTACTCAGCACTACCGGACCGTCTACAAGTACCCACCACCTGCCGGTAGCCGGTGCCGCTTCTCGCCATCCACTCCCTGTCTCAACTCCAGGGGGTGGAGTGCGTCAAGTCGCAAAGTTGAACCACTCTCGGCATCTCGGCCTCGGTAAGTACATACCTTAACAGTACAAACCAGCCAGATGTCTGAGGCCGACAGGGTGCGTTCACCGTTCGAGACCCTATGTCAGCAAGTCACTGCACTAACCGATGCGGTTCAGAAATTACAAGAAGGTTATGTCCAAATGGATGGCCGCTTTCAGCTACTTACTGGAGCTACAGGACCAGCATCACCAGCTGCTACCGCTGCCAATGTTGCCTCCACGTCTCAAAATCAGGCAAACCCAACCGTAGTAATGGCTACCCCTGAACCCAGGGTCCCCCTGCCTGAACGATTTTCTGGCGTCCGTAAGAAATATCGGGCTTTCAAAAACGCATGTTCTCTTTACCTCGCCCTTCAACCCAGGACTTTTTCTTCGGAAGTGGTAAAGGTGGGGTTCGCCATCTCCCTTCTAACCGACGAACCTCAGGCCTGGGCCCATGGCCTGATGGAGCAAAGCAGCCCCATACTAGATTCCGTGGACACCTTCTTCTTCGAGAGTATGGCGCAGCTGTATGACGATCCTCAGCGATCAGCCACAGCTGAGTCTGTTCTCCACAGTTTAACCCAGGGGAGAAGGCCGGTGGAGGACTACACAGCAGAATTCCGGAAATGGTCAGCTGACACTGGCTGGAATGAGACGGCCCTTAAATACCAATATCGCCAAGGACTGTCTGAGGCTCTTAAAGACGACCAGGATTGGTGTTCCAACTACTCTGGAAGATTTGATCCAGTCTGTCACTCATCTTGACAGACGCCTGCGGGAGCGGCGTTCTGAGCGTTTCCAGACTACCCGTCCAAACTGGACTTTGCCCCGATCAGCTTCTGCCTATCCACCCATCCAAGTTCCTACAGCATCTTCTCCTCCCGAGCCTGAACCCATGCAGCTTGGTCTGGTTCGTCCTCCCCTTTCTCCTGAGTAAAAGCAGCGCAGGCGTCAGGCCAATCAGTGTCTTTACTGCGGGGGTACTGGCCATTTCCTTCGGAGCTGCCCAGTAAGACCTAGTAAGTGTACCCTCAAAGACACTTTGAACTACCAAGTTTCTGGCTTACCACAGACTTATGTTGTTCTTTCTATTTCTCTACAGCTACCAACAGGAGCAACCCGCCTACCGGCGATTATTGATTCAGGAGCCTGCAGCTGCTTTCTGGACTCTTCACTTGCTTCCCAACTTCACTTTCCTCTGCAAACCAAGGACCGTTATCTTCAGGTTCGTCTGGTGGATGGATCCCTGCCTCGTTCAGGGGTAATTACGCAAGAAACAAAACCCGTCCTTGCTGTCACGGATTCAGGCCACCAAGAATACCTCCGATTTGACCTCATCCCATCTCCCATGTTCCCCATCATCCTGGGCCTCCCTTGGCTGCAAGCACATGAGCCTCATATAAACTGGGCCAAAAGGGAAGTTAACTTCACTTCTTCGTATTGTTCCCAACACTGTCTTTCCGCACTTCCAACTGTCTGTGCTACTTTAACCCCTCAACCGGATAACCTACCACATGTTCCATCAGCATACTTGGAATTCCAGGACGTCTTCGACAAACAGCAGGCCGACCGCCTACCACCACATCGTCCCTACGATTGCCCCATTGACCTTCTGCCTGGCTCCAAAATTCCATTCGGCCGCATCTTTCCCTTGTCCGAATCTGAGTTGAAGGCCCTCAAGTCTTACATTGAGGAAAATCTGGAAAAGAAATTCATTCGCCCCTCTTCTTCCCCAGCCGGTGCCGGAATCTTTTTCGTTGAAAAAAAAGACGGGACTCTGAGGCCCTGCATCGACTATAGGGAATTAAATAAAATTACTATTAAAAATACATACCCGCTTCCTCTCATCCCGGAGTTGTTCCAACGATTCCGATCAGCTCGGATCTTCTCTAAACTGGACCTTCGAGGGGCCTACAACCTCATCCGGATCAGGGCTGGAGACGAATGGAAGACGGCTTTTAGATCTAGGTTCGATCATTTTGAATACTTGGTCATGCCATTCAGGCTTTGCAACGCCCCAGCTACTTTCCAGCACCTGGTCAATTACATTTTCCGTGAACACCTGGACGACTTCCTAGTAGTCTACTTAGACGATATTCTTATTTTTTCGTCCTCCCTTGAACTGCACCGAATCCATGTCATCAAGGTCCTCACTATTCTCCGAGAACATAGACTTTACCTCAAGGCCGAGAAATGTGACTTTGAGAAAACCACTGTGCAATTTCTGGGATTTATTATTTCTACCAATGGGGTCGCAATGGACCCGCAGAAAGTCAAAGCTATCCAGGACTGGCCAGCCCCAACAGACAAGAAAGGGGTACAATGGTTTATAGGTTTCGCCAACTTCTACAGGAGGTTCATTGTGGGGTTCTCCTCTATTGTGGCACCTATAACCCAACTGACACGCCAGGGCTACCGCTTTCACTGGTCACAGGAAGCTCAGGATGCCTTCGATAAACTAAAAAATGCATTCACATCGGCACCTGTATTGAAGCATCCAGATCCGCTACTGCCGTTTACTCTGGAAGTAGATGCTTCAGAGTCAGCCACTGGGGCCATCCTCTCTCAAAGGTAGGGCCCCAAATCCCTTCTTCATCCAGTAGCCTTTGCCTCTCGTAAACTAACTTCTCCGGAACGTAATTATGACGTCGGAGACCGGGAACTATTGGCTATCAAATTCACCCTGGAAGAATGGCGATACCTTCTGGAGGGAGCCCCTCACCCTGTCATGATATTCACGGATCATAAAAATCTAGAATATCTGAGAACAGCAAAACGTCTTCGACCCAGACAAGCCCGATGGGCCCTCTTCTTCACCAGGTTTAACTTTCATATCTCTTATAGGCCCGGTTCCAAGAACGTGAAGGCGGATGCACTCTCTAGGATGTTTCCCAAGACCCCTCAAGCAGAGGAACCAAGTACCATCCTATCAGCACAAAACTTTCTGCTCATCCCACAGGCTGATCTACTAACCTCCATAAAAGCTGCCTCTAAGCATTGTCCTGTCCAAGTAACCCCTTCCCTGGAGAAGCGTAATGACTTGCTCTGGTCCCAAGGTAAAGTCTTCGTCCCTCTGGAAACAAGGCAACTGATTCTGAAAACTTTCCACGACCACAAACTAGCTGGCCACTTTGGAGCCCAAAAAAACATGGAACTAATCTCTCGCTCCTTCTGGTGGCCTGGTTGGAGACAAGATTGCAAGTCCTATGTTGCCTCCTGTACCCGTTGCCAACGGAATAAGGGACCCAAAACCAAGAGTTGGGGACTACTCAAACCTTTGCCTATCCCTGAACGTCCGTGGGCAGATGTGTCCATGGACTTCATTGTAGATCTACCGCCCTCTGGAGGTTTTACCACGATTCTGGTCGTAATTGACCGCCTCTCCATAATGGCACACTTCGTGCCCATGATCGGTACCCCCTCTGCTGCAGATACAGCCAAAGCCTTTTTTCAGGAGATAATCAGGCTCCATGGGGTGCCTAAGAGCATCACCTCTGACAGAGGCGTTCAATTCACGTCGAAATTCTGGAAGGAACTTTGCAAATCTTTAGAAGTCAAGATTTGCCTATCATCGGCATATCACCCCCAGAGCAACGGACAGACAGAGAGAACCAATCAAACCCTAGAACAATATCTCCGTTGTTTTTGCTCAGCCTCACAAGATGATTGGTCCTCCCTATTATCCTACGCTGAATTTGCATATAACAACTCGGTGCATTCAGCCACCAGTCAAACTCCTTTTTGGGCCAACTTTGGCTTCCATCCTTCCTTCCTCCCTGATGACATTCTGGAGAGCTCTGTTCCTGCTGTTCAAGATCGGATAGCCTTTGTTCAATCTAATTTTCTGAAGCCTCGTACACACGAACGAGTTTCTCGGCAAAAACCAGCAAGAAACTTGCTGGCAGAGATCTTTTGCCGAGAAACTCGTTCGTGTGTATGGTTTCTCGTCAAGAAAAGCGACGTATCTCGACGAGAAAATAGAGATCCTGCTCTCTATTTTCTCGTCGAGATTCTTGTCAGCCTGTTTCTCGATGAGAAAAGTGAGTGTGTGTACACTTACCTGTCCTCCCGGAAGCCCGCGCATGTTCGAAATGAAATCGACGCATGCGCGGTAGCTTCCTAGGCATACGTAGGGTATACCAATATGGGGGCGACGGCATCAAATGTGACGAGCGCATGCTCGTCGTAGTCGATGACGTCACCGTGTACGCTCCATTCAAAGAACCGCGGGTTCTTTGAATCGAGCGTGTGTACACTCGGCCGGGACAATTTTCTTGTCCAAGAATCTCGTCGAAAAAAACGAGAATCTCGGCCGTGTGTACGAGGCCTGACACTCCAGGAAATGATGCAAAACGCCCAGGAGTCTTACAAGAGACACTATGACAAAGGTAGGAAGGAAAATCCAATCTTCAAAGTTGGGGAGGAAGTATGGCTCTCCGCCACCAACCTCAAATTGCCGATCCCTTCACGGAAATTGGGACCAAGATTCATAGGCCCTTTTAAAATCAAGCGAGTAATCAACTCTGTGGCCTTTGAATTGGCACTGCCCGACTCCTACAGGATACACCCGGTCTTCCACACGTCTCTGTTGAAACCGGTAGTCTCCAGCTCCTTCCCGGGAAGGGATGAGCCACCTCCTCCACCTGTGGAGGTTGATGGTGAAAACGAGTACGTGGTGGAATCTATCTTGGGCTGCAGGAAAAGAGGCAGGCAATTACAGTATTTAATCAAATGGAAGGGGTATCCCCCAGAGGACAACTCTTGGGAACCATCTAGGAACCTACATGCTCCCCGTCTAATTAGAGTCTTTCACCAGGAACATCCCGAGTCTGGTCGTCCAGAGTCCGCCCCTAGGAGGGGGGCACTGTCAGGGAAATCCGTCCAACAGCGCCAATCAGCGCCCAATGCGCACGCGCGGCGGAATGATGCTTCGGCGCATGCGCGTGCGCGGGACGGCGCTTCTACGTTCTCGGGTGCGCGGCGGCGCACCAATAGGAATCCAGGCGGGCCTATTAAAGAAACACAGTTGCACTGACAAGTTGCTGGTTTGTCAGCTTTCCTGTATACCCAAGACTCTGGAAAACTATCTTGAAAATCTCCTTGTGACCCGGACTGGCTTGATTCCTCTGATCTCTCTCCTGGACCTGACCCTCGGCTTGTTATACGGACTTCTGCCTTCTCCTGTGTTTTGACCCTCGGCCTGTGACTCGGATCTGCTGCCTGTCTACAATCCTTGACCTCCTGCTTGTACCTTTGGACTTCCACGTTTCCTTTGAACTCCTGCCTGGTTCCCGGTATTCCCCGGACTTGTTACCTTTTGCTGTGCTAGACCCCCAGCCGGGACTGTTACCTTTGCAATTGCAACCCGGACTCAACCTGCATTGGCTTCAATTGTCTCCTGCTGTTTGAACTTTACCAATCCGGCTAGTTCCTGCTTGAAGCCTGTTCTTCAGTCTACTCAGCACTACCGGACCGTCTACAAGTACCCACCACCTGCCGGTAGCCGGTGCCGCTTCTCGCCATCCACTCCCTGTCTCAACTCCAGGGGGTGGAGTGCGTCAAGTCGCAAAGGTGAACCACTCTCGGCATCTCGGCCTCGGTAAGTACATACCTTAACATTGTCTGGGATTACATGAAGAGACAGAAGGATTTGAGACAGCCTACATTAACAGAAGATCTATTGTTAATTTTCCAAGATGTTTGGAACAACCTACTTGCCAAGCTTTTTTCAAAAAGTATGTGCAAGTTTACCTAGAACAACTGATGCTGATATGAAGGCAAAGGATGCTCACACTAAATATTGATTTGACTTGGATTTCTTTTCTCTTCAGTTGATCACAATTTGGGCCTGCGATTTCGTATCTTTGGCATTTGTTTTGTATGTTTGGAATGGCATTACATTATTTTTTTCAAAAAACAGCGTGAGGAGTCCCACCCAATTCGTACCAGGGCCTTTGGGTTTTTAGGGGAACCCCACGATAAAAATAAAATAATAAAAATGGTGGGCCCTTAAGTCTGGTATGGATTTTAAGGGGAATCCCATGCCAATTTTTTTTCAAAATGGTGTGGGGTCCCCTAAAAAACTATACCAGCCCCTTATCCGAGCATGCAGCCAGCAGGCCAGGAAAGGGGGGACAAGCGAGCACCCTCCTCCTGAACCATACCAGGCCACATGCCCTCAACATGGGGGGGTGCTTTGGGGTGGGGGGCTCTTCCCCACAACCCTGAATAGTGGTTGTGGCGGCTTAGGGGCGGGGGGGCTTATTGGACTCTGGAAGCCCCATTTAACAAAAGGGATTCTAACCCCCCTCCATGTGATTGTTAAAAAAAACAGAGACAGTTTCTGGCAAGTCCTTTATAAAAAGCCAAAAAAACGTCTGCACAGATCTCTTGCCTCCCAGAGTTTGAGATGTTGGGTTCCCACCAACAGTAAATAAACAAAGGGACGGGGTCACAAATGGGAGCGTGTGGCCCCCGTCCCTTTGTTCATTTACTGCCGCTAGGCACCTGCCAACTGACAGCTCTGGTTCCCAGTGCCAATGTAAATAAACAAACTCCTCCCCAAAAACTAGCAATGCTGCTGTCCCAAGGTACTCCTATGCTCTTTTATCCAGAATGGGGGCACTATTATACAGGAGACAAGCTACTGGCCAGATCACCAAGTGAAAACAGTGGGGGGAGGGGGGGAAACTAAAAAAAGAAAACAAATGCAGCAATTACATCTAATGATTGGTAAGGTGCAATACATTATTTTGGACTTAATAGCACTTTAAATAAAGCCTTTTTTTAGTTACTACTGGTGTATTGTGAGTTGTCAAGTTTATTTAAAGCGGAGCTCAAGCTTAAAAAAAAATATTAAAAGCCAGCAGCTACAAATATTGCAGGTGCTGACTTTTAATAAATGGACACTTACCTGTCCAGGGTGCCCGCGATGTCGGCAGCAGAAGACAAGCAATCGCTCGTCTCTCGGCTGCCCCCGCCGCCATCCTCGGTGAGGGAATCAGGATGTGAAGCGTTGCGGCTTCACTGCCCGGTTTCTTACTGCGCATGCGCGTGTCGCGCTGCGCACCTTTCACTGGTCCCCCGCTGTGTTCTGGGAACTGTGTGTTTCCCAGAACACAGCGGGGGGGACAGGAAGTGGCGTAGATACCTGCAGATTCTGCGGCTATCTATGCCCGGAAGTGGGATGCAAATACCTGTATTATACAGGTATCTGCACCCCTCTCCCCCCCGAAAGGTGGCAATTGTGGAAGGAAGTTCTACTTTAGGGTGGAGCTCAGCTTTAAGGGTGGGAGCAGCAGAAGACCCCAACAATCCCACAGCTTCTCAGGTTGTCAGATCTACAAGTTGTGATTTTTGGGGGATTGGAGGACTGAAGGACACTGGCTTTTTGGAACAACATACTTCTTTATTTAAATCAGAAGACTTGTTAGCAGCAAAACAAATGTCTACATCCACTAAAGAAATCTCAAATACTCCTTTTCAGATAACTTTAATCTGAGATACTTTAGCCTGGAATAATTTAGTGGAAAAGAGACCATAGTGGCCAGCCAGCTAGTGCTCCAAATTACCACAGGGCCTAGCCAGCAGGTGCATCATTCACTAACCCTCTCATCACTCTCTCTCCTTCTGCCTTCTACCTGTTTCTTCCTTATCGGCTCTCCCACTGATTATTATTATATTATACAGGATTTATATAGCGCCAACAGTTTGTGCAGCACTTTACACTATAAAGGGAGACAATACAGCAACAATACAATTCAATACAAGAGGGTTGGGAGGTGCTCTGCTCCTGCAATCTTATAATCTAATAGGGAGGGGCTGGTGAAACACAAATTAGTAACTGTGAGGGAAGAACTGATGGGAGAGATAGAAGATTTGTTTTTTTAGCTGAAGACAGGATAGGCCTCCCTGGAGAGATGAGTTTTCAGGGATCGCCTAAAAGTGGACATAGTAGGAGATAACCTCATTAACCCTGTCTCTTAAAGAGCCCATTAACTAAAGAACAAACAAAGGGTACACATCCCAGTTGTGCAGAACCTCCAAAATCCTTTTGGCCAGTACATTTCGCCTTAACCTGGAGGGGATGGAAGCACCATTGAAGCCAAAACAATGGACTTGGGAAAAAGTATAATTATCTTGATGAAGTTGACCTGGTCTGTGCTCCACCACAAACCCAAATTCCTGCAGGGCCAGGAATCATCGGGTCACCCTTGTATTTTCTTAACTTTTTTACATCTGTTTTGTTGCATCTATGTCAGGAGACTATGATTGGAAATAAGCCTGAACTTTATTGCAAAAAGGATAATAGTGGAGCAAATCTAGGGCCTGCTTAATGGACATTCTCTATATCATATTTTTTTCCTGTCTCAGATTTTTTTTTATTTAACTCCATATTGATTGGTTCACAAAAGCATGACCCGCATGCTTTGGCCAATCATTGCGCTGTCAGCACAGAGAGCCATATTTGGGCAAAGGCAGGGTGCCTTTGGCCAATCAGGCTCAGGGGATTAAGTACACGCCCCACACTAAATAAGGCAGCCTGCACGTCGGCTTTCTGTAGTGTGTTGTGACGTTGAGAGAGAGAGTGTCATTTAATTTCATTTAGATAGATTGAGCAGGCAGGCGATTCAGTTAGCTAGATTAAGCAGGCAGTTGATTCAGTATATTTAGTATATATATGCATTCCAGGCTTTGTATATATATATATATATATATATATATTATATATATACATACTGTATACAGTTTAGCTAGATCTCACTGCAGAGCGTTTCTGGTGTACTGTTCCTAATATACTACAGGCAGGCAGTTCATTCAGTTAGCTGCAGTATATAAAGTACTGTATCCTGTGCACAGTGTTCAGCGAGATCTCACTGCAGACCATTCCTGTTCTCTTCCTAATATACTACAGGCAGGCAGGTGATTCAGTTAGCTGCAGTATATAAAGTACTGTTGAAAGAGTTTAAATGTATAGTCACACATAGTGGTATTGTGGATAAATGCGTGCCGCGTCCTATGAAATATTGAAAAAGGAGAATATGGGGGACTTTGGACTTTGTAGGCACAAAATAACAAAATTCATTTTAAGAAAAATATAACAAATTTATTGAGTTACAAATTATAACATTAAAAGATCTCTAAAAACAATTAGGCAATTATGTGTATGGGTCAAACAAGTACAATCACTGAAGGAACGCCAAAGTATTAATAACAATAGTGAAGCCTGAGGGAGGTGAACCTCTCCAAAAACGTAGGGTCCTAAAAAATGGCTAGATACCGACAGTGGAAGATGAAGTTGTTGTACACAGTGAGATCCAAAGCTTTAACATATTTCACGTGAAGGCACGCTTCTTCAGAAAGCGACAACACAAAAGGCTAATAAATGAGAACACAGTATATTAGAAATGTCATAAATTCATCATGTATCAATAGACATAAAAACATACATAGACAATAATTTTTGTATAAATGCTCCAATCAGTGAGCCAGCAACATGCAAAACAACACAACAGAGGATCATGAAGGATCCTGCGCTCCAACAGGACAGAACAAATCATGGGGGCGTGGTAAACAATAAGTAGTTTATGCTAAATTAGAATATATTAGATTAAGTACACTCCAAAGGGGTTTATCAAAGATATATTAAGTATTTATATAGACAATAAAAAACATTATGATTGGGTAATAATCAACATCTAAATAGAGAGTTATACTCACAGAGCGAAGTCTTTAAACTTGAATGTCACTGAATTTATGTTCAAACAGCCTCCAAAGAGGGGGAACCCCTCAAAAGAAGGCTAGGGGATGAACACAGGGGAGCCAGAGAGGGGAAGGGGAAGGTGGGGGGAGGGAAAGGGAGGGGAAGGAAAGAGGGGGGATGGAAATAACCGGGAGGAGGGGGAGGGACAGAAGGGAAAAAGGAAGACGGGGAGGGGGAAATGAGGGGAAGGTAAAAAATGGGGAGAGGGTGACAATGGGGTAAAAGGGTAAAACTCCCGATCAGAGCCGTTGCCAGCCGAGCCGATAGTAAGGCATGAAGTCAGGCGAGTACTAGATTATAACAAAAAGCAATTTAGTCAACTAGTTAATATAAGTGCCTACCTAGGGTAACAGACTCAGCACTAGAGTACTCACCCTATGTAGCTTAAGTTGAACTCAAATAGTCAACAAATATATCAGGATGGTCTCCGATAAGGTGGTCAGTGGAAACATTCAGTAAGGTATGTATTAATTTTGCGGAAATAAAAAAAAACGCAATGTGTAGTAAAGGCAAGTTGACCAAAATAGCTTGAGGAACAAGATGCACTCACTAATGAAAAAGAGAAAGAAGAACATCGATATAATTTATCAAAATAACAAAATAACATATTTATAGAAGTATGCTTGCAGCTAGAGACCACACATTAGATAAGTAGATCAAAATGCATCCTTACCAATCAGCCAGCAGAAGGTAATTAGCCTAGGTATTGGCAAATATAAGCTGTGTGCAGCTTATTAGAAAGCTGCAGGACAGATGGATAGTGAATTGCTGCAAAAGAGCCCTGTGGAAAGCACAGAGGGTTAGCTCCAGAACATCATTTAACAGAAGTGAAAAGTTTAAGCCTGAGAAGTGCATACCTGAAGTATCGACGCAGCTGGCAGCAGAGCGACAGGGAGATGAGAGTAAGTGAACTGTCTAGCACGCTGAAAACAGCGTGCTTAAGTAGCCACGTCCCATCGCAGATGAGTCAGCTCATCAGGAGACGGGATGACATCATATGCGTCGGCCAAACAGGCGCTGCGAGAGCCGCTGATTCAATAGGGGTGCCCAGCAAAAGCGGAACCTGCGCAAGCGCAGTGTTGCCAGTCAGCCATCGAGAGCTAAGGGAGTTGCACTCAAGGGATGAATGGAAGCGTCATCAAACCCAAGGGGAGGGGAGGGGCGGGAAGGGAGGGGATGGGGTGTACAGATGACGCTGGGCGGCCGCATGATTTGTAAAAAATCCAAAAGGAGCACGGAAGACATGTCCGGTGTCGCAAAGAATGGCACTGGCCCGGTCCCTGCCTATCCCTGTCAAGAAGCGAACACTGGATAGACTCCAATCGACAATCATACAGATCATATGGGGGGGCAAGGGACATCGTCTATCTAAAAAAGTTCTGTATAGGGCAAGGAAGAAAGGAGGCCTTGGCCTTGCCAATGTGTGGTGGTACTACCAAGCAGCCCAACTCTGTCAATTCTCAGCGATATATACTAAAGGACCTAAACCAGACTGGGTAGACATAGAAAGGAAGGCAACCCCTAACCACACATTGGACTATTTAGCCTGGAGACCACGTAAGGACCGCCCCTCGATCCTGTCACCCACCCTTTCTCACTCAATGGCCCTCTGCGATACCCTTCATAAACATCCCTCACTGTCCTCTTCTTGGCATCCCCTGGCTCACATCTTCCACAACCCTCAATCCCCCCCGGGTCTAAACATCAAGGCTTTTGGATGGTGGCTCGACAAGGGTCTATACAGAATAGGACAATATTTTAACAACGATGGCCCCATCTCGCTCAAATACTGCACTTCCAAACTGGACATGCCCTCTTCCGAAACTTTCCGCTATTATCAGTTGTTACATTTTTTGCGTGGGGTCTGGAAAAGCTCAGACAACCCACTCTCTGTTACTCAATATGAGCTTTAGTGCTCCTCAGCCATGGGTGTCAGGGGATGCATTTCCCTGATCTATTCAGCGTTAGCTGACCCTCGGGGCAAAGCGAGCTATATGTTGAAATGGGAGCATGACCTCCAGTTTGAATGGGACCTAGACACTTGGCACACAAACTTCTCCCGCTCATTTAAGGGTATCTTAAACATCTCCCTGATGGAAGCTGACGTTAAGGTTATCTCCAGATGGTACCTGGTCCCTACTCGCCTTTCTAAGTTCTACCCGCAGTCTTCCCCCCTCTGCTTCAGAGGATGTGGCCTCGTAGGCTCTCTCCTCCACACCCTCTGGGAATGCCCTAAAATTAGGGGATTCTGGAATAGAATTTTCAGCCTCATTCACAAAGTCACCAGCTTTGAGGTGAAGCAAAACCCTACTATTGCCCTCCTTAATGATGCTACCCCTAAGGTCCCTAAATTGTCCCTCTCTCTCATACATTTCATCCTTCTGGGGGCCAAGATTACCTTAGCCCACGCCTGGAAGTCGCCCTCTGCGTCATTTCGCCAAGCTAAACACAAGATTTCCTGGATAATGACACAGGAAAGGATTTCTAATACCTTACTAGACAATCCAGAAAGATTCCATCTTATCTGGGAACCCTGGGCTACACATGTAGGCATATCCCTTCTTCCCCAATAGGTGAGCACTGGACAGCCCCTATTCGGCTTTTTGCTGGTCATCCTTCCCCCCCTCTCGGCGAGGAATCCCGACTTCCTTGCCCCCCCTCCTTTCCCTCTTACTCTCTAGTTCGCTCCCCCTTCTCTTCCCTATTCCTATTTCTTCTTTTCTTTTCTTCCTACTCTCAATCTCTGTCTTAGACTATCACTGGCTACTCAGTTACACCTGTGCAGTCTTCCTTGTTTCATGTTGATGGGTACAGCTAGATGGTCCGCCTTACAGGCTTTTGGAAGCCATTCCATTAGTTGGGTTCTTTAATCCCTTCGGACTATTAACAGAGGTTTGAGCTCAGACTCGCCCCGGATGGTTCGCCCCCTCAGGGGGTCAGCAACCAGGGCAGGTTGGCGGGTGGCCAAGCCCTTTGTTCATATCCCTCCCTGGGTGTTCTATTCCCGATCGCTCCGTACACAGCAGGATCCCAATTGGGGTGCGTGGACTGGTCGGGAGTGGACGTAGGGCCGTTGTCCCTCAGGACCTACTTTAAATTTATTGGCGCCTACTTTTTGTATGCAGAGTCTGCTCTACCCTCTATATTATGCACTATGGTCTATGATACGATGATGGAACATATTTCCAAGTGGCCTTCTTTTGTTTGTTTCTGATGATCATATTCTGTACTGACCTCGGTTGGGGTCCTTTGTTACCTTCTTTTATAATTGTACCGCATCTAATTACAATAAACCTTTTTTGAAAAAAAAAAAAAGAATGGCACTGGCTGGCATAACTGGACCAAAACTGAAAGTAATGCTAGATAAACAAAATTAGTTATTATTACTGCGAGAACCACAATTCTCAAACTATGTGGCCATAAATAAAGCCACATCGATATACACAAACATATCAGTAGATATCAGTCTGCAATACAATCAAGACCATATAGGGTAATGCAGACAAGACAATATATATTACATATCTCCCAAAATTGAAAAAGAAGAATCTTAAACTGCTAGAGAACAGGAAGTGGGCCATACAACAACTTCATCTTCCACTGTCGGTATCTAGCCATTTTTTAGGACCCTACGTTTTTGGAGAGGTTCACCTCCCTCAGGCTTCACTATTGTTATTATTATTTTGGCGTTCCTTCAGTGATTGTACTTGTTTGATCCATACACATAATTGCCTAATTGTTTTTAATTGTTTTTAGAGATCTTTTAATGTTATAATTTGTAACTCAATAAATTTGTTATATTTTTCTTAAAATTAATTTTGTTATTTTGTGCCTACAAAGTCCAAAGTCCCCCATATTCTCCTTTTTCAATATAAAGTACTGTATCCTGTGCACAGTGTTCAGCTAGATCTCACTGCAGACCATTCCTGTTGTTCTCGTCCTAATATACTACAGGCAGGCAGTTGATTCAGTTAGCTGGAGTATATAAAGTACTGTATCCTGTGCACAGTGTTCAACTAGATCTCACTGCAGACCATTCCTTTTGTTCTCTTCCTAATATACTACAGGCAGGCAGTTGATTCAGTTAGCTGCAGTATATAAAGTACTGTATCCTGTGCGCAGTGTTCAGCGAGATCTCACTGCAGACCATTCCCGTTGTTCTCTTCCTAATATACTACAGGCAGGCAGTTGATTCAGTTAGCTGCAGTATATAAAGTAATGTATCCTGTGCACAGTGTTCAGCTAGATCTCACTGCAGACCATTCCTGTTATTCTCGTCCTAATATACTACAGGCAGACAGTTGATTCAGTTAGCTGCAGTATATAAAGTAATGTATCCTGTGCACAGTGTTCAGCTAGATCTCACTGCAGACCATTGTTCTCTTCCTAATATACTACAGGCAGGCAGTTGATTCAATTAGCTGCAGTATATTCAGTATATATATATTGTGAGATGGGGGTTGTTAGCTCTCGTGGTAGATGCGTTTTTCCAGTGATTCAAGCCAGTCAGCAACTATATTTAAGGGCATGGTAGCCCATTTTTATTAAAAAGGCAAAATAAAAGTCCAAACAAAAGGTTTCCCACACAGGGGTTCTTCTCCATTAAATACACAGAACAGAAAATGCTAGCCCACCTGGCTCTCTGTAGCAGTATCTGTAGCAGTACTTCTGCACTTTATCCTGGTCAGCCAGACCACCGGACTCCTCAAAGTAGACGGCTTCCCTTTAGTGTCCACAGCTCTGCCTCTTGCAGTCACCAACTTTCTGGTTGTCTCCTACAGCCTCTCTGACTCTTGAAGACCTCCTGTCTCTTGGTGTGGAGCCGTCTCCAACTGGGAGCCATGAGGTCTTCCCATACATTCATTATAAGGGCTGTGCTCACCTGAGCACACACCCTGCTTGTAAACAGCAAAGTCTGGATACAGGGTTGGAGGTCCCATCCCTCCCAAGACACTGTTGAATCTCCAAACTACAAAGCTCCAATCCAGAATACCAAAACCTGGAGAAAGCTGCGAAAGCAGTCTTCTCCAGTCCACATTTATGCTCTGTAGTCTTGCACCTTGCATATGTGCATACCCTGTGTCCAGCAAACTGTCCATTTTACCGTGACAGTAGCTCCTACTGTCACAATATATATATACATCCCAGCTTTGTGCAGCTACATCTCACTGCAGGCCATTCCTGGTGTACCTATTCAAATACATCAAATACAGTATGTCTGGAAGGCCAACAAGGAGAGGCAGACACTCACAGGCCACTAAAAGAGGGCAAGCAGGCTCTGTGTCTAGAGCCAACAGTGCTGGTCGTGGACATGGTGCACCCTCAGCACAAGGCCGTGGGACACGCTTGTCCTTTTTCCCCGGCAGGTGGCCGTGTTGAGCCACAACATGCAGACGAGTTGGTAGAGTGGATGACCAAGCCGTCCTCATCCCTCTCATCCTCTCTCAACCAGGCTCAGGGTACTTTGTCTGGCAAAGCAGCTGCCAAAGCGGTCTCTTCCCTCGGCTCAATGGCATCAGTCACTCCTTCGCTAGCCCCACCATGTCCTCCTGAGGAGTCCCCCAAACTGTTTGACCACAGTGTTGGGTACATGCTGCAGGAGGATGTGCAGCATTTTGAAGGCTCAGATGATGGTACCCAGCTTGAGGAAGACAGTAACATGAGCCAAGAGAGAGTGGGTGCCCAAGAAGGACAACAAACTGGCAGTCATGTTCCCCCAGCTGCAGCATACTGCAAGGTTTGCTCCAGTGACGAGGAGGGAGGGAATGATGAGGTCGCTGACTCTACGTGGGTGCCTGATAGGAGAGAGGAGGAGGAGGCACATCTCCAACGAGGCAGAATGCCCTCCAGGGGCCAGCTTAAGGGCAGCCAACCGACTGCATCACACCGCAGAGCTCTGCATGTGCAGGGTGTTGCTGACTCTGCACGGTTTTCCAAAAGTTCTTTGGTGTGGGCTTTTTTTGACATGTGTGCAGCAGATCGCACCGTTGCTATTTGCAACATATGTCTGAAGCGTATCAAGCGTGGTCAAAACAGCAGCCGCTTGGGCACCACATGCTTGACCAGACATATGTCTAACTCCCATGCAGTCCGTTGGCAAGCATACTTAAAAGACCCACACCAAAGAACAAAGCGGACCTCTGCTTGCTCCTCATCAGCTGAGATCTCCAACCCCACTATACCTTCAGTCCTCTCAAAAACCTGCACTGAGAGGAATGAAGGTGTGGAATTAGGTGTGCCACTGCCAATTACTTGCGGGCAATCTGCTATCGCTACACCAACGTCCGATTGTAGCAGGCAAATTTCCCTATCCCAGTTGCTAAACCGGTGAAAGAAATTCGCTCCCAGCCATCCACATGCCTAGCGGTTGAATGCTAGCTTGGCTAAATTGCTAGCACTCCAACTGCTGCCTTTTCAGCTGGTAGACTCTGCCCCCTTTCGTGAATTTGTGGAATGTGCGGTACCTCAGTGGGAGGTTACAATTTCCTGGTCCTGGACAACGTGTTGCTGAGGCTTCGGTCAGTCACAGAAGGAGCGGTGGAGAAGGTGGCCGTCTGACCGATACGTTCAGACAATTTTTTAGTCTGCAGCCCCAAGGTCTGATTGGTTCCAGCAACCATTGCCAGCGTCTGATTTACATGGTGCAGGAATACCTAGGGGCAAGATCAGACTTGGACACGTTTCCAACCGAAAATCCACTGGGTTACTGGGTCTTGAGGATGGATCACTGGCCAGAGCTTGCACAGTACAGGCATACCCCCTTTTAACCCCTTCCATACCGGGCCATAGCAAAATGACGCCGGCAGGAACCCTCTCTCCCTCCAGGTGGACGTCATATGACATCCTGGGTTTGAGGGGGGATATCTGAATGATGCCTGCAGCTAGAGGCATCATTCAGATATCCTTGTTTGCATCCGGCGATCCTGCGCACCATAAGAATGATCATAGCGGCGGTTCCGCCGCTTGATCGTTCTTATAGGCGGCGGGAGGGGACATCCCCCCTCCCGCCGCCATCCGGTGCTTCTCCGGGCTCTCCCGTGCGATCAGGGACCCGGAGAGAATCGTTGGCGCCGGTGGTGGGTCACGTGATGAGCATAGAGATGACTGGTGACCAGATGGTCACCAGTCATCTCTATGATCGTCGGAGGCCCGGGCGCGATGTGATGACGTCACGCCCGGTTCCTCAAATGTAAACAAAGCCGCCATTGCGGCTGTAAGTATGAGATCGTGAAAAAATATTCACTGATCTCATGCTTTCCAGCCTGGAGGAGAGATGTGGGGTCTTATTGACCCCGCATCTCTCCATAAAGAGGACCTGTCACACACATTCCTATTACAAGGGATGTTTACATTCCTTGTAATAGGAAAAAAAGTGATAAAAAAAAAAAGTGTAAAAAAAAAAAGTAAAAATAAAAAAAATAAGTAAAAAAAATAAAAATAATAATATATATTTTTTTAAAACGCCCGTCCCCAATAGCTCGCGCTTAGAAGCGAACACACACGTAAGTTCCGCCCGCATATGTAAACGCCGTTCAAACCACACATGTGAGGTATCGCCGCGTGTGTTAGAGCACGTGCAACAATTCTAGCACTAGACCTACTCTGTAACTTTAATCTGGTAACCTGTAAAAATTTTCAAAGCGTCGCCTATGGAGATTTTTAAGTACCGAAGTTTGGCGCCATTCCATGAGTGTGCGCAATTTTAAAGTGTGACATGTTAGGTATCTTTTTACTCAGCGTAACATAAGCTTTCATATTTTACAAAAAAATTGGGCTAACTTTACTGTTTTGTTATTTTTTAATTCATGAAACAATTTTTTGCCCCAAAAAAAGTCGTTTGAAAAATTATTGCACAAATACCGTGCAAGATAAAAAGTTGCAACAACCGTCATTTTATTCCCTAGGGTGTCTGCTAAAAAAACATATATAATGTTTTGGGGTTCTGAGTAATTTTCTAGCAAAAGAATGATGATTTGTACATGTAGGAGAGAAGTGCCAGAATAGGCCCGGTATTGAAGTGGTATAAAAAGCCCTGTATGGAAGTGGTTAAATACACAATGGGATCAGAGCATGTATGTAAAACGAAAATGTGCTTAAAGTGAAACAATACCTTTTTTCACTTCTAGGGTGTAGTGGGGGATCAGCTGTAGTGGGGGTGTCAGGAGCTGTAGTTGAGGTGTCAGGGGCACACTGGAACAGGGCGGGCTATGCTCTCGGAGCTTCAGCTCCTTCTACTGCAGCTGCAAAATGTCTGTACAGTACTTGTGAGGCACTTTACATACACTCGTGGTTATGTCCTTACTCGCGAGTGTATGTAAAGTGAGTGTACTTAAAGCGGGGTATGTATGCCCGTATGAAATTGAGCTACTGGCCTGTCCTGCATCCAGCGTTCTTTCGGAACGCACATTCAGTGCTGCTGGAGGATTTGTAACCGATCACAGGGTGCGCCTGTCCACCGACTCGGTCGATCTGCTCACTTTCATAAAAATGAATCAGTCTTGGATCACCAGCTACCAAGCACCTGATGCTGATGTAACCAAAAAAATGTTTTATGAATGTGAGATCCCTTCAAGACTATGCTGATGCTGAGTGACTAGCCTGTTATGCTGAGTGACTATCCTATTCCTCCTCAATGTTCATGCTGATATTTTTGGTTCTGGGCACCAGCACCAGTGCCTAAAGCCCAATTTTTCTGCCCTTGTTTAACAGGGGCGTGTATAATTTAAATGTTAGCTGTAATATTTTGCTGCAGGGGTCATTCCTGCACTCAAATAGAGTATCTGTGAGGTGTTGCAGTGTTGTGGCACCAGCACCAGTGCCTAAAGCCCAATTGATCTGCCCTTGTTTAACAGGGGCGTGTATAATTACATTTTTTGCTGTAATATTTTGCAGCAGGGCTCATTCCTGCTCTCAAATAGAGTATCTGTGAGGGGTTGCAGTGTTGTGGCACCAGCACCAGTGCCAGTGCCTAAGGCCCAGTTTTTCTTCCCCTGTTTAACAGGGGCGTGTAATTACATTTTTTGATCTAATATTTCACAGCATGGCCAGTTTCTGCACGCACCAAGAGTAACTGTGAGGGCTTACAGTGTTGTGGCACCACCACCACCAAAGGCCCAATTTTTCTGCCCCAGTTCAACAGGGGCATGTAATTACAATTCTTGATATAATATTTCACAGCAGGGCCCGTTCCAGCGCCCACCAAGAGTAACTGTGAGGGCTTACAGTGTTGTGGCACCACCACCAAAGGCCCAATTTTTCTGCCCCTGTTCAACAGGGGCATGTAATTAAAATTCTTGATATAATATTTCACAGCAGGGCCCGTTCCAGCGCCCACCAAGAGTAACTGTGAGGGCTTACAGTGTTCTGGTACCACCAACACCTAAGGCCCATTTTTCTGCAGAGTATATAGGGCAGGCTGTATAGTATATACAGACGGTCCCCTACTTTCAAACGTCCGACTTACAAACGACTCCTACTTACAAAGGGAGGGAGACAACAGGAAGTGAGAGGAAATCTACCCCTGGGAAGGGAAATTCTCTCCTGTAAGAGTTAATATGGGAAACAGGTGTCTCCACTGATTCTGTATCACCAATCCTTGTTTCCCTAAAAACCCCAAATTTTCTAAATCCAATTGTCATTGGGTCAGAAAGTGAGGTGAAATCTTCTGAACAGGGGCACAGACAGCAAAACAAATGTTACAGGGGTGATGATAACCCTTCCCTAGGATATCCAAAAAGCTTAAAAATAGATTTTTTTGGTTGGAGCTACACTGACAAAATGTACCTGTTCCAAATTACAAACAGATTCAACTTATGAACAAACCTACAGTCCCTTTCTTGTTTGGTGCTGTATATACTGCTGTTCAAAGTATATAGGGCCTGGGGGCCCCATGCCTTTTATTTCTTTTTCGTACATCACGGGACACAGAGCGACTTAGTCATTACTAATGGGTTATATAGTTTACCTTCAGGTGCTGGCACTGGCAACTTCCAAACCGGAAGTACCCTCCCCTATATAAGCCCCTCCCATCCGGGAGCACCTCAGTTTTTTGCCAGTGTCTAAGGTGTTGGCCAAAGAGTAACATGTGTTTTCACTGGGCTTGCATACAGGTTCTTTTACGGGCCTTAGTAAGCTGTTCCGGATCCCACCAAAAAAGCTTCATAGCTAAACGGTCGGTACCCGGGCCTTGCAGCAGAAGAGCAAGGTTTTGCCTGTAATGCCTCTCTTAGGAGGGCTGGACCCTGGGATCCAGAGCTCTGGTCATACCCACGACCAAGATGTTTTCTGTGCAGGGTGCTATACAGGTCCAGGGGAGTGGAATCCTTGGGAACCCGGTCCCTGAAGGTTTAATTACAATGCCTGCCGTGATAGGTGAAGTTTGGGCTTCTGTGGACCAAACAGAGTCCTGCGGCGGGGAACAGGTAAGTGGGGGCCCCCAGGAACTTGGTTCTATTGGGGGACCCCCAAGCCTAATTTGTCTTTCTGTCTGTTACCTAACGGTATTCCCGCTAATATCTGTGTATGCCTGTAACTACTGAAAATGTAAAATTTTAATAGTAGTCAAGAAAAAAAAAAAAAAGAGGACCGCGGTACCTGTGTTAAACCACTAGAGGCCGCTGTGGTCCATTTTTCTTGTCATGTGGATCTTTGGTTTTCTCAAGTCAAAAGATCCAGGCAGTTGGTAAGTTTCTCTGTGGGAATCCACTTCCTCTGCCCTGTTGCTGCGCTCATCCACCGCACAGGCCCTCCGGCAAAAAGGGCCCTGGCTCCTAGTCCCTGTTTGATTTTCGAAAAGGGCGCCAATGGCGCACGGGCGCACGCGCGGGCGCGTGCACGCGCCTCCTATGAAAAAAAAGGGGCGGGGCGGGTGGATGACGCTCGATGCGCGCCACGGCGCTTCTGCGCATGTGCAGGCGTCCCAGCTTGTATAAAGACACAGTACAAGTGTCAGCTGGATGCAAACAGAGCTAGCAACAAACAGTGGCACACAGAGGCGGTTGATGCAGGCATCCCCATAGAAAGGCACTTTAGTGGACACCAGCTGGTATGTAGCAGCATCTGTGTTAGACTATTACCAGCATAATTGGTGTATGACAACGGGAATACCTCAGCTTTGTGCTTAAAGGATATGTCGTCCAGACGCTCCGGAAATAAGTCTTCCAGGAAGCCAAAGGGGTCTCCATCGGGCTCTGAGGATATTGGGCATGCTTGTACTGCACCAATCTCCCCTGAGAATTCAGAGGTCAGTAGCCGTAGAAACCCCGCAGGAGTGCCTGGTGCTGCGGCTGTCCCCAGTCCACCTGCTCCTGTATATATAACAGAGGAGGTTTTATCCTCAACTCTGGGAGGATTGGAAGAGAGATTAACAGCATTGATCGCTGCTTCCCTGTCACAGGGAAAGCGCGTCCGATCTCCGTCTCCTCCTTCAGAGTGCCTGTTAGTGGAGGAACAGCCCCACACAGAGATCGACCTACCTGAAGGGGATCAGGATGAGGTTGATTCAGTTATGGAGGAATCAACAGTGGAAGAACCTTTCTCAGCATCTCTGGCTGAAAGGTTATGGGTTCAGTCTCTGACTAACATGGTCCGATCAGCATTTAAAATGCCTCTGGCGGAACCATCAACCACTACGGTTTCCTCGCTGGGGTCGCTAAAAGCTCCCCAGGCTGTCTGTTCCTTCCCAATCCACCCTTTATTAGAAGGGCTTATTTACCAGGATTGGGAGCATCCTGATAAAATATTTGCTCCCCCCAAGAGATTTCCGGTGATCTATCCCATGGAGGATAAGTTCATAAAAAAATGGAGGGTCCCTACAGTGGACGCAGCCATCTCTTCTGTGAAAAAATCACTGACATGTCCAGTAGATAATGTTCCAATGTTCAAAGACCCAATAGATAAAAAATTGGAGTCTTTACTAAAATCTGCTTTCTCTACAGCAAGCATGGTGACACAACCTGTGGTAGCAGCGATTGGAGTCTGCCAAGCAGTGAAAGATCAGTTGAAACAAGTCTTAAGGGACTTACCAGATCAGCAGGCTCTTGCCCTAGCTGACCTGCCTAGAGCCTTGTGTTTTGCGGTGGACGCCATAAAGGATACAATCCAAGAGGCCTCCCGCTTTACGCTGTCTGTAGTACATATGCGTAGGCTTCTGTGGCTCAAAAACTGGTCTGCTGAAGCTCCCTGTAAGAAACTGCTGGTTAGCTTCCCATTTCATGGAGAACGCTTATTTGGAGAAGATCTGGACAAATATATCCAGAAAATTTCTGCCGGTAAAAGTTCACTCTTACCAGTTAAGAACAAAAGTAGAAGTCCTTCTTTTAAGAGGCCTACTTCTCCAGTCCCGGGCACATCGGCTGTGAAACAGTTCCGACGGCCTCCGCGGTCAAATTCAGGGGGCAGAAATCAGGGACAATCACAGGGTGACAAGAAGCCCTGGATCAAGAGAGGTACAAAACCTCCCCCCAAGTCATGAAGCGTTGCCCCCACTCAATCGGGTGGGGGGAAGGCTTCAGTTGTTCACAGAGACCTGGCGGGACACCATCAGAGACAGATGGGTGCTCTCCGCAGTAAGTCTGGGATACAAGCTGGAGTTAAAAGGCACTCCTCCTGCCCAATTTATGAGGTCAAACGTGCCAAGAGATCCCCAGAAGAGAGGATCCCTCCTTCTGGCACTAGAACAACTATTGCTCCAAGGTGTAATCATGAAGGTTCCCCTGGAAGAAAGCGGATTCGGGTTTTACTCGAACCTTTTCACAGTCCCCAAACCAAATGGGGACGTGAGGCCCATATTAAATCTAAAAGGGCTAAACAAGTTCCTAAATATCAGGACTTTTCGGATGGAGTCGATCCGATCGGTGGCCACCGCCCTACAAGGGCAGGAATGGTTAGCCTCGATCGACATAAAGGATGCTTATCTGCATATTCCCATCTTTCCGGCCCACCAGAAATTTCTACGCTTTGCAGTAGAAGGGCGCCATTTTCAGTTCAGAGCCTTACCTTTCGGTCTGGCCACAGCACCACGAGTGTTCACAAAGGTTCTGGCCCCACTATTGGCCAATCTAAGAACACAAGGTGTAACGATAATGGCATATCTAGACGACCTGCTACTAATAGACCACTCAGTGGAAAAGCTGGAAGTAGTTATTCACAAGACAATCAAGTATCTGGAATATCACGGTTGGATTATCAACCGGGACAAGTCAGCTCTAAGACCAGTCAAAAGTCTGGAATACTTAGGGCTAAGGCTGGATTCAAATCAGAGAAAGATTTTCTTACCTCCAGAGAAGGTGTCGTCTTTAAAAGATTTGACCCACTTAGTGGGTACAAAAAGAAAACCATCCATACGCCTGTGCATGAGGCTGCTGGGAAAAATGGTGGCTTCATTCGAAGCAGTACCCTACGGTCAATTCCATTCAAGGAATTTGCAAAGGGCCATACTGTCAGCCTGGAACAAAAAAGTTCAGGCTTTAGACTTACCAATGTCCCTGTCCCCTTCCGTTCGCAAGAGCCTCCATTGGTGGTTGGTGCCCCAGAATCTGGAAAAAGGGAAACCCTTCAGTCCGGTTTCTTGGAAGGTGGTCACTACAGATGCCAGCCTCATAGGCTGGGGGGCAGTACTGGAGCAATGGTCTCTCCAGGGCAAGTGGTCAGAAGCAGAAAAGGCCCTGCCCATCAATCTCTTAGAGATACGAGCAGCCCGGTATGCCCTAGTAGCATGGACATCCAAACTCCAAGGGTCCCCTGTCAGAATTCAATCAGACAATGCCACAGCAGTGGCATATATCAATCACCAGGGTGGCACCAGGAGTCGTGCAGCCCAGAGGGAAGCAAATTGCATCCTGGAGTGGGCAGAAAGATATGTACCCAGCCATATCCGCGGTTTTCATCCCAGGAGTGGAAAATTGGAGAGCAGACTTTTTAAGTCGCCAACAATTATGCCCGGGGGAATGGTCTCTTCACCCCGAAGTTTTCCAGGCAATATGCCAGCGGTGGGGAACACCGGATGTAGATCTGCTAGCATCCAGATTCAACGCAAAGGTGGACAGATTTGTGTCTCGCACAAGGGATCCCCTAGCTTGCGGCTCGGATGCCCTAGTGTTCCCTTGGGATCAGTTCAAGCTGATATATGCATTCCCACTGCCACAATTGTTACCGCGATTAATCCACAGAATCAGGGTAGAAAAGAAACCAGTGATTCTGGTGGCTCCAGCGTGGCCCCGAAGGGCATGGTACGCGGAGATTGTAAAAATGTCAGTGAGGAGTCCTTGGACCCTCCCACATCGTCCGGACCTGCTGTCGCAAGGACCGATATACCACCCTTCCTTACCAGCCCTGGGTTTGACGGCCTGGCTATTGAAGCCCACATTCTGAAAAAGAGAGGGCTCTCTAATTCTGTGGTATCTACCATGATCAATGCCAGGAAGCCGGTATCCAGGCAGATCTATTATAGGATCTGGAAGGCGTACATTACGTGGTGTGAGGCCAAGAAATGGCATCCACGTAAGTACATGATAGGTAGGATTTTGGACTTCCTACAGTGGGCTGTAGATAGGAAGCTGGCCTTGAGTACTATCAAGGGTCAGATTTCGGCCTTGTCAATATTTTTTCAAAGGCCCTTGGCTTCGCATTCACTAGTCAAAACTTTCATACAAGGAGTGATGCGTATTAGCCCTCCGGTTAGTATTCCCATATGTCCATGGGACTTAAACCTGGTTCTGTCGGTTCTACAGAAACAACCGTTTGAACCATTGCAACACATTTCCTTGGTTCTTCTCACCAGGAAATTGATTTTCTTAGTAGCCATTTGTTCAGCTAAAAGAGAATCGGAATTAGCCGCCTTGTCCTGTAAGGAGCCATATCTGGTTGTCCATAAGGACAGAGTAGTATTACGTCCTCATCCAGCCTTTCTTCCTAAGGTGGTATCGAGGTTTCATTTGAACCAAGATGTGGTTCTTCCTTCTTTTTTCCCCAAACCTAGCTCGGTAGAGGAAAAGTTATTACATTCTTTGGATGTAGTAAGAGCACTTAAAGCTTATCTAAAAGCCACTGCTCAGATTCGCAGAACGGATACTTTGTTTATTCTGCCGGAAGGCCCTAGAAAGGGTCAGGCAGCATCAAAATCTACTTTAGCCAAGTGGATTCGACAGGTCATAATACAAGCCTATGGCTTGAGAAAGAGACCGCCTCCGTTCAAAGTTAGGGCGCACTCCACAAGAGCAGTTGGAACTTCATGGGCAGTGCATCACCAGGCCTCCCTGGCTCAAGTCTGTAAGGCCGCAACATGGTCTTCAGTACACACGTTTACTAGATTCTACCAGGTAGACGTTAGAAGTCAGGAGGATGTCGCCTTTGGGCGCAGTGTGTTGCAGGCCGCAAAAGATCCTCATGCCTGATGGCGCCCAGCTTATGTATCCCTCCCCTCATTTGGCATTGCTTTGGGACGTCCCATTAGTAATGACTAAGTCGCTCTGTGTCCCGTGATGTACGAAAAAGAAAAAGGGATTTTTATAACAGCTTACCTGTAAAATCCTTTTCTTGGAGTACATCACGGGACACAGAGCTCCCACCCCTCTTTTTGGGACACTTATTGCTTTGCTACAAAACTGAGGTGCTCCCGGATGGGAGGGGCTTATATAGGGGAGGGTACTTCCGGTTTGGAAGTTGCCAGTGCCAGCACCTGAAGGTAAACTATATAACCCATTAGTAATGACTAAGTCACTCTGTGTCCCGTGATGTACTCCAAGAAAAGGATTTTACAGGTAAGCTGTTATAAAAATCCCTTTTTTTTTAATTTTGGTGCGGGGTTCCCCTTAATATCCATACAAGACCCAAAGGGCCTGGTAATGGACTGGGGGGGAGGGGGGGTACCCATGCAATTTTTCTCAATGATTTTCATCCATATTGCCGGAACCCGACATTATATTACAGCCGCAAGCAGTTTTAGATTACTTTTATTCCTTTAGAATGTCATTTTGTGCAGGGACTGTTCTAAACACGGGAAACATGCGCCACTTCACAGGCATACTATTGACACCCCCCAGTTACGATATTTAAAGGAATATTTCACTTTTATTTTTTCACTTTAAGCATCATTAACCACTTAAGCCCCGGACCAATACGGACCATAATGACCAGAGGTGATTTCACAATTTGGCACTGCGCTGCTTTAACTGGAAATTGTGCGGACATGCAATGTTGTACCCAAACGAAATTTGCGTCCTTTTCTTCCCACAAATAGAGCTTTCTTTTAATGGTATTTGATTGCCTCTGAGATTTTTATTTTTTTGGCGATATAAACGGAAAAAGACTGAAAATTTAGAAAAAAAATGATATTTTCTACTTTTTGTTATAAGAAAAATCAAATAAACTCAATTTTAGTCATACATTTAGGCCAAAATGTATTCAGCCACATGTCTTTAGTAAAAAAAATGTCAATAAGCGTATATTTATTGGTTTGCGCAAAAGTTATAGCGTCTACAAACTAGGGTACATTTTCTGTAATTTACACAGCTTTTAATTTATGACTGCCTATCTCATTTCTTGAGGTGCTAAATGGCAGGGTAGTACAAACCCCCCCCAAATGACCCCATTTTGGAAAGTAGACACCCCAAGGAAATTGCTGAGAGGCATGTTGAACTCATTGAATATTGTATTTTTTGTCCCAAGTGATTGAATAATGACTAAAAAAAAAAAATTACAAAAAGTTGTCACTAAATGATATATTGCTCACACATGCCATGGTTATATGTGGAATTGCACCCCAAAATACATTTTACTGCTTCTCCTGAGTACGGGGATACCACATGTCTGGGACTTTTTAGGAGCCTAGCTGCGTACGGGCCCCCGAAATCCAAGCACCGTCTTCAGGATTTCTAAGGGCGCAAATTTTTGATTTCACTCCTCACTACCTATCACAGTTTCGAAGGCCATAAAATGCCAAAATAGCACAAAACTCCCCCAAATGACCCCATTTTGGAAAGTAGACACCCCAAGCTATTTGCTGAGAGGCATGTTGAGTCTATGGAATATTTTATATTTTGACACAAGTTGCGGGAATATGACAAACTTTTTTTTTTTTTTGCACAAAGTTGTCACTAAATGATATATTGCCCACACATGCCATGGGCATATGTGAAATTACACCCCAAAATACATTCTGCTGCTTCTCCTGAGTACGGGGATACCACATGTGTGGGACTTTTTGGGAGCCTAGCCGCGTACGGGGCCCCAAAAACCAAGCACCGCCTTCAAGATTTCTAAGGGCATACATTTTTGATTTCACTCCTCACTACCTATCACTACCTATCACAGTTTTGAAGGCCATTAAATGCCAAGATGGCACAAAACCCCCCCAAATGACCCCATTTAGGAAAGTAGACACCCCAAGCTATTTGCTGAGAGGCAGGTTGAGCCCATTGAATATTTTTTTTTGGTCCCAAATGATTGAATAATGACAAAAAGAAAAAAAAATGTACAAAAACTTGTCATTAAATGATATATTGCTCAAACATGCCATGTTTGTATGTGGAATTGCACCCCTCAATACATTTTGCTGCTTCTCCTGAGTACGGTGATACCACATGTGTGGGACTTTGTGAGAGCCTAACCGCGTACGGGGCCCCAAAAACTAAGCACCGCCTTCAGGATTTCTAAGGGCGTACATTTTTGATTTCACTCCTCACTCCGCACAAACTTTTGGTCCGTTCGCATGTTCTGGATGCAAACCGAACCGGGGGGTGTTCGGCTCATCCCTACTAGACGTATGGCCACCGTACTGCAATATGCAGGGGTACTGTAAAATATATACAACCCCAACATATATACAACCATTTTTGAGGTTCTTGAACCCAAATCTTTCATAATATAATTCTTCCCTGTGGTAGATGCAATAAACTACTTCCTCCTCTTTTTATTGCACCAATTGCATCTGCTGCATGCAAAAAAATAAAAAACCCTCTTCACTTGAAAAAAAGGAAAGAAGTTGTTTTGGGGTATCAATAGCACCTTTTACCAGTTTATCTTTTAATGAGGATGCTTTCCTATACACAAGCTTTGGATATTCCAGAAGGGTGGATGTCAGATGTCTTGCCGTGTACACACGATCGGAATTTCCGACAACAAATGTTCGATGTGAGCTTTTGGTCGGATATTCCGACCGCGTGTAGGCTCCATCGGACATTTGCTATCGGAATTTCCAACAATAAATGGTTGAGAGCTGGTTCTCAATTTTTCCAACAACAAAAGCTGTTGTCGGAAATTCCGATCGTGTGTATCCAATTCCGACGCACAAAAATTCTACGCATGTTTGGAATCAATTTGAAGCATGCTCAGAATCATTGTACTTAATTTTTCTCGGCTCGTCATAGTGTTGTACGTCACTGCGTTCTTGACGTTTGGAATTTCCGAGTAACATTTGTGTGACCCTGTGTATGCAAGACAAGTTTGAGCCAACATCCGTCGGAAAAAAATTCACGGTTTTATTGTCGGATTGTCCGATCGTGTGTACGCGGCATTAGTCTCTATTTTCTGCACAGTATATTCCATTGTCTTTTGAAAAGCCCAACTTTTTTTTATTGTACATTCAAATCTTGTAATTCTAAAATCTAATTCATCACTACTTCTCTTTTCCTTATCTTCATTCAATTTGTGTCTCATCATATTCATAACCTTATTAAGTTCTTCTGATATAAATCTTTCTTCATAACCTTTTTAATAAATTCATCACCTATGATGTAAACTTACTTCATACAGTATATGGTATTTCATCAGTGCTGTTGCTTCAGTCCTATGAGCTGTCTGTTAAGGATTAGGGATGAGCCGAACACCCCCCTGTTCGGTTCGCACCAGAACCTGCGAACAGACCTAAAGTTCGCGTGAAATTTAGAACCCTATTAAATACAATGGACTCAAACTTTCAAAATCAAAAGTGCTAATTACAAAGGCTAATATGCAAGTTATTGTCCTAAAAAGGGTTTGGGGACACAGGTCCTGCCCCAGGGGACATGTATCAATGCAAAAAAAAGTTTTAAAAACTGCCGTATTTCCAGGAGCAGTGATTTTAATAATGCTTAAAGTGAAACAATAAAAGTGAAATATTCCTTTAATTTTCGTACCTGGGGGGGGGGGGGGGGGTGTATAGTATGCCTGTAAAGCAGCGCTTGTTTCCCTTGCTTAGAACTGTCCCTGCACAAAATGTAATTTCTGAAGGAAAAAAAGTAATTTAAAAGCACTCGTGGCTATAATGAATTGTCGGCTCCCGGCAATACAGAGAAAAGTCATTGATAAAAAAAAAATTATGCAGGTCCTCCCAAATTCAATTACCAGGCCCTTCAGGTCTGGTATGAATATTAAGGGGAACCCTGCGTCAAATAAAAAATGACTTGGGGTTCCCCCAAATATCCATACTAGACCCTTCAGGTCTGGTATGGATTTTAAGGGGAACTCCACCCCAAATTTAAAAACAAAATGGCGTGGAGTTCCCCCAAAAATCCATACCAGACCTTTTATCCGAGCACGCAACCTGGCAGTCATTGGCAGTCAACACCTACGTCATTGGCTGAGCAGACCTTATGGGGAATGTGAGAAGGGGCGGGTCTATTAATTTTTTACACTGCGGAGGAAGTTCCCCATCAGGTCGGCTCAGCCAATGACGTAGGCGGGGTCTGAGATACGAGGGCGCCCCCGCCCCCTCGTACCTCAGACCCCGCCTACGTCATTGGCTGAGCAGACCTGATGGGGAACTTCCTCCGCAGTGTAGGTCTGCTCAGCCAATGACGTTTCGTGTGGAGTGGAGACTGCAGCGCTGGACATCGGATCGCCGCGGGACACTGGATTACATCGCTGGAATGGGTTTTTTATTTTTTATTTTTTTATTTTTAATAAAGGACTTTTCCAAGGTGTCTGTGAGTTTTTTTTTTATTTTTTTTACACTTTCTTCGTGAATTGGTAGGGGTACGATGTACCCCTTACCAATTCACATAGGGGGGGGGCCGGGATCTGGGGGGTCCCCTTTGTTAAAGGGGTCTTCCAGATTCCGATAAGCCCCCTGCCCACAGACCCCCACAACCACCGGGCAAGGGTTGTGGGGATGAGGCCCTTGTCCCCATCAACATGGGGACATCCTCCCCATGTTGAGGGCATGTGGCCTGGTATGGTTCAGGAGGGGGGGGCGCTCTCTCGACGTCCCCTCTTTTCCTGCGGCCTGCCAGGTTGCGTGCTCAGATAAAGGGTCTGGTATGGATTTTTGGGGGAACTCCACGCCA
The DNA here is from genome assembly GCA_029206835.1 of Rana muscosa. NCBI lineage: Eukaryota > Metazoa > Chordata > Amphibia > Anura > Ranidae > Rana > Rana muscosa. Next base: position 883,738,186 of record CM055118.1, read on the forward strand.
TTTTTTTTTTATTTGGGGTGGAGTTCCTCTTAAAATCCATACCAGACCTGAAGGGTCTAGTATGGATATTTGGGGGGAACCCCACGTAATTTTTTTTTTTATTTGACGCAGGGTTCCCCTTAATATCCATACCAGACCTGAAGAGCCTGGTAATTGAATTTGGGAGGACTCCCACGCATTTTTTTTATTTTTTTTATCAATGACTTTTCTCTGTATTGCCGGGAGCCGACAATTCATTATAGCCGCGAGTGCTTTTAAATGACTTTTTTTCCTTCAGAAACTTTGTGCAGGGACAGTTCTAAGTAAGGGAAACAAGCGCTGATTTAAAGGCATACTATACACACCCTCCCCCCCAGGTACGAAATTTAAAGGAATATTTCACTTTTATTGTTTCACTTTAAGCATTATTAAAATCACTGCTCCCGAAAAAACTGACGTTTTTAAAACTTTTTTTTGCATTGATACATGTCCCCTGGGGCAGAACCCGGGTCCCCAAACACTTTTTATGACAATAACTTGCATATAAGCCTTTAAAATTAGCACTTTCGCTTTCTCCCATAGACTTTTACAGGGTGTTCCGCGGCTTTTCGAATTTGCCGCGAGCACCCCAAATTGTTCGCTCTTCGGCGAACGTGCGAACAGGCAATGTTCGACTCGAACTCGAAGCTCATCCCTATTAAGGATGTTCAATAGCCACCTGTAGTTTTAAAGTATGTTTTTACCGCAAATTGACCATTAGGTATATAAATTATCTCACAAAAGTGAGTACACCCCTCAAATTTTTGTAAATATTTTATTACATCTTTTCATGTGACAACACTGAAGAAATTACACTTTGCTACAATGTAAAGTAGAGAGTGTACAGCTTGTATAACAGTTTAAATTTGCTATCCCCTCAAAATAACTCAACACACAGCCATCAATGTCTAAACCGCTGGCAACAAAAGTGAGTACACCCCTAAGTAAAAATGTCCAAATAGGGCGCAAAGTGTCAATATTTTGTGTTTTTTTAACACTGCCTTAACTGTCTTGGGCATGGAGTTCACCAGAGCTTCACAGGTTGCCACTGGAGTTCTCTTTCAGTCCTTTATGATGACATCACAGATCTGGTGGATGTTTGAGACCATGCGCTCCTCTACCTTCCATTTGAGGATGCCCTACAGATGCTCAATAGGGTTAAGGTCTAGAGACATGCTTGGCCAGTTCATCTCCTTTCCCCTCAGCTTCTTTAGCAAGACAGTGGTCGTCTTGGAGGTGTGTTTGGGGTCGTTATCATGTTGGAATACTGCCCTGCGGCCCAGACTCCGAAGGGAGGAGATAATGCTCTGCTTCAGTATGTCACAGTACATGTTGGCATTCATGGTTCCCTCAAAAAACTGTAGCTCCCCAGTGCCAGCAGCACTCATGCAGCCCCAGCCATGACACTTCCACCACCATGCTTGAGTGTAGGCAAGACACACTTGTCTTTGTACTCCTCACCTGGTTGCCGCCACACACGCTTGACACCATCTGAACCAAATAAGTTTATCTTGGTCTCATCAGACCACAGGACATGGTTCCAGTAATCCATGTCATTAGTCTGCTTGTCTTCAGAAAATTGTTTGCGGGCTTTCTTGTGCATCAACTTTAGAAGAGGCTTCCTTCTGGGACGACAGCCATGCAGACCAATTTGATGCAGTGTGCAGCGTATGGTCTGAGCACTTACAGGCTGACCCCCCACCCATTCAACATCTGCAGCAATGCTGGCAGCACTCATACGTCTATTTCCCAAAGACAACCTCTGGATATGACGCTGAGCACGTGCACTCAACTTCTTTGCTCGACCATGGTGAGGCCTGTTCTGAGTAGAACATGTCCTGTTACACCATTGTGTGGTCTTGGCCACCATGCTGCAGCTCAGTTTCAGGGTCTTGGCAAATTTCTTATAGCCTAGGCCATCTTTATGTAGAGCAACAATTATTTTTTTCAGATCCTGAGAGCGCTCTTTGCCATGAGGTGCCATGTTGAACTTCCAGTGACCAGTATGAGAGAGTCAGAGCGATAACACCAAATTTAACACACCTGCTCCCCATTCACACCTGAGACCTTGTAACACTAATGAGTCACGTGACACTGGGGAGGGAAATGGCCAATTGGGCCCAATTTGGACATTTTCACTTAGGGGTGTACTCACTTTTGTTGCCAGTGGTTTAAACATTAATAGTGGTGTGCTGAGTTATTTTGAGGGGACAGCAAACTTACACTGTTATACAAGCTGTACACTCACTACTTTACACTGTAACAAAGTGTCATTTCTTCAGTGTTGTCACATGAAAAGATAGAATAAAATATTTACAAAAATGTGAGGGGTGTACTCACTTTTGTGAGATACTGTATATGTTTTTTTACTCTCTGTACAATGGCCGTTCTGAAGTCTGTTTTTTTTATACTCTACGTGGTTACTTTATTGTTGTTATATATGCACTATAAAACATTTTTTGGTGCTATCTATATTTTGATATAAGATTGGTATCTTATTATTATTAGTAGTATATAGTAGAGAAGAGCGAACTGTTCGGGCCGAGCATCTGTTCCGCCCTGAACAGCACCGGGTTGGGTGTCTGTGATCACCCAATTTTTTGGCTTGTGCACCTCCACCACACAGATTGCAAGCTTACCAGAAAGCAAGCTTTAACCAAGCCTGTGGCTATAACCCAGCCAGGGTCCTTTATCCAGAGTAGCAGCAACGGCACCTCCAGGTAAGTCAGATGAACAGACCACAACAAGCTTCAAGGTGAGCGTTCACGAATACTCAGGCCACAGATATGTCAGTCAGTTAAGTCGTCCACAGCAAACCTCCTGTGGACGAGGTGCACAAGTCTTGTTTGGTGTATACTAGACTGCCCTCTGGTGATATATGGACTGATTCTATTCATATGGTGTTTTCCGTACAATTTATCTTCACTCATGGACTTGTTCTACAATTTATTGTTACCGTATATACTCGAGTATAAGCTGACCCAAGTATAAGCCGAGGCACCTAATGTTACCACAAAAAACTGGGAAAACTTACTGACTCGAGTATAAGCTGAGGGTGAGAATGCAGCAGCTACTGTGAGTGGAAGAGGGTCAACAATGCCCATTTGAACGCCTCACTGTGCCCATTGCAACTTCACTAAGCTAATTGTCACTGCCTATTGCCACCTTACTGTGCCCATCCTCACTGTGCCCATCCTTACTGTGCCCAACCTCACTGTGCCCATCCTCACTGTGCCCCTAAAATTGAAATTGAACATTGTAAATTGTACCTGAAAAAAATTGAGAGGCTGCGGCGTCCATCATTTAAAACTCGCGGTCTCTTCCTGGTCCCTTCCATGATAGGCGTTTTCTAAGCAGACACAGTTCCGCCTATCACGAAAGGGAACAGGAAGAGACCGCGAGTTTTAAACGATGGACGCCGCAGCCTCTCAATTTTTTTCAGGTACAATTTACAATGTTCAATTTCACTGACTCGAATATAAGCCGAGGGGGGGGACTTTCAGCCCAAAAAAAAGGGCTGAAAATCTTGGCTTATACTCGAGTATATACGGTATATTATTCACCTATATAATCACTGTAAATGATTTTCAAGTTATTGTCATAGCGCAGCTTTATTTCTTTTTCTCGCACAGTGAATAACTGTCGGTTGTTACCCACTTGGCACCCGCGCTACAGCCGAATGACGGCCACAGCGCGGACCCCAAATGCCGGAGGCCGTCAATAGACGTCCTCCCCTTCGTGCGATCCCGGCCCCTTACCGCGTGATCAGCTGTCTGCCAATGACAGCTGATCACATGATGTAAACAAAAGCTTGGTAATCATTTTTTTCTCCTCACGCTGATAGCATGAGGAGAAAAAAAAGGCGATCACTGACATATGTGTAATAGATATGGGCGCCGTCAATAAATTTGTTTTGTTTCTTTCCGTTCCGTTTCGTATTAGCCGTTATTTCGTATTTCGTAATTAGTGTCCGAAATTCAATTTTGATTCGTACGAAATACGAATTTTCGCTAGATTCGTTAACTTTTCGTAAAATTACAAACGTTCGTTTGTATTGCTGCTGACTTCCTGGGTTTTCTTTTTAAATTCATCATAACAAATGTTCGTAATTGTTACGAAAAGTTAACAAACCTAATGAAAATTCGCATTCAATCCAAATAGAATTTCGGACACGAATTACGAAATACGAACTAACGGCAACGGGCTACAAACAAACTCAGGAATTCAGCACAGAACAGGGATGGTGGGAGCCCCTCATAATGAGCACAGCAGGGGTACAGCCCCAGGAGGAAGTCAGCACAGCACAGGGATGGTGGGAGCCCCTCATAATGAGCACAGCAGGGGCACAGTCCTAGGAGGAAGTAAGCACAGCACAGGGATGGTGGGAGCCCTTCATAATGAGAACAGCACAGGGATGATGGGAGCCCCTCATTATGAGCAAAGCAGAGGTACAGCCCCAGGAGGAAGTCAGCACAGCACAGGGATGGTGGGAGCCCCTCATAATAAACATAATGAGTCGATAACTGCCATATTGAGAAAGGTATTGTAGCCCGGGCCGTTAGTTTGTATTTCGTAATTCGTGTCCAAAATTCAATTTGGATTGAATACGAATTTTCGTTAGGTTCGTTAACTTTTCGTAACAATTACGAACATTCGTTACGATGAATTTAAAAAGCAAAAAATACCTTTTTCAAATTCGGATCCGAAATTCGTCAACAAAATTTTGTATTTCGTAAAATTCGGAAGCATATAAATTCGTATTTCGGATGCTTTCGAATGTACGAATTTTCGGAAACTCGTATGAATTTTCGATTAGTACGAAACGAATCGCACATGTCTAATGTGTAAGGGACATCGGTCCCGAAAAGGAAGAGGCAATTCTGCCTCATCTGTGCAATCAATACCCCCTGCCAGTGCCACCTGCCAGTGCCCACCAGTGCCACCTATCAATGCCCATGAGTGCCACCTATCAATGCCCACAAGTGCCACCTATCAATGCCCACCAGTGATGCCAATCAGTGCCACCTAGCAGTGCTGCCTATCAGTGTAACTTACCAGTGCCGATCAGTGCCCATTATTGCCACATGTATATTTTTAACTTACCAATTATACCACAATTAAAAAATATTTTTTTATTTACATATACAATTTTCAAATAAATGTTCTCCTCTTGTAGCAGGGTAATATTTTAGAGTATGTTTTAGAAAGTTTTCATTAAAAGAGAAGCTTTTATAAAACATTTTGCAAAATAATAAAAAAAAAAATTAAATATGTTTTGTTATCACATAGTTACTTCATAAGATAGGTTTGTTGGCACGATTATTGTTTTTAGCACAGCTCTTAGAAGGGGTTTATGAAATGTAATGTGCATTACGATTGTTTAACAACCACTTTGGCCCCGGAAGAATATACCTCCTTCCTGACCAAGCCATTTTTTGCGCTACGGCACTGCGTCGCTTTAACTGACAATTGCATGGTCATGCGAGGTTGTACCCAAACAAAATGTGAAAGTTTTTTTTTCCCACAAATAGAGCTTTCTTTTGGTGGTATTTAATAACCGCTGCGGTTTTTACTTTTTGCGATATAAACAAAGGAAGAGCGACAATTTTGAAAAAAACAATATGTTTTACTTTTTGCTATAATAAATATCCCAAAAAAAAAAAAAAAAAAAAGACTTCATCAGTTTAGGCCTTAGGATATATGTTCTTCTACATATTTTTGGTTAAAAAATCGCAATAAGCTTATATTGATTGGTTTGCGCAAAAGTTATAACGTCTACAAAATAGGGGATAGGTTTATGGCATTTTTATTTTATTTGTTACTAGTAACGGTTCGGTTCGCAGCAGAACATGCGAACAGGCAAAATATTCGTTTGAACACGCGAACACCGTTAAAGTCTATGGGACACGAACGTGAACAATCAAAAGTGCTCATTTTGAAGGTTAATATGCAAGTTATTGTCATAAAAAGTGTTTAGCCCCAGAGGTCATGTATATCAATGCAAAAAAAAAGTTTTATAGATGGCTGTTTATTCGGGAGCAGTGATTTTAATAATGCTTAAAGTGAAACAATAAAAGTGAAATATTCCTTTAAATTTCGTACCTGTGGGGTGTCTATAGTATGCCTGTAAAGTGGCACATTTTTCCCGTGTTTAGAACAGTCCCTGCACAAAATGACATTTCTAAAGGAAAAAAAGTCATTTAAAACTACTCGCGGCTATAATGAATTGTTGGGTCCCGGCAATACAGATAAAAGTCATTGAAAAAAACGGTATGGGTCCCCCCCCCCCCCAAGTCCATTACCAGGCCCTTTGGGGCTGGTATGAATATTAAGGGAAACCCTGAACCAAAATTTTTAAAAAAATTGCGTGGGGTTCCCCCCAAATTCCATACCAGGCCATTCAGGTCTTGTATGGATATTAAGGGGAACCCTGCACCAATTTAAAAAAAAAAAAATGGCATAGGGGTCCCCCTCAAAATCCATACCAGACCCTTTAAACGGTGTTGCACTAGGAATCAGGGAGCTCTGTCTTTTAATTTGTATTTTCTAGTATACAGTAGTTTGTGTTTTTGTATGTCTATGTAGAGTGCTGCACTGTTGTTTGATTGATAATATTCAGGGCTTGTTTACACTTGCATTGATTAGTAACATATTAAAGCACCTACTGCTTTAACAGGCTTTTTTTCTGCTTTTGTGATGCATTTTTGAAGTGTTAATGAAGCTTGGCAAATGCCCTGTGTGTGCTGGATTCCTATCTGTTTTAAACGAGAAGTGATGTCAGTTGGAAAGTGATGATGTGGAAGTTACCAGATTTGAGGCATGGTTAGGCATTGGTGTAGTATCTGGTGTATATTTTTTTGACAAGCCACAGGCAGCTGTTTAATGGCTGGATAGGCAATCCCAAAAACCAATCTCAGAAGTAATGGAAATACAAATTTCTCCTACTGAAACTGCGTGTGTTTTCATCAGCTTTTCTATAAAAACTTGTATAGTAGCAAAGTATCCTATAAGGAGACCAACTTGAAACTTTTCTTGAGTTCCATTACTTAAGTAGAATTATCAGAGAGTGATAGGGAGATGCTGGATCAACCCCTGTCACTAGAAGAACTCCAAAAGCTTCTGCTAATTTGCCTAATAATAAAGCCCCCGGTGCAGATAGGTTACCAGTAGAGTTGAGCGGACACCGGGATGTTCGGGTTCGACGGGTTCGGCCGAACTTTGGAAAAAAGTTTGGGTTCGGGACCGAACTTTAACCCGAACCCGAACCCGAACCCCATTGAAGTCAATGGGGACCCGGACTTCTAAGGACTAAAAAGGCTCTAAAAAGGTAATGGAAAGGGCTAGAGGGCTGCAAATGGCAGCAAAATGTTGTTAAGAGCATGGCAAGTGCTCTGCAAACAAATGTGGATAGGGAAATAACCTAAAATAACTTAAAAAAAATAAAAAAATATGCTGGAGGCCCCCTTTTCAGCAGAAGAGGTACGGGAAGTCATTAAGAACCTCAGAAACTCAACGGCACGATGCCACACATATCGTGGGAATGCCCCAGAATACGCCCTTTCTGGAATAAATTATTCAATTTAATGGATAAGCTAGTGGGAAAATAAAATACTTTGAGATAAAAATGTAGCGGGGTGCTAAATTTAAGGGAAGTGTTTGAGTGGTAAATAGGCTCAAACACCCTAATTCTGTAGGATTCATGGACCATTTTGTCCTCGGGGGACAGTATTGGTGTGCAGTTCCCTGCGGCCTACAGGTGGCGCTGCCATGGTAGGCTAGGGTTGAACCGCCGATACAGTGCTGTGCCTTTTGTGTCCCCTCTTGGCAGTAGTACAGCGGGGCGGGGAACCTGCTGTGCATGCCGGGAGAGCATATAAAAGGGGCAGACCTTTGGCCTGGGGGCTGATGTCCAGTGGGGTCCACGCCCAGGTGCCTTCGGCCTGGGTGCATGTGTTCCTGTTCCATCTCGGGTACCTTTAGCCCGGGGTGAGGTACTATCCTGGAGTTCCTGCTGCCCTAGGTATGGAGGCCTAGGAGTAAAGCCTGGAGTCCAGAGCCTTCGTCTGGAGTCCGCTAAGGGTCGAGGAGTCTTAGGGTGCCGCCTCGTGTAGGGGACCATGTTTCAGGGAAGGGAGGATCATTCTGATGGACCGATGCGGGAGTCACGGTGAAGGAAGGGTCTGTTGACTCCCTGGAGAGATGTCTTCCCCTTGATATGGGCTAGGTTCATAGAAGGAGAAGCTCAAGGTCATCTTGACTGTAACAGAGGCCTTATTCACCCGGCCCGTGGCAGGGGCCTTATACACCCTGGTCTGTGGCAGAGACCAAAGTTCTCCAGGTCCGTGGCAGGGGCCTTGTACACCCGGTCTGTGGCAGAGACCAACCTCAAGGTCTGTGGCAGAGACCGTGCACCTAAAACTGTTTGAGAAACCTAAGCAGTGAAGTGAATGTGCTACGTTTGTGCCTGGACCTCCTCCACACCTTAAGCTGTCCTGTTTCTTTGCTCTAACCTTTTCTATCCGAGTAGAGTTTATTTTGCCATGAGAGAATAAGAGTTGTAATTTCAGCTGGTGTGGACATTGACTTTACTGGGAATTAAAGGACTTGCCTCTACCTACAGTAGAGGTGAGAATCATCCTCTGGAGGAGTTTTGACTCCGGCTGTGGACACGGACCGTCAAGTACACCGCTCAACCTCTTTATATAGGAGGGTACGGGCTGGTAGTGCGGTGTGCCTTTCTCCCTCCTGCGAGGAGCCAACAACATAAAGGCAGGTAAGGGGGAAAGGATCTGTGCGCTACAAAAAAATAAAATAAAAATTATAATCTTGACCTAGGAGGACGAGGTCCATATGGAGTAGGAGGTTGAGGTGGCGGTGGATGTGGCTGTGTAGGTGGAAGTGGCGGTGGAGGAGGACGAGGTAGCCAACACTGGTTCAAAAATACAACAATGGCTGGGTAAGGCCAGTGATGTGTCGAATTCTGTCCCCCGTCGAATAGTGTCCACCCTGTACTGCGCTTGCTCAGTATGTAGGACAAGAGGATTTAGAAAATCTCCCAAGATGAACGGCGCCTGCGTGGTGAGTTCAGGTGAAGGCCACACCACCCGTGGTTCAAGCCGAGCCAAGTGAGGCCGTGCCCGAAGCGTGGTGATCGAAGCGAGCCCGTGAGGGGCCCTGTTACTATGTGCTACCGTATGTCCACTTAGATGTTGTGGCTTGAACCTGCACTCACGGCGCAGGCGCCGTTCATCTTCGGAGATTTTGTGAATCTCCTTGTCCTCTGTACTGCGCAAGCGCTGCGCCTTCGCAGTACGGGCCGGACACAATCCGATGGCCGGACAGTTTTTGTCACAACACCGGTATACATGTCTATTCTGCACAAGGTACGGACAAGTCCTGTGGGATCCATGCCTGGTTCATTTTAATGAACGTGAGCTTGTCCACATTGGCTCTGGACAGGCGGCTGCGCTTGTCTGTGATAACGCCCCCTGCCGTGCTAAATACACGTTCAGATAATACACTGGCTGCAGGGCAGGCCAGCACCTCCAAGGCATAAAGGGCAAGCTCAGGCCATGTGCCCAATTTGGAGACCCAGAAGTTAAAGGGGGCAGACCCGTCATCCAGTACGTGTAGGCCTGTGGACACATACTGCTCAACCATGTTGGTGAAATGCTGCCTCCTGCTAAGACGTTCCATCTCAGCTGGTGGTGCTGGTTGTTGTGGCGTGCTGACAAAGCTTTTCCACATTTCAGCCATGCTAACCCTGCCTTCTGAGGTGCTGCCAGTGCCCCGGCTGCGTTGGCGACCTCTTCCTCCTCCTCTGCCTTCGCCTTGTGCTTCCACCGTACGCCCGCTGTCAGGTGGGAATGCCAGCAGCAGCGCGTCTACCAGCGTGCGCTTGTACTCGCGCATCTTACGATCCCGCTCCAGTGAGGGAATTAAGGACGGTACGTTGTCCTTGTAACGGGGATCCAGCAGGGTGGCCACCCAGTAATCAGCACCAGTTAAAATGTGGGCAACTCGGCGGTCATTGCGGAAACACTGCAGCATGTAATCGCTCATGTGTGCCTGGCTGCCCAGAGGCAAAGAAAAGCTGTCCTCTGTGGGAGGTGTATCGTCTGTGTCCTCTGTATCCCCCCAGCCACGCACCAGTGATGGCCACGAGCTGGTCTGGGTGCCACCCTGCTGTGAAAATGGCTCCTCCTCCTCCTCCTCCATCTCCTCCTCCACCTCGTCATCCTCCAGAACTGTGCCCTTTCTGCCGGACAATTGTGTACCTGGCGTTTGTTGGTGCAGGAACCCACCCTCGTAGCCACTTGTGAAAGACTGCCCTGAAAGCCTTTGAAATGATCCCGCTTCCTCCTCCTCCTCCTCATCCTCCTGTGCCACATCCTCTTCCATCATCGCCCGAATCGTTTTTTCAAGGAGGCATAGAACTGGGATAGTAACGCTGAGAACGGCGTCATTGGCACTGGACATGTTGGTGGAGTACTCGAAACAGCGCAACAAGGCACACAGGTCTCGCATGGAGGCCCAGTTATTGGTGGTGAAGTGGTGCTGTTCCGCAGAGCGACTCACGCGTGATTGCTGCAGCTGAAACTCCACTATCGCCTGCTGCTGCTCGCACAGTCTGGCCAGCATGTGCAAGGTGGAGTTCCACCTTGTGGGCACGTCACATATGAGGCGGTGAGCGGGAAGGCCGAAGTTACGCTGCAGCGCTGACAGGCAAGCAGCAGCAGGGTGAGAACGCCGAAAGTGCACACACACAGCCCGCACTTTCTGCAGCAGCTCTGGCATATTGGGGTAATTTTTAAGGAACCTCTGGACCACCAAGTTCAGCACATGCGCCAGGCAAGGGATGTGCATCAAACCGGCTAGGCCCAGAGCTGCTACGAGATTTCGCCCATTATCGCACACCACCAGGCCGGGCTTGAGGCTCACTGACAGCAACCACTCATTGGTCTGTTGTTCCATGTCCCTCCACAACTCCTGCGCGGTGTGGGGTTTTTCCCCCAAACAGGAAAGTTTTAAAACTGCCTGCTGTCGTTTACCCCTGGCTGTGCTGAAGTTGGTGGTGAAGGTGTTACGCTGACCGGATGAGGAGGCGGTAGAGGATGAGGAAGCGGAGTAGGAGGAGTTAGCAACAGGAGGCAAACTGAAGCGCCCTGCAATCCTCGGTGGTGGAAGGACATGCGCCAAACTGCTATCTGCCTCAGGCCCAGCCGCCACTGCATTTACCCAGTGTGCTGTTAGGGAGATATAACGTCCCTGACCGTGCTTACTGGTCCACGCATCCGTAGTTAGGTGGACCTTGCCACAGATGACGTTGCACAGCGCACACCTGATTTTGTCCCCCACTTGGTAGTGCAGGGAAGGGATGGCTCGCCTGGAAAAGTAGTGGCGGCTGGGCACGACGTACTGTGGGACAGCCAATGCCATCAGGCTTTTAAAACTCTGCGTCTCCACCAGACGGAATGACAGCATTTCAAAGGCCAGGAGTTTTGAAATGCTGGCATTCAGGGCCAGGGATCGCGGGTGGCTAGGGGGGTACTTCCTCTTCCGCTCCAATGTTTGGGAGATAGAGAGCTGAACGCTTCCATGGGACATTGTGGAGATGGTTGGTGACCCAGGTGGTAGTGTTGCTGGCAGATCCTCTGTTTGCGGGGTGGCAGGTGCCACTGTCACTACAGAGGTGGATGAAGAGGCCGAGACTGCAGCAGAAGAGGAAGCAGGAGGAGCCAGAGACCTTTCTTGGTTTTTGAGGTGTCTACTCCACTGCAGCTCGTGCTTTGCACTTAGATGCCTGGTCATGCAGGTTGTGCTCAGGTTGAGAACGTTTATGCCTCGCTTCAGGCTCTGATTGCACAGCGTGCAAACCACTCGTGTCTTGTCATCAGCACATTGTGTGAAGAACTGCCATGCTAGGGAACTCCTTGGACCTGGCTTTGGTGTGCTCGGTCCCTTGCTGCGTTGGGCAGTAGCAGACATACTGTCTAGGGGATGGACGCTCCGCTTTTGCACCCTGCTCCCTCTTCTGCTGTGCTGGTGGCTCTGTGCGACCACCGCCTCTTCCTCCAAACTACACTGGTCACCTGCATAACGTTGATTCCATGTGGGGTCGAGGACCTCATCGTCCTCCACATCATCTTCCACCCGGTCTTCACCCCTGCCCTCCTTGTCTGTCTGCACAATTGCGAAAGCAGCAGCAGTTGGCACCTGTGTTTCGTCATCATCCGAGACGTGCTGCGATGGTCCTCCCATGTACTCATCATGAAACATAAGTGGTTGGGCATCGGTGCACTCAATCTCTTCCACTTCTGGGGCAGGGCTAGGTGGATGGCCCTGGGAAACCCTGCTAACAGAGTCATTGAAAAGCAGAAGAGACTGTTGCATGATTTGGGGCTCAGACTGCTTGGCTGATTTGCAAGGGGGTGAGGTGAAAGACTGATGGACATGCCAACTCTGATCTTTCATCAGAAGAGTGGGTGGGAGACAATGTGAAGGAACCCGAGGCACTGTCAGCAACCCAATCTACTATCGCCTGTACTTGTCCTGGCCTAAACATTCGTACAGCCTCATTAGGCGCGACAAAATACCGCCGCAGGCTCGGTCGCCTACTCGCACCTGAGGAAGGTGTTTCACTTGTGCGTGTATCTGGCACAGATCCACCATGTCCTCTCCCTGCAACAGGAGCTCCACCAGCAGCACCACGACCGGGGCCACCACGTCCCTTTGACCTTCTCCTCATATTTTCCAAATTTAGGATGTTGCCCTGAATGGGTGTTTTTGGAAGAGCAGAACACACCCACAGTACGTAACCGCTGAATCGCACAGCTACAGAACTGCAGAAAATGCTATTAAAAAAAAATGTTTTTTTTTTTTTAGTATAGCACAGTAGAAGACAAATATATAGAAATGGTTTATTTCACACGCCTCCACATATGTATAACACACTGCAAAATATTTTTTGTGGCCCTAAATGGCATTTTTTGGAAGACCACAATACACCCACAGTACATAACCGCTGAATCACACAGCTACAGAACTGCAGAAAATGCTATTCAAAAAAAATGTTGTTTTTTTAGTATAGCACAGTAGAAGACAAATATATAGAAATGGTTTATTTCACACGGCTCCACATATGTATAACACACTGCAAAATATTTTTTGTGGCCCTAAATGGCATTTTTTGGAAGACCACAACACACCCACAGTACGTAACCACTGAATCGCACAGCTACAGAACTGCAGAAAATGCTATTCCAAAAAAATGTTTTTTTTTTTAGTATAGCACAGTAGAAGAAAACTATATATAAATTGTTTATTTCACACACCTCCACATATGTATAACACACTGCAAAATATTTTTTGTGGCCCTAAATGGCGTTTTTTGGAAGACCACAACACACCCACAGTACGTAACCGCTGAATCGCACAGCTACAGAACTGCAGAAAATGCTATTCTTTAAAACAGCATTTGAAAGTGGTAATTTGCCATCTTCTATGAATGAAGCAATTATTATAGTGTTGTTAAAACCTGATAAAATCCCTAGTAACCCTGAATCATATCACCCAATTTCATTACTTACCTCAGACGTGAAACTATTGGCAAAAGTATTAGCCACTAGATTAACAAAAGTAATTTCTAAGTGCATAAGGATCAATTATGCTTTATTCCAAATAGATCCATGGCAGTGAATATAAGGCGTTTATTTCTTAATTTACAGGTTCCAACTGAAAACTTGGGTAATAGAGCTATATTGTCGCTTGATGCGGCTAAAGCTTTGTATAGCATAGAATGGGACTTTTTGTGGAATTGCTTAGAAAATTTTGGTTTTGGACCCCAGTTTATAAGATGGATACAACTTCTCTATACTGCCCCAGTGGCACGGGTGCAGGTAAATGGACATGTAGCGGACCCCCACATTTGGGGTCGCTATGCTTGAAATTTAGGGGATAGCATGAGCAATAGTTTGGCTCAGGCTGTTTGATTTACTTAAATTGGACTCTGCTCTGCTGAGGTGTTGCCTGGTTGTACAGTTCCCTTTGGCCTGTGGGTGGCACTGTTGCCCAGGTCTCGGGTCAAACCACAGGTTGCACTGCAGCATTATTGGGTGTCCTCTCTCAGCGGCTGTGCGGTGGGCGTGTTCTGCCTGTTGTTCCAGGTGGCCCCAGTACCTTTAACTGAGGCCTAAAGGAAACCAGGGGAGGATCTGTCCAGGGAATCGGTGAAGGAAGTCACTGTCTTGGGAGAGGCCTGGTTGCCTGTCAGAGGGAAGGATTCTGTGATCATTGAAACAGCTCCTGTAACGTGCCCCATTGGCACCTATGGTCTCTAAAAGTTATGGGTGCTAAAGAGTTTTGGATTCAAGGACCAAAAGATTCTGTGGCAGAGGATCTCCTGAACCTGTCCTTGGAGGGGACAAAAATTCTAAAATAAATGTTTGTGTTTCACTCCGGCTGCTAGAACCGTGAGAGGGATCTATCCAGGTGAGCAAGACCCACTCAGGCTTGAGTGGCGACGAGGGTAAATAAGTGCTGCATGCCTGAACCTGCCTCCCTACCCTACTCTATCTCTATCTTCAACTTTCCTACTAAGTTATGAGCAAGAGAAAAATAAACTTGTCTGTTGGAGTTTAACACTGTCTGAACATTGGCCTTTTTTGAGAGAGAAAATAGACTTTTTCCTACACTCTAGGGATGAGAACCAGTGGAAGGAGGTAACTTGCTGCGGGACCCAAAAACTGTTAACACCGCTCACTCTTTATACAACATGGAGGATACTGGGCATGTGGCATGTTGTGTCCTGTCCTGCAAGTGTAGGTCAGCGGGTAAAGGATGTGTGTGCTATACGTGGGGGCTCGAGTCCGGGATTTTTACAGCTACCCCCCTGGAAGTTGGACTATTTTTCTCTCATGTCTGTGTGTTCTGTGGAGGCCGGCCATTTAAGGAAAGTTGGACTGTGTCACTTTATTCGAGAAAATGGAGGTCAGGCTTGTACTTTGATTTTTGTTCTAACTGTAGTTCGTGGGGGTGCCTTAGCTGAAGAAAAGCCTGCAAGCTGCGTGCAGCAAGACAAAAAGGGGGAGGAGCCCCCGCCAACTGTGAGTTGCACGTGGCGTATTGGCGCCAAGGGACAGTACAAGCTGGACTAGTGAAGGAGAAGCAATATGTCTGCTACCCCATGGACTTCCATTGCATCGGAACCTCAAATGTTCCCAACTACCTCTACCATGGACATTGCTCCCCTCACTGCCCCCCTGATGGATACAGGGATCCGGCTCAAGCCTAGGGGCGCTTCGCCCTTTATACTTGTAGGGATGCGGAGGCCCTGGGCGTGCTCTGTCCCAGATGCAGTGGTCTGACTGTCCAGATACGGCCATTCAGAAGGTGTTTGATCTGCGGGGAGTTCTTGTTCGAGATGGACCAGCCCACTGAGTCGCCCCGAGCCTACCGGGTCAATTGTATCACGGGGATTGTTACTTCGGAGGAGGACAACTATACCCCTACAGTCGAGCCCACGTGCTTCACCGCGGTTGCAACGGATGTGCAAAATGGAGTTCTGGCCACTATGGAGCCAGCGACGGATGCTGCCTCTGTCACCACTGAGACCACCATCCCACCCGCCAAGAGAAAGGTGGGATACGTCCAGGCCTCCCGCGGCCGTGGTCGAAGCCTGCTCCAGCGCCTGCCAGGACCGGACTTCAAAACCGGGACCTCCAGGAAGTCCACGTCAGGGGACGGTAAGGAGGCTGGAGGGAACTGTGATAGCAAGCTTGCTGGAGAAAGGAAGAAGGCCTTTCCTCATGATGGAGAGAATAGGGCCTGAACCAAAGTCCAGAAACTATTGCCAA
This sequence comes from Rana muscosa, assembly GCA_029206835.1. Taxonomy (NCBI): domain Eukaryota; kingdom Metazoa; phylum Chordata; class Amphibia; order Anura; family Ranidae; genus Rana; species Rana muscosa. Next base: position 883,754,058 of record CM055118.1, read on the forward strand.
GTCAATGTATAGTTGCCACCCTTACGTGTCGTTATAAAGAGTTAACCACTAAGGATCCCGATAGAGTAACAGCACGAGTAAGGGCCCCGGGTGATGCAAAGTGGACATTGACAGCCAGGAAAGAGACTTTTTTCGTAAATCTGTCAGATCACCCGACTCGTGTGTGTTGCCTGGGACAGGAGACCGGCGGACATTGCCAAAGCTCGCCCGGTTGCAGAAAGCTATGCTGCACCATGTAAGACGGAGTTACGGTCTTGAGTTCCCGTACGTGTCTCACAGTGGAACCAGTCTAAGGAGGTAACTTGCTGCGGGACCTAAAAACTGTTAACACCGCTCACTCCATATACAACATGGAGGATACTGGGCATGTGGTATGGTGTGTCCTGTCCTGCAAGTGGAGGTAAGCGGGTAAAGGATGTGTGTGCTACATGTGGGGGCTCGAGTCTGGGATTTTTGCAGCTACCCCCCTGGAAGTTGGACTATTTTTCTCTCATGTCTGTGTGTTCTGTGGAGGCCGGCCATTTAAGGAAAGTTGGACTGCGTCACTTTATTAGAGAAAATGGAGGTCAGGCTTGTACTTTGATTTTTGTTCTAACTGCGTAGTTTGTGTGTGTGCCTTAGCTGAAGAAAAGCCAGCGAGCTGCGTGCAGCAAGACAAAAAGGGGGAGGAGCCCCCGCCAACTGTGCGTTGCACGTGGCGCATTGGCGCCAAGGGACAGTACGAGCTGGACTAGTGAAGGAGAAGCAATATGTCTGCTACCCCATGGACTTCCATTGCATTGGAACCTCGGATGTTCCCAACTACCTCTACCATGGACATTGCTCCCCTCACTTCCCCCCTGACGGATACAGGGATCCGGCTCAAGCCTAGGGGCTGCTTCGCCCTTTATACTTGTAGGGATGCGGAGGCCCTGGGCGTGCTCTGTCCCAGATGTGGTGGTCTGACTGTCCAGATACGGCCATTCGGAAGGTGTTTGACCTGCGGGGAGTTCTTGTTCGAGGTGGACCAGCCCACCGAGTCGCCCCGAGCCTACAGGGTCAATTGTATCATGGGGATAGTTACTTCGGAGGAGGACAACTATACCCCTACAGTCGAGCCCACGCGCATCACCGCGGCTGCAACGGATGTGCAAAATGGAGTTCCGGCCACTATGGAGCCAGCGACTGATGCTACAGCGGATGCTGCCTCAGGCTTGAGTGGCGACGAGGGTAAATAAGTGCTGCGTGCCTGAACCTGCCTCCCTACCCTACTCTATCTCTATCTTCAACTTTCCTACTAAGTTACGAGCAAGAGAAAAATAAACCCGTCTGTTGGAGTTTAACACTGCCTGGACATTGGCCTTCTTTGAGAGAGAAAATAGACTTTTCCCTACACTCTAGGGACGAGAACCCATCTAAGGAGATAACTTGCTGCGGGACCCAAAAACTGTTAACACCGCTCATTCCATATACAACATGGAGGATACTGGGCATGTGTCATGGTGTGTCCTGTCCTGCAAGTGGAGGTAAGCGGGTAAAGGATGTGTGTGCTACAGACATATATCGGCACCTTTTTCAGTGCATCGAGGAACAAGACAGGGATGCCCATTGTCACCTTTGTTGTTTGCTTTAGCTTTAGAACCATTGGCTGCCTCTATCCATCAATCAAAGAATATTATTGGGTTTTGTAGATCTATGGGAGAGGACAAAATTGCATTATATGCTGATATGCTGATGATACAATTCTATTTCTGGGAGATACCTCATCTTCATTGAAGGCAGTAATGTCTCTAATTAATACACATGGCTCCTTTTCAGGCTTTAAGATAAATTGGGATAAGTCAGTACTTTGACCAGTGGACCCCTTGGTGACCAATCTGCCAATACCTGCTTCTCAGATTGCTGTAGTCTCTACATTTAAATATCTAGGGGTACATATTTCATCACAAGTGGGTACATATGTGGAGAGGAATATAACCTCACTACTTGGGCAAGTGGGGAAAGTCTGGAGTATATTGCCTTTGACAATAAAAGGTAGAGCCAATTTGATAAAGAGGATTTGAATGCCACAATTATTATATTTGCTACATAAATGCCCCATATGGTTACCACAGAAATTATTTAAACAAATAGATATTCCGTTTGGAGATCTTATATGTATAAACATCCTCGGATCAACTTGGAAACTTTGCAGCTGACTAAGGATGAAGGAGATTTGACTGTCCCTAATGCCAGGCTTTATTATCTGGCATCTCAAATTCAGCAATTAAATGGATGGAACACTATAAATTGCGAGGATCCTATACAACAAATTATATTTTCCCAATTGCCGATAGATCCACTATTGCAGTTAATTGTTTCTTACCATTTTTTTTTTAACAAACGTAGAGATCCTACATTTTATTTGGAACATAGGACTTGGACCACTGTTCAACAAGAAACTCATTATGAGGGTTATACACATGTAGCGGCCTCCTCACTCCCCTCTTTTCTCAGCTCGTCTTTCTCTTGTCTAGGGGTACCTTAGAGGGGAGAGAGCGGGGATACCACGCCTAGCCTTCACCGCAGGTGTTAGTGCGGCTTGAGCAAAGTTCCTTCTTTACCTTCGGGTCAGTGTTATGCACCTGGAGTCTCCACCGAGAGTTACCTTGAACGATGTCTGCCAGAAAATGAGCCCCACACCATTAAAGTCCAACACTCCTTTATTCTTAACACAATCAGTTGAACTCCCTTGGAGGACAGAACAGAAAAGGAGGTGTGGATGCGAGTAGGCCCAGACACAATGAACTCTCCACTTTCCTTCCTGAAAGTGGGTTGCGGTCTCCGAGTGAGGGGGAATTTCCTTCCAGGCGGTCTCCGATGGGAGGCTCACCTGTCACTGGCAATCTGCTGCACCCGGTCTTCAAGTGAGGAGCTCCCCCCGGTCCATTACACCTTCCGGATTCGGGTTCCCAATCCCTGGGTTCCCTAGGATCTCCTTCCCTCGTGGAACTCAGTGTGGGGCACTGAGCTCCAGGCCTCCATCCGAGTACCTCACCCCAGGTTAAAGGTGCCTGGGATGGAACACGACCTCCGAACATCCTCTAGGCCTAGAACTGCCTAGAGAACCGACATGAACCACCGCCCTCAGGCTGAAGGTGCCTGGGACTCGACCCCGTGACAAAGATGGCCGGCCCCTTTATACCCTCTCCCAGCAAGCACGGCGGGTTCCCCGCCCCACCATACCACTGCCGAGGGAGGACAAAAAGGAGGCACGGCACACAGCAATGATTCAACCCCAGCCCAGGGCGACAGTGCCACCCGCTGGGCCGCAGGGAATTACACATCACTGGTGTCTCTGCCAGTTTAAATTACACCCGGCAAAGTACATACCCGCTACACACAATACATGCCCATATGGAATAATCTAAAACTGCCTGCAGTGGCAAAACATAAAAAAATTGAGTTATGGAAAAAGGCAGGTATTCTGCTTCTTAGCCAACTCTATAACAATGTAAAACAGCAGTGCAGCGCAAAACATCTAAAAACACATCTAAAATGGCAGAATTGATATCTTAATGAGGAAACAGTCCATGCTTTTCATATTAATTCTTCAAAACACAGATGATGAGCATCAATCGGCTCCAACAAGGCATGTACAAGGAAAAGCAAAAACAGAACCTAGTGCTCTCCGTTTGAATGAAAATGTATTATAAAAAGGTAAAATAATGCACTTACAAGCAAGGCACTGTTCCACAGTGCCAGGGGTTCACAGCATGTAAACAATCTGTACTTCACGAGACAGTGTGTAGGACGCGGGTGTGACGTCACGATCATCGATCACGCGTTCCGTACGTGTTACATCCCAAAAGGGGCGGGGCTTCTTCAGCGGTGACGGAATGACGTGAGGCACCCGATTATGTATGCTGCTAGCCAGCGGCTCAAACCAATGATGCCGATACACACTAAGAGTGTCACCATGGCAACCTAGTGCTACGGCTGATACAAGGCACAGAGCATGGCAATAATGAAAGATTTATTAAGAAACACTTCACAGTTAAAAACCTTTATCAGTGCTTGCTATCACTATAGCACGTTTTCTTATAAATTGTATAGATTAAAAAAGAATATGTATGAAAAAAGAAAAACAACAAGTATGGATCTATTTCATAAAATATAATCCCGCATCCAACCTATGTCTCATGGGTACTTTAAAAAAAAAAAAAACTCAATAAATGTATACACAAAATTAATACTTGCAACAATTAATATTTAACGATCAGAGGCAAAGCAATTTACATCAAAGACGACATTCAAGCCGCCCGGCACCATAACTTTGGTTTTATGAATCCAATGAGATTCCCTTTGGCTGAGCTGTCGTAAAAAATTGCCACCTCTCCAGTGCTTGGTTACCCTCTCAATGCCCCAGAACTTCAAGCCCCTGGGACTTTGATTATGGACCAATTTGAAATGTTTGGACACATTATGTGTTTTGATGTTGTTTACATGCTCGCCTAATCGAACGTGAAGGGGTCTTGAGGTCCTGCCTATATATTGGGGACCACATTCACATTCGAGCATGTAAACAACACCAACTGTAGCACAGGTGATAAGTTGGTATATCTTGTACTGTTTATTTGTCGCAGCAGCTAAAAATTCTTTAGGTTTTTTTGTATTGCATTTCGAATGCTTACAAGCAGTGCAACGCCCGGAGGCGTAAAATCCAGAGAGGAAGGAGAAAAGTCTACTTTCTGACTGCACGGGTGGATCAACCACCCGATCACGTAAAGAGGGTGCTTTTTTTATACATAAAAGAAGGGCGGTCTGGCAACAAAGGGCCCAATACCCTATCTTGCTTCAGGATAGACCAATTATTGGATACAATTTTTTATTTTTTTATGTTGAACATTGTAATTAGGGATGAGCCGAACACCCCCCGGTTCGGTTCGCACCAGAACCTGCGAACGGACAGAAAGTTTGCGCAAACTTTAGAACCCTATTAAATACAATGGACTCGAACGTTCAAAATCAAAAGTGCTAATTATAAAGGCTAATATGCAAGTTATTGTCCTAAAAAGGGTTTGGGGACCCGGGTCCTGCCCCAGGGGACATGCATCAATGCAAAAATAAGTTATAAAAATGGCAGTTTTTTCGGGAGCAGTGATTTTAACGATGCTTAAAGTGAAAAAAAAAAGTGAAATATTCCTTTAAATATCATACCTGGGGGGTGTCTAAAGTATGCCTGTGAAGTGGCACGTGTTTCCTGTGTTTAGAACTGTCCCTGCACAAAATGACATTTCTAAAGGAGAAAAAGTCATTTAAAACTGCTTGCGGCTTTAATGTAATGTTTGGTCCCGGCAATATGGATGAAAATCATTGAGAAAAATGGTATGGGTACCCCCCACCCCCCCAGCCCACTACCAGCCCCTTTGGGTCTTGTATGGATATTAAGGGGAACCCCGTACCAAAATAAAAAAAAGGCCCTATATACTCTGAACAGCAGTATACAGAGACTGTAGGTTTGTTCTTAAGTAGAATCTGTTTGTAATTTGGAATAGGTAAATTCTTTAAGTGTAGCTCCAGCCAAAAAATCTATTTTTAAGCTTTTTGTAAAACATAGGTAAGGGTTATCGCCCCTGTAACATTTGTTTTGCTGTCTGTGCACCTGTTCAGACCTGTTCAGCTCTCTGCCTGTGGTTTTATTGTGAGAACATCACAAATTGTATTCAGGTTCCTTTAAATGAACGCTGAGAAAAGAACAGAAGTACACTACATGAAACTAATGCAGCTCCCTGCCTGTGATTTTATTGTGAGAACACCACTAACTGTATTCAGGTAAGCTTTAGGTGAACGCTATGCAAAGCACACAGTACACTAAGTGAAACACTGACTGCAGCTAGCACAATCACCTGCCTGCCTGTCACAGTATAGAGAATAACAGGAACGGATCTAGCTAAACTGAACACCTAGGATGCATATATATCCTCTACACCAGGGGTCTCAAACTGGTGGCCCTCCAGCTGTTGCAGAACTACAATTCCCATGAGGCATTGCAAGGCTAAACAGTTACAAGCACTTGTAGTTCCGCAACAGCTGGAGGGCCGCAGGTTTGAGACCCCTGCTCTACACACTGTAACTGCAGCTAACTGACTCGCCTGCCTGCTCTATCTAACTCAATAGAAATTACACTGTCTCTCTCTCTCTCTGTAATCTCTCTCTTTAAACAACTCCAACACACTACACAAGGCGGCCAAGCTGGCGGCCTTATATAGGGCTTTGGCCAATTACGGCTCTCTGTTCAGACGGCGCTGTGATTGGCCAAGCACGCGGGACATGCTTGGCCAATCATCAGCCAGCAATGCACTGTGATGCCGCAGTGAATTATGGTCCGTGACGCGCCACTCGAAATTTGGCGCGAACGGCCCATAATGTTCGATCTTCGTCAAACGATCGAACAGCCGATGTTCGAGTCAAACATGGGTTTGACTCAAACACGAAGCTCATCCCAAATTGTAATCCAATACCATCCTAAAATTGGAAACACTCATGCTGGTCTCTCTGATTCTATCAGATATCAACTCGGTTCTATCCAAAACTCGCACCTTCTCAATTTCCTTATTCAGGGAATCTTTGTCATATTCCTTTTGCTGGAATATGGAGGATAATAATTGGGACTGTGAGATGAAATCCTCTTCTCACGTGCAATTATGCCTCAATCGGACAAACTGACCCCTGGGGATGTTGCATAACCATGATCTATGGTGGCAACTCCCCAGGGGGATATAGGAGTTTCGATCGGTCGGCTTAAAATGGTTGCACAATTGAAAATGCCCATTGTCCTTCCCAATCTCGAAATCGAGAAAAATTACACTCTCTGTGCTAATATTCCAGGTGAGTTCAATGTTCTTGGTGTTATTATTCATAGTATGGATAAAGAGATCGAAACCCGTTCGATCTCCCTCCAATATCATGATAAGATCGTCTATGAATCTCTTATAACAAATTAACTCTGGGGGAAGATTTTTAAAGACTACCTCCTCCTCCCAGTTGGCCATAAAAAGATGGGCCACACTGGGAGCAAAACAAGCCCCCATAGCAACTCCTCTGGTTTGCAAAAATAATTGACGCTGGTACCAAAAGTAGTTTCTAGAAAGGCAAAAGCCCAAACTTTTCAAAAGGAACTTTCTATGTTTTCTGGGAAGATCAGATGAGGACAGAGCCCACTGTACTGAGGATAAGGCATCCTCATGCCCAATAATGGTATACAGTGAGCTCACGTCCGCAGTGATCAAAATAGACGAAGAACACGATACTGACTCAATAATTTGAATAATGTGTTTAGTGTCTTTGAGATATGCATTTGTTTTAGACACTAAAGGTTGGAGGAAGCCATCAATATACTGTCCCAATCTGGACGATATTGATTAGATTCCATTAACGATAGGCCTTCCAGGTGGCTTGGCACGATCCTTATGGATCTTGGGAAGACAATATATAATTGGAGTCCTACAAAACAGAGGGTCCAAATATGCTGCTTCCTTTTTGTTCAATATATCTTTGGCCTTTCCTTCCTCAATTAACAAATGCAGTTCATCTTTATATGCTAACATGGGATCCTTATTCAAAATCTGGTAGGTATCATGATCGCTCAACAAGCGATCCATCTCAGCTAGGTATAGGGCTGCAACTAACGATTATTTTCATAATCGATTAGTTGGCCGATTATTGTTTCGATTAATCGATTAATCGGTTAATAAACTTAAAAGGAAAAAAAAAGTGAATTTTGCTGCGATTTGCATTTTTACATTTTTTTGGGCCAATTTGTTGTTGGGCAGATTAAAAAAACACAAATTGCCACAAAAACGCATTTCATACTTTTCTGCAGCTTCTCCATTGAAGTATATTGAAAAAAAAAATAGCACCATTTTGCGTTAAAAAAAAAGTCCTTGCCCTTTTCAAATACGCAGCAGCTGAAAAAAATCATGGATGTGAACGTATCCCATAGGAAACTATGTAAATGACATGTAGTGTGTTTCTACAAAAAGCACAGAGGTGTGACCCAGTCCAGAGATGTTTAGTAACATAATGGGGTTAAAAAAACTAAAATTTGTACAAAAAGAGCAAATAATCGCTACTGTAAGGGGTTAATTTTTTACTGTGGGACAGTGAAAGTAATATTTACAGTAGAGATTTGCTCTTTTTGTACTATAAAGGGCTAATTTTTGTTTTTTTTAACCCCATTATGTTACTGGCCAATTAATCGATTATAAAAATGGTAATCGATTAATTTCATAATCGATTAGTTGTCGATTAATCGATTAGTTGTTTCAGCCCTAGCTAGGTAGTCTGTTTTATTTAAAATAACCAGACCCCCTCCCTTATCTGCTGGACGTATAATGATCTCTTTGCGTTTCTCTAGAGATTCCATACCTTTTTTGATAAACTGGGGATCAACAACTTTGCGTACCCTCATTTTGTCAAGATCATTAAAAAACATGTTTTTAAACACTTCTATGTATTTATTGTCTGCATTTAAAGGGTTGAATGTAGATTTATTGCGTAAGTTGGAATGAACACCAACATCTACTGTGGAGGGACGAAAAGTATTTGATAAAAAGTACTTTTTGAACTAAAATGGTTTGCAGAGGGATGTATACTACTAGGAGGTAGTGATGAGCCGAACACCCCCGGGTTCGGTTCGCACCAGAACCCGCGAACGGACCGAAAGTTCGTACGAACATTAGAACCCTATTAAATACAATGGATGCGAACGTTCGAATTCTAAAGTGCTAATTATAACAACTATTATGCATGTTATTGTCCTAAAAAGGGTTTGGGAACCCGGGTTCTGCACCAGGGGACATGTATCAATGCAAAAAGAAGTTTTAAAAACGATCGTTTTTCGGGAGCAGTCATTTTAATGATGCATAAAGTGAAAAAAAAAAAGTCAAATATTCCTTTAAATATCGTACCTGGGGGGTGTCTAAAGTATGCCTGTGAAGTGCCACGTGTTTCCCGTGTTTAGAACTGTCCCTGCACAAAATGACACTTCTAAAGGAAAAAAAAGCCATTTAAAACTGCTTGCGGCTTTAATGTAATGTCTGGTCCCGGTAATATGGATGAAAATCTTTAAGAAAAATGGCATAGCTACCCCATGACACCCCCCCCCCCTACCCCAGCCCATTACCAGCCCCTTTGGGTCTTGTATGGATATTATGGGGAACCCCGCACATAAAATAAAAAAGGCCCTATATACTCTGAACAGCCGTATACAGGCGGTGCATACAAGACAGGGACTGTAGGTTTGTTCTTATGTAGAATCTGTTTGTAATTTTGAACAGGTACATTGTTGAAGTGTAGCTCCAGCCCAAAAATCTATTTTTAAACTTTTTGGAAAACATAGGTAAGGGTTATCACCCCTGTAACATTTAATTTGCTGTCTGTGCCCCTGTTCAGAACATTTCACCTCACTTTCCGTCCCAATGACAACTGTTTTTGAAATGTGGTGTTTTTCTTGAAACAAGGATTGCTGATAAAGCATCAGTACAGAGGAGACACCTTTCTCCCATATTTATTCTTACAGGAGAGAATTTTCCTTCCTAGTGGTAGATTTCCTCTCACTTCCTGTTGTCTTCTTGCGTTTGCAAGTAGGAGTCGTTTGTAAGTTGGATGTTTGAAAGTAGGGACCTGCCGTATATACTCTGCAGAAATAGGCCCCTTAGTTGTTGGTGTTGGCACAACACTGTAAGCACTCACAGTTACTCTTGGTTGGTGCTGGAACGCCCTGCTGTCAACTATTATATCAGGAATTTTAATTACATATAATTGTTGAACAGTGGTAGTAAAAATTGGGCCTTTGATGGTGGTGCTGGTGCCACAACACTGTAAGCCCTGACAGTTACTCTTGGTGGGTGCAGCAATGGGCCCTGCTGTGAATTATTAGATCAAGAATTGTAATTGCATGCCCCTGTTGAACAGGGGCTGAAAAATTGGGCCTTTCGTGGTGGTGGTGGTGGTGTTGCCACAACACTGTAAGCCCTCAGAGTTACTCTTGGTGGGTGCAGGAATGGGCCCTGCTGTGAATTATTAGATCAAGAATTGTAATTACATGCCCCTTTTGAACAGGGGCTGAAAAATCGGGCCTTTCGTGGTGGTGGTGGTGGTGGTGGCGTTGCCACAACACTGTAAGCCCTCAGAGTTACTCTTGGTGGGTGCAGCAATGGGCCCTGCTGTGAATTATTAGATCAAGAATTGTAATTGCATGCCCCTGTTGAACAGGGGCTGAAAAATTGGGCCTTAGGCACTGGTGGCACAACACTACAACCCCTCACAGATACTGTACTTGGAGCACAGCAATGAGCCCTGTTGCAAAGTATTGCTTCAAAAATTGTAATGACACGCCCCTGTTAAACAGGGGCTGAAAAATTGGGCCTTAGGCACTGGTGCCACAACACTCCAACCCCTCACAGATACTGTACTTGGAGCACAGCAATGAGCCCTATGGCAAATTATTGCTAAAAAAATTGTAATTACACGCCCCTGTAAAACAGGGGCTGAAAAATTGGGCCTTAGCCACTGGTGGCGGCACCCATAAACAAAAATGATCTTCCAAGCTATCATCATCAATCGTATCATTGAGGACTCGGAGGAGGAGGATAGCCAGTCAACATAACAGCACAGGCACTCAGCATCAGCATCAGTCTTGAAGGGATGTGACATGTTAAAATCAATTAGTCTGTTATATCAGCATCAGGTGTGTGGTAGCTGGTGGTGATCCAAGACTGGTTCATCTTGATGAAAGTCAGTCGATCAACCGAGTCGGTGGACAGGCGCACCCTGTGATCCGTGACAAATCCTCCAGCAGCACTGAATGTGCGTTCCGAAAGAACGCTGGATGCAGGACAGGCCAGTAGCTCAATTGCATACTGTGCAAGCTCTGGCCAGTGATCCATCCTCAAGACCCAGTAAGCCAGAGGATTTTCGGTGGGGAAGGTGTCCAAGTCTGACCTTGCCCCTAGATATTCCTGCACCATGTTTATCAGACGCTGGCGATGGTTGCTGGAACCGATCATACTTTGGGGCTGCGGACTAAAGAATTGTCTGAACGCATCGGTCAGACGGCCACCTTCCCCACCGCTCCTTCTTTGACTGGCCGAAGCCTCAGCAACTCGTTGTCCAGGACCAGGAGTTTGTAACCTCCCAGTCTCTGGGAACGCGTTGCACAGACCTTTCTGCAAGGCCTCCCGGAGTTGTCTCATCCTCTGCTCCCTCTGCGAAGGTAACATAAGGTCCGCAACCTTACCCTTGTACCGTGGATCAAGGAGAGTGGCCAGCCAGTAATGGTCCCTCTCCTTGATCCGAAGAATACGAGGATCCTTCCGCAGACTTTGCAGGATCAGGGAGGCCATGCAGCGTAGGTTTGCTGAGGCATTCGCTCCGGAGTCCTCTGGGTCACTAAGGACGACATGATCCGCAGCCACCTCCTCCCAGCCACGTACAAGTCCACTGGTTTCTTGGGACTGTAAATCATCCGTAAAAGACTGCTGCTGATGATGCTGAGTGCCAGCCTCCACCTCCATGCTGACACAATCCTCCTCCTCCTCCTCCTCCTCCTCTTCCTCTTCCTGTGCGATGGGTGGGACAGAAGGAACACTGTCTGGGTAAAGGGGGCCTTGAGAGGCAAGGAAGTCCTCCTCTTCCTGCCTCTGTTCTGCCTCAAGTGCCCTGTCCATTATTCCACACAGCGTGTGCTCCAACAGGTGGACAAGAGGTACAGTGTCACTGATGCATGCACTGTCACTGCTCACCATCCTCGTGGCCTCCTCAAATGGTGCCAGGACAGTGCATGCATCCCTGATCATGCCCCACTGGCGTGGAGAAAAAAAACCAAGCTCCCCTGACCCTGTCCTGGTGCCGTAGTCGCACAGGTACTCATTGATGTCCCTCTGCTGCGTGTGCAGCCGCTGCAGCATGGCCAACGTTGAGTTCCACCTGGTGGGCATGTCACATATAAGGCGGTTCTTGGGCAGGTTCAACTCCTTTTGCAGCTCAGCCAGGCGAGCACTGGCATTATAAGATCTGCGGAAATGCACACAGACTTTCCTGGCCTGCCTCAGGACATCCTGTAAGCCGGGGTACCTGCCCAAGAACCGCTGCACCACCAGGTTAAGGACGTGAGCCACACAGGGCACATGGGTCAGTTGTCCCTGTCGGAGGGCGGAGAGGAGGTTGGTGCCATTGTCGCAAACCACCATTCCTGGCTTAAGCTGGCGTGGCGTCAACCACCTCTCGGCCTGGCCCTGCAGAGCAGACAGGACCTCTGCCCCAGTGTGGCTTCTGTCCCCCAAACACACCAGCGCAAGCACGGCATGGCATCTTTTTGCCTGCGTACTTGCGTAGCCCCGTGAACGGCTACGGAGCACCGCTGGTTCATAGGACAAACCACAGGAAGAGGCCATGGAGGAAGAAGAAGAGGAGGGGGTGGAGGAGAGAGGTGTGTCACAACCAGTAGTAGCATTTTGGAGGCGTGGCGGTGGAACAACCTCCAACACTACTGCACCTTGTCCTGCATCCTTCCCAGCTGCCAAAAGAGTGACCCAATGGGCCGTGAAAGAAAGGTAACGTCCCTGTCCATGCCTGCTGGACCATGAGTCAGCGGTAATATGCACCTTACCGCTGACCGCCCTGTCCAGCGAGGCCAAGACATTGCCTTCCACATGCCGGTAGAGAGCCGGAATAGCCTTCCGTGAGAAAAAGTGGCGTTTGGGAACCTGCCACTGAGGAACCGCACATTGCACAAACTCACGGAAGGGGGCCGAGTCTACCAACTGAAAAGGCAGCAGTTGAAGCGCTAGCAATTTAGCCAAGCTAGCATTCAACCGCTGGGCATGTGGATGGCTGGGAGTGAACTTCTTTCGACGGTCCAGCAGCTGGGGCAGGGAAATTTGCCTGCTAGAATCGGACGTCGGTGTACTGCTAGCAGAGTGGCCGCAAGTACTTGGCTGTGACACACCTAATTCTACACCTTCATTCCTCTCAGTGCATGTTTCAGAGAGGACTGAAGTTATAGTGGGGTTGGAGATCCCAGCTGATGCGGTGCAAGGAGAGGTCCGCTTTGTTCTTTGGTGTGGGTCTTTGAGGTAGGCTTGCCAACGAGCTGCATGGCAGGTCAACATATGTCTGGTCAGGCATGTGGTACCCAAGCGGCTGATGTTTTGGCCACGCGATATACGCTTGAGACATATGTTGCAAACAGCAGCTGTGCGATCTGATGCACTAGCCTCAAAAAAGGCCCACACCAAGGAACTTTTTGAATGACGGGCAGAGGCTGCGCCCTGCACAGGCGGAGCTCTGCGGTGTGATTCCGTCGGTGTACTGCCCTTACGCTGGCCACCAAAGGGCATCCTGCCTCGTTGGAGATGTGCCTCCTCCTCATCCTCCTCCTCCTCCTCTCTCCTATTAGGCACCCACGTGGAGTCAGTGACCTCATCATCCCCTCCCTCCTCATCACTGGAGCCAATCTGGCAGTATGCTGCAGCTGCTGGAACATGACTGCCAGATTGGTGTCCTTCTTGAGCATCCCCTCTGTCTGCTCTCACGCTACTGCCTTCCTGTAGCTGGGTTTCATCATCAGACCCTTCGAAACGCTGGGCATCCTCCTGGAGCATGTACCCAACACTGTGCTCAAACAGTTCGGGGGACTCCTCAGGAGGAGGACATGGTGGGTCTAGGGAAGGAGTGACTGATGATGAGTCTGACATTGATACCAGGGAAGAGGACGCTTTGGCAGCTGCTTTGCCAGTACCCTGAGCCTGGGTGAGAGAGGATGAGGAGGAGGAGGAGGGCTTGGTCATCCACTCTACCAAGTCTTCGGCATGATGTGGCTCAACATGTCCAGCTGCCGAAAAGAAGGACAAGCGTGTCCCATGGCCATGTGCTGATGACAATGCACCGCGTCCACGACCAGCACTGTTGCCCCCAGACACAGAGCCTGCTTGCCCTCTTTTATTGCCTCCTGACTGTCTGCCTCTCCTTGTTTGCCTTCCAGACATTCTAATAGATGGCCTGCAGGGAGATGGGAAAAAAGCAATAAGGGCTACCTTCAGGTGTCCTTCTCTGTCCCTTTACTTAAGGATTTCTAAATATGGTTGAGGATTATTGCTTTTGCACAGAATAGCACAACGACAATTTCCCTGACTGTCCAAAAAACAAGGATTTCAAAGATGGTTGATGAGGAATGCTTTAGCACACTATAGCACAAGGAGAATTCCCCTCACTTTCCTTCTTTGTCCCTAGAAACAAGGACTGGCACAGTGAAAGAAACTGACACTCTCCCTACCTACAGTTTTCTGTCCCTAGAAAAAATGTTTTTTTAAAGCACACTATAGCACAAGGAGAATTCCCCTCACTTTCCTTCTTTGTCCCTAGAAACAAGGACTGGCACAGTGAAAGAAACTGACACTCTCCCTACCTAGAGTTTTCTGTCCCTAGAAAAAATGTTTTTTTAAAGCACACTATAGCACAAGGAGAATTCCCCTCACTTTCCTTCTTTGTCCCTAGAAACAAGGACTGGCACAGTGAAAGAAACTGACACTCTCCCTACCTAGAGTTTTCTGTCCCTAGAAAAAATGTTTTTTTAAAGCACACTATAGCACAAGGAGAATTCCCCTCACTTTCCTTCTTTGTCCCTAGAAACAAGGACTGGCACAGTGAAAGAAACTGACACTCTCCCTACCTAGAGTTTTCTGTCCCTAGAAAAAATGTTTTTTTAAAGCACACTATAGCACAAGGAGAATTCCCCTCACTTTCCTTCTTTGTCCCTAGAAACAAGGACTGGCACAGTGAAAGAAACTGACACTCTCCCTACCTAGAGTTTTCTGTCCCTAGAAAAAATGTTTTTTTAAAGCACACTATAGCACAAGGAGAATTCCCCTCACTTTCCTTCTTTGTCCCTAGAAACAAGGACTGGCACAGTGAAAGAAACTGACACTCTCCCTACCTAGAGTTTTCTGTCCCTAGAAAAAATGTTTTTTTAAAGCACACTATAGCACAAGGAGAATTCCCCTCACTTTCCTTCTTTGTCCCTAGAAACAAGGACTGGCACAGTGAAAGAAACTGACACTCTCCCTACCTAGAGTTTTCTGTCCCTAGAAAAAATGTTTTTTTAAAGCACACTATAGCACAAGGAGAATTCCCCTCACTTTCCTTCTTTGTCCCTAGAAACAAGGACTGGCACAGTGAAAGAAACTGACACTCTCCCTACCTAGAGTTTTCTGTCCCTAGAAAAAATGTTTTTTTAAAGCACACTATAGCACAAGGAGAATTCCCCTCACTTTCCTTCTTTGTCCCTAGAAACAAGGACTGGCACAGTGAAAGAAACTGACACTCTCCCTACCTAGAGTTTTCTGTCCCTAGAAATTTTTTTTCTTAAAGCACACTATAGCACAAGGAGAATTCCCCTCACTTTCCTTCTTTGTCCCTAGAAACAAGGACTCGCACAGTGAAAGAAACTGACACTCTCCCTACCTAGAGTTTTCTGTCCCTAGAAAAAAATGTTTTTTTAAAGCACACTATAGCACAAGGAGAATTCCCCTCACTTTCCTTCTTTGTCCCTAGAAACAAGGACTCGCACAGTAAAACACACTGACACTCTCCCTACCTATCCTTCTCTTTCCCTAAACTAAAGGAATCCAGGTTAAGCAAGAAAGAAATAAATGTCACTGTCCCTGCCTATGCTTGTCTTTCACTGCTCCGGAACACACTACACTAGGCCGCCGTGCTGGCGGCCTTTTATAGTGTGGGGCGTGTACTAAACACCCTCAGCAATAATTGGCCACAGGCATCCTGCCTGTGGCCAATCATTGCTCTCCTCGCTGCCGGCGCTGTGATTGGCCAAGCATGCGGGGTCACAGTGCATGCTTGGCCAATCACAGCGCCTGGATGACACTGCGATGGCGTAGTGCATTGTGGGCCGTTCGCGTCACTCGAATTTGGCGCGAACGGCCCAAATCGTTCGATCTTCGTCGAACGATCGAACAGCCGATGTTCGAGTCGAACGTATGTTCGACTCGAACACGAAGCTCATCCCTACTAGGAGGGTACTTTAACATTCCCCTTTCACCGCTGCAAGACACATCGACTGGACACTCCAATGTATCCTACAGAACCCTGAAAAGTATTAAAGCCTTATTACAGTCAATGGTTCTAGTAGATTCATGGAGATCGACACACCCAACAGAAAGAGATTATTCTTTCTTTTCAGCACCTCACAAAGGGTATTCAAGAATAGATCTGATCTTTGTTTCACAAAGAGATCTTTCCAACTTAGAGCGGAAATAGGCATTATCACCCTATCTGATCATGCTCCCACAGCGATCACAATGAGATTCAGCCCACCTAAAAGCTCAACATTTAACTGGAGACTCAATGCTACCCTATTGACTGATCAATCAATACATGACAGTATATATGAATCCATCAGGACTTATTTCCTGAATAATGTCGACTTAGACACTAACCCTCTAAATAATTGGGAAGCCCACAAATCAGTGATCAGAGGAGAACTAATTAAATGGGGAGCCAGGAAAAAGAGAGAGAAAGAAAAGGAAATATCGAATTTATCTAACACAATAGCTAGATTAGAGCTGCAACACAAAAAATCATTATCCGCTAAAGTAGAAGAAGAACTTAACAATAATAGGAAAAGCCTGAAACAAATATTAAACCTACAAACCCAAAAGTCTCTTTTCTTTAAGAAAAATATTTTTTATGAACACGGAGACAAAAGCAGAAAGCAATTGGCTAGAGCCCTGAAAGATGCGACAATAGCGACCCATGTCCATGCCATACGCAACAAGCAAGGTACGCTAGAACACAAACCTGAGCAAATAGCAAAAATCTTCCAGAATTTTTACTCCAAACTCTACAATTTACCCACACAGCATAAATCTCTTCACGTAACAACATCTAAAGATGAAACGATCAAAAATCTTCTAACAAACAGTAACCTACCCTCACTTCAAAGAGAGGATGTATCAACCTTAGATGACCCCATAATGGCAGCTGAATTACAAGACGTAATCAAAGAATTAAAAGTAGGGAAAAGCCCAGGTCCTGATGGATTTACTTCACAGTATTACAAAACTTTTCCATAACTGTTATCCAACCCTTTACTAAAAGCTTTCAATTATCTAGCCAAATACACACATGACTCTAATTCCCTACTCACAGCTCACATAGCAGTAGTCACCAAACCAGATAAAGATCACTCAGACTGTGCGAACTTTAGACCAATCTCATTGTTGAACGTTGACATTAAATTGTTAGCGAAAATCCTAGCCAACAGATTGAAACCATTTCTTTGACAAGTCCTCGGTCCAGAACAGGGAGGGAAGCTAGATAAAATATTAAGTCCCTAAACCTTATTCATTATGCGAAGCACACGAATATTGAGGGCCTCCTCCTATCTACGGATGCGGAGAAGGCCTTCGATAGGGTCTCGTGGGACTATATGCTAGCAACCTGTTCACATACTGGACTAGGGGAGAACATGGTAAACTGGATCAAGGCCTTATACATCAACCCCCAAGCTAAAATTAAGATGAATAATGTATTTTCAGACCCAATAAAAATAAGCAACGGTACATGTCAGAGATGCCCCCTTTCCCCCTTACTATTAATTTTATCATTGGAACCCCTAATTAGAACCATAAACAACTCCCAAGACATTAAGGGATTTAGAATACGCAAACGAGAATATAAAGTAGCTGCATACTCGGATGACCTCCTTTTTTTTATCACACAACCCCATATATTTATTCCCAACCTTACAGAGGTTTTCAAAATTTTCGGATATATATCTAATTTAAAAATTACCGTATTTATTGGTGTATAACACGCGCCGGCGTATACAGTAACACGCACCCCAAGTTTAGGAGGGAAGTTTAAGGAAAAAAAAAACCTTACATTTAAATGCCCATCAATGCAGCCTTATCAGTGTCATTTGCAACCTTGTCAGCGCAGCCTTGCCCCCAGTGTGCATTGCAGCCTTGCCCCAAGTGTCCATTGCAGCCTTGGATGAATTTAAAATTGGCGCCGCCAAGATCGCCGCCGAGACTGGGCGGAGCGAAGCAAACGCCGTCGACATCGCAGGGACTGGGCGGAGCCGAGATACACATAGCCGAGTGTACTTCTCGGCTCCGCTCACAGTCACGCCCAGTCCTGCCCTATGATGGACATAACACAGGTCCAATGGTGGGACTGGCGTGACTGTGAGCGAAAACGAGAAGAGCCGAGTACAGTCGGCTATGTGTATCGTAGCGGCGATCGCTCCGCTCACAATCAGCGGGGATCGGGTGGGGATCGGCGTATAACACGTACCCACGATTTTCCCCTGATTTTAAGGGGAAAAAAGTGCGTGTTATACGCCGATAAATACGGTAATCAAACAAAATCAGAAGCACTTAACTTAAATCTCACCCCGAAAAACTATGATCTACTTAAAAGAAACCATAACTTTAAATGGGAACAGGACACCCTCATACCTAGGAATCAAATTAACCCCATCCATTGATCGTCTCTTCTCAGCCAATTTTACACCCCTTTTAAACTCCATTACCACAGACTTACAGAAATGGACCCCCAAGCTCTTCTCCCCTTGTTTGGAAGAGCATCTATTTAAAAAATGACTATCCTCCCAAGACTGCTCTATTTCTTTAATGCCCTACCAATCACAATACCCACCCAGAAGCATATCTAGTGAAAATGGCGCCTATGGCAAGCACTGAAACTGCGCCCCTGTCAAAACATTTGAAACCCATCTTTCAGATCACCAGGGACAGAAAGGGACGCAGTGCAGCGAGGACAGAGAGGGACACTGGGGACAGAGAGGGAAGCCAGGGACAGGGAGGGACAGAGAGTGATGCTGGGGACAGACAGAGGGACGCAGTGTTATGAGGACAGAGAAGGATGCAGTGAGGACAGGGGACACAGGGGCATGCAAGGGGGGGACACTGTGTGGGGGTGGGGACACTGTGGGGGGGCCAGGAGAGTCTCAGGCCCCCTACATTTGTACTGGCTGCCCCTCCCCCGATGGTGGTGGCTCTGGTGACTCTAGACTCCTGTAAAAAATAAAAAGTACACAGCCTCACCTAATGCCTGTAATAATAAGACCTCTCATGGCACGTTGCTCCCCACTGACCCCTCCTCTCTTCTTGTCCGTCCCGGGTGATGTATTGTACAGTAAAAGCACCTGAGGTGGATGGGAGGGAAGGAAGGGCTGGTAGGGAGCAGTGTGCCGTGAGAGGTCTTATTACAGCCGCAGCTAGACTGTATGTGTTGCAGTCTTGCAGAGCCTCTTATGTGGCCCCCTTAATGGCCCCAGGCCCTTGGGCAGTGCCGAGTGCCCGATGGGTCATTCCCCCTGCTCATTAAACAGTCCACATTCAGTGAAAGTTCATGTACGGAAAAGTTTGCAGTACATGAACTTTCCTTGAATGTGGACTGTTTAATGAGCTTGTTGCACAAATCACTTTATTACACTTTATTTATGATATCTATGGCTATTTATAATTTATTTAATCCATATTGAGCACTATATTTGATGCCTGGCAAACATGCACAATCAAACATGATGATGACTTAAAACTTTTAAGGTTACTTTCACACTGAGGCGCTTTGCAGGCGCTATAGAGCTAAAAATAGCGCATGCAAAGAGCCCTGAAAGAGCCTCTCCTGTCACTCCAGCGGGAAAGCCCAAAGGTTTTAACCCTTTTTCGGCCGCTAGAGGGGGTTAAAAGCGTCCCGCTGGCAGCTGAATAGCGCTGCAAAAAGGACGCCCCCACCACCCCAGTGGGAAAGTAGTCTTAGTCCTCATCATGTGCGATTGTGCGTGTGTGCCAGGCCCAAGCAGCCAATCAAATATAGTGCTCAATATGGATTAAATAAATTATAAATATCCATAGCCATAGATATCATTAATAAAGTGTAATAAAGTGATTTGTGCAACAGCTGTTCACAAATCACTTTATTACACTTTATTTATGATATCTTTGGCTATGCATATTTATTTAATCCACTGAGCACTATATTTGGCTGCTTGCTTTCCTGTTGGCAGTTGGCACACACACATCAACATGATGACGATCAAAAAGTAGTACCTGGCTGGGCTGGCTGCTACCCTTGGTGCTGCTGCTGAGGGTTCCCCGTTGTGCCGCTATACATTCCTTCTCCCGTCCTCTCTTCTCCTCCCCACGTCACCTCATGTCACATTCCCCGCTCAGGGGAGAAGATGCCGAGGAGGAGGGTAGGCGGAGCTACATGGACCTGGTCTGGCCAGTCATCGGCAGTCATGGGTCGCCTGTCACTCCCCTCCCCAGGCCAATATTAGCAATTGCTGCTGTGCCGGCGCCGCGCACCAGTAGGCCGGCGCCGGGGGCTATATTAGTGCGGGAGCCGGAGGCGGCCACGGGAGGACAGATGGGGTATTTTTTTCATGCGGGGGGCGGCTCTTTGCCGCCCCCCCCATGGTGCCCATGGCACTTTCCTCCTTTTTCTCCAAATTACAAAATATACAAAGAAAATTCCTTTGGGCCAGAAAAAAGCCAAGAATAAACCTACGTCTCCTTACACTACCGAAAAGCAGGGGGGGGGGAATCGGACTGCCCAATTTAAAAAAATACCATATCGCCTCCCACATCACCAGACTGATAGATTGGCACTGCCATGGGAAAAATAAAGACTGGGTACAATTAGAATGAGACAATAACATGAAGCCAATCTTGTACTACCCTTGGACCATTAATTCCAAACACACCAGAAAAAATAACTAACCCTTTAGTTGCAGCCACACTAAACATTTGGCATAAGATAGCCACTCCACACAAACTAGCTACAATCCCGGGTCCAGTAACCCCCGATTGCCGATAATCCAGACTTTGTACCCGGTGAAAACCAACCAGTATTCCCAACCCCCACCAACACCAACAAATTATTGGTCACCCACTGCCTAAAAGGGAATAAAGTTAAATCTCTTGAAAAATTTAGAACAGATTATGGTGAGCCATTACCTAATTATTATTATTATTATTATTATTATACAGGATTTATATAGCGCCAACAGTTTACGCAGCGCTTTACAATATAAAAGGGAGACAATACAGTTACAATACAATAAAATACAAGAGGATTAAGAGGGCCCTGCTCAGAAGAGCTTACAATCTAATAGGGAGGGGCAGGTGGTACAAAAGCTTGTATCCTTGACTACTGGACCCAAATAACAAAATGGATTAAACATATCACAGCGACCAAGATTAATCTGAATGCAGCTGCATGCCTGTTACACATCAACCATTTTACGATTAGCAAATATAAAAAGCCACTAACAAGGCATTTACTGACAGCAGCTAAAACACTGATTCCATTGCACTGGAGAACTACCAGAAGTCCGACGGTCAAGGATTGGTTAGACAGAGTTCAGTACATATACAAGATGGACGAGATTGTAGCAATGAAGAGGAAAAACACTGATGCCGCGTACACACGACTGTTTTTAATGACGAGAAAAATGCAATATTTTAAAATGGTCATTAAAAATGATCGTGTGTGGGCTTCAGAGCATTTTTCACGACGTGAAAAATGGGCATGAAAAAAATGGAACATGCTCTAATTTTTCTCGTCATTTTTCACATCGTCGTTTTTCTCGTCATGAAAAGCGGCCGTGTGTAGGCTTTAACGACGTGAAAAAAATGTGCATGCTCAGAATCAAGTATGAGACGGGAGCGCTCATTCTGGTAAAACTAGCGTTCGTAATGGAGATAGCACATTCGTCACGCTGTAACGGACTGAAAAGCACGAGGCTGAAAAGCGCAAATCGTCTCTCAACAAACTTTACTAACATGAAGGGTGGCGCCATCCGAATGGAAATTTCCCTTTATAGTGCCGTTGTACGTGTGGTACGTCACCGCACTTTACTCCAGCATTTTTTTCCACGATAGTGTGTAGGCAAGGCAGGCTTGAGAAGAGTCACGTCGAGAAAAATGCAGGTTTTTTCAATGACATTAAAAACGGTCGTGTGCACGCGGCATGAGAGTTTCCATAAACTTTGACAACCCTGGGTATTATTTGTGTATTCTAATGAATACCAACTACTGACAAAGTGAGACTTTCCAAAACTTCACATCTAATAAATAAATTCTCAGTTTTATTTTTTACCTCCTTATATGCAGATGTATAGGAAACCTTCCTACAATTGTCATAATAGGATTGTGTGATATCTACTATCATTATGTAAATATCTATGGTTTTTGGTACTGGATCCCCCCCCTTTTCTCACCCCCACATGAGTCCCTTCTCCACTACCCACCCTACTCTGCCCCCCCCTCCCCTCTTTCATGTCCTTTATGTCTCACCCCCTCCCAGCCCACCCCCTCCCTTTTCCATTTCCTTATTAAGGTATAATATAGCAATTTTATCTCCCCCCAATACAAATGTATGTACACCATCTCATTACACTATGTGTTATTCTGTCATCAGACATTGTTATATAGTACAAACTTTTGTAACTGTACAACTACTATCCATTGTTTGAAACAATTTTCTTTAAATAAACCTTTGATTGTGAAAAAAAAAAAAAAAGTACTTTTTAATATTGAGATTCCTGACAACCTTGTGAATATTCACGTAAGTATGAAATTTATCAAGGTTGCGGGTGGGCGCAAATTTGAGCCCCCTATCCAGCACCTTTAATTCATCCTCACTCAGTGTGCAGCTACTTAGATTATAAATGCCAGCACCTAATGGGGTTTTGTTTTTTTTGTATTCTCCTGCCCCCTCTCCTTCCTCTCTTTCTTTTCTCTTTCACTGGTGGCCATTTGTTACTGGGGTTTCCTGGGACTGATGCCTCCACCAATTGCCCGGATTCGGCTGGTATATTGGAGGGCCCCTCCCCAGGCCACTCTGTGCCCCCGAAAAATCCCCTCCCTCTCTTGCTGTATGGTGCTGCAAGGGTGCAAATCTATTAGACATAGGCAACTGACCTCCTCATGGGCCCTGTGACCCCCCCCCCTGCCCTGATAACCATATTCAGGACCTCTATCCTGCCTATGGCTATCCCAGCCTTGAGGCGACTCATATTGTTGTTGATATTGTTGTTAGTATTGAGAATTATTTCTAAGGGGGGGTGTGGTCTAATGCGTACGGAACACATGATCGATGATTGTGACGTCACCCGTGTCCTACACACTGTCTCGTGAAGTACAGATTGTTTACACGCTGTGAACCCCTGGCACTGTGGAACAGTGCCTTGCTTGTAAGTGCATAATTTTACAAGCTTGTCCTGAAAAATTCTATGTTAGTGCAAATAAAAAAAGTATCACGGACAGTACTTAATTTTCTCTGTCACAATTGCACTAATACGGCTACAATTACGTCAAGTACCTTTTTATAATAAATTTTCATTCAAACGGAGAGCACTAGATTCTGTTTTTGCTTTTCCTTGTACATGCCTTGTTGGAGCTGATTGATGAGATCACTCACGCTTTAAGTGAAGTACTGGCTTAATATCTTCCTGACCCAGAGTTCCCGGCTTGATCATCCCATAGAGGGAACCGCTCTAAAGCCCTGACTGATATACTCAGGGGTCCATTAGCTGAGGTGAGCTGCTATAACTACCACTGGTGGAGGTTGTCACGAAAGTCACTTGAAGTACCATCTATTTTCACTTTGGACACTTGCTTTTGTATGCTCATCATCTGTGTTTTGAAGAATTAATATGAAAAGCATGGACTGTTTCCTCATTAAGATATTGATTCTGCCATTTTAGATGTGTTTTTAGATGTTTTGCGCTGCACTGCTCTTTTACAGTTTGAGGTTGGGGATTTGATATTTTGACCCTCAGTGTTCTAGCAGCTGTGTTTTAGGTTATTTGCGCTGGTTGATTTACTATTTTAGAACTCTATAACAATGATGTTCTGCAATCATTTGATAAATTGGTAGAGAAATATAATTTGTCTAATAAATATTTTTTTCAATACCTACAGCTACGGCATGCCTTGCAGACTCAAGCAAAGACCTTTAAATTAAAATATAATCCTTCATCCATTTTAGCTATGGCAGTTACTACTAGACGTGTTAAACAGGGACTAATGGGAAAGATATGTTCTTCTATTAAAATGATAACAAGTATCAACTCACAAGAAGGTAGCTTGGATGGTGGCGAAGAGACCTAGAGGCACTTAGTGATGAGGAATGGGAGCATTGAAAAATTAATTTAAGGTATCCTTATCCTCCGCACAGTGTTTGACTCAACTATTAATTATCCATAGAGCTCACTATACTCCTTTAAAACGGTATTCCTGGGGTAAACCAATTACATCTAACTGCCCAAGATGCATAAATGGTACCCGTTCACTTATACATATGTTGTGTCGATGCCCCAAATTGCACTTCAACTGGGAGTCCATATTTGATACTTTGAACTCCTTGTGCTCCACACAAGTACAGCCTGACCCAAAAACAGCATTGTCAGGGGTTATGCCGGAAGATACTCTCCCAGTTGAAGTGCAAGTGATGTGGCTGAGAACTATGTTCATGGCACGTAAACTTATATTGCAAAAATGGATGTCAAACACTCCACCAATGAAACATCAATGGATTAAAGCAATTAATCTTATTTTAAGATGAGAGGAACTGACCTATAAACATAGGAGATGTCCTAAGAAATGTGAAAAGATCTGGCATTGGCGGTTAGTGTCTAATCTGGCTGAGAAATCAGATGAGCATATTAATGATATGGGACATTAGGTAAGAAATCTAATGTAGCACTACCCCCGTAGGAACTGCTGGTTTGTTTTTGGGTTTGCACGTTACCTCTTCAGCTTCGTTGTCAGGGTGAGAAAGTCTGTATTAAATGCAATGTCCACACAGGATGTAAAACCTTCAACTGTTGGGTTTATTTTTGCTGCAATAACTCGTATAGATAGTAGAAGGTAGGAGAAGAGAGGGGAAGGTTCAGGTACACGTTGTAGAACACACAAATGTCTAAAGTCATCCACCACTCTCACTGTTGAGTGGGTATTGCTCACCCGGATAGACCCCTCTCACCTGGCCTAGCAGCCGGGATGACGCATGAACCAGTATCGGGACAATCTCTGCCACAGACCGTTTGAGAACAAATGTGGATAGCCAGGAATCCTCTGCCACAGGATTTAAGTCCCGAACTTCCAGCCGTGCAGTTAAAGAACCTTTAAGCCGATCTGGCGATCTGCTTGGCTTTTAAAGTAGTGGATCCCCGCTTAACAAGGTCACCAGGCCTCTCCCGAGACATTAGCACTTTGCTGGTCTCCTCCCTCTTGGTGGACAGCTTGGGATCCACTTTAGGATTGTAGGCCCCAGCCAGACTAGCCGGGCCTACCATATAGCGATGCAGCCTCGGGCTGTCATGAAGATCCTGCCAGAAACAGGCGCCTCAGACTCCCTGGTTCCCGATCGCGGGCGCGACCGCACATGTGCACGCGCACGCGCCCCGCGGTTGGCGCCAGAAGGGCTATTTAAACCTGTCACTCACAGACAGTCCCTGCTGTCTGCTCTACAGCGTTGTGTATCTGAAACCCGATCTGAGACTTACCTGTGATAGACCCAGCTTGCCTGTGACCATTCCAGCCTTCTGCCTGCACCTGACCCTTGGCCTGTTGTGACCTCTCCTCTGCCTGTTCCCTCTGTACCTTGCTGCCAGCCTGTTAACCAACCCGGCTTGTCTGACTATTCCTACTGTTCCTGGTTCCAGTCCAGTCTGCTGAAGCTGTTCCAGTCTGCTAAGCTATCCAGCCTGCTGAAGCTTCCTGTTGTTCCTGGTTCCAGTCCAGTTTGCCAAACTACTCCAGTCTGCTGAAACTTCCTGTTGTTCCTGGATCCAGTCCAGTTTGCCAAACTACTCCAGTCTGCTGAAACGTCCTGTTGTTCCTGGATCCTATCCAGTCTGCTGAGCTTCCTGTTGTTCCTGATTCCAGTACTTTCTGTTGTTCTTGGTTCCTGTTCAGTCTGCTGAGTTTCCTGTTGTTCCTGGTTCCAGTCCAGTCTCCAAGTTGCTCCGGCTCCTGTCCTCCAGTTCCTGCAGAGACGTTGAGCTACCACCACCTTTGTTGATCCTGCCAGGCACTCGTACCACTCCTCACTTCCGCGCCTTCTCTTGCCTTACCAGGGGCCGCAAGTGGGAGCCGTAAGGGAGGCCTTCCTCTGCAATATCAAGTTCATCACTGCCAGGTACGTGACACAGGCCAACGTGGCCCCCGAGGCCAGAATCACACACACAAACCTCGCGCCAGGAGGTCAGCGAGGCGAAAAAACGACCCCGAACAATGGCGTCTGCCCCTTAAGTATCCCTCCCCAGCATGCACAGCGGGGCACCACTCCCACTGTACCGCTTCCGAGAAAGGACACCCAATCCACCATGGTCTGCCTGTATTCCAACATGGGCCTGAGGTGGTACCGCCACCTTCAGGCAACAAGGGAAAACACTACCAGGCACCACCATAGCCAGAACAGAGGCAATTTAGATATAATCATATAGATCTGAGCCCAACTATTGGCTCAGACACCCCCTAAATTTTCAATAGCGCCCCGATCATTGGGGGCAGGGCGCTACACTAATACTGGAGTTAAATGAATATATATAAAATAGGTACCACCTAGGAATAATGCAAAGGAGGGAATTGAAATAGGGTCTGACTAACGCAGATAGAGAGGGGGAAATAATCTTCTTTTTTTCATACAGAAATGTTGGGTGTGGTAATGTTTTGTTACTTATATAGAAAGTGATCTTGCGCAATAATCAATAATCACTATATATATAGTGACTGTTGATTATTGCGCAAGATCACTTTCTATATATGTTTCTATATATGTTTCTATTTTTGTGTATTGTAAACACTAATAGGTTTTGCTGCACATTTTTCACTATAGTTAATCATTCTGATACTTAGTGACATCTACTACTCACAGTAGCGCAAAGGATACTTTTCACATTTTCAATGTATTGTTACTGTCATAAGTGTTTACCTTATCTTTCTTAGTAAAATGTGAAAAAACCTAATAAAAATTATTTGATTGAAAAAAAAAAAAAAAAGAGATCTGTAGCTCATCAGGCCCAGTAGATCTCCTGTTCAGCAGTTCCCTGGCTTAGTAGTACCCATTGTTTAATAGATTCCATGCCTTGCAGTTTTCAGGCTCATCAGATCCCCCACTCAACGTTTTTCCTAGCTCAATAGGTTCCCCCGCTCAGTAGTGCATTCCCCCTCAGTTCCCCCCTTGCTCAGTATTAACCCCCTGTCAGTATTACATTACCACCTCCCACATTTTGAAGCAAGTGCGAATGAGACCTTAGTGTAGTTTTTTTTAATTATTATTTTATTGGGTAATTAGCTGGGTAGGAGGGGGGTCCTGACTGGGTACAGTATTCAGGCAGTGGTCAGAGCAAAGCATACAATTTTAACTACTGAGGATAAAAGGAGGATGGCATCATCAGATCTTCTGAGGTCATAAATCCATAGAGTATCTTTCATTAGAAATAACAAAAAATAACTGTTTAAAATAATTAAAAATAACCCCCAAAGTAACAGCAAATTACCCACATTAAATCTGTCAAAGTGAACATGCCATTGCCAACGTCACTGTTCATGTATCCATGATGAGAAGAACACTTCACAGGAAGGGCTCATTTACATCAACACACACTAAAGCGCCAACTGCTTCAATATGCTTTTTTTTATGTGTTTTTGATGCTTCGGTGATGCTTTGGTGATGCTTCAATTATGCTTTTTTTAAGCTTTAATGAAGCTTAATGAATGCCCTGTTAGTGTGTTGATTTTCTATTTGTTTAAACAGGCCTAGTAGAACCCCCATTCAGCACAGATCCCTAGCTCATTGGTATCCCCATTCAGAAGACTATTATTATTATTATTATTACTATTATAATATAGGATTTATATAGTTTCAACAATGTACGCAGGACTTCACAATATAAAGGGGGACAGTACAATTAAAATACAGTTCACTATAGAAGGGAAATGGTGGCCCTGCTCATGGAGCTTACAATATAAAGGGAGGGGGAGGTGGTACAAAAGGTAAGAGCTACAGGAAATGATCCGATAGAGGTGACACAAGTACAGTTCTTAGGTAGAGGTGGGTTAGGATTTCCTGAATAAATTAGTTTTTAAGAACTACATAAGGTGTATAGGAAGCTCCAGAGGATTGGAGAGGTTCTGGAAAAGTCCTGGAGGTGAGTGTGGAAGGAGGTAACAAGGGAGCTGGAGAGAAAGATGTTTTGGGAGGAGTGGAGAGGACGATTTGGGAGATATCTGCAGATGAGGTTGGTGATGTAGCTGGGGGCCATGTTATGGATGGCTTGTATGTTGTGGATAGTATTTAGAATTTTATATGTTGGGCTAGTGGAAGCCAGTGAAGAGATTGGCAGAGAGAAGCAGCAGTCACAGATTGGTAAGAAGGGGGGGGGGGGGGATTAGTTTAGCAGAAGTATTCATAATAGACTGAAGGGGGATAGCCTGTGGAAGGTAGGCCAGTGAGGAGGGATTTGCAGTAGTGAAGGTGGGATATACTGTAACCAAGGTGTATATAAGTTGTTTTGCAATGTTTTTAGTCAGAAAGGGGTGAATTCTGGAAATGTTGGGGAAGTTAATGTGGCAAGATTTAGCCAGTGATTTGATGTGGGGCCTGAAAGAGAGGTCAGAGTGTAGGATTACACCCGGCACCCTGCCATGTGTGGAAAGACCAGTGGTTGTACTGTTTATCGTAATGGTAAAGTCATGGGGGGGTATCGGGGAGGAGGAAATATTACAAGCTCAGTTCCCCAGCTTATTAGTACCCTCATTCAGCAGATCCCCTGCTTAGTAGTACTCCCAGCTCTGCTAATGCCCCACTAATGAGTATCCCCAGCTTTGCTGATCTCCCACTCAGTAACCCCCAGTTCTACTGATCCCCCACTCAGTAGTAACCCCCAGCTCTACTGATCCCCCACTTAGTAGTAACCCCAGCTCTGCTGATCTCCTGCTCTATAGTAACCTCAAGCTCTGATGATCTCCCACTTAGTAGTAGCTAATCCTCTGGTTTGCTGATCCTCATCTTGCTCTGGTCCCTGCTCACTCCTGCTATATTGCTCCTATGCTGTAAACCACATGTGATATTGCTAGCTTCTCCTGCTTCGGTTCTCCTAGCCCTGTTTATCCTCCACCGCTCAGTTCTCTCTCTCCGGTCCCTAGCCCCTTCTACTATAGCGTACCCATGTTGCACACCATGTGTTCTGTAGTTTCTCTACTCCATGACTAGTGTAGTCCAGATAACCCCACCTTTACCTATGACCTTTAACATCACTTATCCCCCTTAAACCTCTATTAATGAAGAGACACACAGGTTTTAGAGTATAAATGGCCATAACAGCCTATTTATTAAATAAATTCAATAATTAATTTATTAAATAATAATTTCCAATACTTTTAACTTAACATTTTAACCAAACAACTTCTTTAACACCAGCCTGTTGGTCTTTGACGGCAACCCTGCTAAACTTTTTACCACCACTGCACTGCGGTACCTTTTTACTGTACCAGGCCTCCAGCCGTATAACCAGCTCGGAGACAACCACTGTTTTCCACAGTGCAACCATAACCGTATTCCAACAGACACTGTTCCACTGGAATAACCCCAGAGGGGCCCATACCAGAGATGAGCCCCCCACCACTTCCATCACATCTGTTATCTGCCACCATCAAAGACCAAGGACACCGCCACAGCCCGCAAGGATAACACCTTACCCTTAAGGGCCCCTCCACACCTGCAGGGCCTGCTGAATCCCGTCCTGGAGACCCAGCACCCACAGATCTATACCCACCTCGGATAGGTGAACACTATCTCCTCGGAGGTACATACCCGCATTAATCTCCAAATCTGTGTGCCTAATGACCAAACCCCCATTTCTCACCACAAATCTACCCACCACCTTGTTTACTTTGATCCTGGCCTTGTTGAGCCTATCTACCGACCTTGCCATGCGCCAGGTCGTCCGTGCAATAATGTCGGACCAAACCAGCAACATGGACGGAAAAGCCGAGTGGAGTGTCAAGAAATCCGCCTTAACGGCCGCAATCAGTTACCCAATCGGTCTAACACCTAAATCATTCCCTCCCACATGAAGCACCAAAATGTCCGGAGGTCTATCGAGTCGAGCATAGTGCTGCACTTCCGGCAGCACCCTGCCCCACCCCATCCCTGGTACGCCCATCCACCTGATCCGAGCCTCCCCCCGAGGGATGCCCAGCTTCCTACCATCTGGCCTCATATCCGCTCTCCTGGCCCCCCAATAAACATAGGAATGTCCTAAAATCCAGACAAGGCGTGATTGACCTCCATCTGAAATGAAACAAACAACAATGTTAACAAACCAATTTCCCACATAACATCAGGAAAAAACCCAGTAGCCACCTGCACCTTCCCCCCCCCCCACACCTTGCATACCCATACCATCTTAGTCACCCAAAAGGTGTGGACGGATATAAGAACAGAATCTCCTCGATTCCCAACGCCCAATCCTTCGAACCGCCGCCTCATTCAACCCGCACCGAGCCGCCTCAGTAGCCGCCCCGATGCGGAAGGAGTGCGAGGCAAAACTTTTGTCATTGAACCCCGCTGCGCGCAAACATTTTCTGAACACCGCTGTGAATTGGAACCTCAAAACAAAAACCCATACTTATGTACCAGTAACGGCCCCCCCACCGACGGGCGTACCCCCAAGAACTCCTGAACCACTCCCACCGGGCAAACCCCCGAACCCGGTAAAGAATATAGTACCACACTAACCCCTATTCCTAGCTGGTCTGTTTTTGACTTGCGCAACCTAAAAACTAATTTGTCCCCGTCAATCTTAACATCCCCCAGCATCATGCCCCCACCCTTGCCTTAGCTGGGCTCACCAGTTCACCTACCCGAAATGCCCCAAAAAACGCCATTACAAAAGCCGTGCGAAACAGAACCACCTCATACCCCGAAGAACACACTGAATCCAGAGTCCCACAAATATCCTGCAAGACCGAGAAGGAAACCGGCCTACGGGTATCCTTGCTGGAGTGGCACTTGCGGTAACCCTTCACCGCCTGCTTCACCCAAAAACCCTTTGTGTGATCCGTCCCGCCCTGCAATTTGAACAAAAATGCTAAACCCGCCAACTTTTTATTGATGGCCGAAACCGACCCACCTTTTTCCATATGCCTGGCAACAAAATACAGTACCAACCAACCCATCTCAGCCTCCCCCAGCTCAGCATCCGCTAGCCGTGTGAAATCCGACCATTCCTCCCAGACCTTGGCATACGCCGCCCATGTCGGTCCACTCACCGACTTCCTGATCCAACCCGCTGCGACTCCAAAGCAATGTCCCACATCCACCCCGGGCAAGGAACCCCGACTCTGTCTGCCTGCGGAGCCAGCTCTCTGAACTTGTCCCACTGAAACCGAGACAAAGCGTCAGCAAGCCTGTTGTCAACCCCTGGAATGTGCACCACATACAAAAAGATGTTTAACTGTAGACAGCGTAAAACCAGGTGGTGCAGCAACCGAACCACCGGCATGGAAGATGCGGAAATGCGGTTGATGACTTGGACCACCCCCATGTTGTCACAATTCAGCCGGATCTTCAAATTTCTACAGGAGTCCCCCCACAGCTCCATCGCCAGTACCACCGGAAACAGTTCCAGTAATACCAGGTTTTTAACAAAACCAGCCTCAATCCAGGAGCTGGGCCATGCTCCGGCGCACCAACTACCTTGGAAGAAAGCCCCAAAACCTGTGGACCCTGCCGCGTCCGTGACCAAGTCCAAGTCAAAGTTACTCACCGGGCCCTCCAACCAAAGCGAACGTCCATTATATTCCTCCAGAAACGTGTGCCACACCTGCAAGTCCTCTTTCAGCGCACTAGATAGTCTAATGAAATGGGTCGGGACACTCACCCTCCGACGTAGCAGCCGACAGCCGTCGGAAGAACACCCTGCCCATGGGAATGATTCTACAGGCAAAGTTCAATTTACCCAAAATGGACTGTAGGGCTCTAAGCTGGACCTTGCTGCGACCCAACATCCCCCTAATTTCCTCCCGCAGATTCACCACCTTGTCCCCGGGCAACATGCATTCCATCGCCATGGAATCTATCACTATCCCCAAGAAACTCAGCTCTGTTGATGGGCCCTCGGTCTTGTCTGCTGCCAAAGGCACTCCGAACCGTCCCGCAATGTGCTGCAACGTAGCCAGCAGAATCGCACACACATTAGAGGAAGGAGGGCCCACACACAGAAAATCATCCAAATAATGGATGACCGAATCCAAACCTGACACATCCCGCACCACCCATTCCAAAAAGGAACTAAATGCCTCAAACATGGCGCACGAAATAGAGCAACCCATGGGCAAACACTTATCCACATAAAATTCTTCCTGCCAGCAGCACCCCATCAGCCGAATGCTGTCTGGGTGTACTGGCAACAGGCGGAAAGCAGATTCAATGTCAGATTTTGCCATGAGCGCCCCCCGACCACAACTCCTGACCCAACGCACAGCGGCATCAAATGATGCGTAGGACACTGTACATGCTTCGGGATCTATGGCATCATTCACCGACCCCCCCTTAGGAAAGGAAAGGTGATGAATGAGGCAGAATTTTCCTGGTTCCTTCTTGGGCACCACCCCCAGAGGAGAGACCACCAACTCCTGCAGCGGCTTATCTTTAAATGGACCCCCCATGCGCCCCAGCTCTACTTCCTTGGCCAATTTTTCAGCAACCACCTCCGGGTGTTCCAACGCCGACCGTAAATTCCTCGCCAGAGGAGGCACCTCCGTCAAGGAACACGGTATCACAAAACCATCGGAAAACCCGGAGGCCAACAACCTGGCTGCCACCCTGTCTGGATACCTATCTAGGAAAGGCTGCATCCTTACCCCCATCACTGGCGTCCTCCCTCTTGTTTGCAGGCTCCCCGGCACGCTTCCCTTTTTTGAAACAACGGGCCAAGGGGTGACCCCCCCCGCACCCGGAGCACTCATGCTTGAAACAACAAGCTCCCCCAAACTTACACATGCCCTCGTTAAATTGCCAGCACACCCCCCATTTCTTTCCGGCCGGCAGTTCAGAGGAGGGGGTGGATGTCCCCCGCCCCCCCCCCCTGAAGAAACTGACTCGGTGCCCGCGGAGACTACATAAGCCGCATCCACAGACTGATGTCTTTGTGGTCCCACCTAAGAGCCGGATGGACCACCCGCCGTTGACGGAACTGTTCGTCATACCGCAGCCAACCCGCACCCCCATACACTCTATGAACCTCCCCGATAGCATCCATATAGCAGAAAAGTGCAGGACAATGTTCCGGGCTCTTCTCCCCAATGACACTGGCCATTATAGCAAATGCCTGTTGCTAAATGTCCGGGGAATAAGTCTGTACCTCCTCTTCTCCTCATCCTCCTTTTTGGAATCGTCGGGTTTAACCCTATCCAAATTAAATTTTTCTAACGGAAGTAAGGAAAAAATTTCGACATACTCACCCCTTCCGATCTTCTCTTGCATCTCATGTTTCAAATGCGCCCCCAACGGCCCCTCATAGCACACATGAACCTCACACCTGGCCACATAAGCAATTCGGACAATATCTGCTCTGCTGGGAGCCGGCTACTCCCCCCCCTTTGTCCCCCGACATTCCACTAACACCTGCCCCAGCAGTGAGGGGGTCGACCACCACCACTGAGGGGGTATCTGCCACCCCAGATCCCGCCCCCACCCATGGCCCAGCCTGAGGGGGCACACTAGGACCCCCCGCAAAACGTTGTAACAAATCCCTCAAACCCCCCTAACAAATCCTGAATGCCACCCGTTGTACCCGGGGTGGCAGGCAATGTGCCCGTTCCCCCAGGGACACCCGGGGGCGTAACAGCATGAGACACAGTGACCCCAAACCCCCCCACCCCCAACAATTTACACAATGCAGCAGACAAATCATTGGAAGAACTCAGAATAGACTTACCAGGCTGACTGGGCCCGTTCCCCACAGCCGTTGCGGGCACCTCTACCGACGGCGAGACCTCCCGGCGATCCTCCTCATCCAACTCAGGCACCACACCCTCCAAACGATCTTCATCGGCTGGCGTCATCGGTGACGGCAGCCCTCCAGGCGAAGTTGGCTTGGTGGCCGTGGATCCGGGCCCCGCGCCGGATCGACCTCTCGGTTGTGACCCGGCCGTCGCTGCTGCCCGTCCGACCTCCCGCCCTGTGGTTCCAGACCTTCCCACCGCCACTGAGCCAGCGGCCGCGTTCCTGGATGGCCCACCGGCCGTATCCCTGCACCTGCCACGCTGAGTCTCCCCCCCGTGCTGTTCCCGGAGAGGAGGAGGGGACCGCACCATCTGCCTGAACTCGCTGTGTCGCGGTTGACCGGGGGCGCCATTGCGGCCTGTAGCCCCGCCCCCCAAACTGCGCCGCTGGCTGGGAGACCGACCGGCACCACCGGCGGCCGAAGCGGAGCCCCGCTTGGCTGGGGACGATGACGGGTCCGCGTGGGGGCTCCTGGGGTGACGCTGCGCCCTGCTAGCAGGGCCAGGTGAATACCGCGCTGGTGGCCTAGACCGTCGAGCATGTGGTGATGGTTCCCCCCACCCTGTGACCCACCCGCCTGTTCCTCCAGCAGCCCCCCCAACTGCGCTTCAAGCCAGTCCACTCCCCTCGTCGCCACCGCCGACCGCAGACGTGCAAAAAGCAAGTCTATGTCCGCCATGAGGTCTGAAAATGGAGGAGCAGAGATAAACCTGCCTCCTCCTGTTCTTTCTTGCTGACTGAATCCCGGAAGGCCCCCTCCTCCTTAATTTATACTGCTCCTCCCCTCCTCACCATTTTACCTCAGCCACTCCCCTTACTATTCCATTTGATTTCTTAACCCCTTGCTGGCTTACTAAACACACAGTCATGCCCGGCCCTACGTTATTCTGTCACTTTGTTTTGTCACTCCGGGCCTCACTGTCTAGATCTTCCTGCTGCTCTTCGCTGCACACCAGATGTGACGTCTGCATCATATACTTTCATATTATATACACATAACCCAGAAGTGACTGCTGATAACTTCTTTCCAGTTTACTTGTTAGTTTCCCAGTGCATCTTGGGATATTTCATACCTGTGTAGCGGGGTCTCCTTTAAGACTCCCGGGACTGCATTTCCCAGAGTCCCGTTCGGCACCCAGGGTGCAATGTTGCCACCACAGAGACTTGTGGGAGGGAGAGAGCTCGGCCTCTTTTGGACACCGCGCAGCTGCTGACTGGTCTTCCTGTGCGGATCTGCTGGAGTGCAGGGCCTGAAGCCTGGGGCCTTGCGCAACTTCCGAAGAGCCTTCCACCCCATTGCAGAGCCTGGGTGGCATCTGACTTTGTCTACCGCTGACATCAATACGATCGGAGACCCAACCGTTGCAGACGCTGTGTGCGGAGACACAGCAGGTGGAAGTCCCGGACTGGGATCGCGTCTGGAGTGGCGAGCGAGCACCTGCTCAATTCAATAGGCTGTACTGTGTTTACTGGAGACCGGTAGCAGGACAGAGTTAAAGTGTCTCCAGTATAGTGTTTCTTGTGATTTGCCTACTTTGTGGATTATACCACCATTTCAAGTTTGCATGCAAAGAAATCCTTATTCTAAAGACTGAGGTTAATTCTGTGTCAGGCCTGACCAGGGAGGGGAGATAGAATATTGTTTAGTAATATACCAAATGATCTTGCAACCTCGCTGAGGCAACACTTTGATTTTGCTTGGTGTACAGACTCCTTTCGCTACTTAGGGATACAGCTGACTCCTACCTTTCAATCCTTGTTCCATGTAAACTATCATCCCATAGTCTCTCATGTCAGATCCCTGCTTAAAACTTGGGATAAATTTCACATCTCATTCCTGGGCAGAGTCACAGCTATAAAAATGGCCATTTTGCCTAAGTTGCTATTTTTCTTCAGGGCCCTCCCTATATACGTCTCTAAGTCCTACATTGAATCAATCCAGAAAGAAGTCAATAAATTTGTGTGGCATAATAAGAATCCAAGATTTCACAAATCCCTACTGTATAGACCTCAGCCCCTGGGAGGTTTGGGCCTTCCAGACCTTTGGCGCTATTATTTAGCTTCCAGGTTTGCTCAATCCGCTCAATGGCACGCCTCCACAGACGGTGTTCCGTGGTTAACTTTTGAGACTCAGTCTATCCTTCCCTTCCACCTGCCAGGGTTATTGTGGTCCAGATCCATCAAGTCAGGCCACCTTGCTCCACTGAACTCGGTTGTAAGCCAATCGGTACACCTTTGGTTGCTATACGGCCGTAAATTCCACTTATCCTCTCCCCTATCCCCGTTGTATTCCTTTATAGGAGACCCTGATTTCCCCCCAGCCTTTCGGGATAGGGCTACATTCTCCCGGTGGTTAACTTCAGCTGTTATAACGCTCCAATCCTTGAAGGACGGTCGTCATTTTAAACACTTCCAACAACTACAAGCAGAGTGGGAATTCCCCCCACAGAGTTGTACAGATATATACAGGTCAGGCATTTCTACCAGAATAGGGGCCCCCTAGAATCTCAAACCCAGAATACCCCTTATGAACGCATATGTACCCACTCTTCCAGGGATAGTGGGGTTATATCTAGAATATACACTATACTTAACGAATTTGCCATGCCGGCAAAAACCAAACTTATGATGAAATGTGAGGGGGAGTTAGGCATGACTTTTGACCCGTCAGACTGGGAGGAGATGCTGACGAATATGTATAAAAACACCAGAGCCTACTCCATTCGGGAAACGGCTCTCAAACTGCATCTAAGGTGGTACATGACCCCTGCACACCTACACTCCATCTACCCTGCGGTTTCCTCGCTCTGTTTTCGGGGCTGCTCTGAGGTAGGCACGTTATTACACATTTTCTGGAGTTGTAGGTACCTTAGGCCTATTTGGCAAACAGCGGCCTCAAAAGTATCGGCCATCGCTGGCCACATTATTACACTCACTGCCCAAATGTGCCTATGTTTTACGTCCATACCTGACGTCCCTTTGCCCTGTGCAAAGCTAATCCACTCACTTTTCTTGGCCATCCATTGGGTAACTGCGCTCAACTGGCGTTCTTCTTCCCTTCCGTGGTCACAAGTATTGGCACGTATGGATGCCATCAAATTGGCCGAACGCATTCACCACACTTTATATGATACGATGCTAGTATTTGAAAATAAATGGAAACATTGGTTGAATGTGCTTTGATAAAAGTTGTATAACTCTCTCTGCTTTCACCTTATATAACCTCTCTACTCCTCATGTATTGATTCCCATTATATATGCCATTATCTTCTACCCATGTCCTGACCTTATGTATCATTATTTGTTTCGAATATGATGTCTGACATTTTCTTTGTATGATGTTGATCCTTGAATAAAATCGTTTGTAAACAAAAAGAATATTGTTTAGTGCGCCACAGGGCGCGTAGATACTAATAGCTGCACGTGGTGGATTACCGCGCTGTGCTATTAGTGCTATTAGTGTATCCTATATCTATTGCTGCAGGGCTCTGTAAGCAAGTTACCTGTTATATTTTAACCTGTGCCTTTTAAACTAAAGTAAAACCGTTACACTTTGTCAAGCCTCGTACACACGACCGAGTTTCTCGTCGTAAAAAACACGTCGTTTTTTTCGACGAGATTCTTGTTAACCTTGTCGATTTTCTCGTCAAGCTTTCCATGCGTACACACTGACATTTCCCAATTTCCTCGTTGTTCTCTGCGGTCACGTCCAGCACGTACGACGGCACTATAAAGGGGAAGATCTTTTTTCTTGGCGCCACCCCTTGGGCTGCTTTTGCTGATCTCGTGTTACCGCGTGTGAAGTAAAAGTTTGGGAAGAGACGATTCGCGCTTTTCAGTCTTCGTACTTTTCAGTTCATTTTCTGCGGTTCAGTTTGTGCTTGTGGGTTCGTATCTTGACTTTCAGGGAGTCTAGGCAGGTCGTATCTGTTTTACAGTGCGTTCTTGCCTGTTCGTTTCTGTTTTTCAGTTCGTTATTCATAGGCCTTGCTGTTCTAAAGTGCGTTCTGTTCTGTACGTTCTGATAAGACGACCGTTTCCTAGCCATGTCGCCTGGACGTTCTCGTCGTCGAGTTCGTGCTGTGTGTGCGCTTGGTGTTGGTCTGCTTGTTTTGGACCAAGACCAGTCCATGAATGGTGTGAGGAGGAGTTCATGGACCAAGAATTGGTTGCTCCAGCGGGACCAATTCTGCCATATGCCTCTGCTGTGGGAGATCGTCGAGAATAATCCTGAGGACTACAGGAATTTTCTGCGGATGTCTGACCCC
Source organism: Rana muscosa (assembly GCA_029206835.1). Lineage (NCBI taxonomy): Eukaryota > Metazoa > Chordata > Amphibia > Anura > Ranidae > Rana > Rana muscosa. The sequence continues at coordinate 883,792,415 of CM055118.1, forward strand.
GTTTTTCAGGAACTGTTGGCTTTGGTGTCCCCCTATATTACCAGGAAGGACACCGTTATGCGGGAAGCCATCAGTGCTGAGCAGAGGCTCATCGCCACGTTACGTCATCTGGCGACAGGGAGAAGTCTTCAGGACTTGAAGTTCACGACAGGCATCTCCCCCCAGGCTCTGGGCCTCATAATCCCAGACACCTGTTCTGCTATTATACAAGTCCTGCAGGAGGACTATATTAGGGTAAGTTTTCTCCATTAACATCACATTTTATGTATTACATGTATGATAATGTATTGTATTTCTTTCATCCTTCCCTAATTACCATGATTGTAATATGCTGAGAATGTCCTCTTTGTCCTCATGCATGCTTGAAGCTTTAGATTAGATTTTCCTTCACTAACCTTTCCAGCAGGGGCGCCTGTTGCTCCAAATGTTTGGGGGTTCAAACCCCAATTTAGGAAATAAACGTCCTCCTTTTTTGCTCTGGTGCCTATTAAACGCCCCCATTTGTTCCCTCTAATGCAGCCATTTTGTCCCCTCCAATGCAGCCATTTTGTTCCCTCTAATGCAGCCATTTTGTCCCCTCCAATGCAGCCAGTTCCCCCCCAGCCCTGCACTTACCTTCTTGTGGTCAGCGCCATCCTTCTTCTGTCCTTGATGTCTTCTCCTTCCCTTGATGTTGCATCAGCCAATCATGTTACCATTAAACAGACTTGGTGAACATGATTGGCAGAGCAGCCTGTCAGTGTTTACCCAAGGAATGCCCCCCCCTGCATCCCCTATTTAACTTTTCTGAAGCCAATTACATCCCTCAGGCTGTAATGTGCAAGACAATTTTCCTTCCTGTTTCTGATATGCAATTTTAAGCCCATAAATGGCGCAGTTCTTCATATGTCGGTCGCTTAACAGGGGGCCATCCACCTGAATAGTGGGCGGCATAGACAATACATAGGTTAATGCAAGGCATGAACCTATGTATTGTTCTGAGTGACGGGCACAGGAGAGAGGGGGCAGTGCTCCAGCGCCCACTCTGGACGCACCGCCACTGCAATGCTATCCTGTGTCCAAACACATCTACCCCCCCTCCCCATTATAATTTATTAATGGACCATCATGGGGGTGATGAATATGATACATGAGCCTTCCATTATACTTAATTAAAACACCTTAATAAACGTAGACTTTGCTTGATGTTGGCCTCTAATGTATTTTCTTAGAATATACTTGTAATTTTTGATTTGTGTTTTCTAATATTTTTTCATCTTGTTTGACTCCACAGCTTCCTTCCACGCCACAGGAATGGCAGACTGTGGCATCGGAGTTTGCCACGCGGTGGGACTTCCCCAACTGCGGTGGTGCTATAGACGGGAAGCACGTCCGCATCGTGCCGCCACCCCGTTCTGGGTCCTACTACTTCAATTACAAGGGGTTTCATAGCATTGTGCTGATGGCGGTGGTGTCAGCACGGTATGAATTCCTCTATGTTGATGTAGGGAAGAATGGCCGGATGTCCGATGGGGGATCCTTCATCCAGACGGAGTTTGCCCTCCGTCTCCAGAGTGACGACCTTGCATTGCCACTGGATGCAGGGAATATTGAAGGACTCCCCTTTGTTTTTTTGGCTGATGAAGCCTTCGGGCTCGGACCACATCTTATGAGGCCATTTCCTCAGAGGACCCTGACCCCAGAGAAGAGGGTGTTCAATTACCGGCTGGCCAGGGGCCGAAGAGTCGTTGAAAATGCCTTTGGCATAATGGCCAGCCGGTTCCGCCTTTTTATGACTTCAATACACTTGGCGGACTACAAAATAAACTATGTAGTATTATGCTGTTGTGTGCTACACAATTTTCTTTGCCGCAAATCAAATTTCTATATGGCCTCAGTTTTGCCTGAGGCTGGACTTTCCCCTGATAATCCCCTGCCGGGCCTTGAATCTGCCCGTGCTGGCTTGCCCCCCCAAAATGCCCGTGAGGTTCGGGACAAATACATGGACTATTTCACGGGTAGGGGGGCAATTCCTATGCCAGGCTATGTCTAAAGATTCCTGTCTAACGATCCAAATAAAAATCTTGTTTAAACTTCTAACTTTTGTTGGTTTCCTGTCTCCTAGTTTGTCTTAGTGCATTTGTAGTGCCAAGTGTATTTTCCTTTAGTAAATACCAACCATTTCACTATGTAACCTTTAAAAATGTACCAAATAAGGTTAGAGCGTATTAGAAAAAGAAGCTACACGTTGTTTGTGTTCAAATATTTTACTATGTGCAAATTCACACACCTTTTTTTTTTTATTTTACATTTTTTGTTTGCCTGGCCACAAACCAGCAATTGTTTTCTTAGGAAAATACAAAAACAACAGTTGCATTCCAAAAATTACAAAATTGGATACCTCGGAGCAATCTGAGACATTCACTTACACAAACTATATGTCTCTATGTGCCCGTCCTAATATGGGGTCCTGCCACCCCTTGCCCAGCCAAAAATTGAATATGCACACAATTGGGATTATTTTCCTATAGGGATTTTAGACTCCTGATCCCTATTGTCAACATGTGCTATCTGCCATCAGGGGTGATCAATGGACGTGTTTTGGGGGTGCAACCCCTTCCTCAGTTCACCTACTTTAGATACGAGGAAGGGGTTGCACCCCCAAAAGACGTACATGGATATCCCCTGATGGCAAATAGCACATGTTGACACACTGTGTGCAGATTCAATTTTTGGCTGGTTTGATTGTCAAAAAGTTTTTTAAAAGTTGAAGAACAAACATGAAAAAAAAGGGGGTTGGGATGCCTTATTGAATTCTCCCCAAAACATTGAGAATGTCTTTAAATGTTTGATCCATCACATGAATTCTTTCTTTAATTTTGTCCAGTTCCGTGCTACATTCCATCACTTGCTGGATGAGGCGGAGGGCACTGTCAGCAGAGAAACCTGTACTATCCTTCACCCCAACATTCACATCCCCTAAAAACAAAATACAAAAGGTATTATAACTCTGCAGGCCTACATCTCTTACCTGAAGCTGTGGTGACAGACACTGACCTGTTGTGGTGACCAGTTCCACAACGTCATCCACCTCTCCTTCCTGCACTTCTCCTTCCTCCACCTCAACTTCCTCCACATCTTCAGGTTGTTGGTCTTTTGGAGTTTGGGGTTGTTGTGAAGCTGTGGGGTTCCTGTGCTCCCTGGAGTGTCCTCCTCCCAGTCTTCTCTCCCCTATGAGAATCAAACAAAAGGTAGAGTTATCATACAGAAATTCTCTATGTAAAAAAATAAAACAGGCTAAATTGCTTGGAAGTGGGGTACAAGTGTGTGTTTGGGCGGAAGTTAAAGATGAATGCATTATTTCTGACCAAGAATATGCTTAGTATTCACCTTTGTCTGTCATTTTTTAGACATGTAGGCAACACAAAAATTCTCTGATGCACCTGTGTGGGACACCCAAAAAAGGCGGGTCTGGTGGCCCACACTATAGTGCTCCAAAGTACAGATGTGGAAGCAGCTGCTGAGTGTCCTCTCCTTTACACAGCTTACAGTTTGCATTTCATTCTCTTTACAAACACATCATCTAGCCTAAAACTTTGTGCCCCAAATTTCCCCAAAAATGGCAGATGTCTAATTACTTTTGTGGCTGTAAAATAAGCCAAAACAGCGGATAGTGGCCGAACGAAGTGTCTGTAACGTAACGAACGATTACTGTGCCCAACCAAGTTCAAAATATTACATTTTGGAAGGGAGTCCAATAAGAAAAAAAAACTAAACCAGCAACATGTCAGTTTAGAAAAGGATTAATAGCAGAAAAGTGTACATTTTACTTACTTTTTGCGAGCATTCTCTTAATGCTCCTTAACTGCTCTGGCTCCCTCAGTTTGAGGTCTGACCACCTCTTTCTGAGCTGCTCATTTGAGCGTTTCACCCCGAAATTCGTCTTCAGACTCTTCACGACTTTAGTGAGGATTTTGGCCTTCCTTCTATTTGGTTTGCTATACGGCCCATGCTTTGCGTCATAATCAGACTTGAGCAAGATGTCCACCATCTCCGCAAAAGACATATTCGATGCCTTGAATCTCCTCCTTGATCGTGACGTTTCCTCGGTCTCCGGGCTTGTCTCCTCCTCGTTAGTTGCGGAATTATCAGACACCTGCTGTAACTCCGCCATATCTGTCTGCGCGCCGAAAGAGAAGGGGCGGGGAAAAGATGTTAGTTAGAACGTCATGGGCGGGCGACGTGTGCGGAGCGACGTGTTCGTATTTTGACGCATGCGTGGTGTGTATATAGCAAACACACATGTGACTATAGTACGTTCGGTGTGCGGAGAGAGGAGTTCAAGTGACGGACGTGCGAACAAAGGTATGTGATTTTGAGACTGTGCCAAATTGTTGGCCTATACTGTTTGGAGAATGTTGTAGGATATATATGGTGACTACGATGTTAAGGAGGTTAGACTGTTTGCCTCACATTAGTTATATATTATTTATTTAACTTGCAGATACAATATGAATGTCTTTATTAGCGACAAAGAGTTCCTGGCGGAATTTATTGATCAGGTAAGGGAGCTGCCGGCTCTGTGGGAGACGAAAAACCCCATCCACAAAAAAAGAGAGGTGAGAAAAGCAGCGCTGGAGAAGCTGCTCCCATTTGTGCAGACCAAGGTGCCCACAGCCACAGCAAAACAAGTGGACACTAAAATTGGGAGCTTGAGAGGCACCTACAGGACTGAACGCTCTAAGGTCCTGGCTTCTCAGAGGTCAGGAGCAGCAGCAGGTGATGTGTATGTCCCGATTTTGTGGTACTACAGCAGGATGTCCTTCCTGGATGACCACATTGAGGCAAGGCCATCACTCTCCACTCTTCCCCCAGACTTCCCTCCAGCCAACCTGAGCCTTCTCTGGAGCAAGAGGAGGCAGCCATCCTGGATGATCCTGATTTGGCCATCTGGAGCCAGGTATAGTATTAAATGAAAATGTATTGGGATAAAATTAATGTTTGCCAAATATGTCAAGATGAGAAACATACAATATTTTGGCTTCCACAAGTGAAATCAAGATCTCGAGACATTAGTCTGCACTTAATTGGGTGCTAAATAGTCAATCTGATGTAGGTGTAAATTAGAAAAAATGATTTCTGGATTTACATTCTAATTGCTTCAATCATGTTTATAAAGTTTGCTGCAAAGATTAAACCAACATATTAAACTATGTCCCTTTTTCATACACAGGATGAAATCAGCCAGGAGGAGGGTCTGGAAACTGTCAGGCAGGAGGAGGAAGGGCCCAGTGGCAGCCAGGAGGAGGCAGGGCCCACTGTGAGCCAGGAGGTGGCAGGGCCCAGTGGCAGCCAGGAGGTGGCAGGGCCCAGTGGCAGCCAGGAGGTGGCAGGGCAAAGGAGAAGCACCAGATCCCAGGTGCCTCCCATCCGGCTTCCCAAAAGAGGCAGGAGGGACAGGACCACCAGTGAGGCAGCAATGGCCCTTATTAAAGAGGCCCATGCCACCCTCAAAGAGCCCACATCCCCTGAAGAGGCCATTGCCGGCCTAGTGGAGGCAAAGTTCAAGGTGATGAGCATGGAGCAACGCCTCCTATGCGAGCCCCTGCTCATCACCTTGCTCAACAAGGGGGTGATGGGAAAAATTACCCCCAATACCGCCATTTGTGAGGTGACACAACTGTCCCAACCTCAACCTCCTCCTCCACCTCCACATTCTTCTTCTGCCCCACCCCCTTCTCCTCCACCTCCACCTTGTTCTTCCGCCCCACCCCCTTCTCCTCCACCTCCACCTTGTTCTTCCGCCCCACCCCCTTCTCCTCCACCTCCACCTTGTTCTTCTGCGCCACCCCCTTCTCCTCCACCTCCTCCTCCTCCTGACAGGAGTACCCCTCCAGTGGCCCAGCCTCCAGCCAAATGAAGAAGGAAGGCTGCAGGGAAGGCTTCAGGAAAGGTTGCAGGGAAGGTTGCCAGGAAGACGAGGAAGTGATGGCCTTGCTTCATTGTGGTCGGACAATAGGCAGCCTGTTGTAGTACCACACACTTGGGACATATATATCACCTGCTGCTGTTCCTGACCTCTGGGAGGCCAGCATCAGATTGTGCTCAGAAATGTTGGCCTTCTCAAGCTCCCAATTTTAGTGTCCACACAGGGTTGCTGTGTGCTCTGGGGTCCCTGGGATGCACAAATGGCAGCAGCTTCTCCAGCGCTGCCTTCTCTTTATTTTAGTTCAAACATGAATAAATGTTATTTTTCTTTAAGTTCATACTTGACTATGTGTATTTGTAAAAATTTTAAATCTAGCTTTGGAGTAAGCAGATACATTTGACTGACAAAAAAAGGGACAGATAACAACCCCCCAAAAAAATAACTAAATCGTATTTCCCAAAAAAGGGTGTAAAATTTAAATAATATATATTAAAAGATTCAATGGGAGATCACTACCAAAACATTGCGAAATTACAATTAACATCAGTTTGAAAAATATCAAATTTTTTAATATTCCTAAAAACTTGCACGATATAATACACATAAATCTTCTTAAGAGCAGCATGAAAAAGGTTAAAAAAAGATAGTCATAACTCTGTGTGAATATCAGCAGCAAAAGAAGTTCATTCGTTTGGATTAATGTAACATTCTAACGAAGATTTCAATGCACAACATTTAAACGATGCAAAAATTTGGAGCGTGACGAATGTGCTATCTCCAATACGAAGGCTTGTTTTACCAGAAGATGCGCTCCCGTCTCATAGTTGCTTGTGAGCATGCGCGCTTTTGGAAGAGTCGTAAAAGCATACACACGAACCATTTTCTCGTCACAAAACAGGCCGACGAGAAACACGACGAGGAAATCTGGAATCCTGACGAGAAAATAGAGAGCAGGTTCTCTATTTTCTCGTCGAGATTCACGGCAATTTTCTCGTCGTAAAACCATACACACGAATGGTTTTCTCGACAAAAAAGCTCACGCGGCACTTTTCTTGCCGGTTTTGGACGAGAAACTGGGTCGTGTGTACGAGGCTTCACTTGCTATCACTGTGTTATCATTGCACATAGTGCTTATATCTCCTGAGAAGTTGGGGTGTGTGTGTGTAATCAGGTATAGATTGTGATAGATAACATTCCTAGACTAACTGTGCCATAGGAGACTAGACAAGATTGCCGGGGTTTGGTGGAGCTGTACTCAGGGCCCGAAATCAAACCAGTGGCTCTCTTAACTGGGGCTAGCGTTACACGTGGGGGCTCTCGAGTCCGGGATCCTGATACAGCAGGTGAACACGCCAAAAGTACCGGCATGGACCCGTCAGAGGTTAGAGTGTGGTGCAAGGCAGCTAAGACAGAACCAGATCAGTCGGTGGTCATCAGCCTTCCAGGAGAGGAATGGTCAACAGAGACGCTAGAGAAACTGGTGGTGTCACTGTCCCCAGATCATACACCGTGGGTGATGGACATGAAGTCAGACCCAAACATCTCATATCAGTATGCGCTGATAGAGTGGTGGGACGGAATGCCGGAAACCTTGAAGCGCAAATGTGTGCGCGCACCAGACAATAGAACTTATAAGTTGGCGCACCCAATAACAGCTAAGACAGAGCCATCCCCAATGGGATCACCACAAGGGACACCCCGTTTCTCACCTGAAAGAAGAGAAAGGGTGATGGCCCCGGCGGCACCGGTCACTACCATAGGACCAGAATTAATAAACGCCCTAGGGGATCTGTTGACAAAGTGCCAAAGGACAAACACGGTACATGTAGAGGCTAGCTACAGCAGACTCAAGACATTCTCAGGGAAGCTTCCTGTCCCTGTAGGGGAAGAAGATTTCGATACCTGGGTTGAGCAGGCACTATAAGCAGTAGAGGCATGGGAGGTGCCTGAAGTGCAGAAGAGACAGCGCGTGATAGAAAGCTTGAAAGGCACGGCAGCAAAAGCGGTGAAAAGCTTCCGGTTTGGCAATGCTGATTGCACAGCTCAGGACTGTTTAGCCATGTTACAAGAGGAGTTCGGTCAGCTAGAAAAGGTGACAGAACTAGTGTACCAATTTGAACATACTTTCCAACAGCCGAATGAGAAGCTTTCAGAATATGTGAGAAGACTAAACAAGATGCTTTGCAAGATCGTGTTAAAGAAAGGGATGTTGCCCCAAGACACAGATGCGGCAAGAATGAAGCAAGTGTTAAAGGGAGCGTTACGCTCGGATCCAGTCTGGCTTCACCTGAAAACCTCTGGAGGGGGAATGTCACTGACTTACTCTGATTTGATAAAAATTATTAGGGATGAGGAGTCACTACAGATGGATCAACAAGTGATCAAGGCACATACCTCTGCTGCACCAGTGATAGTCAACTCAGTGATGATGAGAGAAAGAGACCCAGAAGAAGACGCTTTAAAATCACAGATGTCTCAGGTGTTAGAGATGCTGACCTCCCTGGTTGCAAAAGATTCAAAGGTTCCTGAGAGAGAAGGACCAAAGAAGGAGTTGTTTTTAGACGCTTCAGTGCCCATTCCCCTACAAGATTGGGGGGATGTTATCTGTTTTAACTGTGGAGGGATTGGCCATATTGCAGCTGTATGTTCCAGTCCCAAGAAAAAGAAAGCAGATAACCGCAAGTGGGCGGGATACTCCAGAGGGCCCCGGTGAAGGAGTCAACCGGGTGCCCATCATCTTCAGTGAGCTCCAAACTGACTGAGAAGCCCAAGAAAAGAGAGGACAGAACTCCTCAGAAGAAGCACAGTATTCCACAGCGGGAATACACCCCAGAAAAAAAGCATAGTGTCCCTCAGCGGGTCTGTACACCCATTAAAAGGAGGGAAATCAATGCATACCAGGCCCAAGAGAGACTTAAGTCCAAAGAGAAATGGAAGGAAGAAAGTCCAAAAGGGAAACGCAAAGATCCAAGGAAGGAGACCCCTTCGAAGCGATATCCAGAGAAGCTGGTGGGTCCCTCCCCGATAGTACCTGTCCAAGTGGAGGGAGTCTACACAAGAGCCATATTGGATACTGGGGCATAGGTGACCCTGTTGTAACGGGACTTTTATGACAAACACTTAGGCCACCTGCCCATCAAGAAGATAGAGGAACTAGAAATATGGGGAATCGGGACCCAGAGCTTCCCCTATGATGGCTATCTGCCAATAAAACTGACCTTCGACCCATCTGTGGCCGGGAAGGTTGAAGTGTTTGACACACTGGCAGTTGTGTGCCCGCGGCCGCCTGGAGCCAACAAGAGTTTCTTAATAATAGGGACGAACACGGTCCTGGTCCGGAGGCTTCTGACCCCTCTTGCATGCAGGAAAGCCCCCACGGCCACCAAGATCCACCCCATGTTGAATACAGCCTACCAGCGGTTGGTCTTGGAGCAACAGGCCCCGGAAGAGGGAGTGGGGAAGGTCTGGAGACTTGGAAAGAAGGGAGTGGTGTTGCAGCCCGGCGAAGTAACCTGTCTCAGAGCCACTGTGAAGCTTACTTGGGAGCAACCGGGACCTTTTGTCATGTTGGAACCCGATCCAAGGGGAGAACACTTGGGTTTAGAAGTAATCCCAGAAGTGGTCCCACTGAGGGCTCTGAAGAAGGCCCACTGTAAGGTACCTGTGAGTGTCAGGAATACTACGGATGGCCCCATGGAGATCTCAGCCAGGATGTTGCTGGGCCAGGTGAGCCCTGCTGCCTCAGTTGCTCTGTCGGATGTGGAGAAGACGGGTGAAGGAGGGAATGTTTGGGAGAAACTCTCCATGGAGAACCCAAACCTGCCGAGGGCTTGGAAAGAGTGAGCCAAGGCCCAGTTGACCAGGTGGAAGAAGATCTTCTCTCAAGATGAGTTCGATGTGGGGTGTGCGAGGAGTGCCACCCATTGAATCCGCCTCCAGGAAGACAAGCCCTTCAGGGAGAGAGTCAGGCGAGTCCCACCAGCAAACCTGGAAGATCTGAGGGAACAACTCGGGGGAACTCAAGAGGACCGGTGTGATCCGGGAGTCTAGAAGTCCCTATGCCTCTCCGATAGTAGTAGTCAGAAAGAAGAATGGATCGTTGAGGTTGTGTATAGACTACAGGACCCTCAACAGGAGAACCATCCCTGACCAGTACACCACTCCGAGGATAGAGGATGCCCTACAGAGCTTGTCTGGAGCCAAGTGGTTCAGCGTGATGGACCTCAAGAGTGGATACTATCAGATCCCTATGCATCCGGAAGACAAGTAGAAGACAGCCTTCATAACCCCAGTGGGGTTCTTTGAATTCGACTGAATGCCCCAGGGACTGTCAGGAGCCCCAGCCACCTTCCAACGTCTCATGGAAAAGACTGTAAGAGACATGAACCTTATTGAGGTCCTTGTGTACTTAGACAATGTCATTGTCTTCGGGAGGACCTTGGAAGAACACGAAGAGAGACTGGAGAAGGTTTTGAGAAGACTCAGTGAGGAGGGACTCAAGCTTTTGCCAGAGAAGTGTAGGTATTATAGAAGGTTCGTGGAGGGGTTTGCCCGAATTGCCAGACCCCTGAATGAGCTACTCAAGACGGAAGGGGAAGAGGATGACTCAGGTCCCAGGAAGCCGGGAGAGTCAGTCCAAGACCAGTGGAACCAAAAGTGTGAAGAGGCCTTTCAGATGTAAAAAAAAAGCCTAACCACCGCCCCTGTCTTGGCCTATGCAGACCCAAAGAGACCTTATGAACTCCACGTAGTTGCCAGTCATGACGGTCTGGGAGGAGTGCTCTATCAGGAGTAGTGATGAGCCGAACACCCCCGGGTTCGGTTCGCACCAGAACCCGCGAACGGACCGAAAGTTCGAACGAACATTAGAACCCTATTAAATACAATGGATGCGAACGTTCGAATTCTAAAGTGCTAATTATAACAACTATTATGCATGTTATTGTCATAAATAGGGTTTGGGAACCCGGGTTGTGCACCAGGGGACATGTATCAATGCAAAAAGAAGTTTTAAAAACGGTCGTTTTTCGGGAGCAGTCATTTTAATGATGCATAAAGTGAAAAAAAAAAAGTCAAATATTCCTTTAAATATCGTACCTGGGGGGTGTCTAAAGTATGCCTGTGAAGTGCCACGTGTTTCCCGTGTTTAGAACTGTCCCTGCACAAAATGACACTTCTAAAGGAAAAAAAAGCCATTTAAAACTGCTTGCGGCTTTAATGTAATGTCTGGTCCCGGTAATATGGATGAAATTCTTTAAGAAAAATGGCATAGCTACCCCATGACACCCCCCCCCCTACCCCAGCCCATTACCAGCCCCTTTGGGTCTTGTATGGATATTAAGGGGAACCCCGCACATAAAATAAAAAAGGCCCTATATACTCTGAACAGCCGTATACAGGCGGTGCATACAAGACAGGGACTGTAGGTTTGTTCTTATGTAGAATCTGTTTGTAATTTTGAACAGGTACATTGTTGAAGTGTAGCTCCAGCCCAAAAATCTATTTTTAAACTTTTTGGGAAACATAGGTAAGGGTTATCACCCCTGTAACATTTGTTTTGCTGTCTGTGCCCCTGTTCAGAACATTTCACCTCACTTTCCGTCCCAATGACAACTGTTTTTGAAATGTGGTGTTTTTCTTGAAACAAGGATTGCTGATAAAGCATCAGTACAGATGAGACCCCTTTCTCCCATATTTATTCTTACAGGAGAGAATTTTCCTTTCTAGGGGTAGATTTCCTCTCACTTCCTGTTGTCTTCTTTCGTTTGCAAGTAGGAGTCGTTTGTAAGTTGGATGTTTGAAAGTAGGGACCTGCCGTATATACTCTGCAGAAATAGGCCCCTTAGTTGTTGGTGTTGGCACAACACTGTAAGCACTCAGTTACTCTTGGTTGGTGCTGGAACGCCCTGCTGTCAACTATTATATCAGGAATTTTAATTACATATAATTGTTGAACAGTGGTAGTAAAAATTGGGGCTTTGATGGTGGTGCTGGTGCCACAACACTGTAAGCCCTGACAGTTACTCTTGGTGGGTGCAGCAATGGGCCCTGCTGTGAATTATTAGATCAAGAATTGTAATTACATGCCCCTTTTGAACAGGGGCTGAAAAATTGGGCCTTTCGTGGTGGTGGTGGTGGTGGCGTTGCCACAAGACTGTAAGCCCTCAGAGTTACTCTTGGTGGGTGCAGCAATGGACCCTGCTGTGAATTATTAGATCAAGAATTGTAATTGCATGCCCCTGTTGAACAGGGGCTGAAAAATTGGGCCTTAGGCACTGGTGGCACAACACTACAACCCCTCACAGATACTGTACTTGGAGCACAGCAATGAGCCCTGTTGCAAAGTATTGCTTCAAAAATTGTAATGACACGCCCCTGTTAAACAGGGGCTGAAAAATTGGGCCTTAGGCACTGGTGCCACAACACTCCAACCCCTCACAGATACTGTACTTGGAGCACAGCAATGAGCCCTATGGCAAATTATTGCTAAAAAAATTGTAATTACACGCCCCTGTAAAACAGGGGCTGAAAAATTGGGCCTTAGCCACTGGTGGCGGCACCCATAAACAAAAATGATCTTCCAAGCTATCATCATCAATCGTATCATTGAGGACTCGGAGGAGGAGGATAGCCAGTCAACATAACAGCACAGGCACTCAGCATCAGCATCAGTCTTGAAGGGATGTGACATGTTAAAATCAATTAGTCTGTTATATCAGCATCAGGTGTGTGGTAGCTGGTGGTGATCCAAGACTGGTTCATCTTGATGAAAGTCAGTCGATCAACCGAGTCGGTGGACAGGCGCACCCTGTGATCCGTGACAAATCCTCCAGCAGCACTGAATGTGCGTTCCGAAAGAACGCTGGATGCAGGACAGGCCAGTAGCTCAATTGCATACTGTGCAAGCTCTGGCCAGTGATCCATCCTCAAGACCCAGTAAGCCAGAGGATTTTCGGTGGGGAAGGTGTCCAAGTCTGACCTTGCCCCTAGATATTCCTGCACCATGTTTATCAGACGCTGGCGATGGTTGCTGGAACCGATCATACTTTGGGGCTGCGGACTAAAGAATTGTCTGAACGCATCGGTCAGACGGCCACCTTCCCCACCGCTCCTTCTTTGACTGGCCGAAGCCTCAGCAACTCGTTGTCCAGGACCAGGAGTTTGTAACCTCCCAGTCTCTGGGAACGCGTTGCACAGACCTTTCTGCAAGGCCTCCCGGAGTTGTCTCATCCTCTGCTCCCTCTGCGACGGTAACATAAGGTCCGCAACCTTACCCTTGTACCGTGGATCAAGGAGAGTGGCCAGCCAGTAATGGTCCCTCTCCTTGATCCGAAGAATACGAGGATCCTTCCGCAGACTTTGCAGGATCAGGGAGGCCATGCAGCGTAGGTTTGCTGAGGCATTCGCTCCGGAGTCCTCTGGGTCACTAAGGACGACATGATCCGCAGCCACCTCCTCCCAGCCACGTACAAGTCCACTGGTTTCTTGGGACTGTAAATCATCCCTAAAAGACTGCTGCTGATGATGCTGAGTGCCAGCCTCCACCTCCATGCTGACACAATCCTCCTCCTCCTCCTCCTCCTCCTCCTCCTCTTCCTGTGCGATGGGTGGGACAGAAGGAACACTGTCTGGGTAAAGGGGGCCTTGAGAGGCAAGGAAGTCCTCCTCTTCCTGCCTCTGTTCTGCCTCAAGTGCCCTGTCCATTATTCCACGCAGCGTGTGCTCCAACAGGTGGACAAGAGGTACAGTGTCACTGATGCATGCACTGTCACTGCTCACCATCCTCGTGGCCTCCTCAAATGGTGCCAGGACAGTGCATGCATCCCTGATCATGCCCCACTGGCGTGGAGAAAAAAAACCAAGCTCCCCTGACCCTGTCCTGGTGCCGTAGTCGCACAGGTACTCATTGATGGCCCTCTGCTGCGTGTGCAGCCGCTGAAGCATGGCCAACGTTGAGTTCCACCTGGTGGGCATGTCACATATAAGGCGGTTCTTGGGCAGGTTCAACTCCTTTTGCAGCTCAGCCAGGCGAGCACTGGCATTATAAGATCTGCGGAAATGCACACAGACTTTCCTGGCCTGCCTCAGGACATCCTGTAAGCCCGGGTACCTGCCCAAGAACCGCTGCACCACCAGGTTAAGGACGTGAGCCACACAGGGCACATGGGTCAGTTGTCCCTGTCGGAGGGCGGAGAGGAGGTTGGTGCCATTGTCGCAAACCACCATTCCTGGCTTAAGCTGGCGTGGCGTCAACCACCTCTCGGCCTGGCCCTGCAGAGCAGACAGGACCTCTGCCCCAGTGTGGCTTCTGTCCCCCAAACACACCAGCGCAAGCACGGCATGGCATCTTTTTGCCTGCGTACTTGCGTAGCCCCGTGAACGGCTACGGAGCACCGCTGGTTCATAGGACAAACCACAGGAAGAGGCCATGGAGGAAGAAGAAGAGGAGGGGGTGGAGGAGAGAGGTGTGTCACAACCAGTAGTAGCATTTTGGAGGCGTGGCGGTGGGACAACCTCCAACACTACTGCACCTTGTCCTGCATCCTTCCCAGCTGCCAAAAGAGTGACCCAATGGGCCGTGAAAGAAAGGTAACGTCCCTGTCCATGCCTGCTGGACCATGAGTCAGCGGTAATATGCACCTTACCGCTGACCGCCCTGTCCAGCGAGGCCAAGACATTGCCTTCCACATGCCGGTAGAGAGCCGGAATAGCCTTCCGTGAGAAAAAGTGGCGTTTGGGAACCTGCCACTGAGGAACCGCACATTGCACAAACTCACGGAAGGGGGCCGAGTCTACCAACTGAAAAGGCAGCAGTTGAAGCGCTAGCAATTTAGCCAAGCTAGCATTCAACCGCTGGGCATGTGGATGGCTGGGAGTGAACTTCTTTCGACGGTCCAGCAGCTGGGGCAGGGAAATTTGCCTGCTAGAATCGGACGTCGGTGTACTGCTAGCAGAGTGGCCGCAAGTACTTGGCTGTGACACACCTAATTCTACACCTTCATTCCTCTCAGTGCATGTTTCAGAGAGGACTGAAGTTATAGTGGGGTTGGAGATCCCAGCTGATGCGGTGCAAGGAGAGGTCCGCTTTGTTCTTTGGTGTGGGTCTTTGAGGTAGGCTTGCCAACGAGCTGCATGGCAGGTCAACATATGTCTGGTCAGGCATGTGGTACCCAAGCGGCTGATGTTTTGGCCACGCGATATACGCTTGAGACATATGTTGCAAACAGCAGCTGTGCGATCTGATGCACTAGCCTCAAAAAAGGCCCACACCAAAGAACTTTTTGAATGACGGGCAGAGGCAGCGCCCTGCACAGGCGGAGCTCTGCGGTGTGATTCCGTCGGTGTACTGCCCTTACGCTGGCCACCAAAGGGCATCCTGCCTCGTTGGAGATGTGCCTCCTCCTCATCCTCCTCCTCCTCCTCTCTCCTATTAGGCACCCACGTGGAGTCAGTGACCTCATCATCACCTCCCTCCTCATCACTGGAGGCAATCTGGCAGTATGCTGCAGCTGCTGGAACATGACTGCCAGATTGGTGTCCTTCTTGAGCATCCCCTCTGTCTGCTCTCACGCTACTGCCTTCCTCTAGCTGGGTTTCATCATCAGACCCTTCGAAACGCTGGGCATCCTCCTGGAGCATGTACCCAACACTGTGCTGAAACAGTTCGGGGGACTCCTCAGGAGGAGGACATGGTGGGTCTAGGGAAGGAGTGACTGATGATGAGTCTGACATTGATACCAGGGAAGAGGACGCTTTGGCAGCTGCTTTTCCAGTACCCTGAGCCTGGGTGAGAGAGGATGAGGAGGAGGAGGGCTTGGTCATCCACTCTACCAAGTCTTCGGCATGATGTGGCTCAACATGTCCAGCTGCCGAAAAGAAGGACAAGCGTGTCCCATGGCCATGTGCTGATGACAATGCACCGCGTCCACGACCAGCACTGTTGCCCCCAGACACAGAGCCTGCTTGCCCTCTTTTATTGCCTCCTGACTGTCTGCCTCTCCTTGTTTGCCTTCCAGACATTCTAATAGATGGCCTGCAGGGAGATGGGAAAAAAGCAATAAGGGCTACCTTCAGGTGTCCTTCTCTGTCCCTTGAAACAAGGACTTTGACAGTGAAAGAAACTGACACACTCTCCCTACCTACAGTTTTCTGTCCCTAGAAAAAATGTTTTTTTTAAGCACAATATAGCACAAGGAGAATTCACTCACTGTCCTTCCAGGTCCCTGGAAACAAGGACTTTGACAGTGAAAGAAACTGACACACTCTCCCTACCTACAGTTTTCTGTCCCTAGAAAAAATGTTTTTTTTAAGCACAATATAGCACAAGGAGAATTCACTCACTGTCCTTCCAGGTCCCTGGAAACAAGGACTTTGACAGTGAAAGAAACTGACACACTCTCCCTACCTACAGTTTTCTGTCCCTAGAAAAAATGTTTTTTTTAAGCACAATTTAGCACAAGGAGAATTACCTCACTGTCCTTCCAGGTCCCTGGAAACAAGGACTTTGGCAGTGAAAGAAACTGACACACTCTCCCTACCTACAGTTTTCTGTCCCTAGAAAAAATGTTTTTTTTAAGCACAATTTAGCACAAGGAGAATTACCTCACTGTCCTTCCAGGTCCCTGGAAACAAGGACTTTGACAGTGAAAGAAACTGACACACTCTCCCTACCTACAGTTTTCTGTCCCTAGAAAAAATGTTTTTTTTAAGCACAATTTAGCACAAGGAGAATTACCTCACTGTCCTTCCAGGTCCCTGGAAACAAGGACTTTGACAGTGAAAGAAACTGACACACTCTCCCTACCTACAGTTTTCTGTCCCTAGAAAAAATGTTTTTTTTAAGCACAATTTAGCACAAGGAGAATTACCTCACTGTCCTTCCAGGTCCCTGGAAACAAGGACTTTGACAGTGAAAGAAACTGACACACTCTCCCTACCTACAGTTTTCTGTCCCTAGAAAAAATGTTTTTTTTAAGCACAATTTAGCACAAGGAGAATTACCTCACTGTCCTTCCAGGTCCCTGGAAACAAGGACTTTGACAGTGAAAGAAACTGACACACTCTCCCTACCTACAGTTTTCTGTCCCTAGAAAAAATGTTTTTTTTAAGCACAATATAGCACAAGGAGAATTCACTCACTGTCCTTCCAGGTCCCTGGAAACAAGGACTTTGACAGTGAAAGAAACTGACACACTCTCCCTACCTACAGTTTTCTGTCCCTAGAAAAAATGTTTTTTTTAAGCACAATTTAGCACAAGGAGAATTACCTCACTGTCCTTCCAGGTCCCTGGAAACAAGGACTTTGACAGTGAAAGAAACTGACACACTCTCCCTACCTACAGTTTTCTGTCCCTAGAAAAAATGTTTTTTTTAAGCACAATTTAGCACAAGGAGAATTACCTCACTGTCCTTCCAGGTCCCTGGAAACAAGGACTTTGACAGTGAAAGAAACTGACACACTCTCCCTACCTACAGTTTTCTGTCCCTAGAAAAAATGTTTTTTTTAAGCACAATATAGCACAAGGAGAATTCACTCACTGTCCTTCCAGGTCCCTGGAAACAAGGACTTTGACAGTGAAAGAAACTGACACACTCTCCCTACCTACAGTTTTCTGTCCCTAGAAAAAATGTTTTTTTTAAGCACAATTTAGCACAAGGAGAATTACCTCACTGTCCTTCCGGGTCCCTGGAAACAAGGACTTTGACAGTGAAAGAAACTGACACACTCTCCCTACCTACAGTTTTCTGTCCCTAGAAAAAATGTTTTTTTTAAGCACAATATAGCACAAGGAGAATTCACTCACTGTCCTTCCAGGTCCCTGGAAACAAGGACTTTGACAGTGAAAGAAACTGACACACTCTCCCTACCTACAGTTTTCTGTCCCTAGAAAAAATGTTTTTTTTAAGCACAATTTAGCACAAGGAGAATTACCTCACTGTCCTTCCAGGTCCCTGGAAACAAGGACTTTGACAGTGAAAGAAACTGACACACTCTCCCTACCTACAGTTTTCTGTCCCTAGAAAAAATGTTTTTTTTAAGCACAATTTAGCACAAGGAGAATTACCTCACTGTCCTTCCAGGTCCCTGGAAACAAGGACTTTGACAGTGAAAGAAACTGACACACTCTCCCTACCTACAGTTTTCTGTCCCTAGAAAAAATGTTTTTTTTAAGCACAATATAGCACAAGGAGAATTCACTCACTGTCCTTCCAGGTCCCTGGAAACAAGGACTTTGACAGTGAAAGAAACTGACACACTCTCCCTACCTACAGTTTTCTGTCCCTAGAAAAAATGTTTTTTTTAAGCACAATTTAGCACAAGGAGAATTACCTCACTGTCCTTCCAGGTCCCTGGAAACAAGGACTTTGACAGTGAAAGAAACTGACACACTCTCCCTACCTACAGTTTTCTGTCCCTAGAAAAAATGTTTTTTTTAAGCACAATTTAGCACAAGGAGAATTACCTCACTGTCCTTCCAGGTCCCTGGAAACAAGGACTTTGACAGTGAAAGAAACTGACACACTCTCCCTACCTACAGTTTTCTGTCCCTAGAAAAAATGTTTTTTTTTAAGCACAATTTAGCACAAGGAGAATTACCTCACTGTCCTTCCAGGTCCCTGGAAACAAGGACTTTGACAGTGAAAGAAACTGACACACTCTCCCTACCTACAGTTTTCTGTCCCTAGAAAAAATGTTTTTTTTTAAGCACAATTTAGCACAAGGAGAATTACCTCACTGTCCTTCCAGGTCCCTGGAAACAAGGACTTTGACAGTGAAAGAAACTGACACACTCTCCCTACCTACAGTTTTCTGTCCCTAGAAAAAATGTTTTTTTTAAGCACAATTTAGCACAAGGAGAATTACCTCACTGTCCTTCCAGGTCCCTGGAAACAAGGACTTTGACAGTGAAAGAAACTGACACACTCTCCCTACCTACAGTTTTCTGTCCCTAGAAAAAATGTTTTTTTTAAGCACAATTTAGCACAAGGAGAATTACCTCACTGTCCTTCCAGGTCCCTGGAAACAAGGACTTTGACAGTGAAAGAAACTGACACACTCTCCCTACCTACAGTTTTCTGTCGCTAGAAAAAATGTTTTTTTTAAGCACAATATAGCACAAGGAGAATTCACTCACTGTCCTTCCAGGTCCCTGGAAACAAGGACTTTGACAGTGAAAGAAACTGACACACTCTCCCTACCTACAGTTTTCTGTCCCTAGAAAAAATGTTTTTTTTAAGCACAATTTAGCACAAGGAGAATTACCTCACTGTCCTTCCAGGTCCCTGGAAACAAGGACTTTGACAGTGAAAGAAACTGACACACTCTCCCTACCTACAGTTTTCTGTCCCTAGAAAAAATGTTTTTTTTAAGCACAATTTAGCACAAGGAGAATTACCTCACTGTCCTTCCAGGTCCCTGGAAACAAGGACTTTGACAGTGAAAGAAACTGACACACTCTCCCTACCTACAGTTTTCTGTCCCTAGAAAAAATGTTTTTTTTAAGCACAATTTAGCACAAGGAGAATTACCTCACTGTCCTTCCAGGTCCCTGGAAACAAGGACTTTGACAGTGAAAGAAACTGACACACTCTCCCTACCTACAGTTTTCTGTCCCTAGAAAAAATGTTTTTTTTAAGCACAATATAGCACAAGGAGAATTCACTCACTGTCCTTCCAGGTCCCTGGAAACAAGGACTTTGACAGTGAAAGAAACTGACACACTCTCCCTACCTACAGTTTTCTGTCCCTAGAAAAAATGTTTTTTTTAAGCACAATTTAGCACAAGGAGAATTACCTCACTGTCCTTCCAGGTCCCTGGAAACAAGGACTTTGACAGTGAAAGAAACTGACACACTCTCCCTACCTACAGTTTTCTGTCCCTAGAAAAAATGTTTTTTTTAAGCACAATATAGCACAAGGAGAATTCACTCACTGTCCTTCCAGGTCCCTGGAAACAAGGACTTTGACAGTGAAAGAAACTGACACACTCTCCCTACCTACAGTTTTCTGTCCCTAGAAAAAATGTTTTTTTTAAGCACAATATAGCACAAGCACAAAACACACTGACACTCTCCCTACCTATCCTTCTCTTTCCCTAAACTAAAGGAATCCAGGTTAAGCAAGAAAGAAATAAAAGTCACTGTCCCTGCCTATGCTGCTCTATCCCTGCTCCGGAACACACTACACTAGGCCGCCGTGCTGGCGGCCTTTTATAGTGTGGGGCGTGTACTAAACCCCCTCAGCAATAATTGGCCACAGGCATCCTGCCTGTGGCCAATCATTGCTCTCCTCGCTGCCGGCGCTGTGATTGGCCAAGCATGCGGGGTCACAGTGCATGCTTGGCCAATCACAGCGCCTGGATGACACTGCGATGGCGTAGTGCATTGTGGGCCGTTCGCGTCACTCGAATTTGGCGCGAACGGCCCAAATCGTTCGATCTTCGTCGAACGATCGAACACGAAGCTCATCCCTAATCAGGAGCATGAAGGACAACTGCGACTAGTTGCCTACGTGACCAGGAGCTTAACACCCTCTGAAAGAAACTACCCCACTCATAAGTTAGAGTTCCTGGCCCTTAAGTGGGCGGTGGTTGATAAACTCAAGGACTACCTGTATGGGGCCGAGTTCACTGTGAAGACCGACAACAACCCCCTTACTTATCTCTTCACCACAGCAAAGCTGGATGCCACAGGACATAGGTGGTTGGCTGCACTGTCTGGGTTTAATTTCAGCCTAAAGTACAGGCCGGGGGCTGGGAATCGAGACGCAGATGCCCTGTCTAGAATATCTCATGCCCCTACCAGTGATATAGAAGACTGGACCCAAGTGGCACCGGACGGGGTGCGGGCCCTTTGTCAAGGGGCTGAACTTCAAGCCAGAGGAGGCTCAAGGGCAGAAGAGATAGGGGTTACCATGGTAGGAGTTCCCAAGCAATACTGTGGGGTAAACCAGTTGGAAGAAGATAATCTGCCAAAACTGTCAAAGAAGGAGTTGAGATGTGACCAATTGGAAGACCCCATGCGGAGATTGGTCCTGGAGGCCCTGGAGAATCAGGATCCAAATAGACTCCTGCGCCATCCTTCAAAGGAAGCTCGCCTGTTAAGGAAAGAGTGGGACAGGTTGCATGGGCATCAGGGAGTGGTCTACCGAAAGGGCCCCTCTGATGACCTGGAAGACAAATGGCAACTGTTTCTTCCCGAGAAACACTGAGAAACCGTCTTGGTTGCCCTGCATGACAATCATGGACACTTAGGGGCTGAAAGAACCTTCCAACT
Source organism: Rana muscosa (assembly GCA_029206835.1). NCBI lineage: Eukaryota > Metazoa > Chordata > Amphibia > Anura > Ranidae > Rana > Rana muscosa. The sequence goes on from CM055118.1 coordinate 883,813,599, forward strand.
TGTTAGGAGTCGGTTCTATTGGCCCTGCATGAGGGCTGAAGTAGAGGAGTACTGCCATTCATGTGCACGCTGCATCCAGCGGAAGACTTTACCCCATCAAGCTGCCCCAATGGGCCATCTGCAAAGTCAAGGCCCGCTGGATTTGGTATGCATTGATTTTCTCTGCCTCAATCCCCAACCTGAGTGGACTAGAAAATGTTCTGGTGATAACCGATCATTTCACCCGGTATGCCCAGGCTTTCCCAACCAAAGATCAGAAGGCCTCCACGGTGGCCAAGGTACTTATGGAGAAGTATTTTGTCCAATACGGGCTACCACAGTGACTTCACTCAGACCAAGGGAGGGACTTTGAGAGTCGGCTGATCCGGAAGCTCCTGGATTCCTTAGGGATCAAGAAGACCCGAACCTCTCCTTACCACCCACAAGGGGATGCTCAACCGGACAGGTTCAACCGAACTCTGCTCAATATGTTGGGGACCCTGAATAGCGAGAAGAAACAGCATTGGAGCAAGCACATAGCGGCTATAGTACATGCTTACAATAGTACCACCAGTGATGCTACAGGCTACTCCCCCTACCGTCTCATGTTCGGAAGAGAAGCAAGGTTACCTGTGGACCTGGCCTTTGGCACCTCCATAGATCATTCCTCAGCCACCTCTCACAAGGGATATGTGGACAGACTCAGACACAGCTTGTAGTTGGCTTATGAACAGGCCCAAGCGGCTTCAGACCAAAGGGGGGCCCGCAACAAGAGGAACTTTGACCTGAAGGTTCGGATCCAGGACCTGCAACCTGGAGACCGAGTTCTGCTACGAAACCTGTGAGTCCCTGGAAAACACAAGCATGCAGACAGATGGAGACCTGAACCCTATGTCATTTGTAAGAAGCTACCAGGCCTACCTGTCTATAAGTTGAAGCCAGAAGGGAAGGTGGGCCCACTGAAGACCTGGCACCGGAACCACTTACTCCCACTTGCTGAAGCAGTTCGGATACCTCCTGCGAGGGGCTCCCCAAGCCCAGACTCCATTCTGGAAACCTTTAGGCCAAACACTCGATCTCAGTCCTCTCAAAATAAAGATGTAGAGACCTCTGAATAAAGTGAAGATGAGAGACAGGAACTTGATTGGTTATGGCCTTCCCCAACTCCAGGAACTTCTGCTATAGATCTTCCCCCTATCAGAGACACTATAGACAAAACACTGAATGCAGAAGCTACTGAGTTTGTTCCATCCAGTCCTTTGTCAGATTACTGGGAAGATGCCTGTGACACATACTCAGAGGAGGACCCAAGGGACTCTATGTACCTCCAGGATCCTGAACCAAGTGTTTCAGAGCCAGCAGAATCCCCCAAGTCTGCCCCAGAAGAGGAGCCTGCAGTGTCCCAGCCAGAAGTCCCAAGAGAGCAAAGAGCTAGAAGAGTTATAAGGCCTCCTAAGAAGTTAACTTACTCACAAATGGGGAAGAGCTCAGAAGAAACAGTGGTCACTGCAAGGAGGAGTACAGAGCATCCAGTCCCCTCCACTGTTCATTTGGTGGAGGGCAACCCCAACGCATCCTCTGGCACAGTTAGGCAGGCCACTCATGATAGTGTGACCTGTGGGCAAGGGAATTCAACCCCTCAGTTTTGGTGGGAGTTCCCTTTGCCAACATCGTACACAACATTGTCTAGAATTGTACGTAGTGTATGTTAAAAGTTATCTTTGGGGACCAAAGAGTTCAAGTGGGGGGAGTGTGTAGCGGGGTCTCCTTTAAGACTCCCGGGACTGCATTTCCCAGAGTCCCGTTCGGCACCCAGGGTGCAATGTTGCCACCGCAGAGACTTGTGGGAGGGAGATAAAAGGAGGAGGCGTGGAGAGCTCGGCCTCTTTTGGACACCGCGCGGCTGCTGACTGGTCTTCCTGTGCGGATCTGCTGGAGTGCAGGGCCTGAAGCCTGGGGCCTTGCGCAACTTCCGAAGAGCCTTCCACCCCATTGCAAAGCCTGGGTGGCATCTGACTTTGCTTACCGCTGACATCAATACGATCGGGGACCCGACCTTTGCAGACGCTGTGTGCGGAGACACAGCAGGTGGAAGTCCCGGACTGGAATCGCGTCCGGAGTGGTGAGCGAGCACCTGCTCAATTCAATAGGCTGTATTGTGGTTAGGCCTATAGACTGCCTGGGCCCACCGATCCTTTATTTTGCTGTTCCACTGGAGACCGGTAGCAGGACAGAGTTAAAGGGTCTCCAGTATAGTGTTCCTTGTGATTTGCCTAGTTTGTGGATTACAAATATTGTTCCTGAACGTGCACCACCATTTCAAGTTTGCATGCGAAGAAATCCTTATTCTAAAGACTGAGGTTAATTCTGTGTCAGGCCTGACCAGGGAGGGGAGATAGAATATTGTTTAGTGCGCCACAGGGCGCGTAGATACTAATAGCTGCACGTGGTGGATTACCCCGCTGTGCTATTAGTGTATGCTATATCTATTGCTGCAGGGCTCTGTAAGCAAGTTACCTGTTATGTTTTAACCTGTGCCTTTTAAACTAAAGTAAAACCGTTATACTTTGTCACTTGCTATCACTGTGTTATCATTGCACATAGTGCTTATATCTCCTGAGAAGTTGGGGTGTGTGTACAATCAGGTATAGATTGTGATAGATAACATCCCTAGACTAACTGTGCCATAGGAGACTAGACAAGATATTGCCGGGGGTTGGTGGAGCTGTACTCAGGGCCCGAAATCAAACCAGCGGCTCTCTTAACTGGGGGTAGCGCTACACCGGCAATACCTCCAAAACAAAGAGAAGCTACAGCTGAATAAAAGCTTCTCAAAAGCTGCAGGTGTGGTTAGCAAGCTTTTTTGTCATAAACCTCTATAGAGGCTTTGAAGACACTTTTGAAGCACTAAAAAAGCGACATGGTGTATCCTTTTTGAAGCAAAGCAGACAACGTGTGAACAGGACTATAAGCTTATCGTTGTATTTAGTGACAGGTGCTTTGATTGGCATTCAGTGCACTTTAAAAAAGCATGTACACTGCCATATTTTGAAACAAGTGTAAACAAGCCCAAAAGGTGGAAACTTTAAGGGCAATTTATTATACTACACTTGCTTCGACTGCAACACACATTAAAACGCCTACTGCTTCAACATGCTTTTTTTATGTGTTTTTGATGTTTCTGCCATGCTTCGGTGGTGCTTCGTGGTGCTTTTTTGAAGCTTTAATAATGCTTGGCAGAGGCCCTGTGTGTGTGTTGATGTCTCACATCTGCAATTCCTCAAAAACAATAAGCTGAATAAAATCCTCGCGAGAAGGTACTTCAAGCGACCTTTGCCATAAACTCCTATGAGGCTTTGAAGACGCTTTAAAGTACCACTAAAGTGACATGGGGTATAACTTTTGAAGCGAAGCAAAGCAAACGCAAAGTGTAAACAGAACTGTAAGTTAACCATTTTATTTATTTGACAGGAGCTTTGACTGTCCTTCAGAGAGCTTTAAAAAAAGTGTGTCCGAAGCCATGTTTTAAAGCAAGTGCAAACGAGCCCTTAGGCTGGTGCAGCCAGAATCTTAAGCAACTTTGCATGGCAACCAATCAACTTAATTCTTTCTTTTTGAAATATCAAAGTGGTTGTAAACCCTTAGATATACCCAGTGAAGTGACTAGCCTCTGATAATACACAGAGATGAAAAAATAAATCCTCCTACACAAGTTGTACCTTTTTACCTGCAGCAATTTATTCTTTACATCTTTAAAACACACATTTTACACAGCATCTCTCAGCAGAAGAAACCAGGGAAATCTTATGTTACACATACACACTGCAGAGCTACAGCACAGAGCTCTGTGAAATCTGACAGCTGATCAGAGGGAAGGGAAGGAAAGATAGACCCCCCTCCAAAAGGCTCATAGAGACAAACACAAAGCTGAGCCTATGAGATACCTGCTGTGTGCTGGGGAGAGTGTGCTGTCTCCGGGGAGGCTGAGGTGTCGACTTAGAGTTCTACCAGTGACTCAAATAGATGGCAGAATGATCAGAAATCAGAGAAGAATTAGACTTGTGCGATTCAGGCTAATACACACTATAGTGGGATATGCTTTGTTCACTTTTTATGTCTGAGATTTATAACCACTTTAACTGTACATGCTGCTGAAGATAGAAGTATATTGGTTACTATACACAGCTGCTCCAGATTCTGTCTATTCCAGTTTTAGTAAATTCCCCCCCGTTCCTCTCAACACAATCACTGCTATATCTCAAATTTGCATAAAAATGTTGACAGATGTTCAGCGTGCTTCTGGGACAATGTCCAATTGATGGATAAAAAGTAACATCATTTCATTTGTCCAGAGCAGAAAAACCGTTTGGTTAAAAAAACATCAACACCAAATCCTCATCGCAGCCAAAAGCATGCTGGAAAAGCATCACTTATTTGAGCTATTTTGCTGCCTTGAAGCCTAGAGAGTTTGCTATTAAACAATAAATTAATCATGGCCTCAAGTGAATTACACAAGTATATCAGAGCAGCAAAAGTTTGAACAGTTTAATAAATTGAATGATGCAACAAAACGATGACTGAAAACACAAAAATGAATCAACAATAGTTTAAACCGGAGAAAATGTTGATTCTGGAATTGCCCAGGTGTTCTCAACTTAACCCAATTGTGATGCTGGTGTATGTCCTGGAGATATTCACACAAAGAATTTCAGAATTTTGTGAAGATATGCTGGTTTGTAACGTTCAATGATTTGAAATTCCTTTCAATTTTTGAGCACATCTAAACATCAATACAGGAAGACGATTCCTGGAAATTGCTAATGGAGGTTCTATCATTCAATACCTACAATGTTTAGCCTGCTATATGGATGATTTTTTTTACAAAACATTCACTAATGACATGAGAGAATACAATTTTTTTATGTTAGTTTGAAAAGATTGTATTTATTATTGTAACTTATTTAACCACTTGACCTCCGGAGGTTTTACCCCCTACATGACCAGGGTCTTTTCTGGTGATAGGCCTTGGTGATAGGCCCTAGCCTCTCATCTTTGTTGGGCAGACTGATACCTGTAGCTAGCCTTGACACCTTTGCCTTATGGACCTGCTGCCCCTGCTATGTCACTGGTCCCTCTCTATCCCCTCCCCCCTTTTCCCCCCTTTCCCCACCTCCTTTTCCCTCCCTCTTCCCCTCCCCTTCCCTCTCCTTTCATGCCTCTCCCTGTCCCCTCCTCCTTTTTCTCACTCCTCCCCTCCTCGGAGCAACTTCACATCTGCGACAAGCAAGGAAACACTCTAAGGCGGGGGTGATGTGGGAGTGTACTCCATGGGGAAAATGGTGAAGTACCTAAAGCAGGGATATGCAATTAGCGGACCTCCAGCTGTTGCCAAACTACAAGTCCCATGAGGCATAGCGAGACTCTGACAGCAGCAAGCATGACACCCAGAGGCAGAGGCATGATGGGACTTGTAGTTTTGCAACAGCTGGAGGTCCGCTAATTGCATATCCATGACCTAAAGTGTTCTTGAAAGCTTACCCTCCTGTTATTTGATGTTTTATATTTCTGGTTGGTTATTCTCTTTTGTTTCAACATGTTTCTTTTAGGAATCTACCAAAATTACGGTGATTCCAGATCCGAGGGGGCAATCTCTGCGGTGACATCACCCCTGCTCGGGCGACCTCTTCTCCATCAATCACTACAGACAAGGCACCCTCGGATGCTGGGGATCACTTAAAGGTAATCTCTTGGAATGTTAAGGGTCTGCGCTCCCCACATAAGCTTATGCAAATTCTGAGACACCTATAGCAGTTGCGGGCAGATGTTGCCCTCCTACAGGAGACCCACCTGGGCACGGATAATCTCTCCCGCCTCTGCAAGCTGTGGGTGGGAAAGGTATATAGCTCTGTGGCTTTGGGTCGCAAAGCCGGTGTGGCCATTCTACTATCCACTACACAATCCGCTCAATTGAGTCGGATTCGGTCGGTCGCAGACTTACTCTCCATTTAACGATTGCTAATCGTGACCTTGCTATCTCTAACGTTTATGCAACTAACTCCCCGGGACAATCTTTCTTTCAGAATCTAACCTCATGGGTCCTACAAATCCCTGAAGCTCTCCATCTTATTGGGGGGGATTTTAACTCAGTTATGCATCTGGTTGAAGATCGTACCCCGGGACCCGTAAATCGATCCCCCTCAACTGACATCACTACACTCCTAGCCTAGTCGGCCATCGTGCTTCACCTTACGGATGTTTGGCATACCACACACCCCACTGATGGAGAATTCACTTTTTTCTCACCCCCTCACAACTCATTCTCTCGTATTGATTATTTATTTTGCTCATCGGGTGTACTCCCCTTAGTGTCCTCCTCATCCATTGAGGATATGGTAATTTCGGACCATTCCTCCATCAGCATCCAGGTCTCAGGACTCACATCCCCTCGTTGGGTGGGTACATGGCGCTTCCCCTCTTTCTTGGCGAATAATGATGACTTTAAAACTGCCCTGCATGCTGCCTGGGCTGAATTTGTCAAAACCAACGTAGCCCATCTCTCTTCCCCCAATTTGTTTTGGGAGGCCGGGAAAGCCTTTCTCAGAGGGCGCATCATCTCTTACACTTCTCAATTCAAAAAGAAAACTCGTCTACAATACTCGAGAGGCAGCGAATCTCTTCTCCTAGCCCACCGTGCCCTGACTCTATCCCGTACCCAGTGCCGGCCGAAGACATTGTGCTGCCTGGTACCAAGAATGAAATGCTGCCCCCCCCCCCAAAAAAAAAAAAAAAAAATCACGCCCACCAAAATGCCCCCACATCCATCATTTTATATCATGATAACTAAAGTGGACCTGTCATGGCTCTATAAAAAAGGACCTGTTATGGCTCTATTCATGTATATAGGAGTATAAAGAGGACCTGCCATGGCTCTATACATGTATATAGAAGTATAATGAGGACCTGTCATGGCTCTATACATGTACCGTATTTTCCCCGTCTATAAGACGCCCCCATGTACAAGACGCCCCCCACTTTTCCAACCCAAAATTAAGAAATCAATATTTTACACATAGGTAAAACAGAACACATTTTTATTTAGTAATTACCGCAGGTAACGTTTAAATACTAGTATATTATGCAGCGGTTGTTCTTCCTGTTTTCTCCACTGTCTATCATACACTCTGCGGAGGCAAGTCCAAACTGTATCTCTGCAGCTCTATTCCCATGCTCTTTTTTGCATAGCTGGCTACATTTGGTTTGATTTGGCAGAGTAAGACAATCACTTACTTTTATTATTTTCTGACATCTTGGTCCCAGAACACTCCGGTCCCTGTTGCATCTGTGCATCTCCACTTCCAACAGGATCGCATCTGCTCACTCTCCACCTCCACCCCCAGCTTTAGCTGACGTCAGTAACATACGGCTCGTGATTGGAGAAAGCCACTTGACAAGCTATGGGCCGCGACGCACCTTCGCGGATGTCTCCCAGGCTGACCAACCGTGTATAAGACGCTGTTCGATTTACAGGCTATTATTTTAGGAAAAAATAGCGTCTTATCCACGGAAAAATACGGTTTATAGAAATATAAAGAGGACCTGTCATGGCTCTATACATGTATGTAGGAGTATAAAGAGGACCTGTCATGGCTCTATACATGTATGTAGGAGTATAAAGAGGACCTGTCATGGCTCTATACATGTATGTAGGAGTATAAAGAGGACCTGTCATGGCTCTATACATGTATGTAGGAGTATAAAGAGGACCTGTCATGGCTATATACATGTATATAGAAGTATAAAGAGGACCTGCCATGGCTCTATACATGTATGTAGGAGTATAAAGAGGACCTGTCATGGCTCTATACATGTATGTAGGAGTATAAAGAGGACCTGTCATGGCTATATACATGTATATAGAAGTATAAAGAGGACCTGCCATGGCTCTATACATGTATGTAGGAGTATAAAGAGGACCTGTCATGGCTCTATACATGTATATAGGAGTATAAAAGGACCTGTGCGTAGCCGGCGGCCGCGATGTCACCGGCCACACATAGTGGATTGTCACTTGTCACAACGTCACCTGCCACACGTTGCAGATTGTCACTTGCCACAACGTCACCTGCCACACATTGCGGATTGTCACTTGCCACAACGTCACCTGCCACACGTTGCAGATTGTCACTTGCTGTGTCCCAGAGTAAAGGCAGGCAGCAGAGAGCTAATGTAATCTCTCTGCTGCCCGCACAGTGGGGGCGGAACTGCAGTGATGCAGGGCGGGCAGTGAGAGATGATGTCATCTCTCTGCTCCCCCGCCCGCTGTTTGGCCAGCAAGCCCGCTCACTTGCTGACTGTCCCGCCCGCTGACTGTTCCTCTGTTCTGCCCGCATGCTCCATTCACCTGGGCCCAACGCCCAGGTGAATGGAGCGCGCGGGGAGCGGAGCGGGCTGGCTGGCGGGCGGGCGTCAATTTGCCTCACAGCGGAGCGGGCGGAACGGGTTAGCGACAATTTGCCTCACAGTGCAGAGTAGGGTTGCCACCTTTTCGTCAAGCCAAACCCGAACACATTAGCAGCACACGCCAATATATATATTTTTTTGTAGTACATTAAATTCATTACCTCTGTACAAAGCAATGCACAGCTATTTTTTATTTTATTTAGTATACCCTGTACATATATTTTTGTGATTAAATAAAATTTCTAATCATATGAAGTTAATCACAAGAGTCCCCCTTTATATCAGAGTCAACAGAGTTCTCCTTTAGATCTGAATCTGCAGAGTTCCCCTTTACATCTGAATGCACAGGGTTCTGCAGAAGAGGAGTGCAGAGGGTAAGATGGGGGCAGTATGTACAGGAGAGGAGTGCAGAGGGTATAATGGGGGCAGTATGCATAAGAGAGAAGTGTGGAGGGTATGATGGAGCAGTATGTATAGAAGAGGAGTTGAGAGGGTATGAGGGGGGTGGTTTGTACAGGAGAGGAGTGTGGAGGGTATGATGGGGCGGTATGTACAGGAGAGGAGTTTGGAGGGTATGAGGGGGGCAGTATGTACAGGAGAGGAGTGTGAAGGGTATGATAGGTGCAGTTAGTACAGGAGAGGAGTTCGGAGGGCATGATGGGTGCAGTTAGTACAGTACAGGAGAGGAGTTCGGAGGGTATGATGGGTGCAGTTAGTACAGTACAGGAGAGGAGTTCGGAGGGTATGATGGGTGCAGTTAGTACAGGGGAGGAGTTCAGAGGGTATGATGGGTGCAGTTAGTACAGGGGAGGAGTTCGGAGGGTATGATGGGTGCAGTTAGTACAGGGGAGGAGTTCAGAGGGTATGATGGGTGCAGTTAGTACAGGAGAGGAGTTCGGAGGGTATGATGGGTGCAGTTGGTACAGGGGAGGAGTTCGGAGGGTATGATGGGTGCGGTTAGTACAGGGGAGGAGTTCGGAGGGTATGATGGGTGCAGTTGGTACAGGAGAGGAGTTCGGAGGGTATGATGGGTGCAGTTAGTACAGGGGAGGAGTTCGGAGGGTATGATGGGTGCAGTTAGTACAGGAGAGGAGTTCGGAGGGTATGATGGGTGCAGTTGGTACAGGAGAGGACTTCGGAGGGTATGATGGGTGCAGTTAGTACAGGGGAGGAGTTCGGAGGGTATGATGGGTGCAGTTAGTACAGGAGAGGAGTTCGGAGGGTATGATGGGTGCAGTTGGTACAGGAGAGGACTTCGGAGGGTATGATGGGTGCAGTTAGTACAGGGGAGGAGTTCGGAGGGTATGATGGGTGCAGTTAGTACAGGAGAGGAGTTCGGAGGGTATGATGGGTGCAGTTGGTACAGGAGAGGACTTCGGAGGGTATGGCGGTGGCAGAATGGGGAGGGATTTCTTGCTGTGTCTGTGGGGTGACCAGGGAGTGATGTTGGGAAGATAGGGGAAGGAAAGTGACCATGAAATGATGGGGGGGGGGTAGGAAGCAGCTCTGAGTGACGTCTGTATGAAGTGGTCGGGGGGGTGATGCAAGCTGGGGGGAGTTGGGGGCTGAGAAGTGGTCAGATAGCGATGTATATAATAAAAAAAAAACTCATCCACTAAAAACATACAACAATAAATCATACAACAGTACTACAGATCTATGTAATGGAGCTCCAGCACTCTGTATACCCAGATAATGTGAAGGTAATGTATGACCATTCATGTAACCCTGTGTTCTCCAGGCTCTGAGTCTGTACAATCAGAGGTGTGAACTCACCACATATATACAGGTTACATGAATGGTTATAAATGACTTCACATTATCTAGTCTGAACAATTGGATTGGAGGATGTTTGCACAGACTGTTCATGCTTAGAAGTGATCTGTCAAATGTGATCGGGCTGCTGCAGACCCCCCTCCCCCCCCCCCCCACACTCAAACTCACTATCTCCTCCGATTCTTCTGTCAACTTCTGTTAACCCTTCACTGCATCTCCTGAAGAAAAAACCCCCTTGAAAGCAACTACTATCCACCCTAGAAAACTTCTCCCAGAAAAAATCAGCTCACCTCCTCCCTTCCTCTGGCCAGCCTGACAGGAGACAGTGAGCTCCGCCTCCCAGTTCTCACAACACTCCGCACTGGTGATTGGGGGGGGGGGGAGGTTGAGTCGGAGATAACAGGGACCCCGCACGGCACGAGACTGGAGGGAGGGGGAAGAGACAGAAAGGAGTTTTTTTAAATCCAGAACACACACCGCAGCCGCAGGCACAGTGTATTCTTTACAATGCCGCTGCTGCTGTTTCACAGTGAAAGGTGGAGTGGGGGAGAGGAACGGGCGGAATAGGATGGCGGGCAGGCGGCAATTTGCCGCCCCCCTAAAAGTGCCGCCTGGTACAATGGTACCATCTGGTCCCATGGTAGGGCCGGCCCTGCCCGTACCCCAGCCCATATTCTTGCCTGGCAAGCAGCTATACGCAGGGCCGGATTCCCCACAAGGCCACCGAGGCCAGGCCTCGGGGCAGCAGTGGATGCAGGGGCGGCGGCGCGACACTCCCCTTTATCCGTTCTTTCCCGCTGCAGAGGAGAGAGGAGGAGGGAGAGGTGAGATCATGTCAGTCCGTAGAGCTGCTCTGTATTTCCACTGAACACTCCTCCCTTGTGTCTGTACTTACTGAAGAAAGAGGGACACTCCCCCCTCAGCCTCAGCTCAGCCACGCCCCCTTCCCCATGTGTAGCAGAGAATGACCAGAGTCTGCATGGAAGTTCAGCAGGTCTGTTTCCATGTGTGGGTATGCAAATGCCTATTGTGAAGGGGGAGAGGACAGGTGGCTGCATGGAAATGTCTGGGGATCTGTATTGCTGTGTGTCTGCATAGGTGTCGTTTTGTGGCATTATTGCAGTGATACACATCATCCCCCTTCTGTATACAGACTCCATAGTGATACAGCCTCTTAGCCCCCATCAATGTGGTCAGCCTTGGATGGAAGACTGCAAGGAGAGGATGATCTGACACCAACAATTGGATTTACTTTAGTTACAGCAATGACGGTTTTTTTTTTTAGTTACTGATGTAGGACATATTTTACTCTGACAACAGTCACTGGGCTCACTATAGGTGCAAACTGACTGCAATGGCCAACAAACTGTAATGATAGTGTTTCAAGCTCACAGGTCAGGACAATGGCTACTTTCACACCGAGGCGTTGGGGGCGTCGGCGGTAAAGCGCCACTATTGTTAGCAACACTTTACTTTATTTTTTGCAGCACTTTTCAACCCTAGCAGGGCGCTTTTAACCCCGCTAGCAGCTGAAAAAGAGTTAAAATCGCCCACAAATCACCACTTTGCCAGCAGTTTGGTGGCACTGCCCATTGATTTCAATGGGCAGGGGAACTTTAGGAGCAGTGTATACACCACTCCTACAGCGCCTCAAAGATGCGGCTTGCAAGACTTTTTTTACCGTCCTGCCAGCGCACCACTCCAGTGTGAAAGCCCTCGGACTTTCAAATTGGAGTGAGAGGAGAGGCTCTTTACAGGCGCTATTTTTAGCGCTATAGCGCCTGCAAAGCACCTCAGCGTGAAAGCAGCCTTAAAGCTTAAATTTGGAACTTCCGCTTAATCCACTCCTCACCCCCTTACATGCCACATTTGATGTAATTTTTTTTGGGGGGGAGTGGGGCCTTCAGTAGGAGTGGGACTTCCTGTCCCACTTCCTCCTTCTGCTCAGGGACCGCCTAGGCAACTCGTCATATCGCCTAAGGCGGCCCCTCCCTGTAGGCGATCACCTGGGACACGTGACAGGTCCCAGGCGATCGTCTGTCCACTCTGAGAGCGCTGCGCCATTCGCGCATGCACAGTGAGTGCCCAGCTGTGAATCCGAAAGCTGTCACGGCCGGGTGCCCACACTATGAATGGAGGCGCCAGAGGAGAAGGGGGGGGAGAGGAGCGAAGCTCCGGGCATCGCGTTGCTGGACAGTGGAACAGGTAAGTTTATGTTTATTAAAAACCAACAGCTACACTTTTTGTAGCTGCTGACTTTTAATAAACATAAAAAAAGGCTGGAACTCCCCTTTAAGGTGATTATACACTACACAATCTTCTTGTACAATCAGCTTTTGATCTACCAACAATTATATAGTGTAAGGGCCTGCATATTTTATTTAAAGATTGTACAATCAGATTGTGTAGTGTATGGCCACTTTAAGGGGAGAAACACATTAAAGGAGTAGGAGAGGGTCTGTTCCTACATTCTGGCTTTGTGAGTTTGCACTACTTGCAAAAAAGCTTGTTGAATGTTAAAGCAGACTTTCATCTTCCTCTTCCCCCCTTCTCTTACGAATGCAAATTAGCTTTTGGGTTACAGAAAAGTATGTTACATTGCGTTTTTTAAATAATTGTTTGTCCCAAAGTTTGTGTGTCTTAAAGTGGAACACAAGTTCTGTCATTACATGCTGCGAGCAGGCGGGCTTTTTTTATTGCAGAAGAGACATGCAATTTCTCTGCTACAATAAAATATACCTACCTGCTTGCTCAAAGCAATCCATGGAATGTAAGCTGAGCTGCGCTTGCAGACTCTGATGCAAGAGGGGGCCTCTGTGCAGACTCTGATGCAAGAGGGGGCCTCTGTGCAGACTCTGATGCAAGAGGGGGCCTCTGTGCAGACTCTGATGTAAGGGGGGCCTCTGTGCAGACTCTGATGTAAGGGGGGCCTCTGTGCAGACTCTGATGCTTACATAATAATGTACATAACATAATGTACCAAAAGATGCCAGTCAGCCCCTGCCTCTGGAGGGCCACATTGTCCTCCCCCACTCTTGTCCTTGATCCATCACTTTCCCACCCATTGCCACTTGACTGGACTTGCCCTCAGGCCTAAGGCAACAGCACCCCCCCTTCAACCTCCGCTGCAGAGGAGGAGGGAGAGGTGAGATGTCAGGACTTTTGGGAGCACCCCCCGCTTCTCAATCTGCATTGGGGCAGCAAAGGGGGGACCAGGCCATGGGGTGGCAAAGGGAGTAAATCCGGGCCTGGCTATACGCGCCTTTGACCACTGGTCTGCGCAACAGATCATCAATCATATTGGAGCTCTATTGTTATTGAACCTTCTGAGATCAGCAGAAGTGGCATCCAACTTACTCGCGGGAACTAATCTGCCCACTCTGTCTCCCGATCGGATTGAGACCTTAAATGATCCCATAACCTCCGAGGACATTTGCTCCACTATTAAATCTCTCTCCACAGGGAAAGCTCCCGGTCCCGGCGGGTTATCCACCGAATTTTACAAACTAACAATGGATTTCATTCCTGATACCCTGTGCCATGTCTATAAGGCGATATGGGCGGAAGGCCCATATATGCTCTCTGGCTCCCAAGCACCCATCAAACTTATTGCCGAAAAGGGTTGATGCAAAAATCCTTTCAAAGTTCATTGCGTCCTGTCTTGCACGCATCCTCCCATAGATTCTTCACCAGGCTCAATCAGGCTTTGTTCCAGGCCGTTCAGCCACCCTTAATATTCGGAAACTCCTTCTGGCCCTTGAGTTTGCCAAGACACATCTTGACCTTGACACATCTATAATATCACTTGATGCTGAGAAGGCTTTTGATAATATCAGCTTTTCCTGGCTGTTTATGGTCATGAGAGCCTTTGGCATGTCAGGCCCCATCCTAAACTTTATTCAAAAGATGTACATGTCCCCGACTGCCCCCTTGTACACGTCAAGGCTGCCCCCTTTCCCCCTTACTTTTTAATATAGCCATAGAACCGCTCTCCAGAATTCTAAACTCTCCGTCTGGGGTTAGCGGCGTCTTGATGGGCAATCAAACTTTCAGATCAGCTCTTTTTGCCAACGACATTCTCCTATTTTCTATAAACCCTACTTCAGATATTGCTTACCTTCAAGATTTGGTTTGCGACCTTCGGATCTGCTCTGGCTTGCGGATTAACTTTGACAAAAGTGAAATCTTACCACTCAACCCACGGCTGTCCAGAGGATGGACTGAATCATCCCCGTTTCTTGTGGCTAAACAACATATTACCTACCTCGGATTACGCATTGGCAGGGAACCTTCTTCACTATGTGGCTTAAATTATCCTCCAGTTATAACTAAGATTGTACAGGAGTTGGAAGCATGGGCGGCCCTCCCCCTTTCGCTTTTTCGGGAGATGCCATCTCTTCAAAATGGTTTCATTTGTTAGGTTACTATACCCCCTGCAGACTCTTCCTTTATTGCTTAAGCATGCCGATCTCCAAAAAATACACTCAGCCCCGCTTGCTTTTCTCTGGCGTGGCAGAAAACCTAGAATTGCGGGTCTGCCCAATATTGGCTTAATAAACATGAAAGATTATAGAATCTAAGAAATTGGTTTTCTGAAAGCTCTCGGAACTCCAACTAAATGCTGGAGGGAGCCCTGGTGTCTCCGTTCAACCTCCAGGCCATTCTCCACTCTAAGTTGCGCAGCCTACCGCCTCTCCTAAGATCTAGTTTATTAATCAAAGATACCCTTATAGCTTGGAGAGAGGTGCAGAGACTCGTGGGTCTGCCTTCCACCATCTCTCGTCATTTACCTATACTAGGCAACTCGATGTTCCCCCCTTCTACAGAAAGCAAAATCTTCACCTAATGGTCCTCTGCCGGCCTAAAGTCTGTCTCTAATGTTTTCAACCCCCCCCCCCCCAGGGAACTATCAGACCCTTTACGGAGCTAACTAAGCAATACTTTATACTATCCATTCCTCTCAGGTATTCTACTACTACCAGTTAACAAGCTATTTCATATCCTGCTTATGCCCACGTCAAAACCCATACCAACAGTCCTTTATTGATGTTCTGCTAACCAGAGGCCATTACTCTATTTCTGAGATATACTCCAACCTCATTGTTCACCCGGCTTCCAAGTATCGTAGAGTCCCTTTCAACCACTGGTCATCCATCCTTGACAACCAGGAGGCACCAACACAGATTCTAGCAGGCTACCAAAGAATCCGTTCTCTAATAGTCTGCAAAACTTGGAGAGAAACTCAATTCAAAATTGCTCATCAAGCATATATTCCGTATCGCCACAGTACAGTAGATCCTTCTCTACCATCCTGCCCCTGGTGCACCACCCCCAGACCATCTCTCTTCCACACACTAAGGACTTGCCAAAGTATCTCCAATTTCTGGGACCAGGTATTACAGTTTATTGACCAGATCCAGCAGATAACTCTACCCAAGGACCCTTTGCTATGTCTCTTCAGCGGCGGCACTCTGCCTGGCTCACCGTCCATATCCTGCTGTGATTCTTTACCTCAGTGGGCCCACATCTGCCTCTTAGCGGCTCACAGAGCCATCATGCAAGTCTGGATACACCCCACTCCTCCTCAGATTGCATCAGTGAAACAAATGCTTCAAGCCCTATTTCTCATGGAAAAATTGGACACCATCACTCAAAATTGTAAGTCTTTAAAGCGTTTTTTTTGCTAGATGGTGTCACTACATGGAATGCACTTTCTCACCAGAAGAAATTTATCTACACATGAAATCCTTACGTTTTTCGGAATGGTATCTACATGCTGACTTTGCCAACTCATTGGGCAAACTTGGAATCCAATATACCTCTCACTCTGACCCTCCCCCTTAGTCATTCCAATTGCTCTATCCGATTTGTAACTGTCTGTTTATTAAAGATCTACATGTATTTGCAACTTTTCCTTTATTTAGTCTCTGTGATCATAGGCTTCCACTCCTCAGGTCGTTTTGCTGGTGGTTCCCGAGATTTGTTACCTGAACCTAACCAAATACCCTGTTCTCAGATATTTTACAATTATCACTGCTTTCAAGTTATGCTGTTCTGTCCATCTAGCTCTATTGTCTTACTTTGTGAAGGCCATGTTATTTGCCTTATACCTTCACAAACGTCTTACTCTTCATATGGTTTTTGGTTCTCATTTTATATTACTGCTGTACTATAAAAACTTTAAAACCTTTAATAAACATATCTGAAAAAAAAAACACCCTCTACCCTATCTGAAATGACCCAGTTCAATTTGGTCCTTCTGGAATCAGCCTTCCAATTCTTCCAGAGGTATCTCACTATTTTATCATGAACTTAACTTCAAATTGATCTTTACCAAAAACCTCCCTTTGTTAAAATGGGTTCTGAACTTCAAGTCTCTTACACAGAGGTGCAATGGCAAAAAGCAATCCTTTATAATTACTCCTTCTCCAAGTGCGTTAACCACTGGGAACTTTGACGCAAAACATACAACTCAGGTGGTATTTAACACCATATTACATTGCTAAATTCTCTACTATGGAACTCCGTCTTTAGACTCCTTTCCAAGATAAGTGAGGTTTGCACCAATGCTAATGTGGAACAGGCAATCCTTAATATAAATATTGATAGAATTCAGTGGCTGCTGGTGAAGTTTTAAGATAGGGGGCGCCAGACCCCGCCCTTCCTCTTTGACCCATCCCACTTCTCATAAGCCCCACCCCTAATATAATCCCCCCACTCCGTCCCCTGTATTCCACTTGCTTCCACCCATAGTGTCGGGAGTATACAGCTCAGCATCACAGGACAGAGTATATAGCCCCAGCATCACAGGACAGTCCGACAGAGTATACAGCCCCAGCATCACAGGACAGAGTATATAGTTCAACAGCACAGGACAGAGTATATAGCTCAACTATACAGGACAGTGTAAATAGCTCAGCGTCACAGGTCATGGTATATAGCACAGTCTCACAGATCATGGTATAGTGCAGCCTCACAGATCATGGTATATCGCACAGCCTCACAGATCATGGTATATCGCACAGCCTCACAGATCATGGTATATCGCACAGCCTTACAGATCATGGTACATAGCGCAGGCTTGCAGATCATGGTATATAGCGCAGGCTTGCAGATCATGGTATATAGTGCAGGCTTGCAGATCATGGTATATAGCACAGCCTCACAAATCGTCACAAACTGAAAAAATACACTGTTAGTAATGAAGGACTCTAAATAGGCATTTATCAGGTGATTATGTGTCATTACTGCTAGATAAAATATAAAAAAATGTTAATGTTTAAGTCAACTGCATTCTGCACACAGTAAATCGCACATGTCTGTATTCTGCACACTGTAAATCGCACATGTCTGCATTCTGCACACTGTACATCGCACATGTCTACATTCTGCACACTGTAAATTGCACATGTCTACATTCTGCACACTGTAAAGAGCACGTCTGCATTCTGCACACATGAAATAGCGCATGTCTGCATTCTGCACCCTGTAAATCACACATGTCTGCATTCTGCACCCTGTAAATAGCACATGTCTGCATTCTGCACCCTGTAAATAGCACATGTCTGCATTCTGCACCCTGTAAATAGCACATGTCTGCATTCTGCACACTGTAAATCACACATGTCTGCATTCTGCACACTGTAAATAGCACATGTCTGCATTCTGCACCCTGTAAATAGCATGACCAACGCCGGGAACCATGATGTCACAGTCCAAATAAATAGCCAGGAAATGAAGCATTACAGGAGCATGGGCCAGAGGATTGCCAGAACTGACACAGATCCAGGGCAGGGTGTAGAGCACCACAAGTCCCAGCATGACATGCCACAAATACTTGCATCAAAATTTGTAATTTCTTTTTTAATCTCATAAACATCATTACACAATTTGTGAATATTTTTTTTTAGAGGATAGTGTTGTGATGATGATTTGTGCAAGCAGAACAAGTGACTTTTCCTTCAAGCCTCGACTGATGACATTTTCTTAAGAGATGCTAGGAATTGCATTTAGTCATTACTGTTAGGTATTGCATTCAGAGTTCAATCCACTTACTATTGTTGTGCTTCTTTCCTCTTTACTATTTCCAGGACAGCGGCTGCTAATCCAATCTGATTATACTTACCTCAACGCCGCTCGGGCAATGCATTCCACGGAGCTGTGACGTCACTTCCGGTTTATCACTGGCACAGGGAAAACCTGAAGTGACGTTGTAACGAGGATGGAAAGCACCACCCATGTGCTATCAAAGCATCAATGTCTATCAAAGCACCCGGCTGTAGTGATACACTACGGGCGCCGGGCAGAAGTTGTCCGGCGCGATGGACTGCGCCACAAAGCAGCTCAAAAACCTGCAAATGAAGTGCCTTGTCTGCATTCTCGTGATTGCATAGACGTGGCGCTTCCCATAATGCACTATGTCCAGCGCCTGAACATAGTGCACTTAAGGACCTTCTATTTTTTATTTATTTTTAAAGGGCCATTTAAAAAAAAAAATGTGACTGCCTGGGGGGGGGGGGGGGGATCGGTGCCCGGGCTATATAAACAACAAAAATACAGAAAATGTTGAACACAAAAATACATTTTCCTTAGTTTCTGTTATAAAATTTTGCAAACAAATAATCCTTCTTCATAAATTTAGACCAAAATGTAGTCAGCTACATTTCTTTGGTAAAAAATAGCCCAATCAGTGTATTTTACAATTGATTAACCTTGATGTACTGACTGCCTATCTCATTTCTTGAGGCCCTAAAATGTTAGGACAGTACAAATGGGATATACTAAAACATTTAATGTGAAAATGGCTTAATGTAGCTTAACGAGCAAAAAAGAGCCTAAACCTCAATCAATTGCCCTGAAACTTTGCACAGCCTAAGATCTCGACATTCCAAACCTATGCAAGAAGTTTCATGTGATTTGGTGTTCCACAAGGCAAACTAGGGACATTAAGCTTGTTTTTTGGGGAGCTTAATGTACGAAAAAGTTAACCAATTTCCCCCAAACTTCACACAGTAGAAGACTCTATCGATGCCAACATTTTCTGAAAATTTCAGCTCATTTGGTTAATCACACCAAAAGTTATTCACATTAAGCTATATTTTACAATGCTAAAACATTTAATGTGAAATTGGCTTAATGTAGCTTAACGAGCAATAAAGTGCCTAAACCTCAATCAATTGCCCTGAAACTTTGCACAGCCTAAAATCTCAACATCCCAAACCTATCCAAGAAGTTCCGTGCGATTTGGTGTTCCACAAGGCAAACTAGGGAAATTAAGCTTGTTTTTTTTGGGAGCTTAACATACAAAAAAGACCTTAAATGTTAACCAATTTCTCCCAAACTTCACACAATAGAATATTCTATCCATGCCAATATATTCTGAAAATTTCAGCTCATTTGGTTAATCACACCAAAAGTTATTTACATTAAGCTATATGTAGCGCCCACCTCACTCCCCTCTTTCTCTCGTCTCGTCTTTCTCTTGTCTAGGGGTATCTTAGAGGGGAGGGAGCGGGGACACCACGCCTGGCTTCCACCACATGTGTCAGTGCGGTATAAGCAACGTTCTTGTATTACCTTCGGGTCAGTGCTGTGCACCTGGATCCTCCCTCCAAGAGTCACCTTGAACAATGTCTGTTAGGAAATGAGCCCCACACCATTAAAGTTCAACACTCCTTTATTCTTCTCGAATGAAACAATCAGTTGAACTCCCTTGGTAGAAACAGAACAGAAAAGGAGGTGTGGATGCGAATAGGCCCAGACAGAACGTAGTTCTCCACTTTCCTTCCTGAAAGTGGGTTACGGTCTCCGCACGAGGGGGAATTTCCTTCCAGGCGGTCTCCGACGAGAGGCTCGCCTGTCACCGGCAATATGCTGCACCGGGTCTTCAAGTGAGGAGCTCCCCCCGGTCCATTGCGCCTGATACCCACTCCCGGGGTTCCCTAGGATCTCCTTCCCTCGCGGAACTCAGTGTTGGGCACTGAGCTCCGGACCTCCATCCGAGTACCTCCCCCCAGGCTAAAGGTGCCTGGGATGGAACACGACCTCCGATTGTCCTCTAGGCCTAGGCCACCCAGAGGACCGACACGAACCACCGTCCGCAAGCTGAAGGTGCTTGGGACTCCGACCCTGTGACAAAGATGGCCGGCCCCTTTATACTCTCTCCCAGCAAGCACGGCGGTTTCCCCGCCCCACCATACCGCTGCCGAGGGAGGACAAAAAAGGGGCACAGCACTCAGCAATGATTCAACCCCAGCGCAGGGCGGCAGCACCACCCACTGGGCTGCAGGGAATTACACATCACCAATGTCTCTGCCAAGTTCAAATTTACACCCGGGAAAGTACATACCCGCTACACTCTCCCCCTGGTCAGTTGACACTGGTGTAAAAGGAAAAAGGAGGGCGCACCGACCTAGTGCATTACCAATGGCTAGTTTTATTAAGAATAAGTTAAAAGATTACAAATACTCACAAAGCTTTGTGAGTATTTGTAATCTTTTAACTTATTCCTAATAAAACTAGCCATTGGTAATGCACTAGGTCGGTGCGCCCTCCTTTTTCCTTTTACATTTTAGTCTTAAAGAATACCAATTATTCTGAGGAGGGCAGCAAGATTCCTGGTCATTTCCTTTTCTACGGAACACTCTGGTTGTGTCACTAAGAGACCAAACTTCCAAGCGCAGGAGACTATTTGTGTGCAGTTGACACTGGTCCCCAGTGTCTGGAGTAAATCATGCCCTCAACGGCTGATATAATCCAATCCAGAAACCAACTAACAATTGTACAAAAATGTAAAACTTTAGAAAAAACTATCCAACTGAAACATTGTGTCTGAGCCCTGTAAAGAAAAGGGAATAAAGACAAAAGAAAACAACAGCACTGATTCATAACTTTGAATCACATATTCACATATGACTTTCCCCCCCCCCCCATCCTGACTAAGGCCCACCCCATACTCAGTGGACTTGATGGAATGTTCTCCTGCAGAGGGAAAAGAAAGGATTAACACATATAACCCTGACACCTGTATTCGTGTAATGGAAAAGAAACTTCTCAGAGAAGAAATCCCTTTTCTCCAAAGAGTGAGTGCATGAAAAGTGTCTTAACGTTGCGCAACACTGCCACCTGGTGACAGCACCGCGGTAACTGCACTCGTGGAACTTTCCTCTTTTCCTTTGGCCCTATCTACCCCAGAGTCCATAATCTCTTGCAGGAAAAGTGAAGAACAAACAGGAACAGTTCTTCATTCCTCTGGGCACAAAAGCAACGGGCCCCAGGAAGTTTAACAGCATGATAAGAACGGAGTCTCTTTTCTCCTACAGTTAAAAGCGGGGATGCGGCAGAACAAGTGGTTTCAAGTGCTGATCCATAGTTTCCAGATGATACTCCACATCTTCTCCTTCTTTGCGCCGGATCAACACTTTATCTGCATGGATGTGTCGTCCCAACATCCATTCTGCCTTGCAGTCTTTAAAACGTTGAGAGGCCTTTGAAGAGCATGCCAGGTACCTGCGGGCGTGGGGAACCTGAAGGTGGGTCCACACAAAATCATTGTACCAGCGCTCCTGACACACTTCCACCTCATACAGCAGTTCCTTCGACAAGTATGGATACTCCCATCCATAATCTGCAGCAACCTTCTGGCCAAATAGCCGTTGTAATCTCGCCAAAGGAGGCATAGTAGCTCTGTCCCCTTCGCCAGGCAAAACTATCGAGTCCGGGTGGCAAGGGACCTTGATCACATCTGATCTGGGCATAGGCGCCCACAGCAACAGTCTCTTTTCCCCGGCCTTCGGTACAGATGGCACCGGGGATGTAGAAGCAGGCTGGGGACAGGACCTCTCTTCAGGCGCTGGTGCCTCCACCCGGGGTGTACTTTCCCCTGTTGACATGGGTGGATCTCTGATCCTCCGAGATGAAGCGAGAGGTATTTTGTCCAAGCCCTTCCCGGCAAACAAATCGTCTATAGCAATGTCGTCTCCCATGTCCGAGAGCGACTCCAGGTCAGAGGTGTCACACTCCTCCGCGGGTATGTAGCCGGTTGTAGAAACGGAGCCCCCACCTCCCGCGGATTCGCTAGGCCATGACTTCCCGACACCTCCGCCCACACACCACATCTCTCCGCCTGGCTTACCTCGGCCTTTACTTGAAGCGGGACGTCCGGAAATCTTGTCGACGGATCCATCCAGGCCGGGCGTAAGCGGGCGAGACGGTTCACCACAACTGCTGGTCGGGGCTACCATGCCGGTCTTTCTCTTCGGTGGCGGACGCTGCGAGACAGTGGTGACCGAGTCAGCATCCTCGGATTTCTCCCGTTGGGGTTTTACGACCTCCTCCGCGGTCACTGCAGTGTGCGTAGGGATGGCTCTCACAGCAGTGATTCCTCCTCTCTGAGTGGTGTTGCCCGCAGCACGGCCGGGGTAAATGGTTCTCGGCCTCTCGACCGCCGGATCCACTTCGAACAGGAACTCCCCACAGGCCTCACATCGCCTGAATGGCTTCAGCTGGCACACCAGTCCCGAACAGCCGGGACAAATCACACCCAGGGCCTCAACGTCCATGCACGAGTACAGGGCGAATCGACCCCTTGGCTTTAGCCGGATCCCCGTATATGTTACCGGAGCAGCAGCAGTCAATGTCGTGGTGGAAGGGTGAACTGGAATCCACGATGTATGTCCGAACATGGCGACCTGTTGCTGATCCATCGCACACTGCAAAGTTTTTGCGCCAATGTCCCACGTGTAGTCCTTCACACGTATTGGACTCCTCCCCTTTGCTCCAGTTCGCGGGCTTTTCTTCTTTTCTGTTGCTGAGTCACGCCCACAAACTAAGCGATGGGGGTGTGCCTGGTGGCGCAGTGCAAATAGAAGCCCCCACGTGTAGTACTTCACACGGCTGAACTTCCTCCTCTTTCCACTCTTCTGCGCGGGCCTTTCCCTTCACTGGGTCATGTCCACGACTTCGAGCAGGGATGCACTTCGGCCAATGAAGGCCTGCCTATTCGCTTAACTCTTCCAACAGACACGTTCAATACTGTGGTGCACAAACACTATACTGGACCCGAGCCCCCACGTGTAGAGCCCACCTCACTCCCCTCTTTCTCTCGTCTCGTCTTTCTCTTGTCTAGGGGTATCTTAGAGGGGAGGGAGCGGGGACACCACGCCTGGCTTCCACCACATGTGTCAGTGCGGTATAAGCAACGTTCTTGTATTACCTTCGGGTCAGTGCTGTGCACCTGGATCCTCCCTCCAAGAGTCACCTTGAACAATGTCTGTTAGGAAATGAGCCCCACACCATTAAAGTTCAACACTCCTTTATTCTTCTCAAATGAAACAATCAGTTAAACTCCCTTGGTAGAAACAGAACAGAAAAGGAGGTGTGGATGCGAATAAGCCCAGACACAATGTAGTTCTCCACTTTCCTTCCTGAAAGTGGGTTACGGTCTCCGCACGAGGTGGAAACAGCTGATTTTATGCCAATTGATTTTTATTCGCTGTTTTTCACAGAAGATCTCTATAGATCTACTGTGGACCAGTAATTTATATGCTGGTCAATTCATCGCCGCTAACCCCCAGTTGCCTTCCATTGCCAAAGATTGGAAACCAATTACGGGCCTTTCCCTCAACATGGGCACACATAAATTCCCGTCATTGCGTGCTTATTGGTCCTCGCACCCAATTGACCACATGCCCGTGTTCTCTGCCTCCATGCCCAGGAAACGATACGAACAGATTTTGCGGTTCATGCACTTCAACGACAATGAACTTTGTCGTCCACGTGGAGACCCTGAATACGACCGGCTCTACAAAATTCGGCCCCTCATAATCCACTTCAACAAACGTTTTGCAGCCTTGTTTATTCCCGATCAAGTTGTCTGCTTTGATGAGTCCCTGATTAAATTTTCTGGCCGCTTGTCTTTCAAGCAGTACCTTCCCAGCAAGTGTGCTAGATACGGGGTCAAGCTCTATAAGTTCTGTGGCAGGGAAGCAGGCTATGTATGGAGCTTTACGGTTTATGAGGGAAAAGACAGTCAGGTTGAGCCGGTCAACTGCCCGGATTACATAGGGAGCGCTGGCAAGATAGTGTGGAACTTGGTGTCACCCTTATTCGGAAAGGGGTACCACTTGTATGTGGACAATTATTACAGGAGCGTGCCACTGTTTAGTCACTTGTTTAATCATCAGATTGGAGCATGTGGCACCGTGCGACCTAATCGCCGGGGCTTTCCCCAGTGGCTTGTAGATGCCCGTCTTAGGCTGGGGGAGAGAGCCTGCGTGAAGTGTAATAACTTGCTCGCTATGAAGTGGAGGGACAATAAGAATGTTTTCCTTCTTACCTCCCTTCATGCAGACACGACAGTCCAAATACGTACAGCGACTGGTGTTGTGGAGAAACCCCTCTGTGTCCATGAATATAACAAAATATGGGAGGGGTGGACCTCAACGACCAGTTGTTGGCGCCGTATCTAATTGACCGTAAGGCGAGACGCTGGTACAAAAAAGTGTCACAGAACTCCTGTATTCAGGCGGTTCGGCACCTCACCATCCCCTACCAAATGCAGTAAGCCGGCTGCATGAGAGGCATTATCCGTATGCCCTCCAGAGTACCCCTACCCAACAAACCCCCCAAAAAAGATGTCGTGTCTGTAGCAAGCGCGGATTTAGGCGTGACACCCGTTGTTTTTGTCCACTCTGTCCTGACAAACCTGGTCTTTGCCTTGGTGAAGGTTTTGAACGCTACCACTCAAAAGTGAAGTTTTAGCGTAGGGTACAGCATTTCACAGACTAGGACACACTTACACAGGGTCTCCCAAGATGCCATCGCATTTTGAGAGACCCGAACCATTACAGTTGTTAAAGTTACAAAAAAAAGTGTAAAAAAGAAAAAAACAAAATGTAAAAAACAAAACACAAAAAAAATATAAAAATAAAAAAAACAAAAATTGTTGTCGTTTTATTGTTCTCTCTCTCTCTCTCTATTTTCTCTCTATTGTTCTGCTCTTTTTTACTGTATTCTATTCTGCAATGTTTTAGCATGCTTGCTTTTCAGGTATGTAATTTGTTGTTTTCAGGTGCGCCATTCAACTGCAGCACGGAATTATTTATCTTGACAGCAACAGCGTTTGCTCCCACGATACATAAAGCCGTAGAGCATATATGTCGAAGCATGGGGGCAGCAGGGGCGGAGGAGCGATTTTGCTCCTAATGCCGCGTACATACGGTCGAAATTCCGACGGAGGCTTGCCCGTGGAAAAGTCCGACCGTGTGTGCGCGGCATAACTTTTTTGCGGGAGGATGCCCCCATGCTTCGGCATATATATATTTTAGGCACAGGTTGCGTTAAAAAAATGTTTTCTTTTTTACTAGGTTTTGTTTTGGTATTTGCTTTGCAGGTATGGTATGGTAAGGTCTTACTGTTGTACTGTAATGTTACTTTGTTTTAACCACTTAAGCCCCGGACCATTTGGTAGCTAAAGGACCAGAGGTGAATTCAGAATTTTGCACTGCGCTGCTTTAACTGTAAATTGTGCGGACATGCAATGTTGTACCCAAACGAAATTTGCGTCCTTTTCTTCCCACAAATAGAGCTTTCTTTTAATGGTATTTGATTGCCTCTGCGATTTTTATTTTTTGCGATATAAACGGAAAAAGACCGAAAATTTTGAAAAAAAATGATATTTTCTACTTTTTGTTATAAGAAAAATCGAATAAACTCAATTTTAGTCATACATTTAGGCCAAAATGTATTCAGCCACATGTCTTTAGTAAAAAAAAATTCAATAAGCGTATATTTATCGGTTTGCGCAAAAGTTATAGCGTTTACAAACTAGGGTACATTTTCTGGAATTTACACAGCTTTTAATTTATGACTGCCTATCTCATTTCTTGAGGTGCTAAAATGACAGGGCAGTACAAAACCCCCCCAAATGACCCCATTTTAGAAAGTAGACACCCCAAGGAAATTGCTGAGAGGCATGTTGAGCCCATTGAATATTTTTTTTTTTTGTCCCAAGTGATTGAATAATGACAAAAAAAAAAAATTACAAAAAGTTGTCACTAAATGATATATTGCTCACACATGCCATGGTTATATGTGGAATTGCACCCCAAAATACATTCTGCTGCTTCTCCTGAGTACGGGGATACCACATGTGTGGGACTTTTTAGGAGCCTAGCCACGTACGGGACCCCGGAAACCAAGCACCGCCTTCAGGATTTCTAAGGGCGCAAATTTTTGATTTCACTCCTCACTACCTATCACAGTTTTGAAGGCCATAAAATGCCAAAATAGCACAAACCCCCCCCCCCAAATGACCCCATTTTAGAAAGTAGACACCCCAAGGAAATTGCTGAGAGGCCTGTTGAGCCCATTGAATATTTTTTTTTTTTTTGTCCCAAGTGATTGAATAATGACAAAAAAAAAAAAAAAATACAAAAAGTTGTCACTAAATGATATATTGCTCACACATGCCATGGTTATATGTGGAATTGCACCCCAAAATACATTCTGCTGCTTCTCCTGAGTACGGGGATACCACAGGTGTGGGACTTTTTAGGAGCCTAGCCACGTACGGGACCCCGGAAACCAAGCACCGCCTCCAGGATTTCTAAGGGCGCAAATTTTTGATTTCACTCCTCACTACCTATCACAGTTTTGAAGGCCATAAAATGCCAAAATAGCACAAAACCCCCCCAAATGACCCCATTTTGGAAAGTAGACACCCCAAGCTGTTTGCTGAGAGGCATGGTGAGTATTTTACAGCTCTCATTTGTTTTTGAAAATGAAGAAAGAACATTTTTTTTTTTTTCTTTTTTTTTTCAATTTTCAAAACTTTGTGACAAAAAGCGAGATCTGCAAAATACTCACAATACCTCTCAGCAAATAGCTTGGGGTGTCTACTTTCCAAAATGGGGTCATTTGGGGGGGTTTTGTGCCATCTGGGCATTCCATGGCCTCCGAAACTGTGATAGGCAGTGAGAAGTGAAATCAAAAATTGACACCCTTTAGAAAGCCTGAAGGCGGTGCTTGGTTTTTGGGGTCCCGTACGCGGCTAGGCTCCCAAAAAGTCTCACACATGTGGTATCCCCGTACTCAGGAGAAGCAACAGAATGTATTTTGGGGTGTAATTCCACATATGCCCATGGCATGTTTGAGCAATATATCATTTAGTGACAACTTTGTGCAAAAAAAATAATAATTATTTTTTCCGCAACTTGTGTCAACATATAAAATATTCCATGGACTCGACATGCCTCTCAGTATATAGCTTGGGGTGTCTACTTTCCAAAATGGGGTCATTTGGGGGGGGTTTTGAACTGTTCTGGCATTTTATACACAACATTAGGAAGCTTACATCCACTCTTCTAACCACTTGAAGACAAAGCCCTTTTTGACACTTTTTGTTTACATGAAAACATATTTTTTTTGCAAGAAAATTATGTTGAACCCCCAAACATTATATATATTTTTAAAGCAAAGGCCCTACAGAATAAAATGGTGGGTGTTGCATTTTTTTTTCTACACAGTATTTGCGCAGCGATTTTTCAAACGCATTTTTTTTGGGAAAAAATACACTTTTTTAAATTTTAATGCACTAAAACACACTATATTGCCCAAATGTTTGATGAAATAAAAAAGATGATCTTAGGCCGAGTACATAGATACCAAACACGACATGCTTTAAAATTTCGCACAAACGCGCATTGGCGACAAACTACATACATTTTTAAAAGCCTTTAAAAGCATTTACAGGTTACCCCGTTAGATTTACAGAGGAGGTCTACTGCTAAAATTACTGCCCTCGATCTGACCTTCGCGGTGATACCTCACATGCATGGTGCAATTGCTGTTTACATATGACGCCAGACCGACGCTTGCGTTCGCCATTGGGCAAGAGCAGGGCAGGACAGGGGTGCTTTTTTTTTTTTTTTTTTTTTTTTTTATTATTATTTTTGCTTTTTTCTTTTATTTTTAAACTGTTGCTTCCATATTTATTTATTTTTATCACTTATATTGTTATCTCAGGGACTGTAAATATCCCCTATGATAGCAATAGGTAATGACAGGTACTCTTTTTTGAAAAAACTGGGGTCTATTGGACCCTAGATCTTTCCACTGCCCTCAAAGCATCTGACCACACCAAGATCGGTGTGATAAAATGCTTTCCCAATTTCCCAATGGCGCTTTTTATATCCGGGGGGGGACATTCCTTCCCACTGCTTGTAAAAGCAGTCCAGAGGCTAATTAGCCACTAGGATTGCTTTTACATGAAAGCCGGCCGCTGGCTGAAAAGAATGATACCAAGATGATACCTAAACCCGCAGGCATCATTCTGGTATAAACATTCAAAGTCCAGCAACATACCAGTACGTTGCTGGTCCTTGTTGGACATGTATTGTAATCTTTTTTTTCATGCAGCCTGTTGGCTGAACGAAAAAAAAAGATTGATCGGTGGGTATGCCCACCATTAGAATACCGCCCTTCATCCACCCACTTCTAATGATGGGCATACATGCACCATTTATATATGCCGAAGCATGGGGGCATCTTCTCGCAAAAGTTATGCCGCGTACACATGGTCAGACTTTTCCACGGGCAAGCCTCCGTCGGAATTTCGACCGTATATACGCGGCATTAGGAGCAAAATCGCTCCTCCGCTCCTGCTGCCCCAATGCTTCGGCATATATGCTTTTTTTTTTAACTGTGGTGGTGAAATTACCTCCTACAGCACTGGAGTCGCACGGATCAGGCCTGTCTCTGCGAACGCTGCAGTTATGTGTGTTGTGTTTTGCAAGTGACAGTGATCGATCGATACTGCACTTGGGTGGTCTGGGCTGGACGGAGGGGCAAAACGCAGGTGCTAGCAGGTATCTGGGCTGATCCCGCTAACACTGCGTTTTTGGGAACCCTAAACTGCTGGGGACGCTAGTATAGATCTGATCAGATCAGATATTGAGCTGATCAGATACTATACCACTAAGGGGGGTGTATGCTTCACGTGTGGGTGTTAGCGCTACTGGCACTAACCTGACGCTGCCTGGGGTGTGACGCAGACCCTCTCTGACGCTAAAACCTAACTGATATCACCCGCCGGGCGATCAGGGGGTTAAACCTTTATTGGGTTATATACGGCGGGTGCCCTGACACTATAAAAAGCAAATTAACTAACCAGCGTCACCCGTAACACTTATATGATGATCACTGGTGAAAGGGTTAACTAGGGGCAATTAGGGGGTTAAAACCTTTATTAGGTAATACATGGGGGTACCTGACGCTATATAAAAACCTGACGGCGAACCTAAAAAAAAAATTACTGGCTACCTATCGGCATCACCGACACTAAGACAACGATCATAAAAACGATTGCTTAGCGACAGTGGTGATAGGGGGTGAAAGGGTTACCTGGGGGGCGATCAGGGGGTTAAACCTTTATTAGATAATATATGGGGGTACCTGACGCTATAAAAACCTGCGGCGAAGCTAAAAAAAATTACTGGCTGCCGATCAGCATCACCGACGCTAAGACATCGATCAGAAAAATGATCGCATAGTGACGGCGGTGCTAGGGGGTGAAAGGGTTACCTGGGGGGTGATCAAGGGGGTTACACCTTTATTAGGTAATATATGGGGGTACCCGACGCTATAAAAACCTGCGGCGAACCTAAAAAAAATTACTGGCTACCGATCAGCATCGCCGACGCTAAGACATCGATCAGAAAAATTATCGCTTAGTGACAGTGGTGATAGGGGGTGAAAGGGTTACCTGGGGGGGCGATCAAGGGGGTTAAACCTTTATTAGGTAATATATGGGGGTACCCGACGCTATAAAAACCTGCGGCGAACCTAAAAAAAATTACTGGCTACCGATCAGCATCGCTGACGCTAAGACATCGATCAGAAAAATTATAACTTAGTGACAGTGGTGATAGGGGGTGAAAGGGTTACCTGGGGGGCGATCAAGGGGGTTAAACCTTCATTAGGTAATATATGGGGGTACCCGACGCTATAAAAACCTGCGGCGAACCTAAAAAAAATTACTGGCTACCGATCAGCATCACCGACGCTAAGACATCGATCAGAAAAATGATTGCTTAGTGACAGTGGTGATAGGGGGTGAAAGGGTTATCTGGGGGGTGATCAGGGGGTTAAACCTTTATTAGGGGGGGGTTAGGGGGCTACACTGGACCTAAAACTAAATGTAGTGACACTTTTACAGTCACAAATGTCACTGATTGCAGTGATCACTAAATAAATGGTCACTGCAATCAGTGACACTGTGACTGGGGGCTGGGGGGGCTGGGGGGTGATCTGGGGGTGTCTGGGGGAGCCTGGGGGGCGATTTATGTGCCTATGTGTCCTGGTGTCAGTGTGCTGTTTTGTGTACTAACCTGCATCTTCTCCTGTACGGCGCTCGGTATATGTGAGCGCCCCAGGAGAGATGACATCACTTCCTCCTTCCTGGCAGGCAGGGGAAGCTCTCTCATTCGCCGGGAGCGATCGAGAGGGGGTGGCCGGAATCGAACGGCCGTCCCCTCATGCCAGATCGCTCCCGAAGGTAAAACGACCGCTCACTGTAAAGAAGGGGGGTCTGATCGGACCCCCCAACTATACAAAGGCAATCACGTACATATACGTGATTCTGCCTGTCTGTGCCATTCTGCTGACGTATATTTACAGTGGGCGGTCGTTAAGTGGTTAATGTTAACCATCATTTGCTTAGCAGGTACGCCATTCAGTTGCAGCGCGGATCTATTTATCTTGACAGCAACAGCGTTTGCTCCCACGATACATAAAGCCGTGACTCCAACGCTGTAGGAGGTGATTTCACCACCACAGTTAAAAAAAAAGAGCATATATGCCGAAGCATGGGGGCAGCAGGGGCGGAGGTGCGATTTTTCTCCTAATGCTGCGTACATACGGTCGAAATTCCGACGGAGGCATGCCCGTGGAAAAGTCTGACCATGTGTACACGGCATAACCTTTTATGCCGCGTACATACGGTCAAAATTCTGATGGAGGCTTGCCCGTGGAAAAGTCTGACTGTGTGTACACGGCATAACTTTTTTGCGGGAGGATGCCCCCATGCTTCGGCATATATAAATGGTGCATGTATGCCCATCATTAGAAGTGGGTGGATGAAGGGAGGTATTCTAATGGTGGGCATACCCACCGATCAATCTCTTTTTTTCGTTCAGCCAATAGGCTGCATGAAAAAAATGATTACAATACATGTCCAACAAGGACCAGCAACGTACTGGTATGTTGCTGGACTTTGAATGTTTATACCAGAATGATGCCTGCAGGTTTAGGTATCATCTTGGTATCATTCTTTTCAGCCAGTGGCCGGCTTTCATGTAAAAGCAATTCTAGCAGATAATTAGCATCTAGACTGCTTTTACAAGCAGTGGGAGGGAATGTCCCCCCCGGATATAAACAGCGCCATTGGGAAATTGGGAAAGCATTTTATCACACCGATCTTGGTGTGGTCAGATGCTTTGAGGGCAGAGGAAAGATCTAGGGTCTAACCCCCAATTTTTTTCAAAAAAAGAGTACCTGTCACTACCTATTGCTATCATAGGGGATATTTACATTCCCTGAGATAACAATAAAAATGGTAAAAAAATAAAATATGGAAGGAACAGTTTAAAAATAAAATAAAAAAGCAAAATAAATAATAATAATAAAAAAAAGCACCGCTGTCCCCCCCTGCTCTTGCGCAAAGGAGAACGCAAGCGTCGGTCTAGCATCATATGTATGTGTGGTATCACTGCAAAGGCCAGATCGAGGGCAGTAATTTTAGCAGTAGACCTCTGTAAATCTAACGTGGTAACCTGTAAAGGCTTTTAAATGCTTTTAAAAATGAATGTAGTTTGTCGCCGCTGCGCGTTTGTGCGCAATTTTAAAGCATGTCGTGTTTGGTATCCATGTACTCGGCCTAAGATCATCTTTTTTATTTCATCAAACATTTGGGCAATATAGTGTTTTTTAGTGCATTAAAAAAAAAAAGTGTGTTTTTTCCCCAAAAAATGCGTTTGAAAAATCGCTGCACAAATACTGTGTGGAAAAAAAATGCAACACCCAATATTTTAATCTGTAGGGCCTTTGCTTTAAAAAAATATATAATGTTTGGGGGTTCAACATAATTTTCTTGCAAAAATTTTTTTTTTTCCTGTAAACAAAAAGTGTCAGAAAGGGCTTTGTGACATAAGCTTCCTAATGTTGTGCATAAAATGCCAGGACAGTTCAAACCCCCCCCCCCCAAATGACCCCATTTTGGAAAGTAGACAACTCAAGCTATTTGCTGAGAGGCATGTTGAGCCGATTGAATATATATTTTTTTTGTCCCAAGTAGTGTTGAGCGAACCCGAACTGTAAAGTTCGGGTCCGTACCGAACTTTAGCTTTTTCCCGAACCCGAACCCGGACTTTGCGCAAAAGTCCGGGTTCGGGTTTGGGTTCGGCAATCTAATTACGCAGTTAGAAATGCTTCAGGGGCCAGCCAATCACTTTTTGATTAGCTGGTGTGCCCTTAGAAGCCATCATAGCCATGCCTACTAATGGCATGGCTGTGATTGGTCAGTGCAACATGTGACCCAGCTTCTATATAAGCTAGAGGCACACAGCACACACGTCACTCTGCTTTAGAATAGATAAGGAGAGGATCTTGTCTGCTGCTGCTGCTTTTAGGGAGAGATAGAAAAATACATGAGTTAGTCCTAATTCTGGAATCTGAGGGAAAAGATAGAGAGACAGTGTAGTGTAGGGCCAGGTTCCTGTTTTTTGCTTTTAGGGAGAGAGATATATTATATAGGAATAGGAGTCCAGATTCAGATATAACTCAGCGATCTGCATAGGTTTACCTGTTTGTGTTGCAGTGCAGTCTTTTTACACTGCTATGAGCCCAGTGTCAGAGAAAATCTACCTTTTATCTGCAAGCTCAGTGCACCAGCACTGCATATATTACGTTGAGAGATACACCGTTTCCATACTGTGGGTGTATTCTGCTCTTGGAAAAAGATCCATTTAGGACAAAAAAAAGGCACTTTATTGTGCTCTTTTCCAAAAGACCCATTAAGGGCAAAAAAAATAAAAAATTTCTATTTTATTTTGCTCGTGTAAAAAATGACCCGTTTAGGGCAAAAAAATAAATAAAAATTTGCACTTTAATGTACGCTTGCAAAAAGAGCCATTTAGGGCCACAAAAAATATTTTGCAGTGTGTTATACATATGTGGAGGCGTGTGAAATAAACCATTTCTATATTGTTTTCTTCTACTGTGCTATACTAAAAAAAAAACATTTTTTTTAATAGCATTTTCTGCAGTTCTGTAGCTGTGCGATTCAGCGGTTACGTACTGTGGGTGTGTTGTGGTCTTCCAAAAAACGCCATTTAGGGCCACAAAAAATATTTTGCAGTGTGTTATACATATGTGGAGGTGTGTGAAATAAACAATTTCTAAATAGTTTTCTTCTACTGTGCTATACTAAAAAAACTACATTTTTTTTGAATAGCATTTTCTGCAGTTCTGTAGCTGTGCGATTCAGCGGTTACGTACTGTGGGTGTATTGTGATCTTCCAAAAAACGCCATTTAGGGCCACAAAAAATATTTTGCAGTGTGTTATACATATGTGGAGGTGTGTGAAATAAACAATTTATATATAGTTTTCTTCTACTGTGCTATACTAAAAAAAAAACATTTTTTTTAATAGCATTTTCTGCAGTTCTGTAGCTGTGCGATTCAGCGGTTACGTACTGTGGGTGTGTTGTGGTCTTCCAAAAAATGCCATTTAGGGCCACAAAAAATATTTTGCAGTGTGTTATACATATGTGGAGGTGTGTGAAATAAACAATTTCTAAAAAGTTTTCTTCTACTGTGCTATACTAAAAAAAACAAATTTTTTTTGAATAGCATTTTCTGCAATTCTGTAGCTGTGCGATTCAGCGGTTACGTACTGTGGGTGTGTTGTGGTCTTCAAAAAACGCCATTTAGGGCCACAAAAAATATTTTGCAGTGTGTTATACATATGTGGAGGTGTGTGAAATAAACAATTTATATATAGTTTTCTTCTACTGTGCTATACTAAAAAAAAACATTTTTTTTAATAGCATTTTCTGCAGTTCTGTAGCTGTGCGATTCAGCGGTTACGTACTGTGGGTGTGTTGTGGTCTTCCAAAAAACACCATTTAGGGCCACAAAAAATATTTTGCAGTGTGTTATACATATGTGGAGGTGTGTGAAATAAACAATTTATATATAGTTTTCTTCTACTGTGCTATACTAAAAAAACAACATTTTTTTTGAATAGCATTTTCTGCAGTTCTGTAGCTGTGCGATTCAGCGGTTACGTACTGTGGGTGTATTGTGGTCTTCCAAAAAACGCCATTTAGGGCCACAAAAAATATTTTGCAGTGTGTTATGCATATGTGGAGGTGTGTGAAATAAACAATTCCTAAATAGTTTTCTTCTACTGTGCTATACTAAAAAAACACAATTTTTTTTGAATAGCATTTTCTGCAGTTCTGTAGCTGTGCGATTCAGCGGTTACGTACTGTGGGTGTGTTGTGGTCTTCCAAAAAACGCCATTTAGGGCCACAAAAAATATTTTGCAGTGTGTTATACATATGTGGAGGTGTGTGAAATAAACAATTTCTAAATAGTTTTCTTCTACTGTGCTATACTAAAAAAAAAAAATTTTTTTTGAATAGCATTTTCTGCAGTTCTGTAGCTGTGCGATTCAGCGGTTACGTACTGTAGGTGTGTTGTGGTCTTCCAAAAAACGCCATTTAGGGCCACAAAAAATATTTTGCAGTGTGTTATACATATGTGGAGGTGTGTGAAATAAACAATTTATATATAGTTTTCTTCTACTGTGCTATACTAAAAAAAAAACATTTTTTTTTTAATAGCATTTTCTGCAGTTCTGTAGCTGTGCGATTCAGCGGTTACGTACTGTGGGTGTGTTGTGGTCTTCCAAAAAACACCATTTAGGGCCACAAAAAATATTTTGCAGTGTGTTATACATATGTGGAGGTGTGTGAAATAAACAATTTATATATAGTTTTCTTCTACTGTGCTATACTAAAAAAACAACATTTTTTTTGAATAGCATTTTCTGCAGTTCTGTAGCTGTGCGATTCAGCGGTTACGTACTGTGGGTGTATTGTGGTCTTCCAAAAAACGCCATTTAGGGCCACAAAAAATATTTTGCAGTGTGTTATACATATGTGGAGGTGTGTGAAATAAACAATTTCTAAATAGTTTTCTTCTACTGTGCTATACTAAAAAAAAACATTTTTTTTAATAGCATTTTCTGCAGTTCTGTAGCTGTGCGATTCAGTGGTTACGTACTGTGGGTGTGTTCTGCTCTTCCAAAAACACCCATTTAGGGCAAGATCCTAAATTTGGAAAATATGAGGAGAAGGTCAAAGGGACGTGGTGGCCCCGGTCGTGGTGCTGCTGGTGGATCTGTGCCAGATACACGCACAAGTGAAACACCTTCCTCAGGTGCGAGTAGGCGACCGAGCCTGCGGCGGTATTTTGTTGCGCCTAATGAGGCTGTACGAATGTTTAGGCCAGGACAAGTACAGGTGATAGTAGATTGGGTTGCTGACAGTGCCTCGGGTTCCTTCACATTGTCTCCCACCCACTCTTCTGATGAAAGATCAGAGTTGGCACCTGAAACCCATGTCCATCAGTCTTTCACCTCACCCCCTTGCAAATCAGCCAAGCAGTCTGAGCCCCAAATCATGCAGCAGTCTCTTCTGCTTTTCGATTACTCTGTTAGCAGGGTTTCCCAGGGCCATCCACCTAGCCCTGCCCCAGAAGTGGAAGAGATTGAGTGCACCGATGCCCAACCACTTATGTTTCATGATGAGTACATGGGAGGACCATCGCAGCACGTCTCGGATGATGACGAAACACAGGTGCCAACTGCTGCTGCT
The DNA here is from genome assembly GCA_029206835.1 of Rana muscosa. Classification (NCBI taxonomy): domain Eukaryota; kingdom Metazoa; phylum Chordata; class Amphibia; order Anura; family Ranidae; genus Rana; species Rana muscosa. The sequence goes on from CM055118.1 coordinate 883,849,755, forward strand.
TTTGCAATTGTGCAGACAGACAAGGAGGGCAGGGGTGAAGACTGGGTGGAAGATGATGTGGAGGACGATGAGGTCCTCGACCCCACATGGAATCAACGTTATGCAGGTGACCAGTGTAGTTTGGAGGAAGAGGCGGTGATCGCACAGAGCCACCAGCACAGCAGAAGAGGGAGCAGGGTGCAAAAGCTGAGCGTCCGTCCCCTAGACAGTATGTCTGCTACTGCCCAACGCAGCAAGGGACCAAGCACACCAAAGCCAGGTCCAAGGAGTTCCCTAGCGTAGCAGTTCTTCACACAATGTGCTGATGACAAGACACGAGTGGTTTGCACGCTGTGCAATCAGAGCCTGTAGCGAGGCATAAACGTTCTCAACCTGAGCACAACCTGCATGACCAGGCATCTAAGTGCAAAGCACGAGCTGCAGTGGAGTAGACACCTCAAAAACCAAGAAAGGTCTCTGGCTCCTCCTGCTTCCTCTTCTGCTGCAGTCTCGGCCTCTTCATCCACCTCTGTAGTGACAGTGGCACCTGCCACCCCGCAAACAGAGGATCTGCCAGCAACACTACCACCTGGGTCACCAACCATCTCCACAATGTCCCATGGAAGCGTTCAGCTCTCTATCTCCCAAACATTGGAGCGGAAGAGAAAGTACCCCCCTAGCCACCCGCGATCCCTGGCCCTGAATGCCAGCATTTCAAAACTCCTGGCCTTTGAAATGCTGTCATTCCGTCTGGTGGAGACGCAGAGTTTTAAAAGCCTGATGGCATTGGCTGTCCCACAGTACGTCGTGCCCAGCTGCCACTACTTTTCCAGGCGAGCCATCCCTTCCCTGCACTACCAAGTGGGGGACAAAATCAGGTGTGCACTGCACAACGCCATCTGTGGCAAGGTCCACCTAACTACGGATGCGTGGACCAGTAAGCACGGTCAGGGACGTTATATCTCCCTAACAGCACACTGGGTAAATGCAGTGGCGGCTGGGCCTGAGGCAGATAGCAGTTTGGCGCATGTCCTTCCACCACCGAGGATTGCAGGGCGCTTCAGTTTGCCTTCTGTTGCTAACTCCTCCTACTCCGCTTCCTCATCCTCTACCGCCTCCTCATCCGGTCAGCGTAACACCTTCACCACCAACTTCAGCACAGCCAGGGGTAAACGACAGCAGGCAGTTTTAAAACTTTCCTGTTTGGGGGAAAAACCCCACACCGCGCAGGAGTTGTGGAGGGACATGGAACAACAGACCAATGAGTGGTTGCTGTCAGTGAGCCTCAAGCCCGGCCTGGTGGTGTGCGATAATGGGCGAAATCTCGTAGCAGCTCTGGGCCTAGCCGGTTTGACGCACATCCCTTGCCTGGCGCATGTGCTGAACTTGGTGGTCCAGAGGTTCCTTAAAAATTACCCCAATATGCCAGAGCTGCTGCAGAAAGTGCGGGCTGTGTGTGCGCACTTTCGGCGTTCTCACCCTGCTGCTGCTCGCCTGTCAGCGCTGCAGCGTAACTTCGGCCTTCCCGCTCACCGCCTCATATGTGACGTGCCCACAAGGTGGAACTCCACCTTGCACATGCTGGCCAGACTGTGCGAGCAGCAGCAGGCGATAGTGGAGTTTCAGCTGCAGCAATCATGCGTGAGTCGCTCTGCGGAACAGCACCACTTCACCACCAATTACTGGGCCTCCATGCGAGACCTGTGTGCCTTGTTGCGCTGTTTCGAGTACTCCACCAACATGTCCAGTGCCAATGACGCCGTTCTCAGCGTTACTATCCCAGATCTATGCCTCCTTGAAAAAACGCTTCGGGCGATGATGGAAGAGGATGTGGCACAGGAGGATGAGGAGGAGGAGGAGGAAGCGGGATCATTTCAAAGGCTTTTAGGGCAGTCTTTCACAAGTGGCTACGAGGGTGGGTTCCTGCACCAACAAACGCCAGGTACACAATTGTCCGGCAGAAAGGGCACAGTTCTGGAGGATGACGAGGTGGAGGAGGAGATGGAGGAGGAGGAGGAGGAGCCATTTTCACAGCAGGGTGGCACCCAGACCAGCTCGTGGCCATCACTGGTGCATGGCTGGGGGGATACAGAGGACACAGACGATACACCTCCCACAGAGGACAGCTTTTCTTTGCCTCTGGGCAGCCTGGCACACATGAGCGATTACATGCTGCAGTGTTTCCGCAATGACCGCCGAGTTGCCCACATTTTAACTGGTGCTGATTACTGGGTGGCCACCCTGCTGGATCCCCGTTACAAGGACAACGTACCCTCCTTAATTCCCTCACTGGAGCGGGATCGTAAGATGTGCGAGTACAAGCGCACGCTGGTAGACGCGCTGCTGGTGGCATTCCCACCTGACAGCGGGCGTACGGTGGAAGCACAAGGCGAAGGCAGAGGAGGAGGAAGAGGTCGCCAACGCAGCCGGGGCACCGGCAGCACCTCAGAAGGCAGGGTTAGCATGGCTGAAATGTGGAAAAGCTTTGTCAGCACACCACAACAACCAGCACCACCAGCTGAGATGGAACGTCTTAGCAGGAGGCAGCATTTCACCAACATGGTTGAGCAGTATGTGTCCACAGGCCTACACGTACTGGATGACGGGTCTGCCCCCTTTAACTTCTGGGTCTCCAAATTGGGCACATGGCCTGAGCTTGCCCTTTATGCCTTGGAGGTGCTGGCCTGCCCTGCAGCCAGTGTATTATCTGAACGTGTATTTAGCATGGCAGGGGGCGTTATCACAGACAAGCGCAGCCGCCTGTCCAGAGCCAATGTGGACAAGCTCACATTCATTAAAATGAACCAGGCATGGATCCCACAGGACTTGTCCATACCTTCTGCAGAATAGACATGTATACCGGTGTTGTGACAAAAACTGTCCGGCCATCGGATTGTGTCCGGCCCGTACTGCGAAGGCGCAGCGTTTGCGCAGTACAGAGGACAAGGAGATTCACAAAATCTCCGAAGATAAACGGCGCCTGCGCCGTGAGTGCAGGTTCAAGCCCCAACATCCAAGTGGGCATACGGTAGCACATAGTAACAGGGCCCCTCACGGGCTCGCTTTGATCGTCACGCTTCGGGCACGGCCTCACTTGGCTCGGCTTGAACCACGGATGGTGTGGCCTTCACTGAACTCACCACGCAGGCGCCGTTCATCTTGGGAGATTTTTGAAATCCTCTTGTCCTACATACTGAGCAAGCGCAGTACAGGGTGGACACTATTCGACGGGGGACAGAATTCGACACATCACTGGCCTTACCCAGCCATTGTTGTATTTTTGAACCAGTGTTGGCTACCTCGTCCTCCTCCACCGCCGCTTCCACCTACACAGCCACATCCACCGCCACCTCAACCTCCTACTCCATATGGACCTCGTCCTCCTAGGTCAAGATTATAATTTTTATTTTATTTTTTTGTAGCGCACAGATCCTTTCCCCCTTACCTGCCTTTATGTTGTTGGCTCCTCGCAGGAGGGAGAAAGGCACACCGCACTACCAGCCCGTACCCTCCTATATAAAGAGGTTGAGCGGTGTACTTGACGGGCCGTGTCCACAGCCGGAGTCAAAACTCCTCCAGAGGATGATTCTCACCTCTACTGTAGGTAGAGGCAAGTCCTTTAATTCCCAGTAAAGTCAATGTCCACACCAGCTGAAATTACAACTCTTATTCTCTCATGGCAAAATAAACTCTACTCGGATAGAAAAGGTTAGAGCAAAGAAACAGGACAGCTTAAGGTGTGGAGGAGGTCCAGGCACAAACGTAGCACATTCACTTCACTGCTTAGGTTTCTCAAACAGTTTTAGGTGCACAGTCTCTGCCACAGACCTTGAGGTTGGTCTCTGCCACAGACCGGGTGTACAAGGCCCCTGCCACGGACCTGGAGAACTTTGGTCTCTGCCACAGACCAGGGTGTATAAGGCCCCTGCCACGGGCCGGGTGAATAAGCCCTCTGATACAGTCAAGATGACCTTGAGCTTCTCCTTCTACGAACCTAGCCCATATCAAGGGGAAGACATCTCTCCAGGGAGTCAACAGACCCTTCCTTCACCGTGACTCCCGAATCGGTCCATCAGAATGATCCTCCCTTCCCTGGAACATGGTCCCCTACATGAGGCGGCACCCTAAGACTCCTCGACCCTTAGCGGACTCCAGACGAAGGCTCTGGACTCCAGGCTTTACTCCCGCACCTAGGCCTCCATACCCAGGGCAGCAAGGAACTCTAGGATAGTACCTCACCCCGGGCTAAAGGTACCCGAGATGGAACAGGAACACATGCACCCAGGCCTAAGGCACCTGGGCGTGGACCCCACTGGACATCAGCCCCCAGGCCAAAGGTCTGCCCCTTTTATATGCTCTCCCGGCATGCACAGCAGGTTCCCCGCCCCGCTGTACTACTGCCAAGAGGGGACACAAAAGGCACAGCACTGTATCGGCGGTTCAACCCTAGCCTACCATGGCAGCGCCACCTGTAAGCCGCAGGGAACTGCACACTAATACTTTCCCCCGAGGACAAAATGGTCCATGAATCCTACAGAATTAGGGTGTTTGAGCCTATTTACCACTCAAACACTTCCCTTAAATTTAGCACCCCGCTACATTTTTATTTCAAAGTATTTTATTTTCCCACTAGCTTATCCATTAAATTGAATAATTTATTCCAGAAAGGGCGTATTCTGGGGCATTCCCACCATATGTGTGGCATCGTGCCGTTGAGTTTCTGAGGTTCTTAATGACTTCCCGTACCTCTTCTGCTGAAAAGGGGGACTCCAGCATATTTTTTTATTTTTTTTATGTTATTTTAAGTTATTTCCCTATCCACATTTGTTTGCAGAGCACTTGCCATGCTCTTAACAACATTTTGCTGCCATTTGCAGCCCTCTAGCCCTTTCCATTACTTTTTTAGAGCCTTTTTAGTCCTTAGAAGTCCGGGTCCCCATTGACTTCAATGGGGTTCGGGTTCGGGTTCGGGTTAAAGTTCGGTCCCGAACCCGAACTTTTTTCCGAAGTTCGGCCGAACCCGTCGAACCCGAACATCCAGGTGTCCGCTCAACTCTAGTCCCAAGTGATTGAATAATGACAAAAAGAAAAAAAAAATGTACAAAAAGTTGTCACTAAATGATATATTGCTCAAACATGCCATGGTTATATGTGGAATTGCACCCCAAAATACATTCTGTTTCTTCTCCTGACTACGGGGATACCACGTGTGTGAGACATTTTGGGAGCCTAGCCGCGTACAGGACCCCGAAAACCAAGCACCGTCTTCAGGATTTCTATGGGTGTAAATTTTTGATTTCACTCCTCACTGCCATCACAGTTTCGGAGGCCATGGAATGCCCAGATGGCACAAAACCCCCCCAAATGACCCCATTTTGGAAAGTAGACACCCCAAGCTATTTGCTGAGAGGTATGTTGAGTATTTTGCAGAACTCGCTTTTTGTCACAAAGTTTTGAAAATTGAAAAAAGAAAAAAAAAATGTCTTTCTTCATTTTCAAAAACAAATGAGAGCTGTAAAATACTCACCATGCCTCTCAGCAAATAGCTTGAGGTGTCTACTTTCCAAAATGGGGTCATTTGTGGGGGTTTTGTGCTATCTTGGCATTTTATGGCCTTCAAAACTGTGATAGGTAGTGAGGAGTGAAATCAAAAATTTGTGCCCTTAGAAATCCTGAAGGCGGTGCTTGGTTTTCGGGTCCTGTACGCGGCTAGGCTCTCAAAAAGTCCCACACATGTGGTATCCCCGTACTCAGGAGAAGCAGCAAAATGTATTTTGGGGTGTAATTCCACATATAACCATGGCATGTTTGAGCAATATATCATTTAGTGACAACTTTTTGTAATTTTTTTTTTCTTTTTGTCATTATTCAATCACTTGGGACAAAAAAAAATATTCAATGGGCTCAACATGCCTCTCTGCAATTTCCTTGGGGTGTCTACTTTCCAAAATGGGGTCATTTTGGGGGGTTTTGTGCTATCTTGGCATTTTATGGCCTTCAAAACTGTGATAGGTAGTGAGGAGTGAAATCAAAAATTTATGCCCTTAGAAACCTTAGAAACCTTGAAGGCGGTGCTTGGTTTTTGGGGTCCCGTACGCGGCTCCCAAAAAGTCCCACACATGTGGTATCCCCGTACTCAGGAGAAGCAGCAGAATGTATTTTGGGGTGTAATTTCACATATGCCCATGGCATGTGTGAGCAATATATCATTTAGTGACAACTTTGTGCAAAAAAAAAAAAAGTTTGTCATATTCCCGCAACTTGTGGCAAAATATAAAATATTCCATGGACTGAACATGCCTCTCAGTAAATAGCTTGGGGTGTCTACTTTCCAAAATGGGGTCATTTGGGGGGGTTTTGTGCTATTTTGGCATTTTATGGCCTTCGAAACTGTGATAGGTAGTGATAGGTAGTGAGGAGTGAAATCAAAAATTTACGCCCTTAGAAATCCTGAAGGCGGTGCTTGGTTTTTGGGGCCCCGTACGCGGCTAGGCTCCCAAAAAGTCCCACACATGTGGTATCCCCGTACTCAGGAGAAGCAGCAGAATGTATTTTGGGGTGCAATTCCACATATAACCATGGCATGTGTGAGCAATATATCATTTAGTGACAACTTCTTGTACATTTTTTTTTTTTTGTCATTATTCAATCATTTGGGACAAAAAAAAATATTCAATGGGCTCAACATGCCTCTCAGCAAATAGCTTGGGGTGTCTACTTTCCAAAATGGGGTCATTTGGGGGGGTTTTGTGCCATCTTGGCATTTTATGGCCTTCAAAACTGTGATAGGTAGTGATAGGGTCCCGTACGCGGCTAGGCTCCCAAAAAGTCCCACACATGTGGTATCCCCGTACTCAGGAGAAGCAGCAGAATGTATTTTGGGGTGTAATTTCACATATGCCCATGGCAATATATCATTTAGTGACAACTTTGTGCAAAAAAAAAAGTTTGTCGTATTCCCGCAACTTGTGGCAAAATATAAAATATTCCATGGACTGAACATGCCTCTCAGTAAATAGCTTGGGGTGTCTACTTTCCAAAATGGGGTCATTTGGGGGGTTTTGTGCTATTTTGGCATTTTATGGCCTTCGAAACTGTGATAGGTAGTGAGGAGTGAAATCAAAAATTTGCGCCCTTAGAAATTCTGACGGCGGTGCTTGGTTTCCGGGGTCCCATACGTGGCTAGGCTCCTAAAAAGTCCCACACATGTGGTATCCCCGTACTCAGGAGAAGCAGCAAAATGTATTTTGGGGTGCAATTCCACATATAACCATGGCATGTGTGAGCAATATATAATTTTTTATTTATTTTTTGTCATTATTCAATCACTTGGGACAAAAAAAAAATATTCAATGGGCTCAACATGCCTCTCAGCAATTTCCTTGGGGTGTCTACTTTCCAAAATGGGGTCATTTGGGGGGGGGTTATGTACTGCCCTGCCATTTTAGCACCCCTAGAACTGAGATAGACAGTCATAAATTTAAAGCTGTGTAAATTCCAGAAAATGTACCCTAGTTATAACTTTTGCGCAAACCAATAAATATACGCTTATTGACATTTTTTTACTAAAGACATGTGGCTGAATACATTTTGGCCTAAATGTATCACTAAAATTGAGTTTATTCGATTTTTCTTATAACAAAAAGTAGAAAATATAATTTTTTTTCAAAATTTTCGGTCTTTTTCCGTTTATATCGCAAAAAATAAAAATCGCAGAGGCAATCACATACCATTAAAAGAAAGCTCTATTTGTGGGAAGAAAAGGACGCAAATTTCGTTTGGGTACAACATTGCATGTCCGCACAATTTCCAGTTAAAGCAGTGCAGTGCAAAATTCTGAAAACACCTCTGGTCCTTTAGCTACAAAATGGTCTGGGGCTTAAGTGGTTAAAGAGCAAAAAAGTGCCTAAACCTCAATCAATTGCCCTGAAACTTTGCACAGCCTAAGAGCTCGACATTCCAAACCTGTCCAATAAGTTTCACGTGATTTGGTGTTCCACAAGGCAAACTAGGGACATTAAGCTTGTTTTTTGGGGAGCTTAATGTAGCTTAACGTACGAAAAAGACCTTAAATGTTAACCAATTCCTGCCAATCTTCACACAGTATAAGACTCTACCCATGCCAACATATTCTGAAAATGTCAGCTCATTTGGTTAATCACACCAAAAGTTATTCACATTAAGCTATATTTTACAATGCTAAAACATTTAATGTGAAATTGGCTTAAAGTAGCTTAACGAGCAATAACGTGCCTAAACCTCAATCAATTGCCCTGAAACTTTGCGCAGCCTAAGATCTCAACATCCCAAACCTATCCAAGAAGTTCCGTGCGATTTGGTGTTCCACAAGACAAACTAAGGACATTAAGCTTTTTTTTTGGGAGCCTAACGTACAAAAAAGACCTTAAATGTTAACCAATTTCTCCCAAACTTCACACAATAGAATATTCTATCCATGTCAATATATTCTGAAAATTTCAGCTCATTTGGTTAATCACACCAAAAGTTATTTACATTAAGCTATATTTTACAATGCTAAAACATTTAATGTAAAGAGCTTAACGTACCATAATGTGCCTTAACCTCAATCAATTTTCTTAAAACATTGCACAGCCTAAGATCTCAACTTCCCAAACCTATCCAAGAAGTTTTGTGCGATTCGGTATTACACAAGGCAAACTACCGACATTAAGCTTCTTTTTTGGGGAGCTTAATGTAGCTTAATGTACAAAAAAGACCTTAAATGTTAACCAATTTCCCCCAAACTTCACACAATAGAATATTCTATCCATGCCAATATATTCTGAAAACTTCAGCTCATTTGGTTAATCACACCAAAAGTTATTCACATTAAGCTATATTTTACAATGCTAAAACATTTAATGTAAAAATGGCTTAATGTAGCTTAATGTAGATTAATGTAGCTTAGCGAGCAAAAAAGTGCCTAAACCTCAATCAATTGCCCTGAAACTTTGCACAGCCTAAGATCTCAACTTCCCAAACCTATCCAAGAAGTTTCGTGCGATTCGGTGTTCCACAAGACAAACTAGCGACATTAAGCTTATTTTTGGGGAGCTTAACGTACAAAAAAGACCTTAAATGTTATCCAATTTCCTCCAAACTTCACACAATAGAGGACTCTATCCATGCCAACATATATAATGAAAAATTCAGCTCATTTGGTTAATCAAACCAAAAGTTATTCACATTAAGCTATATTTTACAATGCTAAAACATTTAATGTGAAATTGGCTTAATGTAGCTTAACCACCTCCCTACTGTGCACGAAAACCCCCTTCCTGCCCAAGCCATTTTTCAGCTTTCAGCGCTGTCACACTTTGAATGACAATTGCGCGGTCGTGCGACGTGGCTCCCAAACAAAATTTGTGTCCTTTTTTTCCCACAAATAGAGCTTTCTTTTGGTGGTATTTGATCACCTCTGCGGTTTTTATTTTTTGCGCTATAAACAAAAGAAGAGCGTCCAGTTTGGAAAAAAAACACAATTTTTTACTTTTTGCTATAATAAATACCCATTTTTTTTTTTTAATAAAATTTTCCTCAGTTTAGGCCGATACGTATTCTTCTACATATTTTTGGTAAAAAAAAAAATCGCAATAAGCGCGTATTGATTGGTTTGCGCAAAAGTTATAGCGTGTACAAAATAGGGGATAGATTTATAGCATTTTTGCAGTGATATTGCGGCAGACACATCGGACACTTTTGACACATTTTTGGGACCATTCACGTTTATACAGCAATCCCTGCTATAAAAATGCATTGATTACTGTATAAATGTGATTGGCAGGGAAGGGGTTAACCACTAGGGGGTGGGAAGGGGTTAAATATGTTCCCTCAATGTTTTCTTACTGTGGGGGGAGGGGACTGACTGGGGGAGGTGACTGATGGTTGTCCCTATGTACAAGGGACACACCATCAGCCTCCTCTCCCTCACAGGACGTGGATCTCTGTGTTTACACACAGAGACCCACTTTCCTGCTCATTTCCCGGGCAATCGCGGCCGCCGGGCACGCGCACCGGGGCCTTGTGAACGCGGTGAGCGCGCGCCTTCTAGCTCGTTTTAAAGGGAGGACGTCATATGACGTCCTCCCAGAACGAGAGTGTCCTCCGCCCGCCGTCAATTGACAGTGGGCGGTGGACAAGTGGTTAATGTAGCTTAACAAGCAAAAAAGTGCCTAAACCTCAATCAATTGCCCTGAAACTTTGCACAGCCTAAGATCTCAACTTTGCAAACCTATCCAAGAAGTTTTGTGCGATTCGGTGTTCCACAAGGCAAACTAGCGACATTAAGCTTCTTTTTTGGGGAGCTTAATGTAGCTTAACGTACAAAAAAGACGTTAAATGTTAACCAATTCCCCCCAATCTTCACACAGTAGAAGACTCTATCCATGCCAACATATTCTGAAAATTTCAGCTCATTTGGTTAATCACACCAAAAGTTATATATTCACATTAAGCTATATTTTACAATGCTAAAACATTTAATGTGAAAATGGCTTAATGTAGCTTAACGAGCAAAAAAGTGCCTAAACCTCAATCAATTGCCCTGAAACTTTGCACAGCCTAAGATCTCGACCTTCCAAACCCATTCAAGAAGTTTTGTGCGATTCAGTGTTCCACAAGGCAAACTAGCGACATTAAGCTTCTTTTTTGGGGAGCTTAATGTAGCTTAACGTACAAAAAAGACCTTAAATGTTAACCAATTCCCCCCAATCTTCACACAGTAGAAGACTCTATCCATGCCAACATATTCTGAAAATTTCAGCTCATTTGGTTAATCACACCAAAAGTTATTCACATTAAGCTATATTTTACAATGCTAAAACATTTAATGTGAAAATGGCTTAATGTAGCTTAACGAGCAAAAAAGTGCCTAAATCTCAATCAATTGCCCTGAAACTTTGCACAGCCTAAGATCTCGACCTTCCAAACCCATTCAAGAAGTTTTGTGCGATTCAGTGTTCCATAAGGCAAACTAGCTACATTAAGCTTGTTTTTTGGGGAGCTTAATGTGGCTTAACGTACAAAAAAGAGCTTAGATGTTAACCAATTTCCCCCGAAACTTCGACTATGTCTATATTAACCATATAGAGACAGCCGCATGCAGATAGACGTCTGCACAATGGCACGGGCAGGCAAATAGGCGTACCTGTATGTCCCTTTAAATTTGGTTCCTACCGCGTGCCTCGTGAGTGCGCTCGCGGGTTCTGGGGACTCAATGTTCCCAGGCGGCCCGCAATTATGGTCGGCAAAGGCAGAACAGGGGGATGCCTTTGTAAACAAGGCATTCCCCTGTTCTGCCTAGTGACATGTCACTGATCGAATGTTCCCTGTGATCGGGAACAGTGATCAGTGACGTGTCACCTATAGCTCCTCCCCCTAACAGTTAGAATCACTCCCTAGGACACACTTAACCCCTTCAGTGCCATCTAGTGGTTAACCCCTTCACTGCCAGTGTGATTTTCACAGTAATCAGTGCATTTTTATAGCACTGATCGCTGTAAAAATGACAATGGTCCTAAAAATGTGTTAAAAGTGTCCGATGTGTCCGAAATAAAGTCGCAGTCACGATAAAAATCACAGATAGCCGCCATTACTAGTGAAAAAAATAATAATAAAAATGGCATAAAACTATCCCCTATTTTCTAGACACTATAACTTTTGCGCAAACCAATCAATATACGCTCATTGCGATTTTTTTTAACAAAAATATGTAGAAGAATACATATTGAGATAAACTGAGGAAAAAAAATGCTTTTTTTAAAAAAAATTGGGGATATTTATTATAGAACAAAGTACAAAATATAGCTTTTTTTTCAAAATTGTCACTCAATTTTTGTTTATAGCGCAAAAAATAAAAACTACAGAGGTGATCAAATACCACCAAAAGAAAGCTCTATTTGTGGGAATAAAAGGACATCACTTTTGTTTGGGATACACGTTGCACAACCGCGCAATTGTCAGTTAAAGCGACGGAGTCCCGAATCGCAAAAAGTGGCTGGTCTTTGGCCAGCCAAGTGGCCTGGGGCTGAAGTGGTTAAGATACTCAGAAAATTTCAGCTCATTTGGTAAATCACACCAAAAGTTAGTCACATTAAGTTATATTTTACAATCCCAAAACATGTGGCTTAGTGTAAAAAGAGCCTAATGTAACCTAAGTTTTCAACTTCACAAACCTATACTAGAAGAGTCCTGGATTTTGGTCTCCCACAAAGAAAATGAGGGTGTTAAAGCGGAGGTCCACCCTGAAAAAATCTTTACATTAAAAATCCTAAAAAAAAAGAAAAATGAATAGAAAAAAAAAAAAATTATACTCACCCTAAATGTCTGTTGCTATGCGGAAGTCCCCTTAATCTGCCTCTAATGTTCCTCTTCTCGTCCGCGGTGGGTCTCCTTCCGCTTCCTCTTCTTGTGAATGGGCCGTGCTGCCTTCTGGGAACTGTGTGTATCCCAGGAGGCAAGCCGCCCATTCACAAAGCGCCGTGCGAGTGGCGCATGCACAGTAGGAAACGGGCAGCGAAGCCTTATGGCTTCACTGCCTGTTTCCCTTACTCAGGATGGAGGAGCCGGGACCTGCCAGCAGCGATCGATTGCCGTGGCAGGACCGACATCGCGGGCAAGTAGGACAGGTAAGTGTCCTTGTTAAAAGTCAGCAGCTACACTGTTAGTAGCTGCTGACTTTTTTTTTTGTGGCTGCACCTCCGCTTTAAGCTTGTTTTTTTGGGGAGCTTAATGGGGTTTAACTTATTATTGACATGGATATTCACTGTGTTGTTAATTTAAGCACAAGAGACTCCATCTTGTTCACGCTGTTGAAATGTGTTCTGTAACCTTCACCTAACACACAGACACATCTGCTCTCTCTGTCTCTACTCCCCCCCCCTCCCCTCTCAAGGTTTTACTTTTGCAATTGTTCTATTCGCTAGCGTTTAATATTATATTCCTATTTGTTAGTTTTTACTTTCAAAGTATTTTATTTTTCAAGAAATAAGAAACATTGTACATTGTACATAAAATAAGTTACACACAATAGTTTAAAATACAAATCAGTATTAACCAGTGTCTTCCCGAAGAAAAATTATAAAAAGATGAAAAGGATAATTAATATACTAATTACGGATATAATATAGAAGGCGAAGAAAAGAGAAACATTGGGTATGTAATAATTTGATTAGGATATCTTAAAAATGAATGTAACGGATAATCTACACCAAGAGGCCTCAGTGGAAATGTCCCCTGGAGCAACGGGAGCCCCTGACCCTCCACGGCACCCCAAAAGGGATCTTGCTGTGCCCAAAGGGAGGACTCCCAATCTCCCAGAAGGATTCAAATAAAATCCCTCCTAGCTTGTGAAGCCCCTACCACCTTTTGTGTAGTGGCTGTAGTGTGGGACAACCAATGGGGGAATATTATGTGTGTGTGTGTGACTCACCAGCCATTTACTAGGGGTTTCTTGGCCAGTGGTACATGCTGGGGAAGTGCATATACAGTATACTTAGGAGAATTGCCATGTGCAATGCACAGCCTACATCAGTGGTGGAATTATCAGGGTCGCAACAGCTGCCGTTGCGACTGGGCCCTGTAGTTCCGCCAAGTCCAGGGGGCCCACCCGCCGCCCGTGTGAGGGGCCTGCCCACTGCCCGCCAGTGTGAGGAGCCGTTCCGCCGCGGGGATCGGGTGCTTTCGCCCGCTGAGGGACAGAGAAGGCAGAGGCAGGGCCAGATTCCTGACAAGGCAGTGGATGCAGGGGCGGCACCACGGCAACCCCCCCAAGACCCAGCATCTCCCCCTGCACCTCTGGCTGGCCGTTTAGAGTGCAGTGGGGAGATGTGGTAGGAGGTGGAAGGCGGTGATCGGCAGCTCTCTCTGGGGACACTAATGTAAGAGGGGAGGCTCTCTGCGGACACTAATGTAAGGGGGGGCTCTCTGGGGACCCTGATGTAAGTAGGGAGGCTCTCTGGGGACCCTGATGTAAGGGGAGGCTCTCTGGGGACCCTGATGTAAGGGGAGGCTCTCTGGGGACTCTGATGTAAGGGGAGGTTCTCTGGGGACCCTAATGTAGAGGGAGGCTCTCTAGGGACCCTGATGTAAGTAGGGAGGCTCTCTGGGGACCCTGATGTAAGGGGGGCTCTCTGGGGAGTCCCCCTATGTGATGGTGTGTGTGTGTGGGGGGGCGGCATTGAAGGACCTGGCCTTGGGGCGGCAAAGGGAGTAAATCCGGGCCTGGGCAGAGGCAGCGCTGAGACTGGGGGCGGACACTGAAAAATTAAGTCAGCAGACCTGCTGACATTGTTGAGAAAAGGCGGGGGAAGTGCTTTCTCTTCGCTCTCTGCGTGGAGTACCTGTAACGTCTACCCATGAGGCAAGAAGGCATCCTGGCGAGAGATTAGAAGGCACGGTGACCGTGACCGATCGAACGGAATTCCCGGGGAATCGATAGATTGATGGTAAGTGACATTTTGCAGAGCTGAGCAATCAATGCCAACCTCCACCACCTGTGCCTTTTACTGATCCCATCACCCCACCACTGATCTCATCCCTATCCCCCCCATTACTTCTACAACAGAGGTGATGGGGGGATAGGGATGAGATGAGTGATGGGATGATGGGATCATTAAGAGGCACAGGTGGTGGTGGGAGAGGATGACACCACCACTGCCACCGCAGCCACCCCCTCAAGTACCACCGCAGCCACACCCCCCCTCAAGTACCACCGCAGCAACCCCCCCTCAACACCACCACTGCCACCCCCCTTAACACCACCACTGCCACCCCCCCTCAAGTAACACTGCTGCCACCCCCCTTAAACATCACCGCTGCCACCCCCCTCAAGTACCACTGCTGCCACCCCACCTCAACTACCGCCGTTGCCACCCCCTCAAAAAAGAAGTATCAAAATCATGCTTTTTCAGGGGGGGGGGGGGCCTTCGTGATTTCTTGCACCGGGGCCCAAAAGTTTCTAGTTACACCTCTGGCCTACATCCAGGCTTGTCCTGGAGTTGGGAATGCTCAAGTGTGGGAAAGGTTTGACTAGGCCTTAGGCCTAGAAGAGGCCTCACATGCTGATTGGGGAGGGGAACCAGAGACGCTGGATGGCTACTGGAGGTACCTGTTACTAGAAAGGACCTAAGGAGCAAGTCTGGTGTCCCTCCTACTGAAGATCTTATGTCTATCCCTATTCAGCTGTTGCTCTAATACCCAGTGACAGCCTGTGCTCCTATTGATTCTGCACTGTGGAATACTGAAAGCCACTGGTGAGTCTGGAGTTCTGTTCTAATCTAGTTTTGCCATTGATGTTCTCAGCCCTATACCTTCTGGCAGTTACTGAGTTCTCCAATAAAGCATTCAAAAATGTACTTAAAACGACTGGCGCCAAAACTTTCTTTGATCGCACAGCCCTTCACTAGCCTAGGATCTGTCAGAGATCAAAATGTCAGCCTTCCCTGCCTTTGGGTGTCCATGCTATGCCTCTGGGGGTCAGGGGGTGCTGTACTTGTTATTTTGGAAATTTATTGTACAAAAACCAACTTAGATGATATCCAATTTCCCCAAAATTCACACAATAGAAGACTGTATCTATGTCAGCATATTCTAAAAATATCAGATTGTTTGGTAAAAAAAGACCAAAGTTTCACTTTTAACTATTTTATTATAGTCCTGAAATATTTAATTGGAATAGCTTAAAGGGTAAGTTCACCTTTACAGAAAATATGTAAAGTAAACTTACACTAGACCCCCTCCCCCCCCCCCGGGTCCAGGTGACGTGGAGCCCCGCAATCACATGCTGTGACACATTGGGTCACTGCTTTACTGGTCAGGGGATTTGAAATCCCCGTGGCTTGATCTTCTAAATGTACCTCGTAAATGTACAGATAGGAGGCATTCTAATTGGTTGGTGCTGTCACATGGAGGGCGCTGACCAATCTAGACCCGCCTAGCCCATTTTGTCAGCGCTGGAGAAGAGGAGAGAAAGCTGTGGGGATTTCAAATCCCTGGACCGATAAAGCAGCGACCTGATGTGTCAAGCCCCGTACACACAATTGGTTTGACTGATGAAAACCGTCAGATGGATGGTTTTCATCAGACCAACCGATCGTGTATGGTACCCATCGGTCTTTTTTCCATCGGTTGGAAAAAATAGAACTTGTTTTAAAATTTTCCGATGGATAAAAAACCGATGGTAATTTCCGATCGTCTAAAAAACCCACGCATGCTCAGACTGAATTAGGAGACGGGAGCGCTCGTTCTGGTAAAACTAGCGTTCCTAATGGAGAGAGCACATTCGTCATTCTGCAAGTTATTGCTTCGTTTAATGCAGCGCATGTTTTGTTGCTTTAGAACGGTGTTTAAAATGTCATTTTGGCAGCAGATCTTTCTCATGAGTTCTGACAAACGTATGTCTTTCTTCTTTCTTGTGATCTTAGGAATAATTAGTTTAATTCTTCAAGGCCGAGCTCACAAATTCCCCCCTTTTTTTTTTTTTTTTTGTCCTTAAATTTGTTGTGCATTATTTGGTGTGTCAATTTCTCAGAACAACTATTTTTTTTTTTTCGATTCCTCATGGAGGTTGGTGTCCCTTGTTATTAATTACACATTGTATTTATGAAATGTTATTGCTACTTCAAAAAAAAACACATCAAGCATGTATGTTGGCTGAAATCAAATTTCCCTTTATTTCGGAAAAAAAAGCAAACAAAAAACGAAGGGCAACTATTCAGAAATTAGCAGAGAATATCAAGTCCTTAGATCCCAAATGCAGACCTGACTATGATGAATAATAAAATCAACAACAGCATGAAATCAGGAGCAGCAGCCAAAGACATACATCATCCCAAGCTGTGGTACTCCATCAACCTGCAACTTCTGGAAGAGCAGCTCGAGGCCAGAGAATCACCTCCTGCTCTTCCCTGTAGCCTTCCTTCCACGCTTCCCTGCAGCGTTCTCTCCACGGCCCCGTCCTCGCACCCTTGCAGGCCGGGCCACTGTGGGTGGTGATGTGGCAGGAGGAGGAGGAGAAGGAGGAGAGGGATTGGCCTGATGTGACAGATGGGTGGCCTCAGTCAGCAGCCCCCTCGCCCCCATGTGTACGGCCATATATATGAGGTGCTCACAAAGGGCCCGTTGTCCCGCCTCCATTTGGAGCAACTTATCCGCCAGATAGCTGCTAAACCCCTCCGTAGGGTTGAGGGGGGCCCTCATGATGGCAGCAGCCTCCTGAATCATCTTTAGTGACTCCTCCTCCACTTGTGTCATCCGCCATTGTTTTGGCGGTCTGACGTGGAGGGGAGCCACTTGGGAGACGGTGCTGCCACTAGGCCTGGGGACCTGCTGAGTCCCACTTGGCCCTGCCTCCTCCTGCCTGCCACACTCCTGACCCTCTTCCTCCTGGCTTGCCTCATCCTGTTTATAAAATAAAAAGAAAAATTGTATTATTTGGGGAATCTATCACCCACAATTTGGATATCATTACTGGTGCATATTTTTTTTGGGGGGGGGGATGATATCATTTATGGGTAATCCAAACAGTTCAACACAATATTACTTAGTGGACAATAATTATCATCAAAAATACTATACCTGGCTGAAGATGCGAAGATCTGGCTCTTCAAGTTCAGGAGGCTCCTCCTCCGCCTCTGCAGGGGTGGAGGGAAGGGTGGAAGGAACGCTGGAGGGAAGGGTGGAAGGAAGGGTTGAGGGAAGGCTGGAAATAGATTCCCTGGCCTCGATCTGGTCATCCAGAAATTGAAGATGTCTGTAGTACCACAGCTTGGGCTTTACTACATCGTCGGCTGCTGCTCCTGATCTCTTTGACTGGCGCACTTCCTTGTATTTTTTTTTATAGGAATTACGCAGGTTGTTGATTTTATTATTGATCATAGTGTAGTCTGCATCTGGGATCCATGGCTTCATATCCTCTGCTAATTTGCAAATAGTTGCCCGACGTACATCACTCTTGTGGTACGCAGGGTGTTTCAGTTCCCACAGGTTGCGCTGTTCCTTATATTTTTCAATAAAAGTCAGCATCACCTCCGGCTCACGTAGTTTATGCATCTTTTTGGATCAGCAAGTAAAAAAACAAGGATAAAAAAAAAAACAGATTTGGTTCTCCTCAACTTATGACAATATTGCCCTTTACAATCATGAACCATTATAGGCCACTGCAGGCCCGAGTTCCCTTCTTACCTTAGTTCAGTTCGTTGGTTCACTTCCGGTCGTCCTTACTCCCCGCATCCCTAATAACTTCTTTCCCCTTTTTATACTCTGCGCATGCGTGTAACTCCGCCCTCGTTGCCCGCCCATGACGGACTTTTTCTGCATTTCCCCGCCCCTTAACGATCGGCGCACAGTGTAAGACGGCGACATGTCGCAGACACAGGTGGCTTCTTTAGTAGAAATTACCGACGAGGAAAGCCCGGAGGCGGAAACGTCCCGATCCTGTAAAAAAAGATACAAGGCGACTAATATGTCTTTTTCTGAGATGGCGGAGATGGTGGACATTCTGCAGGGGAAGGATTACGACGGCAAGCATGGCCCATACGACACCCCTAATCTCCGGAAGTCACAAATTATGGACAAAGTGGCGAAGACTCTCTATAAAAAATATGGGGTCAGGAGATCCAAGGAACAACTCCGTAAAAGGTGGTCAGACCTCAAGCTGAGGGAGCCGGAGCAGTATAGGAAGCTTCTAAAAAGCATAGAAAAAAGTAATTTTTTTTTACTGTGTTCTTTCACATTGTAATATGTATTCTTCCATGTTTTGCAACATGTGCTTGGCTTGACTGGTTTCACATTTTAAAATGTCAACTTTTATGTTAAGTGGAGAGTCCACTTATTTGGTAAATGTGTTGTTAAAAAAAAAATGCTGCTCTTCCCCCAAACATGTTTGGCACATATCCACGTAAACTACATGTGGGCATGACTCATTTTACTTCAACAATGTTTATCTACACATTGTTGGCTAGATGATGTGTTGTAAGGAAAATTAGAATGTGAATGAAAGGATAAACTGTATTCTGGGTAAAGGAGATGACACTCCAGCAGTTGTGTACTTTTTTTTGTTCTTGATCAAGATACTATACTCTGGGCCACATGACCAAATTTCTTAACGGTGTCACACACAGGTGGTCCAGTGGATACCTTGGTGGTTATCCAAGTGTATTTGTGAGTGTCCTCCAAAATAACATGTTGCTTTGTTGAGTTTGCAAGATCTCATATGTTCATCTTGAAACTCAGGGCCAAATATCAATTGTACCCCACTTCAAAACAATGAGAATCCATTTTCAGGCCGAAAAAGTCTGTGTGCTAAAGGAGACTGGGAGGACACCATGCTCAGGAGACGAGGAACCAAACACCACAGAAACTCCCCGAAGATCACAAAGCAGACCAAGATCAGCAGGTTCAGGAAGCGGAGGGGGAGAAAGCGGAGGTGGAGGAAGGGGAGGTGGAGGAAGGAGAGGTGGAGCTTATCAGCACAACAGGTCAGTGTCTGTCACCACAACTTCAAGGTAAATACAGATGTAGGCCTGCATAGTTCAACTAATTTTTTTATGTTTTTAGGGACTGAACGTGGGGGTGTGTCAGGAAGTCCAAATCCTCCATTCTCGAGTGCCAGCGCCAAAATAATCATTCAGGAAATCATGGAATGCAGTAGCGAAATGGACATTATGAGAAAGAGAATGATTGTGATTGAGCAAAAATATAAAAACATGATAGATATTTTGGGGAGAATAGTGTGAACCCCCCCCTGTTTTTGTGTTTTGTTATGCGTCCGAAATTTCCTATGGGATTTCCACCAGCCCAAAAGTGATGATGCACACACTGACTCAACATGTGCTATCTGCCGTCACAGGATATCTATGTCCCTGTTTTGGGGGTGCAACCTCTTCCTCCCTCCTCAAGTAGGTGAGAGTAAGGGTTTTCACCCCTAAAGCACGTCCATTGATCCCCCATGATGGCAGATAGCACATGTTTACCTTAGCCATGGGATCATGTTGAAGATACCCATTTGAGCCCCAAAAAGAGAGTGTGGTTCTTCACATTTGGGATGGATCAGGGGTAACATCACCCCATCTCATGTTTGTATTTTTCACTGTGTTATTTTGTTACTTTTTCAGAAAAAAAATATTGGCTTTTGACCCATGCATGTTTCTGCAAAAAAAGCCGCACAAACAAAAAAAAGGCTAGAATTTCGCAAACCAACCAAAAATGTTGTGCAATCAATAAAAACATTCGGGAAGTCTAAAAAAGGTGTGCCTTGTTCTTTCTATGCTCAATAGCAGTTCTGAAGATGCAAAAACAGTGTTTTTATCTCTGAGATTTGAGGGTATTTACTAAGGACAAATACACTTGGCACTACTAGAACCTGGGAGACACATAAACCACAAATACAAGAATGACAACACAAGTTTGTAGTAAATCAAATTTTTTTTTATTTGAAAAAGGTAATAATAAAAGGTCAGATGTGGTCTGGCATTGCGATGGCCCCCCTACCCGTGAAGTACTCTACGTATTTCTGACGTACTTCACAGGCACTTTGGGGGGCCAAGCCAGTACGGGCAGTGCTGAGGCCGGTCAGATTTGTCAGTTCAGATGGACCGGCCTCAGGCCCAACTGATGACACATAATTAGCAGAAAATTTTCGCACAAAGTTGTGCAATAAGCAGCAGCAGTAGACAATGTTGTTCAGTTTATATTCCGCCAAATTGATAGCTGTCTGAAACAGGCGGAACCGGCTGGCCATTATCCCGAAGGCATTCTCCACAGCTCTCCGGGCTCTGGCCAGCCGGTAATTAAAAACCCTCCTCTCCGGGGTGAGGGTGCGTTGGGGAAATGGCCGCATGAGGTGTGGTCCTAGTCCAAAAGCTTCATCCGCGATGAAAATGAACGGTAGCCCTTCCACGTTCTCTGCATCTGGAGGCAGTGCAAGACCCCCAGGCTGCAGACGGTGAGCAAACTCCGTCTCAGCGAATGCTCTGCCATCGGACATCCGGCCATTCTTCCCCACGTCCACATACAGGAACTCGTACCGTGCCGACACCACCGCCATTAACACAATACTATTGAAACCTTTATAGTTAAAATAGTATGACCCCGAACGGGGTGGCGGCACTATGTGGACATGCTTCCCATCAATTGCCCCTCCGCAGTTGGGGAAATCCCACCGCTGGGCAAATTGGGAGGCCACAGTCAGCCAGTCAAACAAAAAGAAGACATTAGTACGGTTTATGTTTACAGTGCAAGCAGATTACACGCAAAAACATTGTTGACCAACATCATTCTAACATTATTATTTAAGGGAGTTTTTCCTACCAATAAACAAAGGCCCACTTAGCAGATGCCTCACCCCCGCTGAGTGGACATTCTAAAATAATCTAAGGGGGGGGCCTAAGGTGATTGTGGGGGATCCAAAAAAAGTCTCTACCACTCTGCTGAGCTTGATTGAGAACTAAAAATATTTTTACATCTTTAGGGGGGGGAGGGAGGGTTGTCAAACTACGAGGGCACTGACCGCAAAAATATGAAAAGGAAAATAGAAGGCTAGCTGGGTTTGCGCCCACGATAGCGTGCTGGAGAGGTTAGTGAAGGGAAAAAGGCATGTAGGGCCCAAAAAGGCCTTTACAGGTAAAAACATGCATGGGGAAAATGGGGACATTACCAGGATATTACAAACAGGCAAATTTGTGTTAGGAGGAAAAAAAAAGAGAAGATTCTAAAACAATAAAAACATATAATGTGAGGTTAAAGGAGCAAAATTACCTTCATATAGTCCGTCTGCAGGACCTGAATAATGGCCGAACATGTCTCAGGGATAATGATCCCGAGAGCCTGGGGGGAGATGCCTGTTGAGAACTTGAGGTCCTGCAAGCTTCTCCCAGTCGCCAGGTATCTCAACGTGGCAATAAGCCTCTGCTCGGCAGTGATGGCCTGGCGCATCACAGTGTCCTGCCTCGTGATATAGGGGGACAGCAAATCCAACAGACGGTGAAATACGGGGTCCGTCATCCTGAGATAATTCCTGAAATCATCAGGATTATTCTCATGGATTTCCCGCAGCAGAGGCATATGAGAGAATTGGTCCCGCTGGAGCAACCAATTCTTAGTCCATGAACTCCTCCTCACCCTGTTCACAGACTGAACTCGGGTTACAGTGTTAACTGCAACACCAAGTCCAAAGCCAGCACAAGCTCGAGAACTAGAACGCACTTCAAACATGGTTTTAAACCGGTCGGCTGGTCAGAACGCACTCAAACAGAACGCACCGTGGAACAGCAAGGCCTGAGAAGAACGACCTGAAAAACAGTAAACGAATGTCCAAGAAGGCACTGCAAGGCAGTAACGACCTGACTGCATGCACTGAATCACAAATACAAACCCACAAGTACAAACTGAACATCAGGAAACGATCTGCAAAGCACGGAGACTGAAAAGCGCGAATCGGCTCTCACCAAACTTTTACTAACACGCGGTAACACGAAATCAGCAAAAGCAGCCCAAGGGGTGGCGCCATTAGATTTGTTCGGCCCTTTTATAGCACGTCGTACGTTTTGTACGTGCCGTCGTTTTCTTGCCGTCCTTTTTTTGACTGATGGTGTGTGGCCAAGACTGATGAAAAACAGTTTCATCGGATTTCCGATGGACAAATCCATCGGACGAAAAACCATAGGTTATCCGATCGTGTGTACGGGGCTTCACAGTGTGTGATTGTGGGACTCCGGGTCAGCTGGACCAGGTGGGATGGGGAGGGAGTTCAGTGTAAGTTCACCTTACTGATTTTCTGTAAAGGTGAACTTAAACTTTAATGTAAAAGGAGCTCTATGTGAAATAAAGTGCCTAAATCTCAATCAATTGCCTTGTAACTTTGCAAGTTCTTTTGTGTACATTAAACCACATTAAGCTCCCAAAAAATTAAAGGGGTTGTAAACCCTCAATATTTTTCACCTGAATGCATTCAATTCTATTACAAAATAGGGAATAGATTTATGGCATTTTTATGGAATTTGTATTGTTTATTTATTTTTTACTAGTAATGGCGGCGAGCTGCGATTTTTACCGGGACTGCAACATTATGGTGGACAGATCGGACACTTTTGACACTTTTCTGGGACCATTGACATTTATAAAGCGATCAGTGCTATAAAAATGCACTAATTACTGTGTAAATGTCACTGGCAGGGAAGGGGTTAACACTGGGGGGCAATCAAGGGGTTAAATGTGTCCTTAGTGTGTTTCTAACTGTGATGGGATGGAAATAACTAGAGGAGGAGCCAGATCACTGTGTCAATCTGTCTTTCCTCCCCATCAGAACAGAGATTTGTGTGTTTACACACACAAATCCCCATCCTGGCTCTCATGCCTGCGATTGCTGGTTGCCGGTGGCGAACGCACCTGCTGGCCACGCGCATTGGGTCCCTCACTGTGCAGCGGGCACGTGCCTGCTATGGCTCTTAAAGGACATTTCTTCAGTGTTGTCACATGAAAAGATATAATAAAATATTTACAAAAATGTGAGGGGTGTACTCACTTTTGTGAGATACTGTACCTCCTCTGTACAGTGGTTTTTCACAGAGCAGCTCTGATCCTCCTCTTCTCAGTTCCCTCCCTGGTGCACCTGGCCGCTCCCTCCTGCCAAATGCCCCCACAGCAAGCAGCTTGCTATGGGGCACTCGAGCTGAGCCACAGCTTTGAGTGTCCATTTAGACACAGAGCCATGGTTTGGCCCCGCCCCCTCTCTCTCCTCGATCTGTCCCTCGGCTCTCGGGTGGAGGCGCCGCCATCTTCGGTAAGGGAATCAGGAAGTGAAGCCTTGCGGCTTCATAGCCTGGCTCTCTACTGCGCAGGCATTTTTTTTTTAGCAGTAAATATATGTAAAAAGGTGTAAAAAAATATTAATAAGCAAAGCAAACAAAAACAGAAAAAAAGTTTAACTATTAGTTAATAAAATAGAAAAGAAAAAAATCACCAGGAAAATTACAATTGAATAAAGAAGGAGAATATAGAGTTAATTAGTACTGATTAGAGAAAACTAAAGGGTTAATAAGGGGTTCAACAGAGGAACATTTAATTAGAATTTTTTATTTTTTTTTGACTTGTCAAGGTTGCTTTAAAGTGGTTGTAAACCCTTATACATTTTTTTTTTTTAAACTACCTGTAAGAGAAAGGCATAATGAGCTAATATGACTAGCATAATAGCTCATTATGCATCACTTACCTTAGATCGGGGCCCCCGAAGCCGTCCATGTCTCCCTCTTCAGCCGCAGCCATCTCTGCAGCGATAGCTGGAAGGTTACTTCCGGGTATCGCCGCTCCAGCCAATCACAGCGCCGCTCCGGCGATGTGATTGGCCGGAGCGGCGAAGACGTGACTCCGCGCATGCGCGCATGAGCCGTCGAATTCGGCTACGACGTCGAATGCTGTGACCTAGCCGAATTTGTGAATGGGATTAACCCCATGCGCATGCGCGTGATGTCAGCGTCGCCGCTTTTAAATGCAAATATCTCCTTAACCGTGTAGGTTAAGGAGATATTTCATGCACCTACAGGTAAGCCTTAAGCTAGGCTTACCTGTAGGTGTTTGTTTACAAAGTGGGTTTACAACCACTTTAACTCTCTTCACTTGCAAATCAAAGTTCATCACTTTGATCTATAGATGCAAAACACAGAATGTTACAATTGATACAATGTTTCAATGCAACTTTCTGTGATATGTTTGTTGATAAACTTTGCCAGCCTGCTTCTTTTTTATTTTATTTTGACAGCTGCTGCTGAATTGTTAGGTACTTTTGGTGCGATTAACCAAATGAGCTGAATTTTTCATTATATGTTGGCATGGCTAGAGTCTTCTATTGTGTGAAGTTTGGGGGAAATTGGTTAACATTTAAGGTCTTTTTTGTACGTTAAGCTACATTAAGCTCCCCAAAAAAGAAGCTTAATGTCGCTAGTTTGCCTTGTGGAACACCGAATCGCCCAAAACTTCTTAGATAGGTTTGGGAAGTTGAGATCTTAGGCGGTGCAAAGTTTCAGGGCAATTGATTGAGGTTTAGGCACTTTTTTGCTCGTTAAGCTACATTAAGCTACATTAAGCCATTTTCACGTTAAATGTTTTAGCATTGTAAAATATAGTTTAATGTGAATAACTTTTGGTGTGATTAACCAAATGAGCTGAAATTTTTAGAATATGTTGGCATGGATAGAGTCTTCTACTGTGTGAAGTTTGGGGGTAATTGGTTAACATTTAAGGTCTTTTTTATACATTAAGCTACATTAAGCTCCCCAAAAAAGAAGCTTAATGTCGTTAGTTTGCCTTGTGGAACACCGAATCGCCTGAAACTTCTTGGATAGGTTTGGGAAGTTGAGATCTTAGGCTGTGCAAAGTTTCAGGGTAATTGATTGAGGTTAAGGGACATTATGTTACATTAAGCTCTTTACCTTAAATGTTTTAGCATTGTAAAATATAGCTTAATGTGAATAACTTTTGGTGTGATTAATTAAATGAACTGAAAGTTTCAGAATATGTTGGCATGGATAGAGTCTTCTATTGTGTAAAGTTTGGGGAACATTGGTTAACATTTAAGGTCTTTTTTGTACATTAAGCTCCCCAAAAAAGAAGCTTAATGTTGCTAGTTTGCCTCGTGGAACACCAAATCGCTTGAAACTTATAGGATAGGTTAGGCACATTGAGATCTTAGGCTGTGCAAAGTTTCAGGGCAATTGACTGAGGTTTAGGCACTTTATAACTCGTTAAGCTACATTAAGCCATTTTCACATTAAATGTTTTAGCATTGTAAAATATAGCTTAATGTAAATAACTTTTGGTGTGATTAACCAAATGAGCTAAATTTTTCAGAATATGTTGGCATGTATAGAGTCTTCTGTTGTATGAAGTTTGGGGAAAATTGGTTAACATTTAAGGCCTTTTTGGTATGTTAAGCTCCCCAAAAAACAAGCTTAATGTTGCTAGTTTGCCTTGTGGAACACCAAATCGCACAAAACTTATTGGATAGGTTTGGGAAGTTATGATCTTAGGTTGTGCAATGTTTCAGGGCAATTGATTGAGGTTTAGGTACTTTATTACACGTTAAGCTACATTAAGCCATTTTCACATTAAATGTTTTAGCCTTGTAAAATATAGCTTAATGTGAATAACTTTTGGTGTGATTAACCAAATGAGCTGAAATTTTCAGAATATGTTGGCATGGATAGAGTCTTCTATTGTCTGAAGTTTGGGAGAATCTGGTTAAGATTTATTGTCTTTTTTGTACGTTAAGCCACATTAAGCTCCCCAAAAAACAGGCTTAATGTCCCTAGTTTGCCTTGTGGGACACCGAATCGCACAAAACTTCTTGGATAGGTTTGGAACATTGAGATCTTAGGCTGTGCAAAGTTTCAAGACAATTCATTGAGGTTAAGGTGCATTATGGTACGTTAAGCTCTGTTTTAGCATTGTAAAATGTAGCTTAATGTGAATAAATTTTGGTGTGATTAACCAAATGAGCTGAAATTTTCAGAATATATTGGCATGGATAGAGTCTTCTACTGTGTGAAGTTTGGGGTTAATTGGTTAACATTTAAGGTCTTTTTTGTATGTTAAGCTACATTAAGCTCTCCAAAAAAGAAGCTTAATGTCACTAGTTTGCCTTGTGGAACACCAAATCGCACAAAACTTATTGAATAGGTTTTGGATATTGAGATCTTAGGCTGTGCAAAGTTTCAGGGCAATTGATTGAGTTTTAGGCACTTTGTTGCTCGCTAAGCTACATTAAGCCATTTTTACATTAAATGTTTTAGTATATCCCAGTACAAATACCCCCCAAATGACCCCTTTTTGGAAAGTAGACCGCGCAAGGTATTTAGTTAGGCCCCTTTCACACTGGGGCGGTTTGCAGGCGCTATTTTGCTAAAAATAGCGCCTGCAAACCATCCCTAAACAGCGGCTGCTGTTTCTCCAGTGTGAAAGCCCGAGGTGCGCTAGCAGGACGGTAAAAAAAGTCCTGCCAACCGCATCTTTGGAGCGGTGTGTTTACCGCTCCTCCACCGCTCCTTCCTATTGAAAGCAATGGGAAACCGCAGTAATACCGCCGGCAATGCGCCTCTGCAGTGGCGCATTGCCGGCGGTATTAACCCTTTTTCGGCCACTAGCGGGGGTTAAAACAGCATCGCTAGCGGCCGAATACCTCCGCAATTCCGACGGTATATCGCCGCTAAAAATATCGGTGCTATACAGCCACCGCACCCACCGCCCCAGTGTGAAACCAGCCTAAGAGGCATGGTGAGTTTTTTGAAGTTGTAATTTTTTGTCACAATTTTTAAGAAAATGAAGAAATGTAATAATATACTTTTTTTCAATTTTTTTTTTTTTTTTAACATACTGTCACCAGCACAGTACAGTGTCATTATATGACTGGGGTGGCAGGGATCAAGAATACTGACTTGTGTTTTCTGCCTTGTTCTTAGTGTGCAGACACACACAGTGGCTATTAGCTCCACCCCCCTGCTCCCTCCTCAATGCATTTGATTGACAGAAGAAATAACCAATGGCTTTTGCTGCTGCTTGGGACTCCGTATAAAGAGGATGAGAGGGAAGAAGATATGCAGTCATGCACAGTGCTGGATTTTTTCTCCCCTCTCTCTCCCTTCACACATGAAAGGGGGAGGACAGAAACTATGAAATGTTTTTACCCTAATGCAGGGAATGCATTAAGGTAGAAGATGATTGGCTTTAGAACCACTTGAAAATTTTCATTCTAAAGCATATTACTGAAGGGGGAGGGAGGGATCTGGGAAGGCAAAATATGAGCTGATTAAACTACAACTTTAATATTTTAAATGCTCTGATTAGCGATAACATGCTCCTCCTGTAAGGTCACATCTATGCTAGGTTTCTCTTAATGCATTCCTTCTGAATAAAATGTGGCAGTTCATAATCCCATGGCTGCTTAACCACTTCAATACAGGGCTTTTATACACCCTTCCTTACCAGACCAATTTGTAGCTTTCAGCGCTCTCACACTTTGAATGACAATTACTCAGTCATGCTACACTGTACCCAAACCAAATTTTTATCATTTTTTTCTCACAAACAGAGCTTTCTTTTGGTGGTATTTAATCACCGCTAGGTTTTTTATTTTTTGCAATATAAGCGAAAAAAGTTAGATTTTTAAAAAAAAAAACACTTTTTTTTTGTTTTTATTGTAAAATTTTGCAAATAAGTATTTTTTCTTCATAAAATTGGGCCAAAATGTATACTGCTACATATCTTTAGTAAAAATAACCAAAAAAGTGTATATTATTTGGTCTCTGTGAAAGGTATAGAGTCTACAAGCTATGGTGCAAATCATTGAAAAATTATCACATCTGATCACACCTGATGTACTGAAGGCCTATTTCATTTCTTGAGACCCTAACAAGCCAGGAAAGTACAAATACCCCCCAAATTACCCCTTTTTGGAAAGCAGACATTCCAATGTATTTAGTAAGAGTCATTGTGAGTTTTTTGAAGTTGTACTTTTTTCCCACAATTCTTGGGAAATGTTTTAAATTTTTTTAAATTTTTATTTTTTTGCACAAAATTGTCATAATAACAAGTTATTTCTCTCACACAGCACATGCATACTTGCAATGACACCCCAAAATACATTCTGCTACTCCTCCTGAGTATGGCGATACCAAATGTGTGAGACTTTTACACAGCCTGTCCAAATACAGAGGCCCAACATTGAAATAGCACCTTCAGGCATTCTAGGAGCATAAATTGCACATCTCATTTCTCAACCACCTATTACAGTTTTGAAGACCCTGGAGCACCAGGACAATGGAAATGCCCATAAAATGACCCCATTTTGGAAAGCTAACACCCCAACGTATAATCTATGAGGCATAATGAGTCTTTTGAACGGTTCATTTTTTTCCAGAAGTTTTTGGAATATGTGGGAAAAAAATGAAAACGCATTTTTTTTATACAAAGTTGTCCATTTATAAGATATTACCAACACATAGCATGTACATAGCAAAAATTACACCCCAAAATACATTCTGCTACTCCTCCTGAGTATGGCGATACCAAATGTGTGAGACTTTTACACAGCCTGGCCAAATACAGAGGCCCAACATTGAAATAGCCCCTTTAGGCATTCTAGGAGCATAAATTACACATCTCATTTCTCAACCACCTATTACAGTTTTGAAGGCCCTGGAGCACCAGGACAATAGAAACGCCCATAAAATGACCCCATTTTGGAAAGCTAACACCCCAACGTATAATCTATGAGGCATAATGAGTCTTTTGAACGGTTCATTTTTTTCCAGAAGTTTTTGGAATATGTGGGAAAAAAATGAAAACGCATTTTTTTATACAAAGTTGTCAATTTATAAGATATTACCAACACATAGCATGTACATAGCAAAAATTACACCCCAAAATACATTCTGCTACTCCTCCTGAGTATGGCGATACCAAATGTGTGAGACTTTTACACAGCCTGGCCAAATACAGAGGCCCAACATTGAAGTAGCACCTTCAGGCATTCTAGGAGCATAAATTACACATCTCATTTCTCAACCACCTATTACAGTTTTGAAGGCCCTGGAGCACCAGGACAATAGAAACGCCCATAAAATGACCCCATTTTGGAAAGCTAACACCCCAACGTATAATCTATGAGGCATAATGAGTCTTTTGAACAGTTCATTTTTTTCCAGAAGTTTTTGGAATATGTGGGAAAAAAATGAAACCGCATTTTTTTTATACAAAGTTGTCCATTTATAAGATATTACCAACACATAGCATGTACATAGCAAGAATGACACCCCAAAATACATTCTGCTACTCCTCCTGAGTATGGCGATACCAAATGTGTGAGACTTTTACACAGCCTGGCCAAATACAGAGGCCCAACATTGAAATAGCACCTTCAGGCATTCTAGGAGCATACATTACACATCTCATTTCTCAACCACCTATTACAGTTTTGAAGACCCTGGAGCACCAGGACAATGGAAACTCCCATAAAATGACCCCATTTTGGAAAGCTAACACCCCAATGTATAATCTATGAGGCATAATGAGTCTTTTGAACGGTTCATTTTTTTCCAGAAGATTTTGGAATATGTGGGAAAAAAATGAAAACGCATTTTTTTTATACAAAGTTGTCCATTTATAAGATATTACCAACACATAGCATGTACATAGCAAAAATTACACCCCAAAATACATTCTGCTACTCCTCCTGAGTATGGGGATACCAAATGTGTGAGACTTTTACACAGCCTGGCCAAATACAGAGGCCCAACATTGAAATAGCCCCTTTAGGCATTCTAGGAGCATAAATTACACATCTCATTTCTCAACCACCTATTACAGTTTTGAAGGCCCTGGAGCACCAGGACAATGGAAACGCCCATAAAATGACCCCATTTTGGAAAGCTAACACCCCAACGTATAATCTATGAGGCATAATGAGTCTTTTGAACGGTTCATTTTTTTCCAGAAGTTTTTGGAATATGTGGTAAAAAAATGAAACCGCATTTTTTTTATACAAAGTTGTCCATTTATAAGATATTACCAACACATAGCATGTACATAGCAAAAATGACACCCCAAAATACATTCTGCTACTCCTCCTGAGTATGGCGATACCAAATGTGTGAGACTTTTACACAGCCTGGCCAAATACAGAGGCCCAACATTGAAATAGCACCTTCAGGCATTCTAGGAGCATAAATTACACATCTCATTTCTCAACCACCTATTACAGTTTTGAAGACCCTGGAGCACCAGGACAATGGAAACTCCCATAAAATGACCCCATTTTGGAAAGCTAACACCCCAACGTATAATCTATGAGGCATAATGAGTCTTTTGAACGGTTCATTTTTTTCCAGAAGTTTTTGGAATATGTGTGAAAAAAATTAAAACGCATTTTTTTTATACAAAGTTGTCCATTTATAAGATATTACCAACACATAGCATGTACATAGCAAAAGTGACACCCCAAAATACATTCTGCTACTCCTCCTGAGTATGGGGATACCAAATGTGTGAGACTTTTACACAGCCTGGCCAAATACAGAGGCCTAACATCTAAGTAGCACCGTCATGTGTTCTAGGAGCATAAATTACACACATAAATTCCTGACAACCTATCACATTGTTGAAGGCCCTTCATATTTCTAAAACATAGCATGTACTGTACATACCAATTATAAACCAAAATACATTCTTCTGAGAAAAAGGGTAAAGAAAAGATTACCTGCGGTTTTAGTAGTGCAGTGGTCCAAAGAGGAGAGCATCGGTCCAGGCAGCAGGCAGGAACGTGGACAGCGACAGCAAAACAGGCAGCAGGCAGGAATAGTCAGTACAGGTAGAGATGATGTCAGCACAGCCAAAGCATTGGTCCAGATAGCAGGCAGAGATGTGGTCAGCAGTAGCAAAAGGAACAAAGGATCGTCCATGCAGCAGGCAGGAATACTGTCCATAGTTAGTACATGCAGCAGGCAGAGGTATGGTCAGCACAGCCAGAGTATTTGTCCAGGGAGCAGGCAGGACCATCAAGCTTAGGGCAACGGTCAGGAAAGAATGGGGACAGGGGTAGAGGCTTCTCCCACCCAAATCGCTTTGAAGCCTCCGGACAACCAGACCCTGTTCTGGGAACACAGAAAACCAAAAACTGTTTTTCTGAACTCAGAACACTATTCTGGAGCCCCTCACATATGTGAGACCCCTGTGTAGCAGGGTGAAAGATCAGTCCAAGGGGGCAGGCAAAAACATGGTCAACAGGCCGAGGTCAGTGCAGGTAAAAGGCAGAAATAAACGGTAGGCAGAGGCATAATCCATACAGTCCAGGGTCAGTTCACGTGAAAGGCAGAAACATGGCGGATAAACAATGCAGACGGTAGGCAGAGACATAGTCGAGAAACAGGCCAGGGTCAGTTCACATGGAAGACAATGATATGGTTGGTTGAGGCAGGGAAATATTCAGGACATATTGAAAACGGGGAAATGGCAGTATTAGAAATATGGGCTAATAGTTTTCGAGAGTGTGATATCGCTTGAAGCATTTTCCGATGCAAAGGCCAGGTTGGGAGGGACAGTCGGGACAATGGAAGCTGGTGTCTTTCCTAATTCCTCTTCTGGTGCACACCCAACATTTTTTTGCCGTCGTCTTCCGGATCGTGATGGTGGAATATGGTCTGAAAAATGGCGCTCATGTAGTCTGCTGACACAATCTGAGTGAATGCTTTCTGGGGGGATGTTTGTTGGTAGATCAGGGCAGTGACAATGTCTTCAATAAATCTCATGAAGGTGGTGGGTCTATGTGTGGATTTTTGGTAGACTATGAAAGAATTTAACAGGGCCAAATGAAAAAAGTAAATTGCGATTTTTTTATACCAGAAGAGGGATTTTCGGGTTGAAAGATAGGGCTGCAACATTTGATCATTTAAATCCACACCCCCCATGAATTTATTGTACTCATTGATGCAGGAAGGCTTGCGAACGGTACTGCGTCTTCTGTGAAGTTCCACCGAGGTGTCATCGTGGATGGTGGACATGATGTACACATCTTTCCTATCCCTCCACTTCACAGCCAACACTTCCTCGTTCCTCAAGCTTGCCGATTCCCCCTTTTGAATGGTTGTGGTGACAAGACGCTGTGGGAAGCCCTTTCTGTTTATTCTTGTTGTACCACACGCCAGAGTTTTTTTTAGGTAGAGGTGGCGGAGAAGGGGCAGGCTGGTATAATAGTTGTCCATATAAATATGATACCCCTTTTGGAGGAGTGGAAATACCAACTCCCAAACAATTTTTCCACTTATTCCCATGTACGATGGACACTCAGGGGGCTCGAGCTGGGAATCTTTGCCTTCGTACATGCGGAATGAGTGCACATAACCAGTGGCGCTTTCACAGAGCTTGTTGAGCTTCAAGCCGTACCTCGCCCGCTTACTGGGGATATATTGCTTGATTCCCAGCCGGCCTGTGAAATGCACCAGGGATTCGTCCACAGAAATGTTTTGGTCAGGGACATAAAGTTCGGCAAACTTCTTGGAAAAAAAAATAATTAGGGGGCGAATTTTATATAATTTGTCAAAGTTTGGGTGATCTCGGGGGGGGCACTGTGAGTTGTCACTGAAATGCAGGAACCGCATTATAAGTTCGTATCGGGACCTGGACATGGCCGATGTAAAAATTGGCATATGGTGGATGGGTTTCTTCGACCAATACCTATTCATTTCATTTTTTTTTGTAAGCCCCGTGTTAAACGTTAGGCCTAAAAACAATCTAAGCTCCACCACTGTTAGGGGTCTCCATTCAAAAGGGCGGGCATAGCTGGAGCTGGGGTTGTTTTCAATGAATTGTTGAGCAAAAAGATTAGTTTGCTCCACAATGCCTTGAACCAATTCATCAGGGAAAAATAAATTAAAAAAATCAAGTTTGGAAAAACCCTCAGTGTTGACCTGCACACCTGGCTGTGCTGTAAAAGGGGGGATCGTGGCTGACCCTGAGGTAGAAGGCAGCCACAATGGGTTTGCCAAGCCATCTGGAAGCTGGGTTCGGGTCCTACTTCTTTGGCGTGTACTTGCACTGGGCCTTTCCTCCTGGGGTCTAGCAGCGCTTGCACTGGGCCTTTCCTCCTGGGGTCTAGCAGCGCTTGCACTGGACCTCGCCTCCTGGGGTCTACCGCCGTTGGCACTGCTGGTCGCTGCCTGGTGTTCAGACCGTCTTCTTTTTGGACGGACTGTGTCCTCCTCTAATTCGGATCCGGATGTGCTGCCTTCGGGGGGTTCATATTCCGAACCAGAATCGGAATCAGAACTGAGCGGTGAGAGCTCCCCGTTGCTCTCATCGGTCAGACTGAGTATTTGATATGCTTCTTCTGGGGTGTACACCTTTCTGGACATAGTGGGTACGCTGGTGAGGTGGCAGGTACTCTGGTGGCAGGTTCTCTGGTGAGGTGGCGGGTACTCTAATGGACAGGTACTCCTGATGGATTGGTGGTGGGTACTCTGGTGAGGTGGCGGGTACTCTGGTGAGGTGGTGGGTACTCCTGATGGACAGGTACTCCTGATGGACTGGTGGCGGGTACTCCTGGTGAGGTGGCGGGTACTCCTGGTGAGGTGGCGGGTACACCTGATGGACAGGTACTCCTGATGGACAGGTACTTCTGATGGACTGGTGGCGGGTACTCTGAGGTGGCGGGTACTCAGGTGAGGTGGCGGGTACTGCTGATGGACAGGTACTCCTGATGGACTGGTGGCGGGTACTCAGGTGAGGTGGCGGGTACTCCTGATGGACAGGTACTCCTGATGGACTGGTGGCGGGTACTCTGAGGTGGCGGGTACTGCTGATGGACAGGTACTCCTGATGGACAGGTACTCCTGATGGACTGGTGGCGGGTACTCTGAGGTGGCGGGTACTCAGGTGAGGTGGCGGGTACTCCTGATGGACAGGTACTCCTGATGGACTGGTGGCGGGTACTCTGAGGTGGCGGGTACTCAGGTGAGGTGGCGGGTACTGCTGATGGACAGGTACTCCTGATGGACTGGTGGCGGGTACTCTGAGGTGGCGGGTACTCAGGTGAGGTGGCGGGTACTGCTGATAGACAGTTACTCCTGATGGACTGGTGGCGGGTACTCAGGTGAGGTGGCGGGTACTCCTGATGGACAGGTACTCCTGATGGACAGGTACTCCTGATGGACTGGTGGCGGGTACTCTGAGGTGGCGGGTACTCAGGTGAGGTGGCGGGTACTCCTGATGGACAGGTACTCCTGATGGACTGGTGGCGGGTACTCTGAGGTGGCGGGTACTCAGGTGAGGTGGCGGGTACTGCTGATGGACAGGTACTCCTGATGGACAGGTACTCCTGATGGACTGGTGGCGGGTACTCTGAGGTGGCGGGTACTCAGGTGAGGTGGCGGGTACTCCTGATGGACAGGTACTCCTGATGGACTGGTGGCGGGTACTCTGAGGTGGCGGGTACTCAGGTGAGGTGGCGGGTACTCCTGATGGACAGGTACTCCTGATGGACAGGTGGGTGGCTGGTGATCTGGTGGCAGGTACTAGATGACAGGTACTCTTTATTTAGGGGGGGCAATCTGGGGCACAGTAGTACATATGTATATGTGTATAACATATGTGTAACTCACTGTTAGCTGATCTCCTCCTCACAGGTGTGTGAAGAGGAGAACCAGGCAACAGTGAGTTACACACAATTGTGTGTTTTGTTTACATTTAGTGACCTGCTGTGATTGGACACAGCCGGTCACGTGGTAAAGAGCCAATTTCATTGGCTCTTTACCCTGATCGAGGCTGGGCTGTATCCAAGGGAAAAACCTCAGCCCCGATCGCCGCGCTGCGCGCCCCCGGGGGGCGCGCGGGCGCCGTGCACGCCGCTGCGCAGCTCTGCATCATCAATTCCGGTAAGTTTATACCGGAATCTCCGCCGCCCGCCGCCACATTACTTGAATCGGTGTGTCCAGAGGGACACACCGGATCCCAGATCGCTGCGCTGCACGCCCCCGGGGGCGCGCGCGGGCGCCGTGCGCGCCGCTGCTGCAGCTCTGCATATGGGAGCCGGTAAGCCGCTCCGCTGCCCGCCGCACAGAAAGCTCCGCTACCCGCCGCTGCTGCTCCGCCGCCACTCATTTACCCCCATCAGCCGCTATGATCGTTCTTATGGTGCAGAGAATCGCTGGCAGAACAAAAGGATATCTGAATGATGCCTCTAGCTGCAGGCATCATTCAGATATTCCCCTACAAAGCAGAGGACGTCATATGACGTCCACCCAGGATGGGAGATCCCATCTGTGGACGTCATATTACTATGGCTGGGTAGGGATGTGGTTAAAGATGTGATTACTGATATAAATATTCCATAACATTCCAGCAGCCGTTCCACAATGAAATTACAGATGCCAAGTTTCCTATTAGTATATACAAGCCAGTTCATCACAATTCAAATATCTTTCAAGCTCTTGTATGATTCCCTCTGTCATGTCATAGGAGAGAAATACTACTTAATAGTAGATTTGCGTTCAAGTTTGATTTATCGCTTTTGATTTGTGGTTTAAAAGTAGGGGCAGTGTTGAAATACAAAACCATTTCTTTCTAACCACAATTGAAATCTATTAGAGTACCCAGGTGCTTGGCTATAGACAGAGAGTGATTTAGGACACTGTGCTGCCGTGCTCCCTGTGCTCCCAATGGGCTTCAGCTGAATAGGTTAACACTATCTTGCCTCCATCCACCAGGGGGAGCTGACAAGCAGAAGGAGCTCAAGAGACTAGATGGTGGGAAGCATTGAATCATGGGAGATGTAGTGCAGGGAAAGGATGATGCTATTGGTGTCAGTGGCCTATGGACCTACAATTCCCAGTGCAAGCTGGGTGTAAATAGATAGAGAGCTGTATTTTCACAGGCTGAATAATTTGGAATTTCCTCTTTGCTGCAAGAAGACAGAGGAGTGCATATCACTACTCCTGTGTGCAAATCAACCTGCCACAAGCCTGCAGACATGTGCTTAGGACCAGAGTCACTCTAGGCAGATCCATAAGTGAGCTGACATCTGAACAGTGAGACCCTTGTTGCTGTATTGCTGAGACTGGTGATAGGACACTGCTGCCATTAAATATTGCTGCCTGAGCACATGGGGACTGGCCATATAACTAGCAGCATAATTTTCTGCATGCAGACTTTACTGGGACTAAACCCATGTGCACCATCATAAAGACTGGGTCCCAATGCTAGCTGGCTGAAAAACTATGGCTAAAGATTTCTCACTCCTTTACAAGAAAGTTGCCTCTTGTCCATAACATGAGTTACCGCTTTAGGGATTTTTATATTTCATTGCTGCCATTCATTTAGAGTGAACTCTAAAGTGGATATAGCCTACTGCTTACAGAGGAGTTATCGCAGTATTGGTTATCATTGCTGTTACTGTTTTCTAATGCCATAACTTTTTGGTGATTTTGTGGATTACCAGATTTACTCTAATTTAGCTGCCTAGAACTCCATTCTGTGCTGCTATAGCATACAATATGTTTAATATTGTCTAATGAACTGTAATTGATCTAATCCTTTACTCATGTATGTGCATACTGCTATTTAGACCGGTTATGCACTCGACTTTGGACCATTATCAGCGGTCTGCAAAAATGTTGCATCACGTTATCATTTTCTTTGGTTGCTCTGTACCACAAATCATGCTTTACAGCAAATAGGGGGAACCGTATATCTGCCCCAGGTTGCTGTGGCTTACCATTTAGTACTGTCTGTGAGTGTGACCTGTTCCCTGGCGGGAATCAAAGTAAAGTCCTTTATCTGAGCACTAAGCAAATCTTCGAGATCTGACAAGTCTGGCTCAAAGGAAGAACTCTCCACTTCCAATCCTGCAAACACCTCCGGGACCTGGGTCAGTTTCTGCAGCTTCACATATCTTCTGACACACATCATTATTTACAAAATGAAGCCCATTATTAATTACTTCATCTGATGGTTCCTCCTTTTTAGGGGAGGTACCTGAACCCTTAAACTTTTGTTAACATAAGTCCCAAAATATGAGCAGTCTCACCCGATTAGCAAGTCATGAGGCAATCTAGGGATCACTCCAACTTTTAATGTACAGGTCCTGCTGATATGGACATGGTTACACTGGCCACTGGATAGTCTTTTACATCACCATGCACAGAGACCACCCCAACCTGTTCTCCTTGTATCATCTGTCCCAGCAACTTCTCTGATCCAAGCAGGCTGACCCCACTCCCTGAGTCAAGGAGCACTACAACCTCTTGTCCATTGACCTGCACCACACACCCATGCGGATTAATACCCTTTGAAGCACATACTGCATAAGCATACATAGAGTGATGTCGAGCCATGTCGCACTCCATTGGCTTCTTCTGCTTTGGACACTGGGTTGCCATATGACCCATTTTGTGGCAGGACCAACAACAACCCTCACTGGGTTCTCCTTCCCCCTGCCAGCTCTCCTGAGGGTTTGGTGCTGGGGTGCTCCTGGCAAGAGGGTTATGCACTCATGTAGACACCATGTGGTCAACAGGTGCTATCTTGGCACTGGAATGCACCTCCTTGGTCCGGCCCAGCTCTCTGATGACAGAAGGATTCTCACAAAAAATTCCTGCACAGCTGTATCATTCGATGGCAACAGCCATCTCATCTACAGACTGAGGCTCCGACTGAGCCACCCATCCCTGCAGCCCACTAGGAAGACCATGCATAAACCGATCAAGTGCAATTCACTCCACAATCTGAGAAGGTGTCTTCTCCTCAGCTTTTAGCCCATCCTGAAGTAGGTGCATTAGATAATAAAGCTGCGTACAGGCAGGCTTAGCCTCTCTAAATCGTCAGACATGAACTTGGCTCGCCCTCAAAGCAACAGTCACCCCAAACCTGGCTAGTATTTACACCTTAAG
The DNA here is from genome assembly GCA_029206835.1 of Rana muscosa. NCBI lineage: Eukaryota > Metazoa > Chordata > Amphibia > Anura > Ranidae > Rana > Rana muscosa. Next base: position 883,888,175 of record CM055118.1, read on the forward strand.
CAGTTTATAGTCCCACGTTGATTCTGGGCCAAAATCCCAGTATCACTCCATTGCTTTTTCAGATGCTTTTATAGTGTGTGTGGCTTTAACCCAGGACATGGGACTGGCCTGCACCCCTCACACTTCCCGCATCTTTCAACAATTGTCAGGATCAGAGGGGTAAACAGGCTCTTTGCAGATCATTCAATAAATGTAAAATCCTCTTGATCACCAAACAGAAAAGGGTTTGTCTTCAGATTCAGTTTAAACATGACAGGTGAATCTTCCCATCAGTGCAACAGAGTCTTATATAAATAACTTTCAGCAAGTCAAAGTCAGATTATGGAGACTTCCTTGCAGCATCCAGGTCTTCTCACTACAGACAGCAAAACTGGTGGTGGAGGCTTCAAGCAAGGCCTTACTGACTCAAGTTCTAAAAGGAGCACAACCAATAATGCTCAAGCTTGGGGGCAAGAGACCAGAGTGATCCTCTGACTTGATTGAAAATGATTAAAACTATTTAGGAGGAGAAAGCCTTTTTGGCAGGAAAGAACTAGAAATCCAACATTTTTAAGGGTTATGGGCAAGGTGACAGTGGAACTTCTGTATATTCAGCTCAGGCCATCTTGGGTGAAGCAGAAGGAGAAGAGAATGGAATGCCTCCTGTTCTTGAGGCCTAACGCAAGAGATGCAGATGACTTAGACACAGTCTACTTTTTGCTAAAATTCTCAGAAGTCCAGAAGATGGTCAGTCAGGTGGTACAGACTCAGACTTTAGGAAGGACTAGATAGATGACCCTCTCTACAGTTTAAAGTCTCTGAAGGGCCAAAGTCCATATCTGATACCAAACTCTCCAATAGTAGCACGTCTGGTTCATAAGGAATGGGATTAGTTACAGCTACATGATGGGGTTGTCTACAGAAGGGGCCCCTCAGATGATCTTTAAAATAACGTCTCTACCAGAACTTTGGCCACTGTAGATGCTTGCTGGTTTTTGGTTAGGAATGCCTGGGTGTACCTAGTGAAGTGGTCGGTCAAAACCAGGACATTCCCCTGTTCACTTGAATCAATCACCAAGCACAGAAAGTCAATGCACACCAACTCCATCTAATCCTTGACTTTAGAAATGGGGCAGCTCTGGTGGGTAAAGTCTTCCTAGTGACAGTATCCCTCGATTTCAGCCCACATGCAGGGCCAAAGTTCTGGTAGAGACGTTCTTTGTCTATTACGGCTGTCACGTACCTGGTAGGAGACTGAATTTATGAGGTTGGCCTCTCTTGTGTCTCCAGCCCTGGCCCCACTAAAGGTGGAACAGATGGTGCCAAGGGACAGGAGGAACACGAGTGCCAACAGGTGTTGATAGCAGAATTTGCAGCAGGAGCTGCAGGCTTTCGAAGTCAGGCAGGACAACAGGCCAGGAGCAGAAGTGATGCACACTGGACTAGTTGAGGCTAAAGGGGCACTCTGTGTGTAGTTCATGTCCTGGAAGCATGTCCTGGAAGCATGGCTTGTCGAAGCTCTCAGCAGGCTTTAGACAGGAACACACTGCAATGACTGGAGAGGTTATGAAGGTCAGCTGAAGCAGAAACTCAGAAGTAGTATGAAGCCAAGTTGGAAGCAGGAGCGAGGTCACAAATGTAGCTGAGGTCAGTAGCAGGCAAGCAACCAGGACAGAAGTGTAGGTGATAGCATAGTCAGGAATGAAGCCGAGGTCAGGAACAGGTGGGCAGTGGAACAATCAGAATTCAGGATCAAGTTAGTAACAAGCTGGGTCATCAACGGAGATCAGATACAGAATACATTCAGGAGACAGGAAAAGATGAAGACCAGTCAGCACTGACAGTGAGCAAGTGCATCACTTAAATAGCCTTATGGTGTCAGAAACTGTGGACACACTCCGGGGTCTGTGCACACGTGCAAGTGCCTATGCTCATTCCTATGAGCGATGCGCTTATGCTCATTCCTATGAGCGATGCGCCTATGCTCATTTCTATGAGCGATGCTATGCGCATGAGTATATCTATGCGCAATTCGCTGTACTGGGGTTCCCTTACAACGACTTGCCTAAATGTATTCACTCTGACCAAGGGAGAGACTTTGAGAGTAGACTCATGAAGAGACTGCTAGACCTACTGGCCATTCAGAAGTCCAGAACACCCGCAAGATGATCCGCAACCAAAACTATTCAGTTTCACCCTATTAGATATGCACGGGACGCTCCCTAATAAGAAACAACACTGGAGTAGTCATATCTCAACAGTCATACATGCCTACTGTCAAGGATACTGAATGCTGGTATCCTGTGAAACATGCATGACATGAAATGTGTGGACTTGCACAGAGAACAGCAGGCACAAGTATAGCATAAATAATGTGATTTACTAAAGATAAAGTAAATACAAACAGCGATATAAACACAAATCCAGCATACCAAAACCCCATGAACCAAAACCAGTCAATCTAATGAGTGAAAATGCTAACAGTGAACAAACTACCTAAGCCAAGTGTGACAGCAGGAAAGTAAAGTCACCTGGTTGCATCCAGGGGGGTAGATATATTTCGCCCAGATTCAGGCTTTACGCCGACTTATACAACTAGGTGGAGAGTTGTATAAGCCCAGCTGAGGCTAGTGGGCTCATGGATGACTCATACCTCTAGGGAGAGTGTGGGGCGTCGTGCAGACAGGGAGTTGATGAGACCAGCTGAAGCTTGTCAGCTCATTTAGGCCTCTATAAGAACTCCCAGCTTCATTAGATGTTAGCTCATGCCTGGAACCAGACCTGTGTGGACTGTCTAGGGAGAGTGAACCCCTGTGCGGTGAGACAAAGCCTGTGTGGCTATTTGCTTGGACATTTAAAACCAGGGACTTAGGGACTAGGACAGCACTAGGCTGATCCCAGTTGTTAGTTAGGAAACCTGTATGTTTAGTCAGAGGTCAAGTTGACCAGGATTTATTTTGTTTATGTTTCTTTTGCTTTGCTGTGTTTTGTCACTGTAAATAGAAAATAAACCACACCTTTTTGATTTTGAAAACCACAACCTCCGTTTGCTGGGCCTGTTTTTGTGTGGGGAGCCCATCTCGGGGGTCACACACACCCGCTGCCGAGCTAACCCCCTCACAGTTGGTGGAGAACCAGTGGCAGTTTTTTTTTAAGCCAGCATGGAGGAGATACTGAAGCAGCTGGCTCTAGCAAATGCCAATCAACAGCAGACAAATGCAGGTTTGCAAAAGAGCCTTGCAGCTCAACAACAGAACTTCGCAGCCCAGCAGCAAGCTCATCAACAGAGCCTTGCAGCCCAGCAGCAGACAAACGCAACTTTGCAACAGAGTCTGGAGGCTCAGCAACAAGCCCAGCAGCAATCTGAGGCCCGCTTCATAGACCTGTTGCAGAAGCAAGAGCAGAGACTACAACAACAGATGGAAGCAGCAATGCAGCAACGTCCGCAGACCAGTGAGGAAAGCCGTCCCACTAATACCGCGTCCTTTGGGGTGAGTCGTTTATTGACAAAAATGACTGGAGAGGATGATCCAGAGGTATTTTTGACCACATTTGAAAGGACCGCTGAAAGAGAAAAGTGGCCTGAGGAGCAGTGGGCTGGACTGGTGGCTCCTCTGTTAACTGGTGAATCGCAGAAAGCTTACTATGACCTAGAGCCTAACCAAGCAAAAGACTATGCGATGCTAAAAGCTGAAATATTGGCAAGGCTGGGTGTCACCCAGGCTGTCCGGGCTCAGCGTGTGCATAACTGGACTTTCCAGCTTGGAAAACCCCCCAGGTCTCAAATGTATGATCTCATTCACCTGAGCAGAAAGTGGCTACAGCCAGAGACTTTGTCCGCACCAAAGATTGTGGAACGTGTTGTAATGGATCGGTTTTTGAGAGCTCTTCCTACTGCCATCCAAAAGTGGTTAAGCCATGGAGACCCAGAGACGGCCGATGGTCTTGTGGATCGTGTGGAGAAATACTTGGCTACAGAGAACCTGACGGCCTCTTCCAGAGACACTCGGACTTTCCACCCTAAGACCAGACCATCCCCAGGGGCGGATAAGAGGATTCCAAGGGGTGAGGGTGGAGAGAGTGAGAGGGTGGGAGCTCTACCCCAAGTTTGGCGAGAACAGCCTGGGAAATCAGCGGCTCAAGAGGCCGCAAGAAGGATCGTTTGCTACCGCTGCCGGCAAGCGGGACATATTGCAGCCAATTGCCCGGTTGTGGAGGAACCCATGCAGTGTGACTTTCTGACGGGCAGACGTCAGTCGCTGTGTGCGACAGTCGCATGCACTGCCATTCGAGGAACTGAGAAACATTTATGCAAAATGTGTGTTAATGGTAGAAATGTTGTGGTATTGCTGGATTCAGGTAGCCTTGTGACCCTGATAAAGGCTGAGTTAGTTAAAACAGAGGTCTCTGGGAATAGCAAGGTAGCTGTTATTTGTGTGCATGGGGACACCCGAGAGTATCCAGTGACTACAGTGTGTTTCGAGACCCCCAAAGGTACCCTCTCTCATCCAGTGGGCTTAGTATCTCAGTTACCGCATGACGCCATTGTGGGAAGGGATTTTCCGAAGTTCTGGGAACTGTGGGATGATCCTGAGCCCCCCACTGGTGCCCCTATGTACCAGGAATGTGATAGCCAGAACTCCCCTGAGAGTGGTGAGGACTCTCCGGAATTTCTCTTATCAGTATTGGCAGGGGAGACTCAAGAAACTGGAGAGGAGCCCACCTCCTCAGACGAAAACCTACCGTCTGTGGAGTTTTCTGATCTTGAGGTTCACAGGGAAAACTTTGCCACAGAACAGTTGAAAGACCCCGCCCTAATAAAGGCACGGGAAAACGTAGTGGAAATAGATGGCGAGTTAGTGAACCCAGATAATACCTGCACTTACCCATACTTCAGCGTAGAGAAGGACCTACTGTATCGGGTGGCAAAAAGGGCAGAAGAAACCGTTGAGCAGCTTGTGGTGCCCAAACCTTACAGGAAGTTGGTGTTGGAGTTGGCCCATGGGCACATTCTTGGAGGTCATCTGGGGACAGAGAAAACCCGAGAGAGGGTATTACAGAGATTCTATTGGCCGGGGGTGATGAAGGACATAGAAAATTATTGTTCCTCCTGCCCTGTGTGTCAGAGGTCGGCCCCGATGCCACATTTCCGTAGCCCGCTGGTCCCTCTACCCATCATTGAGGTCCCGTTTGAGAGGATCGCCATGGATTTGGTAGGTCCTATAATCAAGTCCGCTAGGGGGCACCAGTACATATTAGTTATAATGGACTATGCCACCCGTTATCCAGAAGCGATCCCTCTCCGAAATACCTCGGCCAAAACCATAGCCAAAGAGCTATCTCTTGTGTTTAGCCGGGTGGGTATTTGTAAAGAACTGCTTACGGACCAAGGTACACCCTTTATGTCCCGGGTTATGAAGGAGCTGTGTAAATTGTTCAAAGTGACGCAATTACGTACATCTGTGTATCACCCCCAAACCGATGGGCTGGTTGAAAGGTTCAACAAAACCCTAAAACAAATGTTGAAGAAAGTGGTGGATAGAGATGGAAAGGATTGGGACTGTCTACTTCCTTATCTGATGTTTGCTATTAGGGAGGTGCCCCAATCCTCTACGGGATTCTCCCCCTTTGAGTTACTGTATGGGAGACACCCAAGAGGGCTGTTGGATATTGCCAAGGAAACTTGGGAAAGTGAGAGTTCTCCCCACAGGAGTGTGATTGAGCATGTCGCCCTGATGCAAGACCGAATTGCACAGGTAATGCCCATCGTGAAGGAACATTTGGCCCAAGCGCAGTTAGCACAGCAGAGAGTGTACAACCGTGGAGCCAAGACCCGTACCTTTTCCCCGGGGGATAGGATACTGGTACTTGTCCCTACGGTTGAAAGTAAATTCCTTGCCAAATGGCAAGGCCCCTACGAGATAATGGAAAAAGTGAGCGAAGTGAATTACAAGGTCAGACAACCAGGAAGGCGAAAGCCCGAACAGATCTATCACGTTAATCTGTTGAAAGCCTGGAGGGATAGAGAGTCCCTAGTCGCAGACACTTGGTCACCAGCTCAAACTGGTTGCGTGATTCCTGAGGTTGGAATAGCAGCCACCTTGTCACAACCCCAACAACAGGAGGTTAAGGAGTTTGTGCTTCGCAACAAGGAGGTATTCTCTGAGCTGCCGGGACAAACATCTGGGGTAGAGCATGACATCATTACCCCGCCCGGTGAAAGGGTGAAGTTAAAACCCTATCGGATCCCAGAGGCCCGACGGGAGGCAATACGGGAGGAAGTACAGAAAATGCTGAACTTAGGGGTGATAGAGGAGTCCCAAAGTGATTGGTCTAGTCCCATTGTGTTGGTGCCTAAACCGGATGGGAGCTGGCGATTTTGTAACGATTTTCGTCAGTTGAACAAAGTTACAAAATTTGACACCTACCCCATGCCACGTATAGATGAGTTGATCGACCGGCTGGGAACAGCCCGATACATGACGACTCTTGACCTCACAAAAGGGTATTGGCAAATCCCCCTGGCCAAGTCGGCCAAAGAGAAAACCGCATTTGTAACCCCAGACGGGGCGTTCCAATATAAAAGAATGCCGTTCGGGTTACAGAATGCGCCGGCCACATTCCAGCGGAAAATGGACCAGATGCTGAGGCCCCATCGGAAGTATGCTGCGGCTTACCTGGATGACATAATTGTCCATAGCACAGATTGGGCCTCACATCTGCCAAAAGTGCAAGCAGTCCTGGACTCTGTTCGGGAAGCGGGGTTTACGGCTAACCCCAAGAAGTGTACCATTGGGCAGGAGGAGGCCAAATATCTTGGGTACACCATTGGGAGGGGAGTAATAAAACCCCAACTCAACAAAGTCGAGGCCATCCAGAGTTGGCCACGTCCCAACAGCAAGAAGCAGGTACGAGCCTTTCTGGGAATCGCTGGGTATTATCGGCGATTCATTCCCCACTTTGCTTCTAAGGCTGTGCCCCTAACCAACCTGACGAAGGGGAAAGGGTCGGTCATGATTAAATGGACCCCCGAGGCTGAGGCAGCATTCCAATTCTTGAAACAAGCCTTATGTAGCCAGCCAGTGTTGTACTCACCCGACTTCTCTAAAGACTTTGTCGTACAAAGTGATGCGTCAGATGTGGGGTTAGGAGCAGTATTGTCCCAGGTCTGGAACGGGGAAGAGCACCCAGTCATTTACCTCAGCAGGAAGTTGAAGTCCCATGAGGTAAATTACGCCACCGTTGAAAAGGAGTGTTTAGCGGTGAAGTGGGCTCTAGATTCCCTTCGGTACTACCTGCTAGGTAGGCACTTTGACATGGTTACGGATCACGCTCCGTTAAAGTGGATGGCTCAAAACAAGGAAACAAATAGAAGAGTGAATAGGTGGTTCCTGGCCCTCCAGGAATTCAACTTCACAGTAAAGCATCGCCCTGGCGTTCAAATGGGGAATGTGGATGCTTTGTCTCGAGTACATGAATGCCTGATTGCTGGTGTTCCAACCCCGAGGTTAAAACAAGAGGGGGGGGTATGTGACAGCAGGAAGGTAAAGTCACCTGGTTGCATCCAGGGGGGTAGATATATTTCGCCCAGATTCAGGCTTTACGCCGACTTATACAACTAGGTGGAGAGTTGTATAAGCCCAGCTGAGGCTAGTGGGCTCATGGATGACTCATACCTCTAGGGAGAGTGTGGGGCGTCGTGCAGACAGGGAGTTGATGAGACCAGCTGAAGCTTGTCAGCTCATTTAGGCCTCTATAAGAACTCCCAGCTTCATTAGATGTTAGCTCATGCCTGGAACCAGACCTGTGTGGACTGTCTAGGGAGAGTGAACCCCTGTGCGGTGAGACAAAGCCTGTGTGGCTATTTGCTTGGACATTTAAAACCAGGGACTTAGGGACTAGGACAGCACTAGGCTGATCCCAGTTGTTAGTTAGGAAACCTGTATGTTTAGTCAGAGGTCAAGTTGACCAGGATTTATTTTGTTTATGTTTCTTTTGCTTTGCTGTGTTTTGTCACTGTAAATAGAAAATAAACCGCACCTTTTTGATTTTGAAAACCACAACCTCCGTTTGCTGGGCCTGTTTTTGTGTGGGGAGCCCATCTCGGGGGTCACACACACCCGCTGCCGAGCTAACCCCCTCACACAAGAAAATAACTATATACAGGCAGGAGGATATGGTTGAGAAGTGTAGTTAGTTTCAAAGCCAGGGTCATGTACGGGAAATCAGTCAGAGGGAGCAGGGAGCAAGCCAGGACAGAGAGAGGGCACATGGGAAGAGGAACAAGCAGGCAGGTGGAGGATCAGGAACATGACCAAGAGCAGGAACAAGAACAGGGTGCAGCAGGGGCACATGAGCAAAACACCCAGGCAAGGGGAGTAGGCCTGGAAGAGTTTAATATCCTCACAGCATTCAGCATCAGATGATGACGAATTAGTACAAGCTGCTGTTTGGCGAGAGAAACCCACAACCTAAAAGATCTTGAAGCCACAGGGTCACCAGTAGGTGAACTCATTCCTGACAGTTCCATTCTATAAGGAGCAGATGCTCCTATCAGCCATAGCTGAACCAGTCCATAAAAGATATCCAGCTGTTGAATAAGTCCAGAGGGAAAGTCTCTCATAGGCCAAAGAAGTGCCTGGTACCAAATGAGATGCCCTGCTGCCGGAATCAAATAATAGACCAGATTTCCCACTGCCTGGGTCTGGTGACTGACTGGGTACCCCACCGCTGGGGTTAGGCAACTGGCTGGATTTCCTGTTGGTCAGATTCTCTGAGATGTACAACATTTTATACTTCAAGTCCCTCAAGACTGCAGACACCCTAACGCTAGGATACCATAGGTTATCCGTGACTTTAGCTCTGGGGTCATGTGACAACACCGAAACTCTTATACTGGAGTGTCTTATAACCGTGTAGCTTTCCTGGCTTCGAGGACTTGTTATGCACATCAACCGCCACCTAAATCTCCCCAAGGCACTGGCTACCCGACATCGTAGTGCACCTGGAATTGTGGTAATTGAATCCGGGCATGGGAAGGTACAAATGGTACTCTCTCACTCCCCAGGAGCTCAACACTACCAGGGTCATAAAGGTATGTCCGGGCCACTAGGCTTTGGTGCCATGGGAGCAATATACTGCCAGAGTTGCCCAAACGAGGCGACTGTAAAAAGAATCTCAGGCCAAACAGATAACCCATACAAAGCACATGAAGATTCAGAGGTGTCAGACCCATCAGTAGGCGGAAACGTAACCTTTGCACTAAAATCCAGCTGAGCAGCAGGCAGAGTCAATGGAATCTAGTTGAGCAATAGATACAGAGTCAGTAGAACCAAACTGGGTTGTAGCCATAGGATTAGCAAGCTCAAGCTGGTCACTGGGCAGCAGACAATCAGGGATAGTATGGATATTGGACGCCAGTCCATGAGAGGCAGGCTGGACATCAGGCACTGGACCATGAGAGGCAGGATGAGCCTCATGCAGTGGATCATCAAGCTGGATGGCAGGGACATCACCACCAGGCTGGGCGTCAGGCACTGAACCATCAGGCTGGGCAGCACGCTCAGTACCCACCAGGCTAGGCATTAGGCACAGGACCACCAAGCGTGGCATTAGGCACAGGACCATCAAGCTAGGCATCAGGCACAGGATCATCAGGCTGGGCATTAGACACAAGTTCTTTGGGCTGGGCACCATGCATACGTCCATCAGGCTGCATATCAGGCAAGGTTCCTTTAGGTTGGGCATCTGGCACAGGATTATCAGGCTGGGCAATGGCCAGGGAATCAGTAAGGCCAGGTTGGATAGCAGGCAGAGGGTCTTTGGAGCCAAAGTGGACCGTAGACAGAGAACCAGTAATGTCAGGCTGGATAGCAGGTGACATATTATTGGAGTTAAGCTGGTAGCTAGCTGGATGCAGAGTGACTTGGAGAAAAGGTAGAGAGCCCCACCTGGCAGAATGAGGCAGTCTGTCCAAAAGATAGATGGAACTTCTTAGACAGGTTTGGGCAAAGATAACTGCAGTAGAGTGGGGCCAGGTTACTGAAAGTACAGAATATGAAAAAGCAAAAGGCTCAGTTTACAAGGGCTGGACCAGAGTAACAGGTATTGTGGCAGGCTGGGCCATAATATCTGATGTGGAGGCAGGCTGGACTGGATCAGTAGGTGTAGAGGCAGACTGGACAGGATCAGAAGATGTAAAGGCAGACTGGACCAGATCAGCGGGTGTAGAGGCAGACTGGACCAGATCAGCAGGTGTAGAAGCAGACTGGGCTGGATCAGCAAGTGTAGAGGCAGACTGGACCAGAGCAGCAGGTGGGCAGAAGAGTAGAGGCAGTAGAGGACAGTGGCAGAATAGTATGAATTGTTTTTTTTTGCTTTGGACACTGAATGATGGCAGGGCTATGAACAGGTTGTGCAGTTGATGAAGGAGTAGTAACAGTACTCAAGCCTTGTACACACGATCGGATATCCTATGGATTCTAATCCGATAGTTTTGTCCATCGGAAATCCGATGAAGCTGACTTCCATCAGTCTTGCCTACACACCATCAGTTAAAAAACCGACCGTTCCAAACGCGGTGACGTAAAACACTCAGATGAGCCGAGAAAAATTAAGTTCAATGCTTCTGAGCATGCGTCGACTTGATTCTGAGCATGCATGGGTTTTTTATCCGAATTTGCTATTGGTTATTGATCCATCGGAAAAATTTAAAACATGTTCTATTTTTTAAAACCGATGGAAAAAAGACCGATGGGTCCCATACACGATCGGTTTGTCCGATGAAAAAAGGCCATCGGACTGTTTTCATCGGTAAAACCGATCGTGTGTACAGGGCTTAAGAGTTGGTGAAAAAGAGGTAGCAGCTGTAAAGGAGGATTTCTGGGGTTGCCAAAAGCAACAGAGTAGTAGAGGGAGTCTTTACTGGATTGAATGTGGGGAATGTACAGCTAGTGGAGACAGGGTACTGATATACAGTTGAAAGCAACGCATGCTGAACTGCAGCTGTGAATGCAATGGGTGACACAGAGGGAGATACCTGGGAAAGCTAGTGTACAGCGATAGGAGGTGTTACTAATGCCATTACTTATTGCTGATTTTGTGTTTTACCAGGTGTAGCACTACCCCCGTAGGAGCTGCTGGTTTAAAGTTTTGGGCCTACCGTTACCTTTTTCTGTTCACCACACTCGTGTCAGGGATCCTCCTTGAAAAGCTTTAGAAAAGTTCACACCAACACCTGGATACGTTTTCTTCAGGAGGCTTTATTTTACCAGTTCCAACAAAGGGGTAGAGGGATAGGGGAGGTTCAGGTACTTAGCTTTGCGGATCACGGGCACAATCTCAGATCCAGAGGACAACCAGTTCCACGCTGGATTCAGCAACCACCGGATAGGCCTAACTCTCACTGGCCTAGCAGCCGGAGCGAAGCTCGTTCAAAAGTCTCTGCCACAGACTTGATGAGTGCCGTCTATTCGTTCCACAACCTTCTGCCACAAGATCGTGTAACTACACTGACACTTTGCAAAAAGTTCCTTCAAGAGTTGACAGCTCACGGTGCCAGAATCTTTCAGCTGTCCGGCAGCACAATGAGGCAAACTGGCCAGGATGCGTCCTTCAATTGAGTCCCCAATTGTTCTGCTTCTTCCCGCAGGCAAGACCGCGTAGGACCATCCCTGGACTAGTAGGCCCCAGCAACTTCTGGGCCTAGTTCTTAGTTGCAGAGCCTCGAATGAGAAAAAACCTCTAGTTTGTGGGATTTTGGAGGCAATGTAAAAAATATGAGAAAAACTCAATTAAAATATCAAAATATTTATTAGTACACATGCCACATAAAGCGGACACATGTATGAAAAAAGAACAAATGGTACAAAAAAGCACATATATATGAAAATTGTACAGAAACTACATAGATCTGACATAATACAAATCTTCCGAAGATGAATACAATAGCCTGAGTTGACCGCTCCAGCCAGAAGCAGATCAAAAGAGGCTTGTCCAACGCGTTTCAAACTGTAAACGTCCTTCTTCAGGGATTTCAAATGCATTCACTTCTACGAGAATACATTTTCTATTAAATACAGAAACAATAAAATAAGTTTCCACTTTAATTTCAACTGTTATATGGAATACAGCGAAACAGCAAAAAAACTTACACAAAAAACTCATATGAAAAATTATTCCATCAATGCTCCCATATGTGCATCTCAGGTTCCAGTAACACTGTGTTGTGGATTCCCCGATACCCTCAAAGTTCCAGGAAAACTTTTCCATCAAAAACAAGTCCATATGAGAAGTACGGACATATGAAAAAATTGGTCCAAGATAGGTGCCTTAAATAAAAAATATATAACATACATGAGTATGAAAGTAATTCCATTGGGGAGTAAAATAAATCTCCCTAAAGAAAATGGATATGGTACCTGTAGATGGAAAGTGGAGATCTACAATTCGGATTCATCAGGTAATATAACTCATATAGGAGGACAAAACCAGTGGATTCTTGAGTCCAAAGATATATGTCCTAAAACATCAAAAAATATATAATATATATGAAATAAGATAAAAATTATTCTATCCATCAAAAAGAGAGAGAAGAAATTCCTCCCTCTCCTAGGTGGAACTTTTAAAATATTACCTGTCAAGAGGATCAAGAATCACGATTGATATCCAGAAAAGATTCCATGCAACAGAGGTCCATACAGAAACAACCTCTGCCTGCCAGCAGAGGGAGAGAATGACACCATATAACTTCTTTGGCGTCCTATATATCCCTCTGCTGTGTCTGATTGGTCCAGACAGGGTCACATGACGCACCTGCTCATAGAGCAGAGCGTCATGTTGCCATGGATACGCCGCACTTGCCACGCCAGATCACGTCAAGCGCCGGTCACATGACGCAACCGCACCAATCAGCGGCGCGTCTGCCATCGGCGCTTGTAGGCAGCAAAACAAGGCAGCGAGGCCGAAAAAGCTGGCCCACGGTCCCATTACATGCCCGATGTGATGCCATCCATTGCGCCCCGCTGGAGAGAAGGGCACGATGGATGACCACAGAAGCCCGATCAGCCCCAATTCTGGTCCGTTCCGCACCGCAGGAAGTGCAGAAACGGCCATCTTGAATGTGGGCAAATTTAGGGGATACCGATATAAAGGGTAAGAAAGATGGTGCTGGGTTGTGATGGGACAATCAGACATAGAGTAACAGTGTGAACTGGTACCCAGGATATAGATCCTTCTCCCAGAACAATGATATGGACGGGGAGCGGGCCATGGACTAATACCACCGGTGCCGTTTTTAACCTATGATAGGAATGTGTCCCTAACAAGGAAAAAATTGATAGGGGGCAATTTCCAATGAGGAAAACCCCCTCCCCGGCACCGGATATGAACATGTAAAGTCGGAAAAAAGGGAATACTGGATAGAGAGATATGACGGGCCACCCCAAAGACAAACCTCTGGTTGTGTCACTGACCAATTGGATGCATGCATGGGAGCATATCAAAAAATCCTTTCCGCCCAGGAGATCATATATACCTCCGCAGAAAAGACTGTTAAGAACATTAAACATACAAAATGCATATAAACAACAATCTATATATATCTCAAACCCCACATGTGTGTCAATGTGTCTAGAAAAAAGAGAAATCATCCTGCATCCATTGATATGGAGAAAAGCTGGAATAACAGAGATAATTAAAAATTGAAAAATCAATTTCAAACAAGGATGGGTGGGACATCAGGGTATATCATTGAATATGGGGGATCTTCAGGGAGATGGGTGGGAGGAGTTTATGTCGGGGATTCAGAAGAACTATCAAGGGACTGAACAGCCAATCTCAGATCTGTCATCTTTATTTTTCAACCTTAGGAAAACACTAGAGAAAAAGTCTGCCCTATATTGGCACATTAATTCATTTGATAGGTATATTACAGAACATATCAATCCTATCGGCTTGAGGATTCAGATATTTCCGATTTTGGAAAATATCAGTAAAAACCTCAAGTTGAACTGGGAAACCAAGTTAAATGAATGTTCAATGAATTTGATGATGTTATTGAGTATAGACAGCAGCTGGTTGTTTTGGATGTAGAAATAGAATCACTATATGCTCGCCTCTCACTCCTAAAAACGCATAAAGAATACAGTAACTTTGAAAAAAATCTCAAAGAACATTTGGAAAATTTTGGTAAAACAATACCTGTGAAAAAAGAGAAAAAGTATTGGAGAGATAAAAATGCGTTCAGTGAGGGTCGAGCATATAGATGGAATCAAGAGAAAAAATATAAAAACAATCAATTTAATAAATATAAAAATCGAGGGGGAGATGCCAATGTACAAAATGATTATTCGTCTGACACCCCATCTAACTCTTCCTCCTCAGTCTCCTCAAACACAGGTCGTCTGTTTGGGACTAAAAGGAAAGGTCCTTCACCTAGATCCAATGGAACTGATGGAGAGGTCCTACAATGCAACAAAAAAGTAATAACGGATTCCAAGGTATTCTCCACACAAAATGGAAGAGGGAGTGGACATAGTCGGGGTACATACAAAAATAACCCCAAGGGATCTACCACTCGAAGCAAAACGGCTTCTCAGAGGGAATTGGGGGCAATACCCAAATCTGGGGCCATCTCTCGAGTCCAGTCACTTCCAGTGGAGGATTTTTTAGAGAAGGGCAAAATACAACCATTTCCACCTTCGCCCATGACACAATTAGTCATGGAACCCTTTGTGACCAAAATAATTCCGGGGGAAAACTTAATATTATAAATCTATCCTCCTACCAGTTATCTGATTTAGAACATGAAGTATTGTCTTTGGGCCTTTCTTTTTGCCCAACTAGTAATACGGACAGTTTTGAAACAGTGAAGGATATTCATTTGTTTGCTCGTAAGCTCTTTTATAAGAGCTTGTATGCTAAACAAGAAAATCAAGAAAATGAAGTGGCACCGAATCTTAAAGCGGCCGACTTCAAGGCCTTGAGGGACCTAAATCTCCTACTCCAAGAAAACGCCCCTTTGAATCAGATATGGGAGGAGAATTTGGAGGAGGAGGAGAGTGATGATGGGGAAAATAATCAGACATTTTTCACCCCCAAAAAATTTTAAAGGAAGTCTCATAACTTCCCACCAATCAACCAGAATCCTGCTTTAGCTCTGTTTGTAAGACAAACATCTAAGGAAATTGAGGTCCTGAGGAAAGAGACCTTACATTGCAATCTTAATCCAGAGCAAAAACATGCCCTAAAAACTCTTAAGAACAATGTCAACATCACGATTAAAGGCTCAGATAAAGGGGGTAACATCGTCCTTATGGACAACCCAGATTACGAGGAGATGTGCATGAAAATTCTCAGGGATCCTAAATGCTATCGCAAAATCTCTTCATCCACAGTGGATAGAATGAATAGCGAATTCTATCAACTGGTTGATGAATCCTTCAGAGACGGTGCCATAAACCAAGATACCTGGGACTTTATTAGAACCCGACACCCACGTACCCGATGTACGCACTTCCCAAAGTGCACAAAAACCTGTTGAGGCCACCAGGTAGGCCCATCATATCGGGTAATGGTTCCATCTCTGAAGGTGCTAGCCGAGTCATTGACCAGCACCTCAGACCCCATGTGATGGATCTCCCTTCGTACACTAAAGACACAATCCACCTTCTGCAAATATTGGAAGGTCTTGTCGTACCTCCATCGGCCTTTTTGGTGACTGTAGACGTAGAGTCACTCTACAACAGCATACCACACGACCTTGGTATTTTAGCTGTCCAAAGAGTGTTACGACAACGCCCAACCACTGACTGGAAGTTTAATCAATTCATCATACAGATGCTTGATTTTATTTTACAGCATAATATTTTTTTATTTCAGGGCTCCCACTACCTCCAGGTGCAGGGGGTGGCTATGGGGACGTGCTGTGCACCCTCATATGCCAACCTGTACCTGGGGGAGTGGGAGAAGGACTTCCTCCTGGGAGATGATGCGTCTGTGTGTGCCTGCCACATTCTTATGTGGCAGCGCTACATAGACGACATCTTCATTATTTGGGATGGGCCTGAAGATATGCTCAAGAAAGTTTTGGAACTTATGAATACCAACAACCTAAATTTATTCTTTACTATGTCTTACGACTTTGAGAAAGTCAGCTTTCTCGATATCCTTATATCTAAAGATATACAGGGGAAAGTCCAAAGCAGACTGTTTAGGAAGGAGACGGCTGGCAACACAATGTTGCACGCAGCCAGTTTCCACCCAACAACACTCAAAGAATTGTGAGGGAGTTAGCTCGGCAGCGGGTGTGTGTGACCCCCTGGATGGGCTCCCCACACAAAAACAGGCCCAGCAGACGGAGGTTGTGGTTTTCAAGATCAAAAAGGTGCGGTTTATTTCTCTATTTACAGTGACAAAAACACAGCAAAGCAAAAAGAAACATAAACAAAATAAACCCTGGTCAGCTTGACCTCTGACTAAACATGCAGGTTTCCTAACTAACAACTGGGATCAGCCTGGTGCTGTCCTAGTCCCTAAGTCCCTGGTTTAGTAAATGTCCAAACAAATAGCCACACAGGCTTTGTCTCACCGCACAGGGGTTCACTCTCCCTAGACAGTCCACACAGGTCTGGATCCAGGCATGAGCAAACACCTAATGAAGCTGGGAGTTTTTATAGAGGCCTTAAACGAGCTGACAAGCTTCAGCTGGTCTCATCAACTCCCTGCCTGCACGACGCCCAGCACTCTCCCTAGAGGTATGAATCATCCATGAGCCCACTAGCCTCAGCTGGGCTTCATCAACTCTCTCCCTAGTTGTATAAGTCGGCATAAAGCCTGAATCTGGGAGAAATATACCTACCCCCCTGGATGCAACCAGGTGACTTTACCTTCCTGCTGTCACATACCCCCCCTCTTGTTTTAACCTTGGGGTTGGAACACCAGCAATCAGGCATTCATGTACTCGAGACAAAGCATCCACATTCCCCATTTGAACGCCAGGGCGATGCTTTACTGTGAAGTTGAATTCCTGTAGGGCCAGGAACCCCCTATTCACTCTTCTATTTGTCTCCTTGTTTTGAGCCATCCACTTTAACGGAGCGTGATCCGTAACCATGTCAAAGTGCCTACCTAGCAGATAGTACCGAAGGGAATCTAGAGCCCACTTCACCGCTAAACACTCCTTTTCAACCGTGGCGTAATTTACCTCATGGGACTTCAACTTCCTGCTGAGGTAAATGACTGGGTGCTCTTCCCCGTTCCAGACCTGGGACAATACTGCTCCTAACCCCACATCTGACGCATCACTTTGTACGACAAAGTCTTTAGAGAAGTCGGGTGAGTACAACACTGGCTGGCTACATAAGGCTTGTTTCAAGAATTGGAATGCTGCCTCAGCCTCGGGGGTCCATTTAATCATGACCGACCCTTTCCCTTTCGTCAGGTTGGTTAGCGGCACAGCCTTAGAAGCAAAGTGGGGAATGAAGCGCCGATAATAACCCGCGATTCCCAGAAAGGCTCGTACCTGCTTCTTGCTGTTGGGACGTGGCCAACTCTGGATGGCCTCGACTTTGTTGAGTTGGGGTTTTATTACTCCCCTGCCAATGGTGTACCCAAGATATTTGGCCTCCTCCTGCCCAATGGTACACTTCTTGGGGTTAGCCGTAAACCCCGCTTCCCGGATAGAGTCTAGGACTGCTTGCACTTTTGGCAGATGTGAGGCCCAATCTGTGCTATGGACAATTACGTCATCCAGGTAAGCCGCAGCATACTTCCGATGGGGCCTCAGTATCTGGTCCATTCTGTAACCCGAACGGCATTCTCTTATATTGGAACGCCCCGTCTGGGGTTACAAATGCGGTTTTCTCTTTGGCCGACTTGGCCAGGGGAATTTGCCAATACCCTTTTGTGAGGTCAAGAGCCGCCATGTATCGGGCTGTTCCCAGCCGGTCGATCAACTCATCTATACGTGGCATGGGGTAGGTGTCAAATTTTGTAACTTTGTTCAACTGACGAAAATCGTTACAAAATCGCCAGCTCCCATCCGGTTTAGGCACCAACACAATGGGACTAGACCAATCACTTTGGGACTCCTCTATCACCCCTAAGTTCAGCATTTTCTGTACTTCCTCCCGTATTGCCTCCCGTCGGGCCTCTGGGATCCGATAGGGTTTTAACTTCACCCTTTCACCGGGCGGGGTAATAATATCATGCTCTACCCCAGATGTTTGTCCCGGCAGCTCAGAGAACACCTCCTTGTTGCGAAGCACAAACTCCTTAACCTCCTGTTGTTGGGGTTGTGACAAGGTGGCTGCTATTCCAACCTCCGGAATCACGCAACCAGTTTGAGCTGGTGACCAAGTTTCTGCGACTAGGGACTCTCTATCCCTCCAGGCTTTCAACAGATTAACGTGATAGATCTGTTCGGGCTTTCGCCTTCCTGGTTGTCTGACCTTGTAATTCACTTCGCTCACTTTTTCCATTATCTCGTAGGGGCCTTGCCATTTGGCAAGGAATTTACTTTCAACCGTAGGGACAAGTACCAATATCCTATCCCCCGGGGAAAAGGTACGGGTCTTGGCTCCACGGTTGTACACTCTCTGCTGTGCCAACTGCGCTTGGGCCAAATGTTCCTTCACGATGGGCATTACCTGTGCAATTCGATCTTGCATCAGGGCGACATGCTCAATCACACTCCTGTGGGGAGAACTCTCACTTTCCCAAGTTTCCTTGGCAATATCCAACAGCCCTCTTGGGTGTCTCCCATACAGTAACTCAAAGGGGGAGAATCCCGTAGAGGATTGGGGCACCTCCCTAATAGCAAACATCAAATAAGGAAGTAGACAGTCCCAATCCTTTCCATCTCTATCCACCACTTTCTTCAACATTTGTTTTAGGGTTTTGTTGAATCTTTCAACCAGCCCATCGGTTTGGGGGTGATACACAGATGTACGCAATTGCGTCACTTTGAACAATTTACACAGCTCTTTCATAACCCGGGACATAAAGGGTGTACCTTGGTCCGTAAGCAGTTCTTTACAAATACCCACCCGGCTAAAAACAAGAGATAGCTCTTTGGCTATGGTTTTGGCCGAGGTATTTCTGAGAGGGATCGCTTCTGGATAACGGGTGGCATAGTCCATTATAACCAATATGTACTGGTGCCCCCTAGCGGACTTGATTATAGGACCTACCAAATCCATTGCGATTCTCTCAAACGGGACCTCAATGATGGGTAGAGGGACCAGCGGGCTACGGAAATGTGGCATCGGGGCCGACCTCTGACACACAGGGCAGGAGGAACAATAATTTTCTATGTCCTTCATCACCCCAGGCCAATAGAATCTCTGTAATACCCTCTCTCGGGTTTTCTCTGTCCCCAGATGACCTCCAAGAATGTGCCCATGGGCCAACTCCAACACCAACTTCCTGTAAGGTTTGGGCACCACAAGCTGCTCAACGGTTTCTTCTGCCCTTTTTGCCACCCGATACAGTAGGTCCTTCTCTACGCTGAAGTATGGGTAAGTGCAGGTATTATCTGGGTTCACTAACTCGCCATCTATTTCCACTACGTTTTCCCGTGCCTTTATTAGGACGGGGTCTTTTAACTGTTCTGTGGCAAAATTTTCCCTGTGAACCTCAAGATCAGAAAACTCCACAGACGGTAGGTTTTCGTCTGAGGAGGTGGGCTCCTCTCCAGTTTCTTGAGTCTCCCCTGCCAATACTGACAAGGGAAATTCTGGAGAGTCCTCACCACTCTCAGAGGAGTTCTGGCTATCACATTCCTGGTACATAGGGGCACCAGTGGGGGGCTCAGGATCATCCCACAGTTCCCAGAACTTCGGAAAATCCCTTCCCACAATGGCATCATGCGGTAATTGAGATACTAACCCCACTGGATGAGAGAGGGTACCTTTGGGGGTCTCGAAACACACTGTAGTCACTGGATACTCTCGGGTGTCCCCATGCACACAAATAACAGCTACCTTGCTATTCCCAGAGACCTCTGTTTTAACTAATTCAGCCTTTATCAGGGTCACAAGGCTACCTGAATCCAGCAATACCACAACATTTCTACCATTAATACACATTTTGCATAAATGTTTCTCAGTTCCCCGAATGGCAGTGCATGCGACTGTCGCACACAGCGACTGACGTCGGTCCATCAGAAAGTCACATTGCATGGGTTCCTCCACAACCGGGCAATTTGCTGCAATATGTCCCGCTTGCCGGCAGCGGTAGCAAACAATCCTTTTGGCTGCCTCTTGAGCCCCTGACTTCCCAGGCTGTTCTCGCCAAACTTTGGGTAGAGCTCCCACCCTCTCACTCTCTCCACCCTCACCCCTTGGAATCATCTTATCCGCCCCTGGGGATGGTCTGGTCTTAGGGTGGAAAGTCCGAGAGTCTCTGGAAGAGGCCGTCAGGTTCTCTGCAGCCAAGTATCTCTCTACACGATCCACAAGTTTACCGGCCGTTTCTGGGTCTCCATGGCTTACCCACTTTTGAATGGCGGTAGGAAGAGCTCTCAAGAAACGATCCATCACAACACGTTCCACAATCTCCGGTGCGGACAAAGTCTCTGGCTGTAGCCACTTCCTGCTCAGGTGAATGAGATCATACATTTGAGACCTGGGGGGTTTTCCACGCTGGAAAGTCCAGTTATGCACACGCTGAGCCCGGACAGCCAGGGTGACACCCAGCCTTGCCAATATTTCAGATTTTAGCATCACATAGTCTTTTGCTTGGTCAGGCTCTAGGTCATAGTAAGCTTTCTGCGATTCACCAGTTAACAGAGGAGCCACCAGTCCAGCCCACTGCTCCTCAGGCCACTTTTCTCTTTCAGCAGTCCTTTCAAATGTGGTCAAAAATACCTCTGGATCATCCTCTCCAGTCATTTTTGTCAATAAACGACTCACCCCAAAGGACGCGGTATTAGTGGGACGGCTTTCCTCACTGGTCTGCGGACGTTGCTGTATTACTGCTTCCATCTGTTGTTGTAGTCTCTGCTCTTGCTTCTGCAACAGGTCTATGAAGCGGGCCTCAGATTGCTGCTGGGCTTGTTGCTGAGCCTCCAGACTCTGTTGCAAAGTTGCAAGGCTCTGTTGATGAGCTTGCTGCTGGGCTGCAAGGCTCTGTTGATGAGCTTGCTGCTGGGCTGCGAAGCTCTGTTGTTGAGCTGCAAGGCTCTTTTGAAAACCTGCATTTGTCTGCTGTTGATTGCCATTTGCTAGAGCCAGCTGTTTCAGTATCTCCTCCATGCTGGCCTAAAAAAAAAACTGCCACTGGTTCTCCACCAACTGTGAGGGAGTTAGCTCGGCAGCGGGTGTGTGTGACCCCCTGGATGGGCTCCCCACACAAAAACAGGCCCAGCAGACGGAGGTTGTGGTTTTCAAGATCAAAAAGGTGCGGTTTATTTCTCTATTTACAGTGACAAAAACACAGCAAAGCAAAAAGAAACATAAACAAAATAAACCCTGGTCAGCTTGACCTCTGACTAAACATGCAGGTTTCCTAACTAACAACTGGGATCAGCCTGGTGCTGTCCTAGTCCCTAAGTCCCTGGTTTAGTAAATGTCCAAACAAATAGCCACACAGTCTTTGTCTCACCGCACAGGGGTTCACTCTCCCTAGACAGTCCACACAGGTCTGGTTCCAGGCATGAGCAAACACCTAATGAAGCTGGGAGTTTTTATAGAGGCCTTAAACGAGCTGACAAGCTTCAGCTGGTCTCATCAACTCCCTGCCTGCACGACGCCCAGCACTCTCCCTAGAGGTATGAATCATCCATGAGCCCACTAGCCTCAGCTGGGCTTCATCAACTCTCTCCCTAGTTGTATAAGTCGGCATAAAGCCTGAATCTGGGAGAAATATACCTACCCCCCTGGATGCAACCAAGTGACTTTACCTTCCTGCTGTCACAGAATCCATACCTTTTAGCCAGTTCCTCCGAATCAGGAGGAATTGTACATCAGATGACGATTTTCAATTTGAATCTAATGAGCTAAGTAACCGCCTACTAGCAAGAGGTTATAGTAGATCCACCTTAAAGAAAGCTTTTAACAGAGTAAAGGGAATGGAAAGACACACTTTGATTTTCAAAACTTCCAAGAAAAAGAAAAAACTCAAGAAGATAATACTTCAAGGATCATTTTCAAATTCTCCAATGAGCATAAGAAAATCAGACATATTCTAACCAAATACTGGCCCATCCTCACTGAGGACCTAATCCTTAAGACATTAGTACCATCTAAACCAGTGATCACTTTCAAAAAGGCAGAATCCATCGGTGGCATGTTGGTCAAAAGTGAATACAAGGGAGAGGCTAGAAAGGACCCATGTAAAATCTTTGGGACCTATCCTTGTGGGGCATGCTCTCAATGTTCTGTCATTGGCGGAGGATCCACACTCACCTTACCCAATGGGGAGACCTTCACACTTAGGCATTTTGCCAATTGCAAGACACAAGGTGTGGTCTACTTGATGGTCTGTCAGTGTGGATCTTTTTACGTCGGAAAAACAAGACAGGAATTAGGGAAGAGAGTGGAAAAACATATACATAGCATGAGGATAGGGAATCTCTACTTGCCTCTTGGGAGACACGTAGCAAAAAAACACAGATATAGAATGCCCAATGTAATTTTTTCAGTCATTGAAAGGATTCATATTCCATGTAGGGGGGGGGGGATTGGAATAAGGTCCTGCTCCAGCGGGAAATGCGCTGGATCAGGCACCTTAGGGCAACCAGGCCCCCAGGTCTGAATGAAGTCGAAAGTTTTCGTCCATTCCTGGAGGGCTTTAGCTCTGGAAAGACTGATTAGTTTTGTTTATGTTTCTGTTTTGGGTTTGTTTTTTTTCCTTTTATTGATATACCCTGATGTCCCACCCATCCTTGTTTGAAATAGATTTTTCAATTTTTAATTATCTCTGTTATTCCAGCTTTTCTCCATATCAATGGATGCAGGATGATTTCTCTTTTTTCTAGACACATTGACACACATGTGGGGTTTGAGATATATATAGATTGTTGTTTATATGCATTTTGTATGTTTAATGTTCTTAACAGTCTTTTCTGCGGAGGTATATATGATCTCCTGGGCGGAAAGGATTTTTTGATATGCTCCCATGCATGCATCCAATTGGTCAGTGACACAACCAGAGGTTTGTCTTTGGGGTGGCCCGTCATATCTCTCTATCCAGTAGTCCCTTTTTTCCGACTTTACATGTTCATATCCGGTGCCGGGGAGGGGGTTTTCCTCATTGGAAATTGCCCCCTATCAATTTTTTCCTTGTTAGGGACACATTCCTATCATAGGTTAAAAACGGCACCGGTGGTATTAGTCCATGGCCCGCTCCCCGTCCATATCATTGTTCTGGGAGAAGGATCTATATCCTGGGTACCAGTTCACACTGTTACTCTATGTCTGATTGTCCCATCACAACCCAGCACCATCTTTCTTACCCTTTATATCGGTATCCCCTAAATTTGCCCACATTCAAGATGGCCGTTTCTGCACTTCCTGCGGTGCGGAACAGACCAGAATTGGGGCTGATCGGGCTTCTGTGGTCATCCATCGTGCCCTTCTCTCCAGCGGGGCGCGATGGATGGCATCACATCGGGCATGTAATGGGACCGTGGGCCAGCTTTTTCGGCCTCGCTGCCTTGTTTTGCTGCCTACAAGCGCCGATGGCAGACGCGCCGCTGATTGGTGCGGTTGCGTCATGTGACCGGCGCTTGACGTGATCTGGCGTGGCAAGTGCGGCGTATCCATGGCAACATGACGCTCTGCTCTATGAGCAGGTGCGTCATGTGACCCTGTCTGGACCAATCAGACACAGCAGAGGGATATATAGGACGCCAAAGAAGTTATATGGTGTCATTCTCTCCCTCTGCTGGCAGGCAGAGGTTGTTTCTGTATGGACCTCTGTTGCATGGAATCTTTTCTGGATATCAATCGTGATTCTTGATCCTCTTGACAGGTAATATTTTAAAAGTTCCACCTAGGAGAGGGAGGAATTTCTTCTCTCTCTTTTTGATGGATAGAATAATTTTTATCTTATTTCATATATATTATATATTTTTTGATGTTTTAGGACATATATCTTTGGACTCAATAATCCACTGGTTTTGTCCTCCTATATGAGTTATATTACCTGATGAATCCGAATTGTAGATCTCCACTTTCCATCTACAGGTACCATATCCATTTTCTTTAGGGAGATTTATTTTACTCCCCAATGGAATTACTTTCATACTCATGTATGTTATATATTTTTTATTTAAGGCACCTATCTTGGACCAATTTTTTCATATGTCCGTACTTCTCATATGGACTTGTTTTTGCTGGAAAAGTTTTCCTGGAACTTTGAGGGTATCGGGGAATCCACAACACAGTGTTACTGGAACCTGAGATGCACATATGGGAGCATTGATGGAATAATTTTTCATATGAGTTTTTTGTGTAAGTTTTTTTGCTGTTTCGCTGTATTCCATATAACAGTTGAAATTAAAGTGGAAACTTATTTTATTGTTTCTGTATTTAATAGAAAATTTATTCTCGTAGAAGTGAATGCATTTGAAATCCCTGAAGAAGGACGTTTACAGTTTGAAACGCGTTGGACAAGCCTCTTTTGATCTGCTTCTGGCTGGAGCGGTCAACTCAGGCTATTGTATTCATCTTCGGAAGATTTGTATTATGTCAGATCTATGTAGTTTCTGTACAATTTTCATATATATGTGCTTTTTTGTACCATTTGTTCTTTTTTCATACATGTGTCCGCTTTATGTGGCATGTGTACTAATAAATATTTTGATATTTTAATTGAGTTTTTCTCATATTTTTTACATTGCCTCCAAAATCCCACAAACTAGAGGGTTTTTCTCATTTTATACATATTTGGGATGATGGCAATTACATGTTGGGTTGCATGAGGTGTTACATTTTTTCAAGTTGCAGAGCCTCGGGCCAGCAGGCCCCGAGGCCGAAAATGGCTAGTACATCCCTAAGGCCAGGAGGGCCCTCAGGTCAGGATCCGGCAACGACCCCCGGCAACGAACCCCGAAAGAACGGTCTCTGTCTCTTAAGTACCCCCTCCCTGAATGCACAGCAGGTTGACCATGCCCCCTGAGCCACTTCTGGGAAAGGAATAAGCAATACACCCAGCCTGCTGCTCTTCCAACCCTGACCTGTGGTGACAGTGACACCTAGTCAGGTGGAAAACGTGCAGCCCAGCAAGACTGAAACAGAGCCAACAATTTACATAATTTCCTCTGAGCTGAACTACCGCTCAGACAACTAAATTTAACATATAGCGTCTACCCAACAGGAGTAGGGCGCTACACACTTCCCGAGCAGCAAAAAGACGATGTCCTCATCGTCGAGAAAAAATATATGACCCTCAATCCTGAGGGTCAGTACCTGAAACCAAAAACTTGGCCGGGAAAGGAGGAGGAGTGGTAAAACCGTACAAGAAAATATGTGTTTAACATACACATGCAATGAAATCACATCAATATAAATATACAGTATTATACAGCATTCCTATCTCTCTCTCTATCTAACCCACCCATTCTCCGGTGATTCTTGATAGAAGATTCCAAGCCTGGACAAAAAACAAAGCAAACAGACAACATGCAATAATATCAAATATCTCCAGAGAAGCAAAGCCTCACTTCCTGGAGAAATTAGCCTTTCTTTCTCCATATATACATATATACATTGGGTGTAAGTAGCTAAGGGTAAAAGTGCAAAGTCCAGTTTTTACTAAACAAACTCCTACCACCTAGTGGCAGAAATACAGTATAGCAAAGTCCTCAGTTTCAAGTACTGAACCCATAGAAGAAATCTTGACTCCAACATCTTCCTGTACCCTAGCACTAACTAGCTACATACCGACAGTCCTTTCAGAAAAGAAAATGTTCCTTTCATGCAGCAAAAATGTAAAGCAAAAACCAGGACAGTCCCTGTAACTTTTTCACCAGTAAAAGCGTGGATCAGGTAAAGATCTTCCCTGCTTGTCAATGGTGGTGATAAAATAAACCACATCATCTTTTCCAGGTCGGCAAATGACCACCTTGTCTCCATGAATATGCCTGCCATAACTCCAGTGCTGCAGACACCCCTTGAAATGTTCATCCATGGCAAGGGAATAGCCCCTCTTCCAGAACGGTTTTGGCACGGCAAGATAGTCCCAAACAGCCACATGGTACCAATGTTCCCTGCGAGACTCAACTTCCTGCATAATCTCCCGGGGAACATAAGGGAATTCCAGTCCATATTCTCTTTCCACCCGTTTATTAAACAAACTTTGTGACCGGGCAAGTCTAGGCAGGGATCTGGTACTTCCATATCCAGGAGGCACACATGAGTCTGTGGATTTGTGCACCATAGCACTTGATAACATTTTTCCTGGACCCAGCAAACTGGTACTGCGGGCCAGGATTTCATTAGAAACAGTCGGGGGTTCCACCCTAGGTGTTGTCTCCCCCGAGTCCATCGCTGCATACTCAGAGAAAGTACAAGCCGAGGCGACATCATCGCCATTTGCCCACAATAGCTCCTGCGACATAGTCCCCAATATATTGCCACAGACTTCTGACAAAAAGTCTATCTCTGAATCTCCCAGCTCTTCCGCCGGCAGATAATTACATACAGTCCCCAACATGCTCCCCTTAGATCTCTCACCCGTTCCTGTCGTGGACTTCTCGGACATCAAACTTTCCTCCGGGGCCGGTTCGGGCAGTCTCTGGGGTAAACCTTTTCCACGGCCGCGTGAGGCCTTAACGTATCCCACCCTCCTTTGTGCAGGTGTAGCAAAAACAGGTACAGCGGAGGTAGGTATAGTTGAGGTGACAATAGCGGTGATGTCCGCTGATGACTCTCCCATAGTGGTAACAGCGCAATTCCCCTTGGGATTACTCACGGCAGCAGATGTAGCGGATGTAGGCCTAACCACTGGATTGAAGGCAGCAACTTCTTCTGTCACATTGCCCGTGGTTCAGTCCACTCTGTAGGCATGAGGCGGCATGGTGGGTTGCTCCACAGTAAACAGGTACTCCCCGCATAGTAGGCATCGAACAAAAGGACGGGGGTGAATAGCCAGTCGATCACACCTGTTACACAGCATCCCAAAAGCCTCTACATCACCGATAGTATAGAGCACAAACCGCCCATGTGGCTCCAGATGAATACCAGTGTCCATTAGTACAGTCCCTGGCAGTATGACACTGGTGGAGGTACCCACAGGAAACATCCTGGGCCCCATAGCAGACTGCATTGATAGGGTGGCTGACATGGCCGTGCTCCGTCTCTCTCTGGTCACTGGACACACACGCACAGTGTCTCACGCGGCAAGCAGGTGGGAACTCCTCCCACTTGTTCTTTTTCTGGCACGTAGCTCGCGGGCTTTCTTACTTTCTTGGCTCCGCCCACAGCCCACGCGGCCTAGAAGTGATCGCAAAGTCTCTCACCCTTTTTCTTGACGGAAAAAAAATGAACACTCCCGAGCCCTCTGTTGCATAAGTCCCAGATGAACAGTTCACTTCAGTTGCTATAGATAAAGGTAGATATCCGGGACGAGCCTCCATGTGTAGCACTACCCCCATAGGAGCTGCTGGTTTAAAGTTTTGGGCCTACCGTTACCTTTTTCTGTTCACCACACTCGTGTCAGGGATCCTCCTTGAAAAGCTTTAGAAAAGTTCACACCAACACCTGGATACGTTTTCTTCAGGAGGCTTTATTTTACCAGTTCCAACAAAGGGGTAGAGGAATAGGGGAGGTTCAGGTACTTAGCTTTGCGGATCACGGGCACAATCTCAGATCCAGAGGACAACCAGTTCCACGCTGGATTCAGCAACCACCGCATAGGCCTAACTCTCACTGGCCTAGCAGCCGGAGCGGAGCTCGTTCAAAAGTCTCTGCCATATACTTGATGAGTGCTGTCTATTCGTTCCACAACCTTCTGCCACAAGATAGTGTAACCACACTGACACTTTGCAAAAAGTTCCTTCAAGAGTACACAGCTCACGGTGCCAGAATCTTTCAGCCGTCCAGCAGAACCGTGAGGAAAACTGGCCAGGATGCGTCCTTCAATTGAGTCCCTAATTGTTCCGCTTCTTCCATCAGACAAGACCGCGTAGGACCATCCCTGGACTAGTAGGCCCCAGCAACTTCTGGGCCTACTTCTCAGTTGCAGAGCCTCGGGCCAGCAGGCCCCGAGGCCTAAAGTGGCTCGTATATCCCTGAGGCCAGGAGGGCCCTCAAGTCGGGTTCAGGCAACGACCCCCCGGCAACGAACCCCGATACAACGGTCTCTGTCTCTTAAGTACCCCCTCCCAGAATGCACAGCGGGTTGACCACGCCCCCTGAGCCACTTCTGGGAAAGGAATACCCAATACACCCAGCCTGCTGCTCTTCCAACCCTGACCTGTGGTGACAGTGACACCTAGTGTCAGGTGGAAAACGTGCAGCCCAGCCAGACTGAAACAGAGCCAACAATTTACATAATTCCCTCTGAGCTGAACTACCGCTCAGACAACTAAATTTAACATATAGCATCTACCCAACAGGAGTAGGGCGCTACACAGGTTTACTCTAATTTAGCTGCCTAGAACTCCATTCTATGCTGCTAAAGCTTAGTGAACATACTATCTAGTGAATTGTGATTGACCTAATCCTTTCCTTATTAATGTTCATACTGCTATTTACAGCAACCTGTGACAATATATTGGGTTAATTTACCACTAACCAGTCTGATGTTTGCTTTTTTATACTGAAAAATAGTTGTGTGCATCGTATCTATATTTGTGCTCCCAGCAGTAATGCAGTATCCATTTGCTTAACCTGGTGTGTCAGTGAGGTCAAGGTTGTTCTCAAGTCTAGTCAGAAGAACAGAGAACCCAATCTACCAAGCAGCTCCTGCTGGGGTTGCCCTACACTAGTTTAGAACATTTATTCACTGTTTATTAATTTTCATAAGCCTTTCCAGTGATTTGTTTCTTTTTTTTTTTTTCTGGATGATCGATTCATGCAGTCAATAGGAGGAACTTGGGGGTGTCCAGACATCAAGCTTGTGTCTTCTGAGGTCTTGCTTCTGTGTAGACAGCTTGAGGTCCACAAGCCAGGAACATTAACAACGAGCAACAGAATGTATCTGTAGCACATTAGAGTTCTCAGCAAGGCCAATAAACAAACTGTGTCATACTCCACTCTAGCTGGTAACTAGAGAGTCTCTTTGGGATGTTCAAGGCATGACTCACAAGTGGACCATACATCACTTATTTCAGATCAGGAATTTGCTCTCACCAAATGCTTAATGTTTTTGTGTTTATGTTATTATGGCCCTTGGCTGCACCTCCAGTTTACTAATGGATTACAGTGAGATAATGATTTGTTAGAAATCATATTTGAGCTTGGGGTGAGGTTATGATATCTATTTTTAGATTGCTCTGATTCAGCAGTGTTAAGCTCATTCTTATAGGAATTCGAACATTCAATAGATTTTTTCTAACCCTGGCAAAATGTGCAACAATTTGAGAGGTATTTCTAATAGTTCAGCATGGCCTGGGAAGAAGGCATAAAGCAAACTCAAGAAATATAAAAACAATATAAAATACACACATTAATGTAGTTATGTAATAATTAATACATCACTATATGAATTTACTTTACCAAAGTCACACAAGTCCAAGATGGATTATATCTGAATGTTATGCCATTACTTTGGAAAATGCAAATAAAAACATTGCCTAGCTGTCTCTGGCTTTGGTACTTTGAGTCACTGATGAAGAAAAATTATGCAAATTAAGGTTTTTGACATGACCTAAACTTAACATACTCAATGATTTTTCTGGATCTCTGAGTATCTAAGACGGAGATGGCCAGGCTACTTGATCCAGAAAGAGATTAGCAATGGCAGCCTGTGAATGTTCTCAGTGGAGTCCTTTAAAAAGAATGCTATAATATAGAGAAAAAAAAATGAAAGGCTAATACTATTACTAACCGCAATAAGCCTAATAAGGTTTGAAAATCACTCCTTGTGCTCTACAAATCACCCTTTAAAAGCCAAATTATAGGAAAATAGCCTCTTTTTGATCAGACTACTGACGTCTGGCAACCATTTAGACATTAGAAATAGAAAAACACACTGTAAAGGCATTTATTGGACACAAATAATTCCTACAATTTAGGAGAACTGTTATGAATCAAATGTTTTTAAAGGAATTTGTCAATGATCCAGCTAGAAAACATATCTTTAATGGGCAAATGGTGTCTTCTAATATGCATACAAGAATTCAGTGCCTGCAAACCAGACCCAACCTGAAGGAGTCGGCAATATCTCCAAAGCTTTGGCCACAAAGCCTCACATCTGTGAAAGCTTAAACGTTATTTTAAGAGGAAGATTATAGCAGCAAAACACATTTTATAAAGTGCTCAATAGGATTTTTATTACTCTGTGGGTGTGAAGGAGGTTATTTTATAACTTATCAG
Source organism: Rana muscosa (assembly GCA_029206835.1). Lineage (NCBI taxonomy): Eukaryota > Metazoa > Chordata > Amphibia > Anura > Ranidae > Rana > Rana muscosa. Next base: position 883,918,636 of record CM055118.1, read on the forward strand.
TAGCTCCTGTAGTGGTGGCTTTTCCAAAAATAGATCTGTTTTCGCTTGCTAGACTAAATTTTCCAATAGCATATCTAGCGCACCCACCTATCCCCCTCCTGCATTTAACTCGGCTACTCGCAGGGGGAGACAGGCACACCGCACCAGAAGCCCGTACCCTCCTGTGCAAAGAGACCGAGCGGTGTTATTCCTGGGTCGTGTCTGCAGCCAGAGTCAAAGTCCTCCTGAGAATGATTCTCAACTCTACCATGTGTAGATGCAAGTCCTTGACTTCCCCAGTAATGTAAATGTCCACACCATCGGAATCTCCAACTCAGTATTTATTCTCACTTTGTAATAAACAGTCTCTTTGGATAGGAAAGGGTTGGAGCAAAGAAAACAGGGCAACCCAAGGTGTGAAGGAGGTCCAGGCACAAACGTAGCTCAAACTCTTCACTGCTCAGATTCTCAAACAGTTTTAGGTGCACAGTCTCTGCCACAGACCTGGTGAATAAGGCCCCTGCCACGGACCTGATGAACTTGAACTCCCTTTCTAGAACATGGCCACTATCAGGGAGAAGATGGCCCCCCAGAGAGTCAACAGACCCTTCCTTCACCGTGACTCCCGCATTGGTTCCTCAGAATGATCCTCCCTTCTCTTAGGGTGTGGGTCCCCTCGCAAGGCGGCACCCTGGACTCCTCAATCCCTAGCAAACCCCAGCCGAAGACGCTGGGCCCCGTGCCATCGCTGCAGCCCTCGGGTCTCCATACTACGGCGGACAGGAACGGTGAGGTAGTACCTCAGCCCAGGCTAAAGGTGCCTGAGGTGGAACCGGAACACAGCCTCCGGGGCGAGGACACCCGGAGATGAGCCACACGCACTCCCAGGCTGAAGGTGCCTGGGGGTGGACCCCCGCTCAGAAGATGTCTGCCCCTTTTATATCCTCCCGGCATGCATAGCAGGTTCCCCCCCCACTGTACGGCTGCCGAGAGGGGTCACAAAAGGCACAGCACTGTATTGATAGTTCAACCCCGGCCCAATATGGCAGCGCCACCCATAGGCCACAGGGAACTTCACACCAATACTATCCCCTGAGGACAAAAATGGTCCATAACTCCTAACAATTTAAGGTGTCTGAGCCTGGTTACCACTCAGACACTTCCCCTAAATTGAACACCCCGCTACACATAGTCTGAGTTTTTTTTTTAATTTTCCCTTTATATATCCACATCCAACTATTTTAATTATAAAATCAAATGCTTTAATGCAACCTGGGAAACCCGTCGCTCACCACATCATACATAGATAGTAAGCAGGAGCAGTGGTGTATTTAGGTTTTGTGCTGCCCTAGGCCTGACTAAACTTGTGCACTCAAAAATTTTAATATGACCCACCCTTTCCGTTCAATGTCACGCCCCTTCCTGTTTAAGATCCGCCCTGTCTAAACCACACACCGTCCTATTTAGGCTCCACCCCTTCCTTTTAGAGCCCCACCGTTTCCTCTCTGTACATTAAAAGTGGGTACCAAGCCTCATCAGTGCCCATGAAAACAGCTTCATCAGTGCCCATCAGTGCAGCCTCATCAATGCCTATCAATGCAGCATTACCAGTGCCCATCAGCGCAGTCTCATCAGTGCCCATCAATGCAGCCTCATCAGTGCCCTGCAATGCAGCCTAATCAGTGCCCATCAATGCAGCCTCGCCAGTGCCCAGCAGCACAGCCTCATCAGTGCCCATTAATGCAGTTTTATCATCGCAGCCTCATCAGTGCCCATCAGTGCAGCCTCACCAGTTCCCATCAATGCAGCCTCACCAGTGCCCATCAGTGCAGCCTCATCAGTACCCAATAAGGGTCTCCAATTGCATTCTAATCATACCAAATTATGTGAGCAGACTGCAGTTCCTCTTTAAGCACCTGTTTGCATTGGGCCGAATTGGCAGCAATTGCACTATCCGAATTGGTGCGACGCCGACTTTGCAGCGCTGCAATGATTCCCAAAAGTACTTCCTGTACTACTTTTGGTGACTTCGGGTGCAATTTGTATAGACATCTGTGCAAGTCGGACTACATTGCCAGTTTGAAATCGTGCGAGTTCAGCTGAACCCACACGATTTCTAACCCACATCAGTGTGAACCTAGGCTTAATGTAGTCAGAAGGATGGGTAATAAAATCTAGACTGATCTATGATCAGAAATTACACTTTTCTTCATATGTCAGAAAGCAGCATTAGCCATACAGGTAGCTGAAAGTTTACCACATATATACAAGCAAACAACACTAAGGGCACTTTCACCCTAGGGGCAATGGCAGTTTATTCTTTTTTTACCAAAGTTTCCATTTTTTGTTTTTGTGTAATGTGTTCCATTGTGTTTTTGATGTGTTTTGCCACATTCCAATGCAGTTCCATACAGAAAAAAATGCAGCATTTTCTACTTTTGTTGGCTGCACTTGAACGCAGGTGGGAACTTTGACCATTGGAATCCATGTAACATAGTGTCCATGCATTTTTGATGCAGAATAAAAAAAGCACAGGACTGCATCTGGTGTGAACCGGTCCTTGATCATCTGCATCACCAAAAACAGCAACAGAATGCTCTCACTGAAGCTGAAACTCTGATTGTGAATCTCAGCATTGTAGGATGACAGCAGACAGTTCAGACAAAAAAGACCAAGCTTGAACAAGGACACTCTTGATCAGACACTCGCTGACTTTAAACACCACACAATGCAAAGCACACATTAGCAGTATATTGTTGCAGGGTTTTAGGGGTTAGAAACTTGCTGTTATAGGGTAACAGCCCTCTATTCCTGTCTCATAATGCTGCTGTTGTGTTTTCATCTTCACCTTTCACACATACTTTTGATTGAAGCTACAGGCGTTTAGCCATGATGCAATTCCTAGTAACAGAAATCTATAGAATCCTTCTCCAGGATTTGACAGCTGGTAGCAGATAGCTGCAGCATTGAGCCCATACAATGCAATGACAGGCTGCCAGTGGCCAAAGCTATTCATGGCTATTTACACAGCCAGCAATTACCTGATAGGATCACAGCTGAACAAAATGGGGTTGATTTACTAAAGACAAATAGACTGTCCACTTTGCGAAGTACAGTTGCTCCAGAGCCTAAAAAATGAGGTAAGGCAAAGAATTGCAAAGTATTTGCAAAGAATACTCAATCACGTGCGAGAAAAAAAAAATGCATTTTTGCTTGCACATGATTAGATGATGAAAGTCAGAAGAGCTTCTGCTCATTTACTAAGCTCTGGAGCAACTGTTATTCCGACTTTCTTTACTTCACTGCTAAGGGCTCTAGCCCCAGATCTTTTGTAGACCTAGCAATGCCCCTGGGTATAAGCATAAACATTAGGCAGAGAATGGTCAAGACGCAGGCAGAGCTTGGCATCAGGATTTCAGGCAGATGGAAGATAACAATTTTTTTTTAAGTCAAGCCGAGTCAGGATAGGTGGAGAGCAAGCGTGGTCAGGATAAGCCGGGTCAAACACAGGAATCAAGCACAGATCACAGGAGCAGGTATACAGGGGAAAAGCTGCATATCAGCCAGCAATGCCCTAGTGCAGCTGTTGCCCTTATATAGGCCATTTGGCACCAGCAATAATGGCTAACAGGCGTGCGTATTTGCACGCATGCACATAAATGTGTTTGTTTTGCTGGGCAAGACAGACACCTGCAGAAACATGTCTGCGCATGCGTATCTGCCTCTGCCTAGGAGCTTCGGCTGAACTATGGCCAACACATCCCTGACAGATACACTATGCTTGCAGAAACCTATTTATCAGGGTAGGTTCTTTTCTTTATACTAATTTAAGTTATTTAGGGAGTGTCTTTAGCTAACCTATTATCCTTAACTAAAATTGGCCATTGTTTTCCAGAGTCCCATATTGTATATTAAACTCCATAACAAAACCACTCCATAATCTTCATCGTTTTTTTTTTTTTCTTTTACATTTTCTCTCTATCAATTAGTTTCACCTGCTGTTTGTCTAACAAGTGTCCCACTATTGTAGCCCTTATTCTTGAATCTCTCAATTTGAGAAACCAGCCTGGGACTTAAATTCAACTTCTTCTTTGGAGTTCCTCCTAATACGTATCAGTTGTCCCTTAGGGATTGCCCCAATACATTTCTGGCAGTGGCAACTCGCTGTAGAGATGTACCCGTTTTGGTTTGTATATTTAAAATATGCGCGGATACACAATTTCCCTTTTCCTTATATACAATGAAATTAAGGAAGGTAACTGACACCTTGTTTCACCATCCCATGAAGGAGATGCCATATAAAGTACATTCTGGTTCATATATTAATAATAATAATATGTATCTATGTACCCTTTATACAATTTCAGGTTGGGAAGTTGTTTACCATAGACCTCCTCCTCCTTCTATTTGCTCATAAAAATATTAGCAACACTGGAAGCATACTTAACTCCCATGGCCACTTCCTTTTTTTGTCAATAAAACATATTTTTTATGCCCCCCCCCCCCCTAGATTGCTCCAAGGCTTTCCCAATAAACTCTATATGCTTCTGTTTTAAACCTGACTTATTTTTCTATAATACATAAAGTGTGTTACTGACCACATCACCAAGTGAGAACACAGGGAAACATTTTTAATGGTTCAAAGAATGTCAGGCAAAATGGTCGGCCCTTGCGCATGTTCACTTCATCAAATCTGGCCCTCTTTGAAAAAAGTTTGGACACCCCTGGCCTACAGGCTCCAGTGATTGAAACTTGGTAATAATTTCTCAATGCATAAAGCTCCTTCTCAAGAACAGCTTACATATTTGGATCATGTAAATAATGTATATGTATTTTGCATTCTTTGATTGCGTGTACATTTTTCACACTGAGCATTTGCATATCAGTTACCCATTTTTCCAGTTCAAGATTTTGCTACAATCAGCTGATAATACACAAATAGCAAGAATAAATGTAACCGACCATTAGCATGGGCACATTGTTTGAATAGCTTATTACACATAGACAAATCCTGACTTGAGAGCAAGGATTTGCTGCCCTGTAGGGATTGTGAATGGGAATATGATGTTGGAATGATTGTCATCTAATGTGCAAGTACAAGTATATGTATAAATACAATTCGTTTACAATAAATTTGTTCTGTCTGTCTGAAAAGCCAACATTCTTGTAATTTGCAGGCAAACAAAGGAATCAAGTAATTCACATGCCGTTTAATGCGACAGTGCTGGTGCTTGTTTGTTGGGCCAGCAATGTAACATGGGGGCAGGTATAGAGTCCTCAGCCTGGTTTAAGTGCTAAATAGCATGGACTCAAAGTTTACAAACAGGCTTCTGCTTCTTATTCAAAACAGTGAACAAACTATTAGGGGAGAAAAGAGAAAGCAAACATTAAATACAGCAGTGTCTTATGTTTTAGATATGTCCTATAGTTTATGTCTTAGGAAAATCAGGGTTGAGATTTATGTTTTTTTGAGATTTAAGATGTGCACACCTGCTGTGACCATGTAGGATTTTTTAATGCTCTCTTATGTTAGGTTTTAATCTTTTAGCAGCAGGTATACAACAGGAAGAGAGAGAACCACCTAAAACCATCTAATATGAATAGAAAAAAAACAGACTCCAAGACCCTCTAGAATACTGTATGACAAAAAATGGGTGATCATGCCCACCAAGCTACACCTAAATGAAATATAAATTTTAAGTGAACTTACCTTTGAAAGCTGAACTCCAGATAAAAACAATTTTGGACATTTACTATGTAAAAGCAGGGCTGGTGCAAGGATTTTTGACACCCTAGGCAAAACCTAATTTTGCCGCGCCCCCTTTTGGCTCCACCCTGACTCCACCCCCTTTGTCCTGCCCATGTACACCCAACATTTTTAATGACTGCTACTATTTTGCATGCAACACAGTCTCACCTGTGCCCATCACATACCATCAAATACAGTCTCAACAGGCTGTGCCCATAAATGCTGCTTCACAGGGGGGTGGGGGGCCTCGGTACATACTTGGCATTTGGTAGATCAGTTATTATACATATACACACACAAATTGCATGTCATTTGTCATAAAAAAGCAACAGTTATTGCTCACCACACCAAGTGAAGAACAACGGTCTTCGTCTCAGCAAACTTGTATGCGACCAACGACATGACCCTGTGCTTGCTGCCTGTTCCTCACTCGCATGCACTAATATAAAACTCTGCTTTACCTGCCTCTGTCTGTCAGTGCCTCTTCCAGCCCAGGCTTCACCTGTCCCGAAGCCCAGAGAGCCGCCGCTCTGCGCCACGCTGCCTGGATCCCATGATGATATACTCCGCTCCAGAGACACGGCCAGGAGAGTGTTCTTGAGGGGGGATGGGGGCTGCTGGGCCTGGACACATGTCAGAACGCTCCCCGCTCTGAGGGAGAGTGGAGAGCAGCCTTGAGTATATTGTGAAGGACACTGGACACATGTCAGAGCGGAGAGCGGCCTGGGGGTGGGGGCTGGTTGTGGTGCTGTGTATACACATGTCAGTGTGTGTCAGAGCAGAGAGTGGCTTGGGGGATATTGTGCCGGACACGTGTCAGTGTCAGAGCGGAGAGCGGAGACCTGCACATGGGGGGGCGCTGCTTGACACATGTCAGAGGCTCAGAGCGACTGCCTGGTGGATTATAGTTGCATGCTCTGCTCTGTAGACAGTAGGATAACCAGCGGCCGGGTGCCCTAGGCGGCAGTGCATAATAGGCGGCTGCCTAGTCTGCCTTGTGGTAGCACCGGCCCTGTGTAAAAGTAAATATCTCATAGCAAATGTAAAAAAAAATTTCCTCGTGGGCATTTTTAGGCAATTACACTATAATGCTCCTCTTTTCTCTTTTTTTTCAAAAGTCAAGTCTAATAAAAAAGAAATCTAAGTTTAAAACAGGGATCTACAGCAATAAGTACAGTACATTTAATATTAAACACATTTTTTTCATTCACCAAGAAGCTCTACAGTACCAAAATGCTGATTAGTGAGGGGGGGGGGGGTTGAATCTTTCAAAATCAGTTCAGGTCATATTCAAGTGGCCTTTATTTAGGTACTTAAGGGCTCATTTTCACTAGCAGCAAGAACTGCTGCTTCTCTGAAAAGCGATCCCCACTCAGATCATTTTTCAGAGATGTTTGTTTTAACCTTTTAAATGCTAACTATTATGCCACAACCATGTTGATTGTGCAAGGTTGTGTGGTGGTTCCAGCCCAGCCCAATTCACTTGAATTGAAACCACACAGAGTAGCATGTCTTATCATAAAATTAGCATTTATGTTTTCTGAGAGAAAATACAGTATATAGTACAGACTCCATGCACACTATGTCAGATTTTGTACTAGGCTGCAATTTCAGAGGCAGAGATCAGGCAGGTTTTTATCATAAATAAAAACTAGAGCGTATTACATTCTTGGCCAGAGGGTCTTTTATGAACATGGCAATAAGAGTGGACGTCTTTTAGCGCGGTCAGTCCAGAAGGCCAAACTCTCGTCCACCATACATACCTTACGCGATCCCCAGGGCACCCTCCTGGCTAAGAGCGAGGACATTGCGAAGGAATTTGAGTCTTTCTATCGAAAGCTCTACAACCTTCACCCCACCCAGCTACCCCGAGCCTCGGGGGAGACACGCCAAACACTCATTGCGGATTTTCTCTCTCATTATGGCCCTAAACCCCTCTCCTCCCAACAAGCACAATCCCTAGAGGGACTGTTCTCGGCAGGAGAGCTGGAGACAGCCCTGAAACAAATGAAGCTGGGTAAAAGCCCGGGCCCGGACGGGTACACCCTTCAGTATTACAAGTCTTTCGCAGATGTCTTTACCCCCAACCTTCTACAGACATTTAATGCCCTGGCCAATCCTCAAGACCGACCTAACAGATTATTAGAGGCTCACATCACCGTAATTCCTAAGGAGGGGAAGGATCCCCTACAAGTGGCAAATTATAGGCCGATTTCACTCCTTAATGTTGACATAAAACTTTATGCCAAAATACTGGCCAATAGGTTAATACCTCTGATCCCCGGCCTTATCTCCAATGACCAGGTGGGGTTTGTCCCAGGCCGGGAGGCACGGGACAACACCATACGAACCCTTAACTTACATCACTGGCTTACTTCAACTAAAACACCAGGCTTTTTGCTCTCCCTTGATGCGGAGAAGGCGTTTGACAGAGTGGCCTGGGACTACATTCGAGAGGTCCTAAAAGGGGTGGGTTTGGAAGACCGCATGCTCACCTCCATAATGGCATTATACTCGAACCCCACGGCGGCGGTGAGAGTTAACGGCCACCTGTCGAACGCCTTCTCCATTAATAACGGCACACACCAGGGTTGTCCCCTCTCCCCCCTGATCTACATTCTCTCCTTGGAACCCCTCTTAAACAAACTTAGAGAAAACCCGGATGTTAGGGGTTTGGTGGTCAAAGGTAGAGAATTTAAAGTCGCTGCTTTCGGGGATGACATTCTGCTCTCCCTCATATCCCCACGAACCTCCCTTCCATCTCTCTTACATGACTTGGAAGCCTTTGGTACAATTTCAAACCTTAAAATTAACTATACAAAGTCCCACGCCCTGAATATCACCCTCCCACCACAGGAAGCCACCCACTGCCGGGAATCTTTCCCGTTCCATTGGGAAAAGACTGCTTTCTTGTTCATACATCACGGGACACAGAGCGGCATAGTCATTACTATGTGGGTTATATAGAATTACCTTCAGGTGCTGGCACTGGCAACTTCCAAAACAGGAAGTACCCTCCCCTATATAAGCCCCTCCCAATCCGGGAGCACCTCAGTTTTTTGCCAGTGTCTAAGGTGTTGGCCAAGGTTAACATGTATTCATCTGGGCTTGTGTACAGGTTCTCTGGGCCTTAGCAAGCTATTCCGGATCCGACCAAAAAAAGCTTCATAGCTAAATGGTCGGTACCCGGGCCTTGCAGAGAAGAGCAGGGTTTTGCCTGTAATGCCTCTCTTAGGAGGGCTGGACCCTGGGATCCAGAGCTCTGGTCATACCCAAAACCAAGAGGCTATCTGTGCAGGGTGCTATACAGGTCCAGGGGAGTGGAATCCTTGGAAACCCGGTCCCTGAAGGTCTAGTACAATGCCTGCCGTGAGAGGTGAAGTTTGGGCTTCTGTGGACCAAACAAAGTCCTGCGGCGGGGAAAAGGTAAGTGGGGGCCCATCAGGAACTTGGTTCTATTGAGGGGACCCCCAAGCCTAATATGTCTTTCTGCCTGTTACCTAAAGGTATTCCCGCTAATAGCTGTATATGCCTAAGGACCTAGAAATGTTTTTCATAAAGGAGGTTTTAAAAAACAAAAAAACAAAAGTGCGGTACCTGTGTTTGTCCACTAGAGGCCGCTGTGGAACGTCTTTTTTTCTTGGGACTATTCCTTCCATGGTGAAAGTCCAGGCAGATGAGTGAGCTCTCTATCAAGGAAGCTGCATTCCTCTGTCATGCTGCCAAGTAGTTTCCTTCCATCCCCGAGTCCTGGTGAAACAGGGACCCTGGCTCCTCTCCCTACATGGCGCCAAGAGCGCACACGTGCACGCGCACACACGCTTACTTTTTATAGATTTAGCTTCAAAAAAGGGGGCGGAGCCTGGCGGATGACGCGCTCTGTGCGCCCAGCGCTTCTGCGCATGTGCGGGCGTCCCAGCAAGATAAAAGGACTCAGTCCACGCTGCTTGCTATGGACACAGAGCATGAAAAGGAGCTGGTAGCATGGTATAGGGGCTTACAGCGGGCGGTTGATACAGGCATCCCCAGAAAGACGCATTAGTAGACACCCACTGATGTACATAGCAGCAAATTGCATTAGACTATTTCAGTAAAGGGGTGTATTGCGGCTGGAATACCTCAGCTTTGAACTAAGGAATATGCCGCCTAAAAAACTCAGAGATATACCTCTCAGGAAGTGTAGGGGGTCTCCATCGGGCTCTGAGGATCTGGAGCAGTCATCTGCACCTTCCTCCCCTGAGAAATCAGAGGTTAATACCCATAAGGAACCCCCGGGAGTGCCAGGTACTGCGGCTGTCCTCAGTCCACCTGCTCCTGCATATATAACAGAGGAGGTGTTTTACTCAACTCTGGAGGGATTGGAGCAGAGATTGGCAGCATTGATCGCTTCTTCTCTACAGGAAAGAAAGCGCGCCAGATCTCCATCCCCTCCATTAGAGTGCCTGTTGGCAGAGCAACAGTCCCAGGAAGGGACTGACCTACCTGAAGGGGATCAGGAGGAGGTTAACTCTGTTTTTGAGGAATCGACAGTAGATGAACCATTTTCAGCATCACAGACTGAAAGATTGTGGGTCCAGACCCTAACTGACATGGTTCGATCTGCATTTAAAATGCCTCTTGTTGAACCATCAACTACTGCTGTCTCCTCATTTGGGTCGCTAAAAGCTCCCCAGATTAATTGCTCCTTTCCAATTCATCCATTATTGGAAGGACTTATATACCAGGACTGGGAACATCCTGATAAACTATTTGTTCCACCTAAGAAATTTCAGGTGATCTATCCCATGGAGGAAAAATTCACCCAGAGATGGAATGTTCCTACGGTGGACGCAGCCATTTCTTCTGTGAACAAATCACTGACATGTCCAGTAGATAATGTTCAAATGTTCAAAGATCCAGTAGATAAAAAATTGGAATCTTTATTAAAATATGCTTTTTCCACAGCAGGGGCTGTTACACAGCCAGCAGTGGCAGCTATTGGGGTCTGCCAAGCTTTAAAGGATCAAATGAAAATGGTCCTGAGGGATTTGCCAGACCAGCAGGCCCAGGCTCTGGCTGATCTGCCTAGAGCATTATGCTTTGCGGTTGACGCCATCAAGGATTCTATCCATCAGGCCTCCCGCCTCACGCTGTCTTTGGTACATATGCGTAGGCTTCTGTGGCTCAAGAACTGGTCTGCTGAGGCTCCCTGTAAGAAGCTCTTAGTTAGCTTCCCATTTCATGGAGAACGCCTTTTTGGCGAAGACCTGGATAAATATATCCAGAAGATTTCCAGTGGTAAAAGTACTCTCTTACCAATTAAAAAGAGGTCTAGGGGTCCATCTTTTAAGAGGGCTACCTCTCCTATCCCTGGGACGTCTGCTACTAAGCAGTTCCGACGGCCTCCTCGGTCAAACTCAGGAGGTAAAAATCAGGGACAGTCACAGGGTAGTAAAAAACCCTGGATCCGAAGAGGTACTAAACCAGCCTCCAAGTCAAGCCCATGAAGGGCTGCCCCCACTCAAACGGGTGGGGGGAAGACTTCAGTTGTTCACAGAGACCTGGCGGGAGACGATCAGAGACAGATGGGTGCTCTCCGCAGTAACTCAGGGATACAAGTTAGAGTTAAAAGAGTCTCCTCCTTCCCATTTTATGTGGTCAGGCATGCCAAAAGACCCTCTGAAAAGAAGGTGTCTCCTAGTGGCGTCAGAACAACTATTGCTCCAAGGAGTAATTATGGAGGTTCCTATGGAAGAGTGGGGGTTGAGTTTCTACTCAAACCTTTTCACAGTCCCGAAACCAAACGGGGACATAAGACCCATATTGGACCTAAAGAGTCTAAACAAATTTCTAAACGTCCGGTCTTTCCGGATGGAGTCGATCTGATCGGTCACCGCTGCCCTACAGGGGGAGGAATGGTTAGCCTCGATCGACATCAAAGATGCTTACTTGCATGTTCCCATCTTTCCAGGTCATCAAAATTTCTACGCTTTGCAGTAGAAGGGCGCCATTTTCAGTTCAGAGCCTTACCATTCGGTCTGGCCACAGCACCACGAGTGTTCACAAAAATTCTGGCCCCACTGTTGGCCGATCTAAGAACACGAGATGTAACGATAATGGCATACCTAGACGACCTGTTGTTGATGGACCACTCAGTTGCCAAGCTAGAAGTGGTAATTGTCGATACAATCAAGTATCTAGAATCTCACGGTTGGGTCATCAACCTGGACAAGTCAGCCCTACAGCCAGTGAAAAACCTGGTATATCTAGGGCTACGGCTGGATTCAGACCAGAGGAGGATTTTCCTACCTCAAGACAAAGTATCCTCTTTGAGGGACTTGGTCCGCCTACTTTGTGCAAAAAGACAGCCGTCCATACGCCTGTGCATGAGGCTGCTAGGAAAGATGGTAGCATCATTCGAAGCTATGCCATACGCCCAATTCCACTCAAGGAATTTACAGAGGGCAATATTGTCAGCCTGGAACGGAAAAGTCAGGCTCTAGACTTCCCGATGGCTTTGTCCCCTTCCGTTCGGAAGAGTCTCTGCTGGTGGTTGATCCCCCAGAATCTCCAGAAGGGAAAACCCTTCAGTCCGATATCCTGGAAGGTGGTCACTACAGATGCCAGCCTTATAGGCTGGGGGGCAGTACTGGAGCAATGGTCTCTCCAGGGCAGATGGTCAAATGTAGTAAAAACCCTGCCCATCAATCTCTTAGAGATACGAGCAGCCCGGTATGCCCTAGTAGCCTGGGCATCCAGACTCCAAGGGTCCCCTGTCAGAATTCGATCAGACAAATGCCACAGCAGTGGCCTATATCAATCATCAGGGAGGCACCAGGAGTCGTGCAGCCCAGAGGGAAGTAAGTCACATCCTGGAATGGGCAGAAAAGCATGTCCCATGTATGTCAGCTGTCTTCATTCCAGGGGTGGAGAATTGGAAGGCGGACTTTCTAAGTCGCCAACAGTTATGCCCAGGGGAATGGTCCCTTCATCCCGAGGTCTTCCGAGCGATATGTCAGCGGTGGGGAACACTGGATGTAGATCTGCTAGCATCCAGATTCAACGCAAAGGTGGACAGATTTGTCTCCCGGACAAGGGATCCCCTCGCTTGCGGCTCGGATGCTCTGGTGTTCCCTTGGGATCAGTTCAGACTGATATATGCATTCCCTCCGCTACAATTGTTGCCTCGACTCCTTCGTAGAGTCAGGTTGGAAAAGAAGCCGGTGATCTTGGTGGCTCCAGCGTGGCCCCGAAGGGCCTGGTACGCGGAGATCATCAAAATCTCTGTGGGGAGTCCTTGGACCCTTCCACGTCGTCCGGACCTGCTTTCGCAAGGGACGATATACCACCCTTCCTTACTAACTCTAAGTTTAACGGCCTGGCTATTGAATCCCACATCCTAAAAGAAGAGAGGTCTCTCTAACTCTGTGGTATCAACTATAATCAATGCCAGGAAGCCTGTATCCAGGCAGATCTACTATAGAGTTTGGAAGGCGTACATCGCTTGGTGCGAGGCCAGAAAATGGCATCCACGTAAGTACAATATAGGCAGAATTCTGGACTTCCTACAGTGGGCTGTAGACAGGAAGTTTGCCTTAAGTACTATCAGGGGTCAGGTTTCGGCCTTATCAATACTATTTCAAAGGCCCCTGGCTATGCATTCACTTGTCAGATCCTTTATGCAAGGGGTGACTCGTATTATTCCACCGATTAAAGCTCCCATATGCCCATGGGATCTAAATTTGGTTCTGTCGGTTCTGCAGAAGCAGCCATTTGAACCTTTGCGGCACATTTCCTTGGTTCTACTCACCAGAAAATTGATATTTTTAGTAGCCATATGCTCGGCTAGAAGAGTGTCAGAATTAGCCGCCATGTCCTGTAAAGAGCCATATCTGGTTATTCATGAGGACAGAGTAGTATTACGTCCTCACCCAGCCTTTCTTCCTAAGGTGGTATCGAGGTTTCACTTGAACCAGGATGTGGTTCTTCCTTCTTTTTTCCCCAAACCAAGCTCGGTAGAGGAAAAGTTATTGCATTCTTTGGATGTAGTAAGAGCAGTTAAAGCTTATCTAAAAGCCACTGCTCAGATTCGTAGAACGGATACTTTGTTTATTCTGCCGGAAGGCCCCAGAAAGGGTCAGGCAGCATCAAAATCTACTTTAGCCAAGTGGATTCGACAGGTCATAATACAAGCCTATGGCTTGAGAAGTGGACCGCCTCCGTTCAAAGTTAGGGCGCACTCCACGAGAGCAGTTGGAACTTCATGGGCAGTGCATCACCAGGCCTCCCTGGCTCAAATTTGTAAGGCCGCAACATGGTCTTCAGTACACACGTGTACTAGGTTTTACCAGGTGGATGTTAGAAGTCAGGAGGATGTCGCCTTTGGGCGCAGTGTGTTGCAGGCCGCAAAAGATCCTCATGCCTGATGGCGCCCAGCTTATGTATGGTGTATCCCCCCCCCCTCATTTGGCATTGCTTTGGGACGTCCCACATAGTAATGACTATGCCGCTCTGTGTGCCGTGATGTATGAACAAGAAAGTAGGATTTTTAAAACAGCTTACCTGTAAAATCCTTTTCTTGGAGTACATCACGGGACACAGAGCTCCCACCCCTCTTTTGGGGACACGTATTGCTTTGCTACAAAACTGAGGTGCTCCCGGATGGGAGGGGCTTATATAGGGGAGGGTACTTCCTGTTTTGGAAATTGCCAGTGCCAGCACCTGAAGGTAATTCTATATAACCCACATAGTAATGACTATGCCGCTCTGTGTCCCGTGATGTACTCCAAGAAAAGGATTTTACAGGTAAGCTGTTTTAAAAATCCTACTATTTCCTATCTTGGGATTCGGATCCCGCCCTGCCTCAAAGACCTGTATGCCCTCAATTTCCACCCTGCCCTGAAAAAAGCCCAAGACCATTTTTTGGAGTGGTCTACATTGAATGTCTCATGGTTTGGTCGAGCTGCTCTGATCAAAATGATTATACTACCACGTATGTTGTATTTGATCCAAACCATCCCAATGCATATCCCCGCAGGATTCTTTTCCTCCTATCGGAAGGCCTGCTCGACCTTTTTATGGAAAGGTTCCCCTCCTAGAATCAAATATGCCAGACTCACCTTGTCCAAGCCTAAAGGGGGTATTGCTCTCCCAGACCTGTATAAATATTTTGTGGCTTGCCATCTTACGAGAATCGCAGACTGGTCCATCTCCATCGAAGACTCTTTCTCACCCATTCCTCTACGTCTTCTCCCATGGCTGTCCCCGAAACAATGGCCACAGTCCTTGTCCTCACATCCCTTCATTCACACTTCCTTGAAGCTTCTTAGGTCGTCCCCGACCGGAGACTCCCTTTCACCCACCCCGGGCCCGCTGACTACGCTGAGAGGAAACCCCGACTTTATCCCAGGCGAGTCACCTTCCTTCCTTAAACAAGAATGGCCGTTTCAAGACATCTTTGCCTCCCAACTGTACACTGACGGCAAACTCGCCTCGATAGAGGATCTTAGGCTCATTTCCAACACCTCTACCTTCCCCTTCTGGACTTACAGACAAATATGTCACTTTCTATCCACACATACAACACGTGATAGCTGGACAAGACCACTTACCCCTTTTGAAACTCTCTGCTATCGTAGAACCCCCCAACGACACCTTATTTCCCTTCTCTACGCCTTACTTATAGAACCTAGAGACTCCACCCTTTCGCCATCACAGACCTCGTGGAACAGAGACCTACCTACCCCCCTGTCACCAACTGAATGGACGAGAATTCATGAATACGCACATAGGGGGTCGTTGAATGTCGCCATACAGGAAAACGGGTACAAAGTGCTCACTAGATGGTACAGAACCCCATCTCTCTTGCATAAATTTACCCCTTCAACCTCCAATTTATGCTGGAGATGCAATACAGAGGTGGGAACCATGGTACACATTTGGTGGGAATGTTCACACATCCAACCCTTTTGGAGGGAGGTACACAGATGCATCGCATCAATCACCACATATACCTTGGATTTTACACCAGCACAATTCCTCCTGCACCACACTTCTCTCTCGAGAAAAGATTACTTTAAATCCCTAGCCATGCACATGGTGAATGCTGCTAGGTTATGCATCCCCAAACACTGGCGCTCCCGCCATGCACCGCCACTTAAAGAATGGTTTGCGACCATCTCTAGAATTTGCGACATGGAAGAACTGATCCACATCTCGCAAGAGAGACTGGAGAATTTTTCGTTTACTTGGTCCTGCTGGTTACATTTCAAAACAACAGCTGAATACAAGCAGCATGTTCCCCCTGACTAATGTACGAGCTTTGAGGGGCTCTACTCCCCTCTCACATACAGAGGCCCAAGCGAGGGGTCACTCCCCGCACCTTCATCCTCACCCTTACCCCTACCCCACCTCCTCCCCCTCCCCCGGTCTTTTTTTTCTTTTTTTTTCCTTTTCTTTCTTTCTCTTTTTCTCTTTCTCTCTCTTTCCTTTTCCCCGTTGACCCGCTCCTATTCCTCTTGCTGCTCCCTAGCTCTCCCCAAAATCTCCCCTCTCTTCTCTACTACAAATGCTCTCCGACCCCCCTTAATACATCACCTGTGGCCCCCCTTTTCTTTTCTCCTACTCTCTCTTCTCTGATCCCTCTCCCCCTTTTCTTACCCCCCCCCTTCAGTCCCATACCCCCTACGCACGAGTGGGTACGGTCCCCCTCCTCATACCCCTCTATTACTAGCCTTTAGACACCGTCTTTTTGGTGTCGGAAACAATAAGAAATGCAGCAAGGTTAGCAGGCGGCCGGCACGCGATTCAAATTAATAAAGGCTCCGGCCCATATGCACCCTCATTCACACTTTTACAAAAACTGGAGACAATTACACACCTGCCTGTAATGCTTGTTTATGTTGTACCAAAAACTGATTCTCCTTGAATGCACTTGTTCTGTTTTATACTTTGTACTGAGATGTTTGTGAATTTGCTCAATAAAACTTTATGGAACAAAAAAAAAAAACTAGAGCGTATTATTTCAGAGATAACGGCTGTAAATATTGTGCAGACTTCATAGTCTATAGTCAGCATTAAAGAGGTTGGAGTAGGCCAGATTTTGATAAGCACACACAGCATTCAGCTTTTCATTCCAAAAATCCACATTTAATGGCATATATGTCACAGAAAAAAGGATGATCCTATATCTAAATACATAATGATAAGATGATCTGAGGAAGGGGCATGCCACAATACATGTTGTTATAGCAACCGGCACGCTACATTCTCCCCTGGTGTGTTCTACATCAAACAGCTTGATTCCCACCCAGTGGATCCTCCCACCGGCTTCCTTGTCAAGTCCCTGATGCCATATCCGGACGGCCGCATCACTTACGGTCCTCGATCGGCCTCCTCTCCTGGGCTCAGGTGGCTGCCAGAACTAACATACAGCCATATCCCTGGCTGGGGACATCTGCATGATACTGTGCAGACTTCTGGGACTGGACTATAGAGTCATCCACCCTCTTCATTTGCACAAGTGGATTTTTTGCTTAATTGGATTACCGCTAAAGATTATTGGCTCAATAAATATATACTTTTGATTTCTAGCTCTTGACTTACTGCCTGGTCTTAGTCTTCTTTTGGTCTCTAACAACACTGAGCTCACTAAAATTGGAAGTGGTTACCTAATACTGCAGGCGCTCAAGTGTGGATATGTGTTTTGTATCTCATATAGTTCAAGTGAATATGTGAGCAGCCCTTATTTATGGTATCACCATTCGCCCAGTTCCCCCCTAACCTAATTGTCTGGTTTGGATTTGTGTATTTTTTTATACAGTATATTTTAATATCACACAGACTACATAGACAGCATTGCAGCGGTTGTAGTAGACTACATCCTAAAATTGGCACACTGCATGCACCTGTTTAGGTAAAACTTCCACAATAAAAAGTGTATATGTTTACACAAAAAGAGAAATATTATGCAAATAGCATAGGCATTATTTCAATAATCTCTTGTAAAGCCCTGTTCCCATCTGAGCAATTTTCTGCTTGAAGCTTGTAGCTGTAAAGCACTCAACAACCCAAATCTGCTTGTTGTTCAAAAAAGTACATGAGCTTCTTTTTTGCAGATTACAAGCATTTTTGTCCCAATAGACTTCAATAGAAATGCCTGACTTGAGCGTTTTACAAGCGTGTGCCGCTTGTTTCTGCTCAAACAGCAGCTATCCACCTCTAATTTGCTTTCCCTCTGCTCCCCCTAATGCTTTCTATTGGCTAAACAAAAATGCCTGAAGCTGTATAATGCTTGTAATATGCTTCTAAAATGCTTTAAAAACACTTGTAAAAAGCAGCAAAAACACTTTAAAAATGTCTGGAAAATGCCAGTAAATTGCTACACTCAGGTGTGAAATCACATTTGCTAAACCACATCCCTCATTCAACTTTGGAGGACAAAAATAACATTTAGATTGTACACAAAAAATATGGACTGAGGCTATATGGACTTTCATGGTACCGTACAAAGGCTTGACATATACAAGATAAGTATAAAAGGTAGATTTTATTACAATTACAAACAATAGATTAAAATGAACATAAGCATAAAACGCAATAAATTGTGTCCTTATGGGACATTTATTGGCTCTATAAAATCACAGATGAATTGACACTAGGAAGTGGCCACTAACACCATTCACATGTACCATCTGTGTATCTAACGCTCGACATGTTTCACGGACAGGCTTCTGCTTCTTCAGGAGCTTATTGTATAATATTGAGCATACATTAATATTAATTCTACAAATGAAAAAAATAATAATTATAACACACATTGATATAACAAACATTATTTTATAATTTTTATCACACAAATAGAGCTTTATTTTGGTAGTATTTAATCACCACTGGGTTTTTTATTTTTTGCTAAACAAACAGAAAAAGACCGAATTTTTTAAAAAAAAATTAAAAAAAATCATAGTTTGGTAATTTTTTTTTAAAAAAAGGTAATTTTTCTCCTTCACTAATGTATGCTGATGAGGCTGCACTGATAGGTGGCACTTGGGCACTAGTAAGTAGCACTGATAGGCACTGATGAGGTGGCGCTGAGGAGGCTGCACTGATAGGTGGCACTGATGGGCTCTGATAGGCGGCACTGAAAGGCACTGATAGGCAGCACTGATAAGTGCCACTGATAGGTGGCAATGATGGGCATTTATAGGTGGCACTGATGGGCACTGGTAGGTGGCACTGATGGGCACTGATAGGCAGCACTGACAGGTGACACTGATGAAGAGGCACTGATAGGCACTGTCAGGTGGCACTGGTGGACACTGTTGGGACTGCACTGATAATCAGGACACGGATAATAAGTGCCCTGATTATCAATGCCCATCTCCCTAACACAAGCCAGTTATCGCCTCTCTCCTTCTCTCCTCACGCCGACAGAGAAAAGCCAATAACTCGCTCAGCAGCATCACTAGGGTTGATGTCACACAGTGCCAAAAAAATTGGTGTCACCCCCCTCCACCAACTATAGTCCCCCCTCAGTACAGACCCCAATAACTACAGATCTCCCTCTCTTAGTATAGATCTC
Organism: Rana muscosa; assembly: GCA_029206835.1. Lineage (NCBI taxonomy): Eukaryota > Metazoa > Chordata > Amphibia > Anura > Ranidae > Rana > Rana muscosa. Next base: position 883,937,922 of record CM055118.1, read on the forward strand.
CCTCAGCATAGATCCCCCTCACTAAGTACAGACCCCCCTTCCTCAGTATAGACCCCCACTAAGTATAGATCACCCTCCCTCAGTACAGACCCCCCTCCATCAATATAGACCCGCTCCCTCAGTTTAGACCTCCCCGCTCATTACAGGCCCCCCCATCAGTATAGACCTCCCCCTCAGTACAGACCACCCTTCATCAGTATAGACCTCCCCCCTCAGTACAGACCCCCTCCGTTAGTATAGACCTCCCCCTCAGTACAGACCCCCCTCCGTCAGTATAGACCACCCCCCTCAGTACAGACCCCACTCTGTCAGTATAGACCTCTCCTTCAGTACAGACCCTCCTCCATCAATATAGACCTTCCCCCTCAGTACAGACCCCCCTTCATCAGTAAAGACCTCCCCACTCAGTACAGACCCCGCTTCCTCAGTATAGACCCCCTCTCATCAGTATAGACTGCCTCCCTCCTTACAGACCCCCTCTCCCTCAGTACAGACCCCCCTCAGTGCAGACGCCCCCCCCATCATTACAGACACCCCCTCTCAGTGCAGACCCCCCATCAGTATAGACACCCCCTCAGTGCAGACCCCACTATCAGTATAGAATACCCCCTCTTAGTGAAGACCCCCTTATCAGTATAGACACCCCCTCAGTGCAGACCCCCTCATCAGTATAGAATGCCCCCTCTTAGTGCAGACCCCCTCATCAGTATAGAAACCCCCCTAAGTATAGACACCCCTCCTTAGTATAGAATCATATAACCCCCTCCTCTTATGGCAGACCCTCCCCATCAGTATAGAATCCCCCTCTTAGTGCAGACCCACCATCAGTATATAATTCCCCCTCTTAGTGCAGACCCCCCATCAGTATAGAATTCCCCCCTCAGTGCAGACCCCCATCAGTATAGAATTCCCCCCTCAGTGCAGACCCCCCATCAGTATAGAATTCCCCCCTCAGTGCAGACCCCCCCATCAGTATAGAATTCCCCCTAAGTATAGAATCCCCCTCTTAGTGTAGACCCACCATCAGTATATAATTCCCCCTCTTAGTGCAGACCCCCCATCAGTATAGAATTCCCCCCTCAGTGCAGACCCCCATCAGTATAGAATTCCCCCCTCAGTGCAGACCCCCCATCAGTATAGAATTCCCCCCTCAGTGCAGACCCCCCCATCAGTATAGAATTCCCCCTAAGTATAGAATCCCCCTCTTAGTGTAGACCCACCCATCAGTATAGAATCCCCCTCTTAGTGCAGACCCCCATCAGTATAAACCCCCCTTTTAGTGCAGACCCTCCCATCAAGATAGAATCCCCCCTCTTAGGGCATACCCCCATCAGTATAGAATCCCCCCTCTTAGTGCAGACCCTCTATCAGTATAGAGACCCCCCTCAATACAGACCCCCCCATCAGTATAGACACCCCCCTCAGTATAGAATTCCAACCTCTTAGTGCAGACCCCCCCATCAGTATAGAATCCCCCCTATTAGTGCAGACCCCCCCATCAGTATAGAATCCCCCCTTAGGACAGACCCCCTCCGTATAGACACCCCTCCCATAGCGCCCTCCCTCTGCACATGTCCATCCACATATACGTTAGTAAAGTGTACAAACCTCAGAACAGCGTGGACGGATACACACAGCGGTGTGGGTTCCTTGGGCTCCTCCTCCTCCTGTGTGGATGTAAACAGAGAGGAGGGGAGGCGGCTTCAGTCCGCTCCGCGGAGGGACACAGCGCGAGACCCGAGAGCCGCAGATCAGGGCAGTGACTCATGGGTCTCACCCCTCTGGCGGGTGTCACCCGGGTGCGGCTCGCAGCCCCCTCCCCCCCAGCGATGCCACTGAACTTGCTTGTGTTTACATCCTGTGATCAGCTGTCATTGGCTGAAAGCTGATCACCTGGTAAAGGGCCACTGTGATCGGCCCCTTACCCCGATCTGTTATGAGCCGAGTCCGAAGGTGTGGGCGGCAATCGGTTAATTTTCTTTTATCCCACTTTTTCCTTTATTTAATGTGGTAATCCTGCCAATAACTCACTTCAAGTCCTAGGGTGACGACCAAACTGAACAGCACAGTCACCTTAGGACACTGAGTGACTATATAATACTGTGTTAAAACGATATGTAGCGGGCAGTTCTCCCCTCTCCCCGTCCCCTCAATTAAAGTTCTGCTCGCAATGTCTCTGGTCTAGGGGTATGATAGGGGAGGGAGAGGGTGCGCTACGCCTGGCTTCCACCACAGATGTATAAGTGGTATCGGCAATGCCTTCCCTCACCTTCGGGCCTGTGTTGTGCATCGGATCCTCCCTCCAAGAGTCTCCGAGAACCTCGTCTGCCAGGAACTTGAGCCACACACCGTTAAAGTCCAACACTCCTTTATTTAAAACATAACATGGACTCCCTTGGCTACAGAACAGAGAAGGAGGTGTGTGTACGAATAGGCCCAGACACAAGTTCGATCCTCCACTCTCCTCCAAAGAGTGGGTTATGGTCTCCGCACGAGGGAAATTCACCTTCCGGACGGTCTCCGACAAGAGACTCACCCGTCACCGGCAGTATGCTGCACCGGGTCTTCAGGTGAGGAGCTCTCCCCGGTCCATTATGCCCACCTTGGATTCAGGCATCCATCTCCGGAGTACCTTAGGCTCCTTCCCTCGCGGAACTCAGTGTTGGGCACTGAGCTCCGGACCGCCATCCGAGTACCTCACCTCAGGCTAAAGGTGCCTGAGATGGAACACGATCACCGGTGGTCCTCTAGGCCTAGTCCGCCTAGAGGACAAGCACGAACTCCGTCCGCAGGCTGAAGGTGCCAGGGACCAAGACTCCCGTGGCCAAGATGGCCGGCCCTTTTATCCCCTCTCCCAGCAAGCACGGCGGGTTCCCCGCCCCACCATACCGCTGCCCAGAGAGGACAAAAACAGTCCAGCACACAGCGGTATCCGTCCGTCGGCCCATGGTGACAGTGCCACCCAGTGGACCGCCAGAGACACATCACCGGTGTCACTGAAAAATTCAAAAATTACTGCGGGAAAGTAAATACCCGCTACATATATAACCCCTCCCTCTCTTGTTCATGACAGGGGAGGCATTTTGTAATCCACATAGATAGCTCAGAATAATGCTAACTGATAACAGTCCAGAGGCAGAGAGTATAGAAAGTTATCAGCTCGCCAGATTTCTGGCAGGACAATAGCTATTTCTTTGCATTTGCCAGATATAAAGGCGTTGACTTATTTACAGCTGGAGAGTGAGCAAAATCTCACGAGAGTGAGAGAGAGAGATGTGGATGATGTCCTAAGCCTAGGATTTTTACCAGACAAGAAACAGGAAGTGGGCTGTATAAGGTATTTCCTGGCAGAAAAAAAAAGTTTTACTATCCAAAGTTAAAACAACAAGGGCAGAAGATGTAAGAGATGGAAAGATGAGACAATGACTGAAGTTCCACTTTAAGCAATACAGCCTGGTCCAAGACCCACCCCAACTGCTGAATAAACAATGAAGGAACAACCACACACTAATAAGGCCATGCTGTGCTCTTCCTGTGTTCTATAAGTAATATCCCTGTAAGCAATAGATTGTTGATTAGCTTAGAATACTGAGTTTCACTTCTCTCAGTCTGAAAAACAATATCAAGTGATAGTCCTGTTTTGATTGTGTATATATATATATATATATATATATATATATATATATATATATACATATATGTTAAATAAAGATATACAGTATCTCACAGTATCCCCTAAGTAAAAATGTCCAAATTGGGCCCAATTGGCCACCCCCCCAGTGTCATGTGACTTGTTATTGTTACAAGGTCTCAGGTGTAAATGGGGATCACGTGTGTTAGATTTGGTGTTATCGCTCTCACTCTTTCATACTGGTCACTGGAAGTTCAACATGGCACCTCATGGCAAAGAACTCTCTGGGAAACTGAAAAAAATAATTGTTGCTCTACATATAGATGGCATAGGCTATAAGAAGATCACCAAGACCCTTAAACTGAGCTGCAGCACAGTGGCCAAGACCATACAGCGTTTTAACCGGACAGGTTCCACTCAGAACACGCCTCGCCATGGTCGACCAAAGAGGTTGAGTGCACATGCTCAGCGTCATATCCAGAGGTTGTCTTTTGGAAATAGACGTATAAGTGCTACCAGCATTGCTGCAGAGGTGGAAGGGGTGGGAGGTCAGCCTGTCAGTGCTCAGACCATACGTGCACACTGCATCAAATTGGTCTGCATAGCTGTCGTCTCAGAAGGAAGCCTCTTCTAAAGATGATGCGCAAGAAAGCCTGCAAACAGTTTCCTGAAGACAAGCAGACTAAGGGCATGGATTATTGGAACATTGTCCTGTGGTCTGATGAGACCAAGATAAACTTATTTGGTTCAGATGGTGTCAAGCGTGTGTGGCGGCAACCAGGTGAGGAGTACAAAGACAAGTGTGTCTTGCCTACAGTCAAGCATGGTGGTGGGAGTGTCATGGTCTGGGGCTGCATGAGTGCTGCCAGCACTGGGGAGCTACAGCTCATTGAGGGAACCATGAATGCCAACATGTACTGTGACATACTGAAGCAGAGCATGATCCCCTCCCTTCAGAGACTGGTCCGCAGCACAGTATTCCAACATGATAACGACCCCAAACACACCTCCAAGACGACCACTGCCTTGCTAAAGAAGCTGAGGGTAAAGGTGATGAACTGGCCAAGCATTTCTCCAGACCTAAACCCTATAGAGCATCTATGGGGCATCCTCAAACGGAAGGTGTAGGAGTGCAATGTCTCTAACATCCACCAGCTCCATGATGTCGTCATGGAGGAGTGGAAGAGGACTCCAGTGGCAACCTGTGAAGCTCTGGTGAATTCCATGCCCAAGGGGATTAAGGCAGTGCTGGAAAAAAATGGTGGCCATGCAAAATATTGACACTTTGGGTCCAATTTGGACATTTTCACTTAGAGGTGTACTCACTTTCGTTGCCATCAGTTTAGACATTAATAGCTGTGTGCTGAGTTATTTTGAGGGGACAGAAAATGTATACAAGCTGTACACTCACTACTTGACATTGTAGCAAAGTGTAATTTTTCTCAGTGTTGTCACATGAAAAGATAGAATAAAATATTTAGAAAAATGTGAAGTGTGTATTTACTTTTGTAAGATACTGTACATGGATTACATGTAGGGATGAGCCGAACACCCCCCAGTTCGGTTTGCAACAGAACATGCGAACAGACAAAATTTTTTAAAACTGCAGTTTTTTCAGGAGCAGGGATTTTAATAATGCTTAAAGTAAAACATTATAAATGAAATATTCCTTTAAATATCATGCCATTGTCTGTGGCAGGTCATTGTAATTTAATTAAAATGATATGGATGCCGCAACTTCTTTACTTTTTACACAATTCACCAATTTGGGTGTATAAAATGTGGTTCCAGAGGATAGAAACTGTGTTCAGGGAATTGATTTGGAAGAGTGGTCCGGCAAGAATTTGGTTAAGCATTTTGAAGTTACAGAAACAGGAAGGAGGAGTAACAGTCCCGCATCCCTTCAGCTATTTTCTGGCCTCACAACTTCAGTACATGGGGGGGAGTAATCTAGAAGGGGGAAAGACAGGGAGAAAGATCATCCTACAACACACCCCACATGATTCATTAGTTGCAGCCCTGAAAGCAGGATCCTTCCGCCCGGGACTCCCCACCCTGAGCTTTATGATGAAAGTCTGGGATACAGTGAAGGTAATATTGAAGCATAGAGGACTTACGGAGTACACCCCCCTATGGGAGAACAGCAAATTGGGAGAATTGCAGAAGATGGGGGCAGTGAGGGAATGGGAGAGATGTGGAATAAAATACATTACCCAGTTATACCAAGATGGCAGTTTGAATACTTTTCAGGAACTGAGAGACCAATTTGCCCTATCGAATAAATCCTTTTTTAGATATTTACAGGTTAGGCATGCCCTGGAGGAACAGTTTAGAGGGAGGGTACTAGAATTGGGTACAATCCCACTACTTCAAAAAGGTAATCAATGCAGAATCAGGGAAAGGCCTAATTTCGAAAATATACCCACATATGAACAACGGGAGAATGGGAGGGACAGAGGTCTCTACGCACAAGAGAAAATAGGAAAAAGATGTGGGAAATATCTCCGAAGCACAGTGGATCAGAATCCTTGAACTTGCCCCCCTTGTATCGATGTCCCCCTCCCAGAGGATGTCACACCTGTATTTACTCTATAGAACCTATTATACCCCACGTAAACTTTTTCTATTCGGTCGCCGGCCAGATGCAAGTTGCCCAAGGTGTGGGCATATAGAGGGGGATATGATTTATATGTTCTGGAGATGCTCAAAGCTGTTTTGCTACTGGACGGAGGTGACACGAATCATTGACCAGGTTTTTGGAACCTCCACTGAGTTAGAGCAAAACACTGTCTCCTGGGATTAGTAGAAGGAGAGAGAAACCCAGGAAACACCCAGTGGCGGTTCTGAGATGCTTATTCCAAGCAAGGAAGCTTATTGCCTTGCAATGGCAGTTGGTGCTACCTCCGTCCGGTAGGGAATGGGCTAACAGTATGAATGTGGTAATTAAGGAAAAATCTATATACATAAAGCAAGGAAAGTTAAAGAGCTACGATAAAACTTGGAAACCCTGGTGGGAAGCAAGGGGGATTAATATGTGAAAATCAATTGTTCAGAAAGGCACTTTAATGACGAGATGTGACCTATTAGAAACTGGATCAAGATGAATGAGAATAGGAAGGAGGGATGAGTGAGAGGAACGGATGTTGATGAGAGGATGTAGTGATTGGATGTGAACTCAGATTCAAAAGGAACATAAGTTGAGATTACCCTATGTGACCATTCCCTACCTAGGGTAACACCCAAGATAAGAACACTCTATTTATCCTGATAGAAATATTCCGGTTAGGGGGGTGGGAAGAACGGGAGGGGGGATGGGCAATTGAGGGAATGTTTGATTTGTTGTATTTGTAAAACATGAAATACCTGAACAAAGAAATAAAGTATATAAAAAAAAAAATCGTGCCCCTTAGTCTGCCTGTAAAGTAGCGCATCTTTCCCATGTTTATAACAGTACAGCAGCAAAATTAAATTTCTAAAGGAAAAAATGTCATTTAAAATTGCTTGCGGCTGTAATTTGTCGGAGCCAAGCAATATACATAAAAAATCATTGAAAAAAAAATGGCATGGGTTCCCTCCCCCAGTCCATTACCAGGCCCTTTGGGTCTGGTATGGATATTAGGGAACTCCACACCAAATTTAGAAAAACAAAATGGCGTGGGAGTCTCCCCCAAAATCCACACCAGGCCCTTCAGGTCTGGTATGGATTTTAAGGAAAACCCCCGTCTCAAATTTAAAACAAAAATGAGAGAGCCAATTATGGCTCTCTCAGCAGAGCGTGCAGTGATTGGCCAAAGCATGCAGGTCAGGTGCATGCTTTGGCCAATCATCATACAGAAATTAACTGTGATCTCGCAGTGCATTATGGGGCGTTCCGCGACGCTCAAATTTCCCGCAAACGCCCCATAATATTCGCTGTTCGGTGAACGGACGAACACCCGATGTTCGATTCAAACTTATGTTCGATTCGAACATCGAGCTCACCCCTAATTATATGGTGTTTGTTTATATATGTCTGTAGCAATAGTATGCATATCATAAAATGATGATTACCATCTGCACATTGGTTAAAAAAAAACACATATGCTTTTCATCACAAGTTTACGTTGCACACAAACTAAAGCCTCGTACACACGATCGGATATCCTATGGATTCTAATCCGATGGTTTTGTCCATCGGAAATCCGATGAAGCTGACTTCCATCAGTCTTGCCTACACACTATCAGTCAAAAAAACGACTGTTCCAAACGCGGTGACGTAAAACACTCAGATGAGCCGAGAAAAATTAAGTTCAATGCTTCTGAGCATGCGTCGACTTGATTCTGAGCATGCGTGGGTTTTTTATCCGATGGACTTGCCTATAGACGATCGGAATTTGCTATCGGTTTTTGATCCATCAGAAAAATTTAAAACATGTTCTATTTTTTAAAACCGATGGAAAAAAGACTGATGGGTCCCATACACGATCGGTTTGTCCGATGAAAAAAGTCCATCGGACTGTTTTCATTGGTAAAACCGATCGTGTGTACAGGGCTTAACTGTTTTTCTTTTACACATAACAAATTTGTAATTTCAGAATGTTTCATTTTATTGGTCAAATGCTCTAAATTATGGACG